>CM052440.1:84257235-84315110 GCA_028533085.1 Varecia variegata | reverse complement strand
CACAAAGACCTTGCACCCTGCCTCTCCTAACAGCTGCTATTTTGCTGGATATTTTAGTGGTTCAGCCACGGGAAAATCCTCCATCCTTTGGCCAGGAGGCTGTACAGCTGTGGGCTCCATTTTTAACAATTGCCAAGTTCCAGAAACCCCCATTCATTGGTCCTTCACAGGACCACCAGGACTCTGGGGTTCCTTCCTGCCCCTGGACTCCTTTGCCTGCAGCGGCCCTGCAGTGCAGGGTTTGCACAGGCACGTGGGATACACCAGTGGACAAAGCAGGCCAGGCCCGCCTGTCCTCATAGAGCTCGCATTCTAGCACGGGGGACAAAAATAAACAATGAAGGTAGGAAATAAGTAAATGACACAGTTATAAAGTGGTAAGTGCAGTGGACAAAGTAGACCAGGGCACGCGGGAATGACATAAACTCAGGTTAAATTGCACTTCCCGACTGCGTGGTTCAGTGGCGCGTGCCGGGGGCCCTCCCCCCGTCACCTGCACAGTTCAGCAATCCCACATGCGGTGTCGGTACCAGGTCCTGTGGCTGCATTTGCTGGGTTTCTCCAACCAAATATAGTAATACCAGATAAATATTAATGGATCAGTAAAGAACATATAACGCTGCAAATGTAACCCTGCAAACCAGCCAGACCTGGTAGGTATCTCAGTACTTCTCAATACTTTTTATTCCCGATACACAAAGAACATAGCATTTATTCAGCCTACTTAGGTAAATGGTCACGTTGCTCAGAGCCTGCAAAGCCACTGATACCTGCTCGTTTGAGGCCCCTGGGGTAGAAACTTGTGGCAGTGCTCATCAAACTGTAGCACACCGTGGACTCAGGTGGAGTGGTTAATATGCAGACTTCTGAGCCACACTGAGAACGCGGGGCAGGGCCCAGGGATCTTCTTTGTCAACAATTCTCCCACATGATTCTGCTGCCGGCAGCCTTCTGACCACACCTTGAGCAACGCTGCTGTGTGCCTTAGAGGTGGTGAATCACAGCACTTGTGTGCTTATGCTGGCAGTTGGGAGCTCTGGAGAGAACGACACAGGGCAGTGGTTCTCAAGCGTGCATCAGAGTCACTGCAGGGCTTGCTAAAACACGGGTGAGTGGGCCCACCCTGCGAGGGTCAGGGTGGGGCCCGAGCACGGGCATTTCCAAACAGGCTCCCAGAAGACGCTGATGGTGCTGGCCGCGGGGCCACACTTTGAGAACCATCAACGAGCATCATTCAGGAAGCTTGTGTACCTTAGGAATTTGGGTTTCTGTGAGCTCGTTTCACAAGGACAAAGCTGGGGCTCATTTTGGGGAAGCTAAGACTAAACCCTGTTTAATCAGAAAGCATCAGAAGAAATAGATTTGAGAAACTAAATCAGAATAAATTTCCTCTTTGATAAAAGCCTGCTCTGTAAGTTATCTTCACACGTGCTCTAGCGAGTAGTGAGCTGGTGAATGCTAAACAGCCCCTCCCCGGGGGCAGGGGTGGAAGGGCTGACCCGTGGTGCTTGCACCATTTCAGTGGTGTAAATACCCCACCATGGCCATTGTCAAGCTGCCACCGTTAAGCCACTGAACATGGAATTGGGAACGGACGCTCCGGGTGAGCTCTCCCCGGCCCAGAGGGTCCAGCCCTGGTGCGTGACTGCCTGCAGCCACGGCAGGGGTCTGCAAGCTGTCTCCATCACCCAGGAAGTTCCAGTCCCGGGTCCCAGGTTTCCGTCTAAGCTGCAGTTGCTGACACAGGAACCTTTCCTGGCCCTGGCCTGCATGCCTACACAGCACGGGGGCTTAGCCCCCCAGTGCTGGGCACGGCCCAGGGCCCAGGCTCAGGCCCTTCAGAAAGATCTCCTTCCTCACATGTCAGTTCTTCCTCTTCCTCGAGTGTGGGTTCTCCATGCCTGCCAGTGAGAGCAGCCGCACTGCAGACACCAAGGGCCGTGTGCCTCAGGGTGCAGCAGAGGACTTAATGGCCACATAAACCCAGCTGAGCTAAAGCCATCCCATGCTCAAGAAATTATTTTTCGAGGTGACCCACCTTTTCAGACGAGTGAATAGAAAGCACTGGAGGAATTTTTCTGTTCCAGAAAGTAAAACAACAGAGAGAGCCAGACATTGCTCTTGAGGCAGAGCCTGTGAGGGTCCTTTGTAGTCACGGGGAAGTATTGTGAATATAGACAGTGCCAAGGGTGACAGTGGGTCTTCGGCCAAAAACCAAATTCAGCCCCATTTATCTCCTCGAGACCTGTCCACACCCCCTTCTGCCTGCCTCTTGCTCTAACTCAATTCTGCTTTCTCTCTTCCTGACTTTGCCTCGTCTTTCCAGATGCAGGACGCTATGGGCTATGAGTTACCCTGGGTGTACTTTGTCAGTCTGGTCATCTTTGGATCCTTTTTCGTTCTAAATCTGGTTCTCGGTGTGTTGAGCGGGTAAGCTGACCGTTTCTACGTCCTCCTTACAATGCAGCCGAGCAAGGTCTCAGGTCCCAGCAGACCCATTGCCAGGATCCTCAGGGATGGGGCCCTAACAGGCCCAGGAAAACCAGAAACAAAAGTCTCCAACCGTAAATGCTGCCCCCGGCTGGGCAGGCTATCTGGCCTCTGATTGGCACCTGGAAGATCCCGGCCCCGGGGCTGCTCGGGTCGATGTCAGACGCCGGTGTCGGGCGCTGGCCGTGCTCGGTTGCTGAGTGTGTCTCACTAACTATCATTCCCTTCTTCCAGGTCAATGATGCCGTAGGAAGGGACTGGCCCTGGATCTATTTTGTTACACTAATCATCATAGGGTCATTTTTTGTACTTAACTTGGTTCTCGGTGTTCTTAGCGGGTAAGCAGGACCAAGGAAAAAGGTCTTGATTTTTCCATTTATTTTTTATTTATTCTTTCTGCTCTTCCTGGCTCTATTCTTTTTCTGGCTCTGTTGAACCTTGGGTAAGGGGTCACCTTGGGAGCCTTGAAGTGAATGTCCTTGGCCTGGCTGGGTAAAAGGTCAGACGCACAAGAGTGAGCCCATTGGTTTGGGTGGTCGAGAGGGGAGAGACGTCTGGTGCTCTCCGTGTCCTGCCACCTCATCCAACGCCTGTGCAGGCTCAGGCAGCTGCTTGGGTAGGCAGGGCACGTCTCCTTGTGCCTTGCTGACATCCTCAGCTTGAGGAGTGTCCAGGTGAGACCCTTGAGTGGGACCGGTGTGGCCGCATGAGTTTGAGGGGGTTCATAGACTGGCGCTTGCCTCACGCGTGGCAGCCTGCAGGTAGGCACCTGCTTGCCCTCGTGAGCCGGTCACGACTCGCGGCAGGCTGGCAGGAGAGATTCCACATCGCTGTTGCCCAGTGGTGCGCAGGCCAGGGGGAGGAGGGATTGGTTTCAAATGTGAACAACAAATACAGACTCAAAATCTAATTCTTTTCAGTTCTGAGTCGAGGACTGATCCATCCATCTCTGGGTTTGCTTTTCTGAATGGGAGGGACACTTACCTGTTGACGGCCATAGATTGCTTGAGAACAGAGATGGAATACACTTTCCTTTAAATTTATCTAGTCTACCTCATTCAGCCCTTGTTCAGATGAAATTACAAAGTAGCGTGTGGTTGGAGCGTCCAGTAGCCCTGAGGGTGGCCGCCTTTTATCTGTGGAAGTGCACAGGATGTTTCCTCTGCCCTCTTTCTTCTTTGGAAGCACACGTCAGCCATGCCAAGGCCTGATACCTAAAGGCTCCCAGAGACCTGCTCACGGGTGACCCCTCTGCCGCCTTTGCTGCGGGGGTGGGGGTAACCTATTTCTGCTCTGCTTGAGACAGGTCAGCTGCTTTGAATAGTCATTCCTAGAAATCTAGAGACCTTAATGCTGGGATCAATGTAAGCATAAGGAGAAAGATTTCTCTGCACTGTCACTCGGTGTGGGAATGGGGCACAGCTACCCCACCTCCTGTGGCAGTGTAGTGCAGGGCAGGAGCACTGGGGTCCCCTTTGGAATCCGGTGAAGGAAAGACCTTGCCCCCGCCCTCACCCCTTTGAGTGGTGGGGCAAGGTGGCAGCCCCGGATGACATCATGCCCTTTGCCAAGGCAAGGCCACACAGGGGACCGACCAGTGCCTTCCATCAGGGATAGAAAAGGACAAGTGGAACAATGTACGTTCCTGGCTAGTTGCCTGGAGGGTTAGAGGGGCTTTCATGTTCAAACACAAGAAAATGCCCCTGTTTTATGTGTGATTCTCCAAGGAAAGCATTGAAGAAATCACCCCAATTCCAGAGGGAAACTTGAGTCTCCCAGCTCTGCACTTGCTGGATGCATATTGCTGGACAACTTCACCTTTTTAAACTTCCTTCCCCATCTGAAAAAATTAAGGAGATGAAACCTGCCCCCAGGTGGCTGCGATGATAGGGTGAGAGCATCTGTGAAATGCTTAGCGTGGTGACCAGGGCGTGGCACGTGCTCAGTCACAGTGCCGTTATCACAGCGGCTGGTGTTGCTGGTTCTGTCAAAACTGGAACTACTGAGAGAATCCTCAAATGTTAGAACTGTTCCAGCCTTCCCTTTCAAAGATGAGGAGTATAAACCCAGACGTGTTAAGTGACTTATACAATGTCACTTTGCTGGCAAGTAGCAGAACCAGGGCCAGAGCTCGTCACCTCTCGGCTCCCATCCTGCCACCACCTCCCAGTAGACGTACGTTGAATGAGCTTGAAGAGTAACACAAGCCATAGCTTGAAACTTTTAAAAAATGTAATTCCACTGTCTTCCCCTAGAGATTAGGAACCAAATCTGAGCAAGTGAAGTTCTCCACAGGAGTCTGAAGTGGAGGACGAGGGCTAGACCCTGAGGGCCGGGCAAGCAGAGCTGTGCCCAAGCCACGCCTGTCCCCACCGCAGGAGTGCTCCTCCCTGTGGTGTCAAAGCAGAGGAGTCAAATGGCAGAAGCTGCTGCTGTTAGAGAAAAGGTCATTTTGAAGGGCATGGCCTGAGTCCGTTCACATGAGACAGGGTGTGTTTAGACATCCCACCCAAAACTTGGCACTTAGTTATACTTGAAAATGTTGGTTGATTCAGAACAGAAACATTAAGGCTATTTGACTTGTGAGCCTGGGACCCTTGGGCCACACGCTGGTCCTTCCTGGAGCCCTTCCCCAGCATCTGTTCATGGCAGCTCCAGCGTCACTGGTCGGACACCTGCCCAGAAGGGCAGACAGTTGTCTCCGAGTGAGCACCTCCACATCCTGGTTTAAGGAGGTCAAGAGCTGGCCACCCTGACCCCGTGCAGTGATGGAAGCCGGAGCCGGGCTGCTGGTGGCTGAGCACACTGTGGCAACAGTTTTGAGTCAGCCTCTTGATTAGCCAGGATGATAGAATGGCCCCCACAAGAATGCAGTAAGACACCCACTTACTCCTCAGTCGGACTTCTGATTAAGCCAACTTTGCAGAAGCATTCACAGATGTCTCAGAGCTCTATGGAATTCACTGTGACAGTGATAGCACCAACAGTCACTCCCATTCTATGTGTCAGGCTCTGTGCTCGGTGCTGTAGGCGGATCAGCTGAGTTAATACTCCTGACATCTCTCTGAACTAGGTGCGTTCCAGTCTCCATTCTACAGAGAAGAAAAGTGAGGTTTACAAGAGGAAACTACCTCAATTCTAATAGGTGGAAAGCAGAAGATCCAGGGCTGAGCGCAACAATGTGAACCATAGCCTCTGTCCCTAATGCCACATGGTGCTCTCTCCACACCCACGTGCCTGGTTACGCCCCTGTTTTTAAAAGACAGTTGAAGAAGTGGGGAGGGGAAGAGTAGAAGCTGCAGGAGGCAGGGCGTGAGCACAGCGGCGGGCACAGAAGCAGCGCACGGCAGGCTCCTGGGGACAGCCAGTGGAACAGAAAGAGGCCAGGCCAGAAGCTGCAGAGACACCGTCCAGAAGCCTGCAGCAGGGCAGGGCTGCTTAGCACGGGTGCCGGCAGCCCTGCAAACCGTCGTGGTCCTTGGGAGGGCGCAGAGCCACCAACTCAACAGCACTGCAGTCGTGGAGCGTGTGGGACAAGGAGGCGTGAGTGTGAAACACACATCCATCAGTTGAAGATAATAGTTTACAGCCCAGCACATCCTCATAACTCAGTCCCTAAGGAAAGGTTGCATTGTGCTTGGTGTGTTCTGCTCGTGAAGGTAGAGAAGATGACACTGTGTACACTTCCATTTAAAAGGTAGAAATTCAATGATTTTTTGGTCATCAGAGGGCCAGGCCTCCTTTATCTGGAACATTCACATGTCCAGAACACCTTACGTCTGATGAGGCCAGATAGGGTCAATATAATGCATACATATCTCTTGGATTTTTTTCAAAATACTTCCGTGTTCGTTATGTGTTGATCCTCACATCAACCCTATGCAAGACAAAGGATTGGTATTAGTGTAAATAATAATCAGATTGCAGTTACTTTCTCCTCTAGTAATCTCAATCTCTAGCCTCCTAGGATTAGAATGATAATAGTGACCATGAGATTCTTGGAATTGCACTTGAAGCTGTAATGAGGTGGAAGTCTCTGGACTCTGGAATCTGGTTACTTTTTAGTTAAGTGGTTGCAGAGGGCTTCGGCTGTGTGCCTTCAGTTGGCGAAAGGCTCAGGCTGTCTTACAGGGGTAGACCACTCAGTGTTTTTCCCATTGGGAGATGGGTACGTCTCTTGCCCCCAAAAAGCAGACGACCAGGTAGACAGGCATTTTACAACCTGGAAGTATGACAGCCCTGGCACCGCAGCTGAGACACAATACCCAGGTGCAGAAGAAAGTGGTGGAAGGACAGGACACAGATGCCTCACGGGCCGGAGCGGGAGAGATGGCAGCGTACGTAGTCGGTGCTCCTCATTCACGTTCTGCACAGTCACCGGGAACCAGCACTGAATCAGTGAGTCCCAGGGGAATGCAGGGTTAGGTTCCCAAGCCTCTGGTCACAGCATTTTGTCAACCAATCAATACATAACCTTGTTTTATTGTGTTTCTGTTTAAAGACACCTTATTGAATATATATTGTTGACTCATTAACATTAAGCTCCTGGCCAGCAGCACTGTAACTCATACCTGAATGAAGCTTATTTAACACATTATTCTCCATGAGGCACAGGGCACATCACAGCCTTCTTGTACTTAGGGACGCTGGACAGTCCTTCAGCAATATGCTTGGGGACTATTCAAAACACACAAAAATGCAGAAATCCTGGCACTAACTAGGCCGTAAGAAGAACACTTGTTTACAGCGTGAGAGCCGGAGCAGGAAGGCAGAGCATCACCTTGTTTGACCTCAGCTGGGAGCTCGTGAAGCTTTGCCGTCTGCGCATGTCCACAAATGACTGAAAGTGCCACAAGTACTGTTGTTGGGGTTACAGACAAATTCTAGTGAGCAGGTGAATTAGTAAACATGGAGTCCACAATTGATGAAGATCGATTAGAGCCCAGTGGTCTGCACCTATTGGATTTCCCACGTGCACGCCTTGCGTGGCTGAGCTCCAGCCCCTGCTCTCCCGCTACCCTTATCGTCAGTGCCGGCCCTTGCTAGCGAGAGATGCACTTTGGTCTTGTGACAAATCCCATAGCTGTGACCGATTGTGTCCCCAGCTCTAGTCCCTGGGCCCGTCAGGTTGGGCTCCACGTCTTCATTGGTGCAGTCCCCAGGGCAGGCACGTGGCTGGCATCCAGGCAGCGAGCAACAGAGAGCCAGCACTGCCACCCACAAATCCCTCACCTAGCTGGGCTGCCGAGGGAAGCTTTGCTCGCCTCCCGTCCTGCCACCAGCCTGGTTGTGCCCGTGCTCCGAGCCGGCGGTGCTCAGATCTGACTGTACCACCTCTCCATCCCTCACGGCCCCACAGCTGTCCCCTCTGCAAGAGAAAACGTCTTCGGGCCAGCCAGAATCATTAGCATACCTCCGTTTTTTTCCTCCTCCTGGTGTTTGTTTTAGCTCCCGGGGACCTGGGGGTATAGATGGTGAGCTTTCAGCCCGTGGGGAGGATGCTATGAAACAGGACTGGGCCAGGTGTCCCTACTTCAGGTGGATCCCAGTTCTGTTCTCCCAACTCCGAAAGAAGTGTGGGTATGTGTTTTGTAACCAGAACGTGAACCCTCTGCAAAATCACCCAAAAGAGCTAAAATGAGCCATTGGCTGTTTAGTCCCTTGCAACCTCAAACCCACTCCAGAGGAAAGGAACGGAGAATACAAATGGGTGTAGGCAGAAAGACAGTTAAGAGCCGGGCCCTTAACAGTTAGTTTTGGAGTTGGTTTGCAGAGCAATGGAAATGCTATAGGAAGTTACTGTCTCCAGGGAGCAAGGCCAAGGCCCTGGGAGGCGTGACCATGTCCAGGGAATAAGAGGTTTGGGCATCTTTCTGTGCCCAGCCCCGACAGCGAGAGCAGGGGGTGGGCAAAGCAACACAAGGCCTCTGTCTCCTATGTGAGCTGTCAGTCGGCCCATCTTCCCTGGCATAAAACTCCCTGGGAAGGAAATGAAGGTACCCGTTGGTTGGCAGGATGCCCGAGAAACAGCAAGTTCAATCCAATTAGAATTGGATTCAATCAAATTTAAGAAGAAAATTCAATCCAGCCCAGAGCATCATTAAGGCAGCAGTTGAAGAGAACTCGTTAGCTCAGAGCCCCCACATTCTGCCAATTACAAAGTTCCCTAGACCCCACCCCAGCCCCATTTCACCATAGAAATGGTGTGTGCTAAAATCTTATGCTCTCCTGAGTGGCACAGGCAGAACGCAAACGCTAGACGGTGTGTGTGGTGACAGAGCTGTGCCACGTGACAGTGGACTTCGGAGTGGAGCTTTCGTCCCCTGTGGTTTATTGTGCTGTGCTTCCTTCCACAGCGCTTTCCTTGGTGTGCTTGTGCAAGAACTTCCAGGTGGTTTCAGCAGCCTCCCGTCCCCGAACCAAGCCCTCGCTGGTGAGAGGAGGAGGAATCGAGGCTCCAGGAATTAGCCAGGAGGCCCGTGCGTGTACACACATGCACGCACACACACGCACACACACACACGCCACCGAGGGCCACCTCCCCATGGCCTGCATAGCAAAGACAAACCCTCCCATAGACCTGTTTTGGAAGAAAAGGCACAGACTTGCTTTGAGAGTTCAGAACACACCTTGTTGGTGACTGCTTTCTGCTGCCAGCCCCCTCCTTGCCAGAAAGTGAATTTTAAGTCAGAAAATGGGGACAGAACCATAGGAAATAGAAAAAAAATAGTCATTCTGTCAGAACTTTTTCAATAGGCCCTTCTTCCAACAAATCCCAATACAATTCCAGTTTCTACTAATTATTACTTTAAACTGAATGCATCATTTAACTTTTATATCATCTTGATTTTATGTATTTTTCTATTCTGATTGGATTTTTTTTTTCACCAAAAGGGCAGCCCCCAGGACATTTTCTTGTGTTTGGAATCCTCATTTGTCTCCACATGGGCAAGAGCCTTCTCTACATTATAAATCCTTCCAGGCACGCCAAGAGCGGCAGGTTGAGCTCTAGCAGTAGGAATAGAGGCGGTGACCTCGCCTGGCCCTCAGTCAGTGGTGTACTGGTGAATACCCAGCAGCTGGCTCCGGGGGAAGCCCTGGTTCCCAGCACTTGCCAGTCACCGTGGTGCAAATACTCCCACCGTGACCGGCCTCGAGCTCCCCACGGGACATCACTGAAGCCAGAGTTGGGAAGAGACACACACCACTGGCTCTCGGGACCCAGTGCGAGTGAGTGGGCTTGGGCACACTGCCACACTGCCGATCCCAACAGCTGGTGTCCCCTACACACTCCTGTGGGATTTCTTAGTTACCACCCCGGCCTGGGTGGAATGACTTGTGCATGTTTTCAGTTACCATCTGGAAGGGTTTGCAGGCCTTCGGAGAACACTTGTTATTGACAGGCAAAGCCAGGAAAGATGGACTTCCTGCACCCCTTAGATTCTCACGGCCTGTGTCTGGAGTGCCCCTCCGTGCTGCTGTCCGTCTCTGTGCGAGTGAAACCTGGGCTGCTGGAGAGCTGCGTGTGGAGAGGGGGTGTGTGGGCATGTTTCTACGCGCAAAGCAATTAACACTCTGTTTCTCCCTACCTCCCTCTCTCCTTCCACGGCCCTCTTGCTGCTCCCTTCTCCTACTCCCCTGCCCTGCCCGCTCCTCTCGCTCTCTCCAGAGAGTTTTCCAAAGAGAGGGAGAAGGCCAAGGCTCGGGGAGATTTCCAGAAGCTGCGGGAGAAGCAGCAGCTGGAAGAGGATCTCAAAGGCTACCTGGACTGGATCACTCAGGCAGAAGACATCGACCCTGAGAACGAGGACGAAGGCATGGACGAGGAGAAACCGCGAAACAGTGAGCTGCCGTCTTCTGTCTTGGGGCTGGGTTCTGGGGGGGCAGCACCGCAGTCGGCTCGAAACCTTTGCCGCCAGCCTTTCTCTACAGCCCAGGTCTGTCCCCTGGAGCAGCACTCGTCTCAACAGTCACGGTCACTTGCTGCTCGTAGAAATTAGTCCCACATGGGAAATCATTGCTGTTGATCTATAAAACTGCATATTCTTCTCAGAATCTTTGACCTTATAAGACAGTTGAGAGTTTGCTAAGGTGAAGCCTTTTTTTAAATCAGACATCCTCCTCCTCCTCCTCCTCCTCCTCCTCCAGGCTCCATCTCTTTGGGCAGGGGAACAGGCTTCCTGATCCAGGCTGGTTTGAAAGGAACAGTTTCTCCCAGACAGCCACCTGGAAAACTTCATACTTGCGTGGGATTCTCCCCACCTTTGCAGTAGACTTCCAGGCACTGTTGAACTTTCTCATGGGAAAGGGAGTCGAAGCTTTCTCCTAAGGAAGGTAGATTCAGAGGTCAGGGTCAGGGAAGCCCAGAGGAGTTGATGGAACAGTTGGATTACAGAAATTGAGCCAGATCCTTCCTCTGGGGTTTCCCGGGGCAGATGGTTGGGCAGGCTACTGCTGGGATGGAAATGAGTGATAGAGGATATTGACTTGCGGTGTCTCAAAGATGAGGAACCATGGAAATTCAGGCTCTCATTAGATCAGCCCGGTGGTTCTCAGAGTGTGGTCCCTGGAGCAGCAGCACCACGTGAGAAATGCAAATGCTTGGCCCCCACTCCAGACCCACTGGCTCAGAAACTCTGGGGATGGGGCCCCAGGTGTTGGGGTGCGTGGTGAATTTGAGAACCACTGGGCGAGCTCTGCCTACTCTGTGTATCTCACAGGGCCCTGATCTCTGTGACTCTTTCTCCCTCTTTCTGTGTGCAGTATCTCTCTCTTTCATTTACATGTTGGCAGAGGTGCATTTCTGTCCTCTCAAGCAGCCTGACCTAAAACCAGGTTCCTAAACATTGAGCATCTAGAGTAGTTGAGGAACCAAACAGGTGAAAGAGCTTACCAGGACGTTTGTACAGCGCAGGAAGCCAGCACTTCGCCCTAACCAGAGAGGGCGATGCAGAGACCCCCAAGGGGAGGAACAGGTGGAGGAAGGGGGAAAAGACAGCCAAGATGTTCGCAGAGAACAGAATCTCTGCTCTCTCATTTCAAAGATTCAGTTAATAAATCTATCAACTCCTCCCTTTCTGATAACTCTGCTCAAGGTGCAAATACAAAATTAAGGCACACCAACAACAAGGGGCTGGTGACAACATAACTTAATGACCTAAGGGGGCCTTCATGCTCTGCTAAGTAGCTTTGCAAGCGGGAAGTCAGGGCCTTTGATGGATCATAACAATGAGCAATGATGCCATTGAGGGTCTTTCTGGAGAAATGCCTGACAGCTTCTATTACACTGTTGATGCAACTGTGGAGTAGCTGATGACTTTGTGGCATGGAGTGGTCTGGCAAATAAATAAACTGGCACGTGAGCCACAGAGCAGCTTGCCTGTAAACACAGGAACTCTGTTCTGGCCCCTTGCTCCACCCTAAGCCAGTGGAGCCCCTAGCTCGTGATTAATGGTGACGAGCATGTTTGTTAGCATGTGCTATTAAACGTGCAATATCCGCTGTGTCCTTAGCAGCCAGTTGCCATCCACGGAGACATGTGGTTATTCTGTTCTCTGCCCAAAGCAAGAGCAGCCCAGGGGAAGTGTGCTGCTTCTCTGCCTCCCCCCTTGAATGGATGAATTCCAAGGAGAGTGCCCAGCGTGGAGGATTCTTTGTCGCTGGAGCAGATCACCTTGACAAGGCCCGTCTCCCCACACTCCGGCCAGGCTTCGAGAAGAGCGTGATGAGTTGCCTACCCAGTAGACAGAGTCTCTGCCAAGGTTGCCATAAGCCCAGCTATGGCTGAAACCAGACTGCGGAGACTGTTGTTCCTCTCGCCTTGTGCTGCTCCCCGGTGGCTGGAGGAGCATTTGGGGTCTGCCTCTTGTCCCTCGGGGACTGGAACGGAGCCTGGCTCCTTCACTAGTGGAAATGCTGGTAGGACAGTTCCTCGGGGTGGGAGCAGGGAGTAAATGCCCAAAGCAGTGAGGTACAGAGAGTAAAATGGACACATGTGAGACTTAGGAATGGAGCCAGGACGAGAGTCCAAAGGACCACGTCTACTGGGGACGTCCAGTCAAAAGTAGAGTTGATGTGATGAAATGATTAAGGAATCGGAGTCCTAAGAGCCTTGCAGAAAAGGAGAATCTGTGGCTGAGAAACTGTTCTTAGACTCAGGACTTCATAGTTTGCCCTTTGAAACAAACCCAAGGGGAGAATTCCTGCCACAAATTGAAATGTATGTGTGTTTCAGTTAGCCTAGTAGTTCAGCCTTTGAAGTTTCTAAAAGGTTTCAGCATGGGATAGTCGCCAGTTCTTTTCAGCTCAAAAACCGAGTAGTCCTTTGAGACAAAAGGTCGATTGCTGTGGTCTGCGGCTCTGGCGCTGCTTCCGCCCCGGGCGGCGCCCCGTCAGCACCCACATGCCGGGGCATAGCACCCGTGAGGTGGGGCTGGGTGCTGTGTGGGACAGCTCCCAACACAGCACTGCATGGTCGCCAAGCACGCCTAAGGGGAGCCCAGTCACTCGCTTTTCCTGGGGGAAAAAGCCACCACGGAAGTGGAAGAAACGGGCGAGAGGGTACCAGAGAGAGAGCACAGCAGGAGGGATTTCGCTACATAGTTGGAGTAAGTGAAGTGGCCGGTAAGTTACATACAAGATGTATTCCAGCTCATGGTCCATCCACCCACAAAGTAAAGGTCTGCTCTCTGCCAGGCACTGAGCAAAGGAGTCCCAGTCCCTGCCCCGTGGAGCGTGTGCTCCAGCGAGGGCCGACCATGAGCGGACGGTAGTCACAGCAGGGGGTGCGGGAGAGAATGAAACAGTCGGGTGTGATGTAGACGTGGTGGCCGGGACCGCGTCTCATGGAGTGGCGGCATTGCACTAACAACCTGAAGGCGGTTAGGAAAGGAACCGTGTGGATATTTGGGAAAAGAGACTTCCAGGCAGAGGAAAGCTGCTGAGAAGGCCCGAGGCAGGCGCGTGGCGGACGTGTCCGGAGCAGAGGAGGCGCGTGCAGCGGGAGAGGATGTGGCCAGGGGGAGAGCGGGGAAGCCGGGCCAGGGCACCGGGGTAGACCGCGTGTGCTGCCCTAAGAACCCGGACTTCTCCCGGAGCAGGCCGGGCCGCCTCTGGAGGTCTCGAGTGAGGCGCGGAGGGAACCAAGGCGGGCGAGAGTAGAGCAGGGCCCTGTCCGGAGGGGCCGCTGCAGGAGGTGCTGGGCCTCGTCTGGGCTCCGCCGGGGGCAAGGTCAGACTCCAGGATGACGTCATTTGCAGACGTCTGAGATACGGGATGTGAGAGAGGAGTCGGAGCTACTCCAAGGCCATTGTCCTATACGACAGTAGGAGTGGAATTGTCATTTATTGATATGGGGAAGACGGTGACAGGAAGAGGCATGAGGGCAGGAGGCTCAAGAAAGCCGTGTCTGGCCTGTAAGTCTGAAACGCCGCCAGACGGCCCAGTGGAAATACTGGGCGGCAACTGGGAACAAATCTGAGTCCAGGGCGGAGATCCGGCATGGAATCACTGGGGAGTCAACAACATGCAGAAGACACTCAACCCATTTGTCTGGACAAGATCACTAGGGAGTGAGTGTGGGCAGAAATGAGATGAGGTCCGAGAACCGAGACCTGGCCTCCCAGTGTGTAGAAGTCGCAGTGGCCAGGAGGAACCAGCAGAAGAGACTTAGAAAGGTGTGGCCCGAGCCGGAGATGCAAAGGAAGGGGTGTCAGCGCTGCTGACAGGACAGCAGCTGGCCATGCACGAGTGGTGGGGCTCACTGGGGCCTTGACAAGGGCTGTTTGGCAGGACGTTGGGGGCAAAAGCTTAATGATCAGAGGCTTCCGTGAGTCCCTTGAGTCTGTAAACTTCCTGGAATGGCACTAAGCGTTGCTCTGTGGGCTTCCCGCTCTGCTGGCATGGCCCAGCTGTCAGCGATCTGGGCAGTTTGGCCACCAGGAAACCAGAAAGGGGAGAGAGGGAGACTCACCTAATCACTCCAGCAGGCCTGCGGCCCCACGGAGGTCAGGGTCTAACGCCCAGCCCTTCATCATGCAGTGGTCACAGATGGCCTTGGGGGAAAGAGGACATGATACTCGAGAGCCATTTCAGGGCCAAAAAGGCAGCAAACAAGCAAGAAAGGGGCATGTGTACGCACTGTTGTCCTACACGCAGCCTCCAAAGCCCCTCTTCTTGCTGGGCAAAGACGAGGGTAACACCGAGGTCTCCCCCTCTGGCTGCTGCTTCTCCCTCCCCTGCAAGCAGCCTTGGGCATCCCTTTTAAAGGCCCCACTTGCAAAACCATCACTTCTGCACGGGGTGGTTGTCATCAGCAGAGGTGCACTGCTCCCAGGGCCAGGGTCTGTTGCCCAACTCCGATGTCAAAGCTGATGGAAGGCCAGACATTAGAGGAAGAAGCCATACAGCAAGAGAAAGAGTAGGGGTTTTTCTTCCCTCTTTTTCACCCTCAAGATCAAAAAATGCATTTATTAAGTATTCACCCATTTGGGAATCTCTCGTGTCATTAAGACAGTTTAAATGCAGCCCCAGCCCTCTAAAGCTTGCGGTCTCTGACAGGCGTTTTTGTGGATAAGCACAGAAAGACGGTGGAACCAAAACGTTGCATTTCTAGCCAGATGAGCAGGATTAAATATTTACCCCAGTGGTGCTCAGTTATGCGACTCAGGAGCCGCTTTTGCAATCATCGTTAGCCAACAGAGCCACACGCTGCCGCCGGCCCTGCAGAGTCGGGACCGCGCATTACTGAGATGCAGAAATGTGAGTGCTCGTAAGAGCTGCGGTTGCCCACGACAGGGCCCGGTGTGGCTGGAGAGCAGTACTCTGGAGATCACCGATTTATGTTATATACGTGTCAAGGACATGTGCATAGTAATTTGCTTTTTTAAAAAATTTAATCGGTACAATCAATATTTACCCTGGACCTCGCTCGCAGCCAGGAGCTGCCACGTCTGGACATCCGTGACAGAATCCCACGCAGCATCTTGCCTGAGAGGAAACACTAGCATTTGTTTTTGTCACTGATTCTGTTCTTTCTTTGCACTCTTAAGTGACTGTGCTTCAGAGAGCCCTCCTGACCCCTGCGACAGAACAGATACCGTCGGGCAGACTCTAGATACGGCCCCTGAGCCTCCCAGTAACTCCCAGCTGGTCCTCGTCAGAACCCTAGAAAACTAGTGCTGGAAAGTTCCATAGAGGTCAGGTGAGGAAACTGGAGCCCAGGATGGGAAGCAACCGCCTGTGCTCCACAGGGGGAAGCCAGCCCTCGCGCCCCGTCTCCCGGTCCCCACCCGGACTCTGCCCCGCACGCCAGCCATCTCGAACGCCCCGGGCCATGGCACTCCCTGGCTGCACTCTTGGCTCTCAGGGCATGTCCCCACTTACCTCGTGGAATTGTAACCACCTCTCTGCACATCTCTAGCTGAGCTACACTGAGAGCTTCTTTTGCCTTTAATTCACCTATGTCCCTGTGA
This sequence comes from Varecia variegata, assembly GCA_028533085.1. NCBI lineage: Eukaryota > Metazoa > Chordata > Mammalia > Primates > Lemuridae > Varecia > Varecia variegata. The sequence continues at coordinate 84,299,148 of CM052440.1, read as the reverse complement.
CCTGACACAGCCCAGGGCTTGAGGATGTTAGGACCCGTGAGAGGGAGATGCACACACGTGCTTTCACGCGCGCGTGCCTGGCCTGGCTGTGGCGAGTTCTGCGCTGCCCGGGGCTGACAGGCCCGGTGAGCTCAGACATCACTGGCCCTGAGCCGTGTGTTGTTCTGTCTGCTCAGAGTGGCTTCCTGTGGCATCATGAAAGACTTCCTTTCCAGTTCATTCCTTTCATGAACACATTTTCTTTCCAATAGCTCTAGATCATTCTCCACTCTTGGAAAGTGCCATGGGAAAACAGGCAGATGAGCCTGTCAGCAGGGCAGTGTTGAGGGCAGGAGCGCTCAGTGCTGTGGGAAGCGTCAGGGTTCTGGAGAAATGAGATTAGTGGGGGCTGCCATACCTGGGGCTCTGCAGTGAGGCTATGCGTGGATCTCTCCGGTTCTGGCAGTAACTATACCCATGAGTGGGGCCCTGTGGACTTGGTGGCATGTGCAGTACGTCGGTGGGGGGTCCTGTCATGGCAAGGATCCAGCATGCCCACCGTTAGCACATCCCCCTGGAGCACAGTCTGGCTGTGCTCGCAGACGCCCTGTCCTGGTCTGTGAGTCGTGGGGGCTTCCCCGAGGGCTGGGCTGCGTGTGCAGTGAGCAGTGGGCACACCCAGCTGGTCGCCATGAGCTGCCTGATGTTCCCGCCAGCCGTGGGCAAGGCTTGCTGGCTTGGAGCTGTCAGGAGGCCATGGCCGTCTCACTGAATGTGCCATGTGCTTTTGGAGTAGGGAGGAGAAAGGCACACAACGTTCTGACAGGAGACTTTCATGGGTTCCTGTGACCAACATTAGGTCAACAGAAAGGAGCCAAATCTTCTGTAAGGAAGGCTCTGTTCCCCTTCGGAAGACACCTGCACCCCACCCCCGTGAGGCTCTCGGTTCACAGCTGTTCTCCAGGCAGGAAGAGAGCCCAGGCCATGCCCCGACGACCCAGGCAGTGCGTGGGCAGCTGACACAGACATCAGCACTCCCAGGGCTGTGACTTTGGGAAGTGTCCCAGGCCAAGACAGTAATAACAAGCCAGCAAAGTCCAGAATGCAAGTGGTTTATTGATTGCAGAAAGTATGGGCAACACCAGCTGAGAAACACACCGGTAGTGGGGTCCGGCACCCCGTTTAGATGCCTGCCTGTGTGCTGGCCTAACTCTCAGCACTGGCAACCATGGCGGGAACGGAGGAGCCCGGGCGCAGGGCCCGGCAGCAGCAGGGTCTGAGCCGTGCTGTGCAGTTGTGCGGTTTCTTAGGGGCAGGGGGCCGCTCCTGTGGTTCGGAGGGGATGAGTGGGCAGCTGTGTTCCTGGGACCACTGACCAGCCAGCCACCTGCTGTCAGCTCTTGAACCCCAAGCATGCTGGGAGTCCTTGGGGAGTGGAGCCTGGAAGGCCCGCTCTTCCCCAGGGCCGGGAGGAGAGCATGCTCTGCCTTCCAGCCAGGGTCTCAGCCCAAACCAGCTTCTTCCCGTCTACTTCTCTCTCCAGTGGCTTCGCCACCTGCCCAGTTCCCCGGGCTGTAGAGCCTCCTTCCTCCTCCCTCTGCCTTGACCCTCCGCAGTTGTCAATTCCTGCACGCCGTCAGTTTGGTCTTTCCAGTCGCCCTCCTGGCATGTCCCTCTCCCCTTCCCTCCTCTCCCTCCACTTCCCTCCTGGACTAGCAGCCACCTCACTGCTGCCTTCCAGCCCCGCCCCATGCAACATGTGCCATGCAGCCAGGTTATTGTTTCTAGAGCTGATGGTGACATTCCCCTGCTCAGAAGCTTTGACTGTCCCTCCGTGGCTACAGAACAAAGCCTGCGCATCTTCTCTTGCTATTTGGGCATCTCCAATCTGTCCAGCCAAGAGCTTGAACCACACCACTCCCTGCCCCCCTGCCGCAGAACCAAACAGCTTCCTGCTTCCAGACACACCTTCTCTCCTGTTTCTGGACCTTCACACATCTCGCCTCCTCTGCCTAGAGCACCCTCTCTCTGCTCACCTCCCCTGCTCCTCCCTGGCCTTCCAGCCTAGCACAGAGAGCACAGCTCAGGCCCCCTAGACCGTCCCTCTCAGGACAGGCACTGCCACACTCACAGCCTTCTGCCTGCTACCCTGGCCGGTGGGTGGGCCCAGCCCTCTCGTCGTGTGGAGAGCCCTCTTGGGAGGCAGGAGCGTGCGTTACTAACTTCTCACTCAAGCTTCACAGTCTTGCCTAGTTGACCAAATACCTTTTGTCCAGTTTTAGCCATACTCATGGTAGCCCCCAGAGAGTTAATTGTGGGTGACAGCATGGGCAGAAATTATTTAGAGGTGAGAAAGTGGGCTGAGGAGGACAGCTGGAAGGAATTGCAATTATAGACCCATTAGGAGAGAAAGCTGGGTGATTAATGGAGCAAGGGGCAGAACCTATTAGCCCCATTTTGCAGATGGGAAAACTGAGGCTCGGGAAGGTTAACATGTCCATACCCTACAGCGGGTAAGTTGCACCATTAGGCGGGCCTGCTGCCCGGTTCTGCTGCCGCCATGCCACACTTGTCTCTCCCACAATCCCCGCGGGGAATGCCGTGGCTGCCCTCCTGCTCCAGCAGAAGGGAGCTAGCAGAGGCCCCTCTCACCCCCGCCCAGCAGCCTCTGCATCTCCTTTATTATGGCCTTTGTCACCTCAGTCTAACCCGCAAGCAGGGTGGATGGAGGAAAAGAGGTCGGGGGGGAGGGAGTGTAAGAAAAACTGGTCTTAAATTATAACAGAAGGGGCATGAGTTTGATTTCTTTAAAAAGATGAACTTTATAATTATAAGAACTATGTTTGAACTGGAGCTGAAAAGAATTAACGTCATTATCTTGCTCATGGAGGAGAAAAAGCCGGTTTGTAGTGGTTTAAGAGATGGTCTTGTTTGGAAGGAGACATATCAGTTATGTGACCTATCAGCGTCTCCTTTGGGTCAGGCCTTCTTTGGACTAGATTAGAGGAGGTGCTGATCACCCAGCATGCTTGGGGACGGGCACTCTAGCTCACGGCCACCCACTGCCCTGCCTTGGCAAGCACGCCGTGAGGGTGTCACGGAGCCTGTGGTGACGCAGGACCATGCAGCACTGTCCCACTCCTGAGCCTCTGACGAACCTCGGCACTGGGGGTCCCTGACCAGGCAAAACCTCAGGGAGGAGCTGACAGATGGTGTCTTTGGGGAAGTCCTGCCCGCTAAAGCCATGGGTCCCTTTAACAGATGGATCTGCCTGTGCCCACTGAGCCTTGCCCAGGGGCAGCACCCAAGAAAGTGCTGCTTTGATTTTAATTTGGTGCTTTTTGGATAGATCAGCTCACCTGGGAGCTGACAGTGGCCCAGCAGAGGGTGGCAGAGGAGATCAGTCATGGCAACTTCCCTCTGGTCCATGTCCTCTGATGACCAGTGCTCACCCGGAAGCAGAACCACCCACACTGTGCTGACTGTGGCTGCCCCGGCCCCCTTCCACATAACAGGCCGTGTCTGTCAAGAGGTATCACCCTTCGCGGGCCGTCCGTGGAGGAGAATGACAGCTGCTGCCTTTCTCATTGCTCGCTGATGTGGGAAAGTACCACCTGGCAGTGGGCGCGATTAGCACGTACTGTGCTGTCATCACGGGGCGTGCGGCGCGCGAGGCTGAGTCACAGCACACGGAGCCCTGGAGCCGGAGGAAAGAGCACAGAAACCGGCATGGTTGGCCTCAGAGTGGTGGAGAGTGTCCGGGGGAGCTCCCAGAGTCCCACACATGCCAGACTGTCCTGTGTGCTTGACAGAGACATGGGCACATTCAGTCAACACATTTAAGCACCACCTGGGTACTCAGGACACCGCGATACATAGACACAGCCTCTGTGCCACAGGGCTTCCGACCCAGTTAAGGAGGCGGAGCCGCCAGTGGGTTACAGCGATGAACTGACGGATGAACACGGGAAACACAAGGGAGAACAGAGCTTGGAAGTGGCGGGAAGGGGCTGCCTACCCAGAGGATGATTCTGGAAGGTGCCGTATCAGTCAGGGTTGGCTAATTATTGTCACAAGCAGCCCCAAATCAGATCTCAGTTGCTTAGCAAGGTGAAGGTGACTTCCCACTGCACAGTTGAGTGTGGGTTGGGGGTGGTGAGGGGGAAGCTCAGCTCTGCAGTCCGCAGGGCCAGGGCTGTGTCCTCTCGTGGCTCTCCCGACCCCCACCCAGAGGGTCCACGGGCCCCTCTGAGTCCAGCCAGCAGAAGAGGCAGTGTGGTGCCTGCTGGAGATTTCAGCGGCCAGGCCTGGCAGTGTGGCGCTCACTTCCGTTCCCACCCAGCTTCCGGGGGGTCTGGGAAACAGCTGCTAGCTAAGTGCCCGGGCAGAAGGGCTGGGGGTGGGTGCACACGTAGCAGTGTCTCTGCCACAGATTGGTAGCAGGTCACATGGCTGGAAGGGTGAAAAGGACAGTCTGAGCTGAGGGCCTGATGTGCAAAGTTGTAGAAGCAAAATAATTGTAAAAAGAAGAAAAGAACCTGGAAGTGCATGTGTTTTGGGGTGACTTTAGGGTGCACAGGGGAGAAGCCAAAGATCAGGCCAGAAATAGAGACTGAGACCTGGTTCCAAAGGGCTGCACACTGGGCCTTTATCCTGTGGGTAAGAAGCCACTGAGGAGTTGGTCAGAGGAATGACAGAGCACACGTCGACTGTCGCAAGGTCGCCATGCGGCTGAGTGTGGGCAGTGGGCTGGGCGGAGAGAGAAGCTGGCGCAGGGAGCGCAGCCTGAGGCCAGTGAGGCCTGCGCTAGCGGGCCTGGTCCACGAGGAGAGTCCAGGGCCTGCACATCTGAGCTTTGGCCCTGGGGTCCCGGGGACAAATAGCCCGTGCTCCTTAGCCCCAGGGCTCATGGGGGATTACAGCAGGGCCGCGCCCCTGGGAGGCATCCTCCTGGGAGCTGGTCTGTCCTTCTGCCAGTGCTGGGAGCTGCCCTGACCCCGGCCCCTTGCTGTTCAAAGGCCTGTCTTCTGTCCCTGACAGAAGACACACCCACAAGCAGTCCCCTACCCTAAAAGGTGCCACATGTAGAATCCCCAGCAACTCTTTCTTCCTCACTGAGTCCCTGCCCTCATCATCAAATACCTTATGAAAAAAATGTCGAGTGACAGCCCCACACTCAGGGCTTCGGTGGCGCCGTTGTGCTGGTGCCTCTGGTGGGAGCCGCAGTGTGTCCAGGAGAGAGTCACGCCCCCACATGATGGGAGAGACTTTGTCCTCTTACATAGCTGTAATACCAGTCACTGTGATCACGTTGTGCGGAAGCCACACGGTTAGCGGGGCAGGGCTGAAGCCAGGTCAGAAACGACAGAGCATGTGCGTCAGGGGTGTCCTGTGGGGAGGAGGGTGGCACATTTGTTTATTATCATCCTTCTGTATCCCGGGGTCAGGCCCTAGATTCCTCCTCTAGCCACACGCTGGCTGCATCACAATCCAAAGGTCACAGAATCCCAAAACCCTTTGGGACAAGAGGGGCCCCAGGTCCCTGAGTCTGTCCCTCATCCCCCAGGCGCGCCTTGCCGTGCGAGTGCTGCCGGGTGGTCTCCCATCCACCTGGACCCGTCTCCTCCCAACAGGCAAAGCCCCCGATACAGTTTCTCTGAAATGCACGAGCAGGTTGCAACACTCTCTCCAGAAAAATCACAGGACGCGCTCAAGGGTAGCAAGATGGGAACTGGGCAAGGGCTTCCGGAACAAAACAGGCAGTTTTGTTCATTTCCAAACACCTGACTCTGAGTCTAAACTTGGACTTTGCTGACAAGGCCACAGACTTGCCTCTTCCTGCTCCCAGTGTGGATCCGCCAGCAGCACCCACACACACAGTGACAGTTGGAGCCCTCCCCCGCCGCAAAGGACAGGACAACCAAGAAAACTGTGTTGCACGTAAGACCCTGAGTCTGCAAATGCGGCCCTGAAGGAATGACCCCGGAGAAGGTCCTCAAGGCAGATGAGAGTGAAAGGGTAGGATGTCCTAGTCTACCAACAGCCTAAGGAGAAAGAAAGGAAAGATTTGGCCATTTATGCACTCATAAAAGTACACATTCATTATACTTTAGGCTTAAGTCGCATTAGTTCATCAGACTGGCCAAAAGTACCCCAGCAAAGATCTTCAGGGATGATCCACTGGGCAGATGAGCTTTGATGAGAGGAGTTGAAAGGTTTTTGCTTTCCAAGAATATATGTTTGAATTTTGATAAGGTTTTTCTTGTTTCCTAAATCATGTTCTTAAAGTTATTTGCCAAGCCTAAGGCTGCGAGCGTTGACCAGCATCCCAGATTCACATTCTGTGGACGCCAGTGGTGCTGATAAACAGTGATTGCAACTGCACCGGGACCCGTCTGTGCCTTTTGCTTGGGAGTGACAGGCGACATCTGTCCTCAGAGACTCGCTGACAGGTGGAGAGCCTTAATTATATGCTTGACAGCCTGGCGTTAAAGGAAAAAGCCTTTGTTTACCTTCTCACTTCCAAGTTTCACATCAGCCTGTCCAACCATTACAACTCGTGTCAATGACTCACGAGATATGATAATGGTGGCCAATATCAGGCTAGTTATCATGTTAACAAAACTCTCTGAGAATAACAAAACGCCAATGTACTCACACACACTAAACACAGGGGCAAGAAAAAATTAAAGACCCCTTTCTTGTCAGGAATGTTCAGAACTAGAATCTCATTGTATTTATTAATATCTCTAAGGTCAGCTAGGTCTGGCTTTGAGCAGAAGCTTGGCATGATGTTTGCTATGCCCGGTAGAAGCAGAGAAAAAAGGCCCTGCTGCCTTTTTCTGCCAGAGGGGAGAGCATCTGCTTGGCATGGAAAGTAATGTCCATGGGGGAGGATCCTGGCCCCGTTGGCCCATGTCCGCATTGACTAGGAAGCTCAGGTGGCCAGTTGCTGCCTGTCTGGCAGAGTGCCCTAGGTTTGCATCAAGAAGAGTCCAAGCTTCAGCAAAAACAGCAGAACTTCTTCTTGAGCCTCTTAGATGGTATAAAGTCATTTTCACTAATTATAAGTTCTGTAATCCCTTAATTAACTCATTCTGTTAATCCATGAAGTCATACCCCTTGATTAGATGAGTTGAGAATACAGCAGTATGAGATGAACGACCCTCATCTCTCTGCCCTGACAGGTGCCAGAGTTTGGGGTCTGAACAGTTGCTGTGTGTTGTAGAGGGACTGACGCAGCCTGACTTCCAGGCCTCACTCAATAACCAGTTTGCCTCTCCCATGTTTGCGAAATGAGGGGATCGGATCAGCAAAAACCTCTTCCAGCTGTGGGATTTTGTTTCTGTGGTTGTGAGTTGATAGGCATTGGCTTTAGCCCTAGGAGTCTGGGCCAAACCTGGACCCCTTCAGTCCATCAGCCCCTGGGGGCATCCTGCTGATGCCAGAATCCTACAGTCCCCGGACTCTTGGAATTGCATTGGGCCTCCTGTAGGATTGCCTGCACTCTGAAAGCCAGCTGTTCTCCAAAGGGCCTCGCATCCCTGAACACATGCTGATCTGCGTGGAAAGCCCAGCCCCACCATGCCTTATGAACTGCCGCCCCCCCTTCCAAGCCCTACTCAGGCATCCCCTCCCTTCCTGCCTCCCTTGTCTTCACCGCCCCTCCTCCCCGCAGAGTCTTCCTGCCTCCTTTGTGCTCCCAGAACACTGGGTCCCTACCTGCCTTATAGGTCTCATTGCACGTGATCTATTGCACCTACCTATAGATTATATTTATTGTGTCTTATCTGTTGTGTTTGTCTATCTTACCCCCTCTGCTGGGGTGTGTACACTCTTAAGGGTGGGGATTTTTGTATTCCCAGCACCAACAGAGAGCCTGGTATGTAGGCAGTCAATGAATATCGGTTGGAAAAGGATTTGGAAATTGGGGTATAATAGTGGGATCTTGGCTTGGAAATCCTTGGAATTCTGCCCCTGGGAGCAGATGACTTAGGCCTGCTTTGTCTACATCAGACCTAAAACCAGACTGGGCCAGGTCTGGTCCAGCAGAGGTTATATAATGAACCAGACACACAAATTAATTTTTCATCTGCCATTCCTTGTCTATCAACATTTCTTTTTCACTTCTGAGGGAGGACAGGATTGTTCCATGATGTTTTTCTTTGTGTACACATTTCTTCTCCCCTTTCTCCTTCAAATATGTCCAGGGAAATGTTGGAAATATTTCCTATTTTATTCTGCCTCGAGAAGGCCAGCCAGCCAGCCTGGCAGTCAGGAAATGGTTAAGAGAATATCAAGAGTGAATTCCAAGCTGCTTCCTTAGGGCTTGAAAAGGTCAGCTCCCTTCACAGGGGCAGAGGTTCGCGTCTGTCCACTGCGTGGTCTTTGGCCTGATGCTCGCTGCCTTCGCTGGCTGTAGTGGGGATTGATGGAGTAAATGTTATCACAAGCTGAGACTTAATGAGATCGCAACTGTATCTCCTGGATGTAGTGGAAAGCAACCATTTTGGTAATAAATAGAGAATAGCATCTAATTTGTAAATTCCTCTTTCCGTTGCTAAGTTTAATCAGATCAGAGAAACTGAAGGGAATTGTTGATGACCAAAAATTATTTTCCATGCCTTAATCTGGCCAGGAAACATCCCTCCTAATGGGATTGTCATGCTGCTCTGGCAGTCGTGGGGGTGACATTTGTCATTAGACTAACCCAATTGTTGCATATTGAGAAAATATGTTTAGACCAAAATCTGTTTAAAACCAAGGTGGAGCCGAGGCCCATAATGCTCTGTTACTGGTGTCGCTGGTTCATAGGAGCAGAAACTCTTCCCAGTTAGACCACAGAAGTCCGTAGCAGAGGCATCCTAAAGATTTCTTCTTGACTCCTCTGGACAGCCAGATGGGCCACCAGGGAGCTCAAACTGTGGTCACAAGTAACCTTCCTGACATGGCAGAGAGCAGGTTAAGAGAACAGAACACAATCTCTGGCAGGGCCTTGCCTCATTGAGGGTTAAAAAAAGGATGCAAGAGACACAAAAAGGGAGATGAATGCAGCTATCTCTTTTCCCAGTTGTGCATAAATATTATTTTTCATGACTAATCCTAGTTAAAGATTTTTACAAGCTGTCTTCTCACAAGCTGTTAAGCACCTCCAGGACAGGGACCATGCCACCGGTGAGCTACTGTTAGCACACCGTAGGAACTTCCTGACTCTCTCATGACGAGAATGACAGCCTTGAGGGGCACGCAGGGAGCGCGGCTAACGGCGGCATCCTTCGGGGCTGGCCCTGAGAACACACACGACATCACCAGTAAGGATTCTGACTCCGGACCACCTTTCAGACGCAAAGCAAGCGATCCCAACGTTCTTCATCTGGCCTGCACTTGGCTTTTGCATCTACCTATCGATTGTAGGTAAACACACAGCGTCCAGGCATTCTGTACACACACGGAGTATTGTGGAATATTGTGGACCACAGCTACCGTGTATTAAGCACCTCCTCTTACTCTTTTATTGTTTTCTAATTATTATCTTTAATCCTCACTCCAAGATGGGTATTTCCATTTTCAGACGAGAAGGGTGAGGTTCAGACCGCAAGGCCAGTGCCTAACAGGAGGTTTCCCCGGGCTGGTGCCCAGCCCCTCTTTCTCTTTTGTCGGAGAGGTAAGCAGAGGACACGGCAGCCCACAGAATCGTGAACCTGGTGGTAGGAAGGAGAAATGGAGTGGAAAGAAGCCCCGGGAAGGGAGTCGGGAGACCTGGTAACTAGTCCTAGCTCTAATACTAATGAGCCCTATGACCTCGGACAACCCGTCCCTCTCTGAGCCTCAGTTTCCTAATATGTAAAAGTAACACCCAAATAAGCTCTTACTTTCTATTAATCTTTGAGCATTCCAGTTCCTGTGAGGCCCCAGTAGCACTTCCTTTCTCCTGAAGTCCCACATTCCGGAACAGCTGTGAGGCTGAGCCAGGGAGCGGCTGCCCCGCCATTTTGCAGGCAGTCCCGGGCCCCTCTTGGCCGGGCTGCAGGTGCTGCAAGAGAGGAAGATTCTGCTACTTAAGAACTTGGGGCAGCCTCTCGCCAGCCATCCTTCCGGCAGCTGGCCTCTTTCTGCAGGGCCCACGCTCTTCTGCCCTTTTCCCAGAGCCACTGTCCCAATAACGTCTGTCTTTGCGTGAAATCATCAAGCAGTAGAATCTGGGTGCTGGAAGGTGTCCCAGGGCTCTCCTTCTCCCGGACCCCATCTTTCCACGAAAGCCCCCTGCGGCCTCTCCACTACAGAGTTTCACCAGCCCCCTTCTTAAGCACTCTGTAGTAGGAACTTACGTCACAGAAAAAATCTTTCATTTTTGTGCAACTCCAGTTGTTGGAAGATTCTTCCTTCTCTTGAGCTGACACCTGCGGCCAGAGCAGAAACACAGTGGCCGTGGGTGCAGCAGCGTCCTCCCGCTGGTGCTGTGAGTTATCCTGACGGGGTTAGTTACTCACGCTAATCGCTCTTCTGTCTCTGCTCCCTTCCTGCCTCAGTTTCCATGAGGGGCTGTGCCTTTGCGATCTCTTCCCACCCCTTCTCACTCGGTCCTCCCAGCAGCCGCACGCAGAGGCGCTGAGCTGTTCAGTGCTGAACCGCCTCAGCTCGGAGCCGCCCGGGGCCCAGACGGCTGCAGGAAACCTCGCCTGTCTCCTTCCCACCCTCCATCCCCGCGGACAGAGCCCCCCCAGTCTGCTCTGTGTCACTGGGATCTTCTGGGATCTGTGTTACTGGGACTGCTCACAGTGTTACTGGGATCCACCGGAGCCACTGTCTCCTTTCTGCTTTCCCCAGTCAGGCAAATTCCTTGTCACCACACCTTACTCACTGCTGCAGCTGTGAGCAGCTGGAGCAGCCGAGAGAGTAGCCTGGGCAGGGCCCCGCGCTGCTTCTCCCGCAGTTGTGTGCCTTCCTCACACAGGCAGCCTTTGCCGATTCCACCCACAGCCTCCAGAGCCTCCGCGCCCTTTCCTTCCTCCTGAGGAGCCCAGACGCTGAGCCCGCAGCCGCCCCTCACCGGATCTAAGACTGGGGTGGGGAGAGGAAGCTGTGCACCCGGGCAGGGAGGCCCAGGGGACCCCAAGGGCAGCCTTCCCTCGGGGTCATTAGCATCCCCCCCCCACTCTGTCAGTGCCCCCAGGCCTTTTGCTTGTTGAAGACAGCGGTCCCTGTTCTCTGGGTTTCAAAACCATTTCTCTCTTCTAAAGAGACAACAATCGGCCTCTCCAGCAGGCCACGTCCTGGGAGAGATCAGGGAAGAGGCTAAGACAGGGCAGGAAGGGCGGAGGGCCAAGGGGGAGTCACAGCTTTGACTCGGACTCAGCCTTGAGAGGGCTCTGGAGGGAGGGCCGTTCCGTGGACCCGTGGAAGAGACACCGTCTGGTGTGGAAGCCCTGTTCTCGCACATCCAGTCTGGGGTCCGTTTTCCTTCTCTGTGCTTGGCATAGGGTGGCCCCACCTATGTGTGGCCCTTCTCCAAAGCAGCACAGGGGAAGGAAGGGGCTGGTGGACGGGCAGGGAGTGAACCAGTGCCCACCCGGCCAGCCCGCGAGGCTCATTCACGCCCTCTCTGAGGGTGAGGAAGGAAAGCCGAATTCGGGGGTCTGTGCTCTAGTGCCAGCCGATCTTTACAGGGTGCCCCGGGCGCCTCCTGCAGAAGTCACCAGCCATGCCATGCCCCAACCTAGAGCGCTGGCTGGGGGTCTTCCCCGGGAGGGCAGCCTGGAACCGTGGGCGGGCAGTGCTCTCAGAGGGCTTCGGTGGAGAGGGAGGCACAGCGGAGTCCAGAGACGAGGGCAGGAGCCTGCGAGGTGGGTCTGGGGCGGCCTCCTCTTCCCAGCCCCACGGCACGTGGAAGGGGCGGTGGCATGGGGCGGAGGCAGAGCGGGCCACGCCCGGGCTCTGCTCACGCTCACCCACAGCCTCAGTTTCCCACTGTGGCTGAAGGCCCATCCCCACCTGTGTCCCCAGGCTGCCATGAGCAATAAGTGAGGTGGTGTCACATAAGTGCCTAAACACCACACATGGCTGTGCCCGTCTAACAAGCAGGAAAAGAACTGTATGTGCATCAGGGCACCAAGCTCCATGGCACAAATAGTAAATGTCTCGGGGAAAAGACAGTTCTGTGACGCTGTGTTGGTCAAGAAGGCTTCAGGAAGGTGGCGGGGTGTGGAGGGCAGAAGGAGGGTTTGTGCGTGTGGAGGAGCCGGGGATTCCGAGAGGGGCCGCGGGGCACCCCCAGGCACAGGTGCACAGGCGCCGGAGGCAGACGGTGGGGCACGGATGCTGGCGGGGGGCGGGGATGGTGAGCTGACCCATCTCACAGGGCCTGGGAGGCAGGTGCGGATTGCTGGGCCATGCCAACCACTGACTCCCGCCCACCAGGGCATGCAGGGTGGCCTTCAAGCCCCCTCCTGTCTGTGCCCAGAGCCTTCTCACCAACAGCCAGCAACTTAGTGCTTCATCCAGTCAGAGCACTCCTGTTCTGTAAAGCTCAATTTATTTTTCTACAACAAAAGAAACCTTAGGGATCTCCTTTCAACCCTCTGGCCCCCAACAAATGCTTATCCAGGCTTTGCCTGACAACGCCAATAACGAGCAACTCCGCCTCCCCCGGGGAGCCAGGCGGGGTGGGAAGGCTTCGTCAGGGCAGTCTCCCTCCGCTCTGGGCAGGTGGCACCTTCCTCCCGTGTGGGCAGACCGCAGATCTTCGAAGGTGGTGACGAGGCCTCCTGACCGAGCTCATCCAAACTAAGCCTTTCCAGTTTCTTCAGCTGTTGTTGACAAGTCACAGAGCACGGCCCCTAGGCCCTTCCCCAACCCGGACCTCTATGGCTGTCCCCTTTAAACGTCCTGAGCGCTGACCCTCCGCCCTAAGGGCCGACTGAGAGGAGGGGAGGGAGCCCCCGCCCTGCTCTGTGCCGCACTGCGCAGGGCCTCTCAGTGAAACCTGGGGGCGAGTAAGGGGCCACACAGACCAAGGCCTCGTCCACACCAGGCGAGGAGGGAGGCAGGACCACAAGCACCCAGCAGGCAGAGGTGGGAGATTAATTAAAGTGAAGAGCTCGCTGCAGGAGGGGGCACGGTGACTGATGTTCTGACAGCTGCCCATAAACTCATTCAAGAAATTACGGAGCTGAAGAGGCCCCATGGGGTTGGGAGCTAAAATAACTAAGTTCACATAAATGCCATTAATGGCACAGCCTGGAGATTTAAGGCAGCAATTTACTCGTGTGCTGGAGGGGGGACAAGCTCAGGCCCTTCTGGAGAAGCACTGCCCCCTGCGCCCATGGCCCCCGCTGGGGGGACCGCCAACCTCAGGGTAGTGCTGGGCCCCAAGCCTCCTGGCAGGAAATTTAACCCGGGTCAGAATCATCTTGAGTGCAGAAAGCAGAGACGGGGAAGAAAGGGCCCAAGAGAGGAGAGAAAATAAGCGTGACTTTGAGCTCTATGTAGCTACTGTGAACAACAAAGACCAGTGTGCAAAGTGCAAAGCTCAGCCACAGTGGAGCTCTGGGATTCCAGACCAAGCGGATGGGGAACTGGGCCGTGTGCTCAGTTGTGACACCTGTCTGACCAGGGAGGGGCTTTTAGCCTCTCCGCGATGTGCGTCTATGGAGAGTGAGAAAGGGAGGGGCCCTGGATGGGAGGAAGAAGTTGGGCACTCTGTCACTACCTGGCTGTGTGACCCTGGGCAAGTCACTGACCCTCTCTGGACTCAACAGTCTCACCTATAAAATGAAGGGCTGGCCTATAGTCCTACAGACTCCTTCTGACTCTGTGATGCAGGTGTGATTAAGATCTCCGTTTTACAGTGGGGAAATTGAGCCACAGAGAAGTGAGGTAATGTGTCCAAGGTCATATAGCTCCAGAGTGGCAGGGAAGGCCTTGGGCACGATTACAGAGTAAGTGGCTTCTCTCCAGGGCCTCTGCCTGTACCCTCTGTCCTCCTCTTCCCCTGGTGATCCAAGCACGTCCTCAGGGCTCTCTCGTGATGAGGAAAGAAAGGGCTTTATGGGTTCATCCCATATACACAGTGGCTACGTGGATAGACTTGGCATCAGATCTGCCTGGGTTCAAAGCCCGATTTTATTAGCTGCTTGCTTTGAATAAGTGACTTAATTCTCTGAGCCTCAGTTTCCTTATCTATAAAATGGGGGCATATAATACCTTCCTCATAGGGTTAAATCAGTTAATGTATGAAAAGTGGTTGCAAAAGTAACTGACATATAATCAGTGATCAAAAAACTGAACAATTATTAGTAATATTAAGGTAGAAATGACTGATATTGCTATCATGCACTCTGAGGGGACAAGGTCTTAAAATGAAGGAATGGCCACTGGACGTCACTGGACCAGGTTGGAAAGGGACTGGGGTGTAAATCACGTCCCTTTCATATCATACCACATGGGTGACCATCTACTGCTAGCCTGGCCCTGGGGACTATAATAGAATAATGTCCTCTCTCCAACCTAAAAGCAATTGGGTTTCCCAAGGAGTCCTATAGTGGAAGGTCACCATACCCCATGTCTAGAAGACCCCTGTCTCGTCCCTGACAGCTGCAGGTGAGCTGTCTTTTCCCTTCGGGGTGTATAAGCCTCCTGTGTGGTCAGATGTCCTGTTTCCCTGTGGTCCCGGGGAGTCTGAGAATGCCCCCTGCTGCCCTGACGTCCTGCCGGGTGGGAGGGCAGGGAGAGGGGCGTGTGCCGGAGCTCGGGAGTTCGTCTGGTGTGGCTCAGCCTCCCGCCCTGCTGCCTCCCGGCCACCACCTCCCCGATGCGAAGTGGTACCTGAGGTGGCCTAGCTCCACTGTGCCGGTGCTGTAGTGGTGCAGAGAAATGTTCTGCTTGGGAGCAATGGATGTTTATGGCCTGCTGAGATTACAGTGACCCTGGATTTCTTCCTTGGATTACGGCTGCAGATCAAGGGCCGGCATTTATGCCTCCTCCCTGTTTATAGCAGTAATAATAACTGTGATGGCACAAAGTGCTTATATTGTGCCTTTTTAATAATGCCACATTGTTTGGCTTCTTAATATTTAATCCTGTTTTATATTTACTTTCTGATGGCATAAAATCAGCTGGGTTTTAATTGCTTGTGTGGAGGAAGCCCAGCTGGCCTGGGCAGGCAGGGAGTTGCTGAGAAGGTTCTGGAGAAGTATCTGGAGGCTCCTTCCTCTGTGACCTTTCCACCCCTGCAGGCTGTGGCCCGGAGACCATTCTCTTTCTCTCACACCGTCTCTTTCCTCTTTTCCCTACAACCTGCTTTTCCCCTTTTGATCTTCATCATCCCGTTCAGTCTGTCCGTGTGTGAGATGAAGAAAATGGGACCCAATGCTCCCACGTGACTTGTCAAAGCTTCGGAGCCATTTAGCAGTGGGGCCAAGCCAAGGCCTGCCCTGGGATCTCTAGACCCCGGGCCGGGCGAAGACGCAGGAAAGCGCCTCTGCCCGTGCGTTTGAGACGACATGTGCCGCGTGCTTGATCTGTCAAACTGCAGAGCAGTAGTGAGGAAGGACTTTGCAAGTTATTTTTCTGCAAAAGAAAATTAAAACAGATAGAATGTACAATAGTTCCTCCCAGAAGTTTCCTGGGGCAGCAACTACAACCAGGATGTTCCGTTCAATTCTGTGTGGGGCTGCAGCAGCCCTGTCCTGGTGCCCTACGTCACCCCTTCCTGTCAGTAACCGGCCTGCAAACGTGCACCTGAGCAGGCTCATCCCAGAGGTTGCCTGATACGGCCAGAAAAGCCGTGGACCCCAGACCTGTCCTTCTCTGCCACTGACGAACTGTCACCTTGGGCATCGGCTTGGGACCACCCCTTCTTCCTTCCGTGGGGACGATAATCTCTACTTGGCCTGCACCGTCAGGGACCTCGCAGACTAAGGGTGACTTAGTCTGGGTGACTAAGAGAGTTTAACACAGACGCAGGCGGGGTTTAAGGAAGTCAGCCAGCAAGAGTGCAGCACGGCAGGGCCACAGCCGTGGGGAGCTGTTACCACTAAAGGCCTGAAGGGACAGGCTGAGGGAGAAGCCAGCAGAGTCAGAGAGGGAGGTGGCTATGTGGAGGGGATCACGTGGCCAGACCCGTGGCTTCAGCAACCAGATGCAGCCCGTCTGCGTCCACGCCAGGCCTGCGAGCAGGAGCCCGAGGAGTGAGTGCCCGCCTCGCCTCCCAGCCCCGCCGGCAGCACCCCGCCGGCAGCACCCCGCCGCGCCCGCAGGGCCCGTCCCAGCAGGAAGTGCGGGCACCGGAGAGCTCACCGACCCGGCTTGCAGAGCTCGGCCTCTGGCCGCACAGGGCCCCGTGGGGAGGGCTGAGAGGGGCCGAAGGACGAGCTCTCAAATGTCCAGCACACGGGAGTCCTTAAAACCCCACAGAGACGCGAGTGTCGTGATGACGGGTCCACATCCAATGCCGCAGCACCTGGGAAGGAGTCCAGAGGATTCCAAGACACAGTCTCTGGCCTTGAGAAAGTTCTAGTTTAGTCAGGGCAACAAACCTAACACTTGTGAAATAATAGCAAACTGTAAGAAGAACACGAAAGTTAGTAATATTCGCAAATACTTATAGCACTTACCATTTTACAAAGATTTTTTACCAGTATCATTTGACCTAATCCTTACTAAAAGCCCTTGAAATAAATAACATCATTGTTTCCATTTTATAGATGAGAAAACTGAGCCTCGAAAGGTTAAATAACTTACTCAGAGTCACACAGCTAGGAGAGGGTGGAACTACTACTTGGATGCAGGTTTTTCTTTAAAATTCACATAGACCGCAGTGTCAAAAGAGCTCAGAAAAGGGTCCAGGGACAGTTGGAGGGTCCTGGATGCCTCCACAGAAGAGAACTGGGCCTCCAGGAGTGGATGGAATTGTAACATGTCAGGGGTCAGAAACCTTTTCCATAAAGGGCCAGGTGGGAACTCCTTTAGGCTCTGCAGGCGTCTCTGCGCAGCTGCCCCGCCCTGCTGCCGCTCGGAAAGCAGCCAGCGACAGGACACGCAGGTAGGCGTGCCCCGCCCCAGAGCACTCTACTTACCAGAGCGGTGACAGGCTGGACTTGGCCCCAGGGTTATGGTTTGCCGATTCTGGAGTACGTGAGGGCGTGCACAGGCATGGCACATTCCAGGGACAAGGAGGAAGGCAGCTTAACGTGGTAGGAGAGTTTCTGCAGGAATAAGAGGAAATGAGAGGGAAGAGAGCATATGTTGGCCACCCGGGCTACCTAGCACAATCCCACAGGCCGACGGACTTGAACACCAGGAGGTGATTTCTCCAGTTCTAGAGGCTGGAAGTCGGAGATGGAGGTGTCGGCGAGCTTGGTGCCTCCTGAGGCCGTGCGGGAGCGCCAGCTCCAGGCCCCTCTGGCTGGCGGGTCTTGTCTCTTGCGTCTTCACGCTGTCTGCCCTCTGCACCTGTCAGTGTCCACATTTCTTCTTCTGAGGATACCAGGAATAGCGGATCAGAGCCCACCCTCATGACCTCATTTTAAATTTAATCACCTCTTTAAAGACCCTGTCTCCAAATACGGCCACACCCTGGTGTGGGGGGTTAGGACTTCAACCTGTGAATTTCGGCAGTGGGACGTAATTCAACCCCTAACAGACAGGATGGAGCCAAGTTACAGGGAGTTTTGGATTCCAAATGAGAGTCGGTGAGGTAGGAAATGAGGAATCCTTTGGCTTGTTAGCCATAACTCTGATTAGTACTTTGAGAAAAATACTAATTTTACGACTCATGCAGAAAATAGGATAAAATGGGCACCTGGCCAGGGACCCAGGAGTGTGTGGAAGCCTGGGCAGTTGGACCCAGCAGGCTAGGTGGCCTGGGACACAGTCCACTGGCTCCGTGTGACATTGTCACACCCTGGAGAAGTTGGGTGGGTGAGCGGTGCCTTCAGCTCCTTCGTCTGCTACCCCAGCCAGCGCCTGGGGTGTCTGGGCCTGGTGCCTAGACCCTCTTCCCACGGGAGGAAGGACGGGACTGACGGTAGCTGATGGCTTCCTTGACCTTGGATCATGTGCCACCAGCTAAGTCCCGGAGTTAAGACTGGGCATTTCTCTCAGCAAATCTCACGAGAGCCGAGCCATGCCTGCTGGCCGTCACGTCAGAGCGTGGCAAAGCCCCATCCCTGGGACAAAGGCAGAGCTGTGCTGGGTGACCAAAGGGCTCAGAAATAGGCAGATTTTTTTCATATCTCCCTGAATTCATTCCTCATTGTCTCATGTGGGGCTTTGCTCTGATGCCACTCAGTCAGGGTGCATGAGAAGACCCGAGACAGGGTGCCCGGGAGCAGGGCCAGGTGCTTTCTGTGTGGGTGGTTCTCCACGGTCTCCTCCCAGCCCCGGGGAGGGAGCGGGGGAGAGAGCA
Source organism: Varecia variegata (assembly GCA_028533085.1). NCBI lineage: Eukaryota > Metazoa > Chordata > Mammalia > Primates > Lemuridae > Varecia > Varecia variegata. The sequence goes on along the minus strand of CM052440.1, from coordinate 84,280,763 downwards.
AAGCAGGGATTCCTTGGAAAACTTTGCTCACTGTGTCCTTTGTGGATTTATTGCTAAGTAACCTCACTGGCCTTTGTCTTTTTTATCAAAACTGAAGTTGCTCTGACTCTCAGACCTTTGCCAAAGCCCCTCTGGAGTCATTTTTCATTCATGTGGATGGTTTTGGCCATCTTTGGACACACATCATGTTGGCCTGAGAAGATCCAATTGCTTTTTAAGGAGAAATGAATGTGAACACACTGGCACAGCCTGGAGCAGATTCTCCACTTGGAGATTTGTTTTAAGCAGTATAAGGACGTGTCAAGAGCCAGTGGTCAGTTTTATCGAGCGTCTGGGAAAGGTGAGGTTGTATGTGAGCCTGCTCTTTCTCTGCTGAGGCAGCTGCGGAAGGCCTGGCCAGCTGATCTGCGCGGCCACACTTCCAAAGCACCACCTGGTGTTTCATGGACGATTCCCAAATTTCAGTGAATACAGCCTCCGAGGGTTTGCAAACCCAGACATACCAGGGAATACCAGTCTTCACAATGGCTCCTCCCCCAGCATAATTGGTGTGATTTACAGTTTTAGGAGATTATTTCATGGAGAAAATGACTTACTATAATCTCCCCAGTATCCACACAGCTGTTCTCCAAGCAGGTCAGGGGAGACCTGGTTGCTGTGTAACAATAACTGTGCACCTTTCCTGAGACAGAAATAGTCCTGCCAGCACCGTTCGAGCGAGAGTGGCCAGCAGGAGCAGCCACTTAGAGGGTGAGGGGGAAAAGACGTTAATTCAGGGGTGTAATCAGTTGTTGGCAAAATGGACTCTGTACAACTTATTGTAGCCATTTTACATTGATGTCATCCGTCACTTGCAATGGCAGCAGTTTGTCACACTTTCAAAGAAGTCTCATTTTCCTTTGGAATCTTCTCAGCAGAAGCCAAGGGACAGAATAGCCCAGACACCCACGTTTGGTCCACAGTACCTGGTAGTGATAAAGTTGGAAAGTGGGAAAACAAGCTCCGTCTCCAGCTTCGTCCTCAGTGTTCTCCTTCCAGCCTCTGTTGGGTAAAGCACGTGTGTCTCACAGAGGGTGTGCTATCATGACGTTGTCTGCAGAGAAGCAGACAGCCAAGCTCCACTTCCGAGGGCAGCGGAGTGGGCTGCCTTTGGAGAAAACGTGCCCTTGGCCATCTTTTTGCCTTCGTTGCCAACCAGGTCATTGTTTGAGTGAGCAAAGGAGGGGTCAGGTCTACCATGTCATCCATGGAAGAGGCATCTAGGGTTTATGGTTCTAAACTTTCAATTTGGAGCTTCAGTTTCCTAGAAGTTTCCCTGAAAGAATCAGCTGTGATACCGCTGTCTAATCCCTTAGTAATAGGAACACAAATGCCATTTCACCTGTTTTAGTCCCTCAAGTGCTTATGGGATAAACTATCACTAATAGGCACTAATATGTTAAAGTATTGCTTCTTCCAGGTGAGATATTTCATTTCAGCAAGGAACATTTAGCTATATGACTTGACCCAAAAGAGCAGATCTGATGGAGACCCCTGCAAGCCATCCCGGGAGATGACTTAGAGGATCTGCAAGTCACTTTCCACACAGGTGGCTGCCATCCTGGCCCCCATGAAAGACCAGCCCTGGTCCAATTAAGTTATACTTGAATGGCTGTGTATTTATCAAGCTCTTTGTATTGCTTTTAAAGTTACCATACGGGTACTTCTGAAATTGAACAGGATGGGACACTCAGGATGTCAAAGCCAGAAGCTGGATGATGCGTGAAAGGTCTGGATGTCCCAGGCTCTCCTCCACTGCCCAGGGCTCCTGCCCCCAGCCAGCCACGGGGACAGAGGGAGCCTGGTGTTTTCCCCTCCATGCTTCCAAACAAAGACCGTTCATTACGAGATTCTCACACCAGTGACTGTTAGCATTCTACGCGGAGACATACCTTCCTCTAGAACTTGAACCAAGTCATTCATTTCTGCTCCTAACTCTCAGTGCTTTTCTCATATAGGATTTTTGATAAGTGAAAAGGTAAAATTCACTGGTTGTGATGTTTCTGTTTATTCTATACTTTGTATTTTAAAGAAGAGTGTGTTTGAGGTATGACCCTTTACATAGGTTAAAAGTAAGCCTGGTCCTTTTCTGTAATGAACTAGTGTTCAGAATTCTCACCAAAAAGCAACATTCAAGGAAGTTCATTGAAAATAATGAGTTCCAGGAGAGGAGGATGAAATTAAGAAACTCCTAAAGCCCGGCTTGCCCTCCCGGCGCCCCTTCCTGGCTGGGGGGCTGCTCACCCATTCCTCGTCAGGGCATGGCATCCCCCGGGGAGGGGCGGCGGACTCCCCACCTCCCCCAGCTGCTGCTCTGTGTTGAGAAGTTGAGATTGTGCCTCACAGGCCTCTCGTTCCCAGCACCCTCTGCGGTGGCCGCGCAGAGACGCTGTCAACGCCAGCTCTATCAGATGAAGTGGGAAAACGCTCTGTGAGCTATTAGCTAAAGTATTTGGCATCCAGAACTCAAAATCCGTGCAGAATCCAGAGCTCCCCTCCTCCCCGTGCAGCGATTGGGGTCTTCACACTCTGCCAGGGCACACTCCTCGTCAACAGCAGCCCAGACCCAGCGGCAGAATTCTTCTCCTTATTTACAGACCTCCTCAGAAGACCACCCATGGATGACACTGTAACTCCTTTGCCCATTTAAACTGGTGAAAAGCAGATACATCTGTGTTCTGGATGTGGTCAGGCCCAAGGTGTTCGCTGGCACTTTACGGAATGGAATTGAATGACAGAACTGGATGAAGGGCCAGCGGGTCAGTGGGTTGTTTTTCCACCTGCAAGTGACAAGATCCGGTTGTGGGCGGTGCGGGAGCCCTTGAGTCCGTGGCAGGTGGACTTCTGCAATGTGGTCCTGTGTGGGGAGCAGACAAGGCACCTGGGCGTTGCGAGGGGTGAAGGGTACCAGTGCCACAGCTTCATTTTATCAGTCACCCGCCTGAGCGTGTGACGGGGCACCTCCCTCGGGGGGCAGCATGGTCAAGTGGCAGCTCCCCTCTCGGAAGCCCTCTCCTCAAAGTCCCTAATTAGACCCTCGACTGTAGACAGAGCCCATGCTGGAGTAACTCCTTCCCCCGGGGCCCCTCATTTGTTCTGTGCTGTTAATTCATGTGATTTGGGGGGTTAGTTATATTTTGTGATGTTTTCCTGTGTGTTTTGGTTTATTGCTTTTTAATTTTTTTTTTGTTTTGGTTTATTTTCGGAGATGAAAGTGGATGTTCTGTGTGAAAGTTGAGCTCCTTGTTTCTTTCTTTTGCCCGTGGCTGACTGCATGTTCTCTGTCGATGTCTTGTGCCTGGTTCTGACACCGACCGTCTTGTCTGTGCAAGGAGGTGCCCCGGCGGGCTTGCTCGATCAGAACAAAGGGAAGTTTGCTTGGTTTAGTCACTCCACAGAAACCCATGGTGACGTCCCCCTGTGCCCTGTGTAGAGAGGTGTGTTGGCACCTACCGGAGTGGACAGGAGGGCATTTCTCTTGCTGGCTGGTGCTGCAGTAGTTGTGTATGTGTGCGTGTGTGTGCACACGCATGTGCCTTCTGTGTCTGCTGAGAGCAAGCCACTTTCTCACCGGACGAGTGCTGTTCTGGAAGCAGAGCTGAGCCAGCACAGACGATGTGATGGCCACTCTAAAGCACAAGAGTTGGCGAAACTAAGGAACTCATGTCATATTCAGAGGGGCATAGAAGGTGAAGAAGAATTCTTTGAGTCAAACTTTTATTTAGAAGAAAAATGTAGTCATAAAAAAAATGGCGTCTTGTAAGCTACAAACCTGGGTTCTAAGCTGGAAAACTGTCCCTGTTCTGGAAATTCAGCCCACCGCTGCCTTGGGAATAGGCTGGGTCTGGATGGACGAGTTGGCTCTGGTGGAATTAAATGGCTCATACCCCAGATCAGCCTGGAATTGGGAGCATCAGGGCGGCTAAAAAGGCAGCAAGTATCCTGCAGGCCGTCTTTAGGCCACATGTAGAGTTCATTTTGTGGGTTCCACACTCAACCCTCCTTCACTCCTGATGTCTACAGTGCTAGTTTGAGTCTTAGTCCGTCACTCACTCTGAGCTCTCTGTCCTGGGCGCAGTCTTAGATGTCCCGGCCCAGCACCTGCAAGAAACAGGAAGCCCTCCACACCCGTGTGGTCGTCCACGCGGGCGGCAACGTGCCCTTTCTACCAGCGGGCTGGGCCCTGGTCTTGGGGATGGACCCCCTTAGAGTTGGCAGGCGGAAAGAAGAAAAGAAAATACCATATTTTCATGAAAGCTCCTCTTTCTATGACGAGTAGCAGAAGCAAACGGGAAAGCTTCCATGGCTCTTCTGAGGCCATAGAATGGAAGGTAGAGAAAGGATTCAGGGGTCAGTGTTTTACCGCTAAGGTAAAATACTCTGATCACCAGATGTCCTCCCACATTCCCACTGGTTTACAGCATCCCCGCAGCAAAACCTCCCCCAGACAAGAGCAGGCGGTCAGTCCAGGAGATCCCGAGCCTGGCTAGGCCAGTGTGGGGCCTTGACCCTGCCGCTCAGCGGCCAACACGCTCAGTCTCTCCCCCTGCTGGCGCTGGGTCTCGGCATTGGGTGTGTTGCAAACGAATGCTCCTCTCTCCCCGCTCACGCCTTGCCGCATCCGTTGACTCTTGCAGTGAGCATGCCCACCAGCGAGACCGAGTCTGTCAACACCGAAAACGTGGCTGGAGGCGACATCGAGGGCGAGAACTGCGGGGCCAGGCTGGCGTGAGTAGGCACGGCGAGCCCGGGGGCTGGGGCTTTTCCTGGGGCGCGGGCAGGGAGGCGGCGTCTGGGAGTCAGCGAGGGTGGCTCGCCACCACAGGGGTAGAAATCAGAGCTGCGGCAAGAAACAGCAGCGTGGGGTGGGAGCCCTGCGGGGAGTGGAGGCCTGGGGTGCTCTCGCACAGCTGAGGCTCGTCTTCACTCTCTGCGAGGCTGACTCTGGGATCTGGAGCCCTTTTCATCACTTCAGAGAAATTCAGAGTATGTGGGGGGGGGCCCAAAGTCTGTTCTTCCCGTCCTTTCGCCCCTCCTCATAGGAGACGGCAAGGTGAGGGTCCCTGCACCTGCTCCCCACACTTCCATTCTGATTAATGTGACCCAGAAGAAAAGCAGATGGTAAGAAAACGCTCCAGGAGGTGATAGGCACGTGTGTCCTCACCTGCAGCAAAAGGGAAACGGGTGCCTGAAATGCCACCAGAGTCCCCTGTGGTCAGAACAGAAGTTGCTGCTTTTCCAGTGACCGGCGCCTGAGGCAGCAGAGTGTGGGGGTTGACCTGTGCCCTCAGGAGCCGCACTGGCCTGGGGCGAGGCCCCCCCAGCCTGTTCAGGTTCCGCTTTGGGCAGTGGGAACTGTCATTCTGGCTGCCTTGGGGTATAAGGGACTCAGCCTGGTCAGCGAAAGGACCTGCAGACAGAGTCGCTGAGTAGCACCAGTCCGAGTCGCCCCCTCTGCGGAGCAGCGTCTTCCTCCCGCCCCTCTGAGGCTGCCTCCGTGTCTGGCAGAGGCACGAGTGCGCGGTGGGTGAGGCTGCTGCGTGGCCATGCTGGCCGCGAGAAGGGCCCCCAGCCAGGGACGGGACAGGGAGACGAGGCTGAGGAGGGCCCGGCTCGAGCAGCGTTTCCAGGGCGCGCAGGCTTCAGTATCACTCACTCTGACAGCGGCACCAGGGAGTCTGCACTGCAGATTTCTCAGCCTTGTCGGGAAGCAATTATTGTCAAAATGTTGTTAAAATACGACGCTAATTACATTTTAAAGCAGCAGTCCAAATCTTTCCCCTCTTCTTTTGGAATCATACAAAACAAGCACTTGAGTTGCTGGAAGTTGGCCCCAGACAGCAACACTAGGGAAGCGCATATAGGAAGGCTTCAAAATCCATAAGTTCTAGGCCTTTCTGTTGTCTTGACTCCAGGAGGAGGGTTGGAGAGAAGATGATCAAAGACCCTGCAACTCTGGCTTTTGGGCAGGGCCCAAGTTGCAGACCAGGAGGGGCTGGGGAGCTGGCACCAGGAAGTCACTTGAGAGCGCCTCTCGGGAGCGCATGAGGCTCTGTTGGAAAGAGAACGTGATGGTCCCCGGTGAAGGGAGGCTGGCAGTCTCCAGTCTGTCTGTCATTTCCTCAGAGGGTGCACTCCACTAGCCTTGAGAGCTCTGTGGAAACAGTCCCTGTTGTCTCCATGCACATCCACATTTACGGATCTGCTTTCTGCGTACGAAATGCCCAGTTGCAGTACCGGCATTACAACGTGCACTCAAGGAATCCTGGTCTTCCCACATCCCCCTGCCTCCCACCTGCCCCAGACAGCAATGGGATAATACTCTGCTGACGTTCTGGTGGGAGAAGCAGCCTGGGGACTGAGCCTGGGGCAGGGAGAGACCCGCACTTTTAAATGTAAGGGTTTAAAGTCTTAGTGATAAGATGAGGCCCAACTGAGGATTGCTGTGTAGTGAGAAAACCCGGATGAAAGTGGTCCCTGCGGGGGCAGGACAGGGATAAAGAACTGCCACGTGATGTTTTGTTGGGGCGGGAGCAGGTGGGCAGGGAGGTGGTGAAGAGGAAGGACCAGCACAGTTTGAACAGATAAAAGGATACTGAGGCAGAAGTCAAATCTGAAGCAGGCCCTGGAGGGATCTGCAGGTGTCACGGCGACAGCAGGCTGTGCAGCACAGGGCTCCACTCTGGCCAGGGGTGGGACACACATTTGCAGTTATCGGGATAAAAACCATGAAAGAGGTGACAGGATGAGGTTTGTTCACAGAGGACTGGAAAGCAGAAGACCAAGGGCCGAACCTGATGCACAGGAGAATAAGACCCAGCAAACAAGGCAAACGGGACGCGTTAGGAGAACAGCGACCTGGAGGCCCCGGGAGGCGGGATCTCAGCACAGGGCGGCCAGCCGGGCGCCAGGTGATGGGGACGCAGCAGGGTGGAAGAAGGCACCATGCAGTCGGAGCGTGCAACCTAGTGCGGAAGAGACCCTGAGCAAATGCAGAGGGGCCTGGACGTAAACGCAACGCCGGGTTAGTCGCAGAGGGACCTGACTGAGTCAGGCAGGTTAGGAAAGGCTTTGAAGCATTGAAATTTCAACTGAGAACTGAAGGCTGAACGTAAGTTACCAAGATGAAGAATAAGGAAGAATCCTCCAACCAGAGGCACCAGCGTGTTTCCAGGCCCTGGGTACTGCCAGAGCGGGTGTGAGCAGAGGGAGCAGGGGTGAGGCCACAGATGGGGCAGGGCCTGGTAGAACCTTAATGATTTGGATCTTAGAGACGGGTCTTGCTATGTTGCCCAGGCTGATCTCAAATGCCCAGGCTCAAGCGATCCTCCCGCCTCAGACGCCTGAGTAGCTGGGACTACAGGGCGCAACACTGAGCCAGTCCTAGTTTGGTGTTCCCGGAGGATCTCTGTGGGGTAAGAGCCAGGCGCCCCCACCGTGAGCGGCAGTAGCATGAGCGGGTGCGAGATGAGGAGACTGCAGCCCGGGCTGCAGATGGAAAGAAGGGGACCGCTGTTTGCAGGTTCTGGAGCGCTGCTTCACAGGGCTCGAGGGGCTGCTGTGGGTGTCCGGCTCGGCAGGGCCAGGGGCCAGGACAGGGCGCTCCCTCGGGAAGTGAGCGTGGAGGGAGGGTGGAAGAGCGCAAAGAGGAGGCCGGCACAGGGAGGCTAGCAGTCCCCATGGCGACAGGGCAAAGGCAGAGCCAGTGAGGAGCTGGAGAGGACACGAAGGCTTACGGGAGACGTGGCTTCGGAGGAAGGGAAGGCTGATGTCAGAGACAGCTGGAGACACTGAATGACACCGGAAGGAGGGGTTCCTCCCCTCTGAGACTAACTGGAGAATGGAAAAGGAGACCTCAGCCAGAGCACTCGCTCTGAGTCTCAGCCCCTTCCTCTGGGGAAGCGGAGGGCCAGGGCTGACCACAGGTTTCCGGGTGCTCTCAGCAGAGGCCAGGGGGCCTGGAACCCGCCTGCAGGGGCAGCCACAGAAGGGACATGCTGGGCTTCCATGTAAGGCCTCATGCGAAGAAAGCATCCTACAACTGGAGAAATGACAAACTGCAGGTCCACGTGGCAGCCAAGGGTCCCTTCCAGCTCTCAAAGCTTGTTGCAGTTTTACAAAGAACGTGAGACAGAGAAGGTTCTGATGAAGGAGTCTGCAACAGGAGTCAATGCCAAGGGGCCTTTGAAAGTGAGGGTGAGGTGGTGTGGGGACTTAGAACAGTCAAAGTGCTGAGTCACCGAGAAGTCACTGGAAGAAAGAGCAGCGCGGACGCCGGAGTGGAGACTGACAGCCTGAATGTGGAGTCAGCCTCGCAGAACGATTCCACATATTTTTTGGCAGACTCAGTGGCCCGGGAGCACCGACCACGGAGGGTGAGCCGGGTGGGGTTTAGCCACGCAGGCCCAGTGGCGTGGGGTCACCGTCGTATGAGGGCAACACTGGCGTGACCGTGGGGCCAAGCTGAGTCCTAGCAGTCAGGTCTTGTATTAAAGGGTGAGAGACCAGAGGACCCAGTGGGGACAAAGATTGGGTTCCGTGAAAGAGCAGGAGGGACACTAGAAGGAGGCTCCAGACAGACGTGGGTCGGCCAGGCTCACACCGGCAGGGGAAGCAGCACGTGCAGTGACAAGGGCGGGGGGACCTCCGCAGTGACCGCAGCTGTGGCAGTGCTGAGGTCGCGGAGTTAAGGGCGCTGAGTCAGACATGCTGGCAGCTCGGGTGTGACTGCGGGGCCATCTGACTTATGTTAAAGGCAAATTTGGGACAATTTGGGGAAATAGTATTTTACACAGCAGGTAGTAAACATATGGTGCTCATTACCCTAAGAAGGGGGAGAGGCTGAAAATATAAATAGCTCCCAAGAAGTTCAAGTATTTGTCAAATAATGACAAGTACAAGTTGAGCAACTAAGCAAAACAAAGTTTTGGGTTTGTCTCTAATTTTGAACCTCAGATCAGGGAAGAACCTCCTGGTCTCCCCACAGGTCCATCTGGGGGGCCTGGGCAGAGACAGTGTCTCGGGTGGGAGGAACTCCAGGCCCAGCCCGGAGGTGGTTCTGACGGCCTCATGTGCTGGTGACCCTGGCTCTTCGAGGATCCGCCTCACAGGGCAGCGGTGGTGGGGCAGGCCAGGGAGTCTCGTGAGCAACTGTCCCTGCCCGCGGGGCGCGGAGAAGCTGGAGCGCTCTGCTGTTCAGAGGACTGGAGTCTGAGATTTTAAAACCCAGTAGGAGGGAGATTCGCCACAGGTTAGGTGGCCCAGGGTATGGACTGGCTCCACGATCCCAAGGCTCCAGCACTCCCGAGCTGGCATCCTCACACGGGGGGAGCAGCTCTCCCAGCTCGGAGCCCCTCTGTTGTCATGTAGGGGGGTCCTGCTATGCAAAGGGACTTACAAGCGTTCTAAGCTCAGCTCCCCGAGGGCCTGGAGTGTTCCATAGTCTCCAGACAAATGCCACTTGAGCAGTGCCCCGTCCTTCCTAAGTCGAGGTATGTAAGTAACATGGTACCCAGTGATTCTGCTGAGTACTTATTAAATGTGCCAGTCTTAAAAAGGGAGGAATGTTTTGGACCCCGTGAACTTAAAATTATGCTCACAATCCCCTGAGAACAGCAACAACAACAAAAACATCAGCCTTCAAATGTTGTGTCCAGGCTTGTACATCAGAACTTGTACCTAAGTGGATAAGAAAGTTCTGCTCCATTCCCTGCTCAGAACATGCCAGGATGCCACGGAAGGACCCACGGCCAAGGACCAGGCCTGAACTAGGACCTCATTTCAAGCAGTCTCCCCTGCCCTGTGCCCATGTCCCAGAGTCCTTCCCTGGGAGGGGTGAACACTGAGATTCAGGTCTCTCCATATGGGAGTTTTTAAGAACCCACTTTTGCTCATGCCCCCCATGGACTGAGACCAGGGAGAGCCTCACAGCAAGGGCCAGTGGTCTGCATCACAGGGCGCCCCAGAGGGGACCACTGAGGCACTTGTGGAAGGAGGCCCGGGCCAGCCTTTGGAAACAGAGCGACAAGCCTGGAGGCCAGGGCCACCCACGTGGGCTTGTGTTTGCCACAAGGAGAGGCACCTGCCAACAGCAGGTCCGGGAAGACGCTGACGCCCCGTGGGCAGTGTGGCTCTGCCGGAGCGGGGCGCACGTGGCTCCCCATCACTCAGTTAGCAGCTGGAAGACATTGGTTTCCCCCATTAAACTGGCTCTAAATAGCAACGCTGCCCTTGGCGCCTGGTCCCCTCCCACATGCGTAGTTAACGTGTGATTAAGCCCTCCAACCCGCACAGGCGTCTTTGGGGGTGGGAAAAGGTCATTAGCTAACGGTTCCGAGCAGTAAAGGCACTTGGCTCTGATTCTCAGTGCCCCAGAGAAGTAATTATCTCATGCACGATGGCTTTGCCACCTGTCACATCTTCTGTGTTAAATTTTTTTTAATAAAAAATAATGAGAGGGGTTGATGTTTTCTTGCCTCTGCGACATAGCTCGCTTCGTGCTGGCAGGGATGGCACAGCAGAGGCAGCCACCGCCCAGACTGCCCTCTCCTGTTCGCTCCCTGGGCTCACCTGTCTCCCTGCTGCCGTCCCCATCCCCTCCTTCATCTCTGACTCTGTCCTGTGCTTGTCCAGCCAGGCGTCATCACCGCCTGCACCCTCCAGGGCTTGCTCCCTTGTCCTAGCACAGGAGCCGAGCTGGCCTGTGCCTTCCAGCCTTCTGTGTCAATGTTGACATCCCTCTTCTCTCCCTTCTCCCTGTGCCTCTCACGCACACTCCCTGTTACGGGCTCTCTCGCCCGCTGCTCCCGCCTCCTCTGGACTCCTTCCCGATGAACTAGGTAGTCCCAGGACCTCCCTGAAGGTCCAACCTTTCAGTGGAACCTCCTGTCCCCATACGATGACCCTTCCAGGCAGCCACCATCACACTTGCCCTGTGCTTCTGCCCAGACACCCCCAGGCCTTAGAGCCGCATGTGGGTTTCTCCTTGGAAGCCACGGCTGATTCTCCAGGCCGTTTGCAGCTGTAGCTGCCGCTCCCTTTCCAGCCAGCTGCTTCTGCCCGTGTCGCGCGTAACCCCGCTGTGGCTGGGTCCCGCAGGCAGCCGTGAGGCCTGTGCCCACGCGTTCCTGCTGTCTGCAGTGGGGTCCTCCTGCCTTCAGGAGAGGCCTTCCCTCCCTCGGTGGCCCTTCTCAGGGGCACCTCTTCCCAGCCTGACCTCACAGAACTTGCAGGCAGACCCTGGTGGTCTGAGGACACGGTCCTCCCCCTCCAGTGAGGATTGTCTGTACTTAGAAGATGCTAGATGTGTGCATGTCAGCTGGGCCAGACCTCGGGCTCCACATCTCAACGTACAGCGTGTTCTCTCTCTCTCACAAGTTGTTCATACCACACACCCTTCTAGCGCCCATCTGTGGCTTCCTGGGGACACCAAACTTCCCTGGGGTTGTTAACAGCTTTACACAGATGAAAGCGTGGTGTGTCCTTTGGTCATGTGTCCTTTTTCTCTTTCAGCCACCGGATCTCCAAATCGAAGTTCAGGTGAGTGAGATGTGACCACCCCTCTTCCCTCCTGCCCACAGCTCTGTCCTCGCCCCTCGGGCAGCCCACGGGAGGGGTGTGGATCTGAGGGTAACTGCTTCTTTCTGTACGTCAGTCAAGAAGAAGTGTACGAATCAGACCAGGAAATAATTCAGGGGTAGATGTCAGTTGAATTATCCCCGACTGCCAGTCTTTTGGGCAGTGCCGTCCCTAGAAGGTTGTCAGACCGAATGTGTCTTCCTTCCTTTTAAGGCGAAGTCCGCTTAAAATAAACATGAAGTGAACTTTTGTGGCTATCTTGACCTACTTCATGTTTGTAGAATGTGGTGAGATGTGAACTTCAAGGATGATGGAGAGCACATAGGATTATGACACCCGTCTGTGTCTCTGTTCAGGGATAATGTCAGAACCTTCCGGAGGACCCTTGGTCTTCAGTCCCCATCCGCCCCCAGCCTCACCTCCTGCACCCCCTGCAGATACCCTTGGTTCCCCCCACAGGGAACTTCTTGCAGTTACCCAGATGTTCCCTGTCCCCGCACACAGGGAGGCCTCTGCGGGGAGCTTTCCTCCACCCGAATGGCACGGGCCCATGTCTTCAAGAACCCAGACTTTGGTCAAGAATCTCATGTTACTGCGTCTGTGACACCTTCTGCAGACTGCCAGGGGGTCTGCTCGCCTCCCCCATTCCCAGGGTGCTTTGCTGATCTGGTCACATTGCATTTTAATTGTTGGCTCACAGGCCTGTTCCCGAGGCTCCGTCCACGGCCTCAGAGGCAAGCTAGGTCTCGCCCAGTGTCTGTTCAGGGTGGGCTGTCCGTGCGTGTGTGCTATAGGCTGAGTGGGCCGATGTGTGGAGGGGGATGTGAATTTATCCCCACAAATCCTGTGCATGCCGAAAAATATTGATAGATCTAATCTTGATTCCCTAGCCTTGTTTGCTATGTCACAGGAGCATAAGTGACAACACATGTTAGTCCAGCTGGGTGAACGTAGCCCAGGGCTGTATTTTAAATGGTCCCTAAAGGTAACATGGAGTCTCCCAGACTTCCTTCCCCAGCTCCTCCCAGGGGTGGGTCTCGACGCCTGGGGCGAGGGGCTTGGTGAGGACTGGCTCCGGAGCCCTCGTGAGCCCGCTGGACCCTGCTTCCCCGCTCACAGGGCGCCCGCAGGCCCGCCTTGCTGGGCATCCCCCACTAGGGTCCCTGCCCCCATGGCCTCTGGCCCGTGCCCCGCGGGGCGCTGACTGAGCGCCTCCACACCTCACCTTCGTGCAGACGCTCCCAGGTCCCTCACTGCCCTGGATGAGCGGGGCAGTCAGGGGCTATGACAGGGCACCTACCTACCTGTGCCCCCCACCCCCACAGCAGCCCGCTGGAGCTCCAAGCCAAGGGGTGACTTCCCCCCAGGGCCTGCGGAGGCTCCTGGGCCTCCCTGTGTCGGTCGGGTGTCCCTAAAGCAGCACCTCAGCCTCTCGGGGCTTGGTGCTGAGGCTGAGAGTTAAGTGGGGACCCTGGTGCCTCGTTCCCCCACGTCCCACTGGGACTGGGGGACGCAGGCCTGTCTCCTTTTCCTCTCGTCTCAAACCGAGACCCTTTTTACATAAAAATCTAGGGTCAGGCCCAGCAAACCTAGGTCTTATTACATGGAAGGAGCTCTAGAAATATGAAAACTCCTCTCTCAGTGACGCTTGGATTTCACTGCTTTGTCTTCGGCATCTGGAGAAGTAGCTGGCACGTAATGGACCTGGTTATAATACATTTCCTGAGTGAATGAATGAATGAACAAATGGCCTTGCTCCAGTAAGGCAATAGGCTTAATACAGATTCAAACAAAATATCTAATTTGACAGCCAAAGCTGAGAAAGCCTGTTGTACTTCTAGTAGTTCCAAAGTCCCCTCACAATAAGAGTCAAGGGATATAAAAATACATTTGGGAATATTTCCAAAATGTCATTCTCATTCCATGCAAATGAGTGAATCATGAATGAATGAACATGATCTGGAGAATGGGAGAGAAAATCACACACGTGTGTGGACTCTCTTGCGTTGGAGATTGCCCAGAACACCGTGGGGACAGTTTTTTATCCACTGATGTATGGCGTAACCCATGCTTTTGCAAACCAGGGAGCGGTCGGTGTGCCTGTCAGCCGCCCGCGTCTCTCCCAGCTTGGGGACTATGCTCGCCCTGCTGTGCTCTGGCCATCTGGCCCTGGTCGCTGACCTCTGGGAAGGGTCTCTCCCTCCTCAGCTGCCACTCAGGACACAACAGAAACGGGGGAGGGAGAGCAGACCTAGTAGGTCAGTGCTGTCATTTAAACCCATTTTGGACGAGGATCCTGAGGCTTAGAGAGGCCCAGGTCACAGGGCTTGTGTGTGGCCAAGTGAGGACCCACATGCAGGGCCTGCTGCCAGCCATGCTGCCACTGCGTGATGAGGCTCTGCCCAGATCACTGGCCCTGCTCCTGAAGAGCTGCAGTGTCTGGGACGCACCGTGGGCAGCGCCAGAGCCGTGCTGCTGAATAGACATATAACGCCAACCACACACGGAGTTTTTAAAATGTTCTAGTGACCATGTTAAAAAAGTAAAAAGAAACAGGAGGAGTTAATCTTAACATCTTTTATTTAAACCGGTGTCTAAAATATTATTTCAATATGTGATTAATATACAAAATTATAATGAGATATTTTATATTCATGTTTTTGTACAAAGTCTTTGAAATCCAGGGTGCATGTTATACTTAATGCACATCAGAGTTTGGGTTGGCCACGTTTCGTGTGGATAATGGCCACACGTTCCTAGTGGCTGCCTCATGGGACAGTGTGGCCCTAGAGATGCTGAGCAGACAGCAGACAGCAGCCATCTAATCTGGATTCTGCAGCCCACTGATGGTGTCTGTTTAGGGATTCTCAAAGGCTGGCAACAGATTGAAAATGCCACTGAAATTATCGAGGTATTTCTAATCATTTTCTGAGATGAAACAGTTTAATAATGGCAACAATTTAAGCTTGGAAGTGATCTATTCCATTTGCAAGAGTGAATGATACAAAGTCACAGTTTATTTAAAGCAAATATTAGAATAGGGCTTTTACAGAAAATTTGCCAAATTAATTAGCTCATTATGGCAATACTTGGGTATTCTCTTGGTAATCCAGGTCTCTAGTTATAGGAATTAGTTAAAATAAGGAATTGGCAACATTTGGAGCTCACTGTTCAAAATAGGATGTAAACAGTTATGGAAAAAAAGATTCAGAAAGTCTTGCAACCTGAGGGGATTAATTAGATAACCTGTTAGAGTTTCTGAATCTCAACTTTGTGGAGTTCTGAAATGACCCTGGCAAGATTCTGAACCTGGGCTCGCCCAGCCCTCGGTGCAGTGTGCCTGCAGTGCCATCTGCATCTGACATACACCATCAGCAACAAGCCACAAATCCAAACCCGCCCTGATCTCGGATAGTTCATTTTTAAGTTATTTATAAAAGAATTAAATTTAATGATGTTCAGTGTCATTTGTTCTCGGTTCTGTGAAAGAAAAGATGGAGAGTTACTCTAGCCACTAGAAAGGGCCTGCAGTGCCATCACTTCGATGCTGTCTGTCCTTGAGACGCCTGCCAGCAGCTGCGTGCAAGCCAGCCGTCCTGGGAGCCCTGCCCTTCCCTCGCCCGCACCCTCAGCCCTGGGTCACGAGAGCACGGCGGTGTCAGGCCTTGTCTTCTGCAGGGAGCTAGTAAACCTGCGCACAGCCCAGCTCCGCAGCTCAGCCAGCCGGTCAGCCCAGGGTTGTGCTGAGCAGGGTGGGCTGCGCTGAGTGCCGTGCTCTGTAACAGAGGGAAAGGCACAGCACTTCCCCTCAGGCCTCATCGTTGGACAGGCAGGAGCCATACAAATAAGAGATAACCGAATACAAGGAAACGGTAAGTCATTTCCTCTGGGGACCGTTTCCTGGCTAAGATGTCCTTCTGTGCACCTGTGCACTTGGCGCCCCGCTGTGGCCGCACACTGAGGGTCTGTGTCTCCGTGCAGGCTTTGTGCAGACACGGCTTGTGTCTGCTGTGTTGACTGTTGAACAGCCTGTGGTTGGTGTTTAGTGGATGCATCCTGAGTGCGCAACTGCAGTGAGTAGTGCCGACAGTAGGCGCTACAGGAGTGCGAGGTGGGCGAGACCAGCGAAGGTCGTCAATGTGAGCCTCAGAGGAGGGCAGGACGGAGGGGCGGAGGCAGATGGCTGGGAGGCTGTTCTGTGAACTGGACAGGCGAGAGCAAGGCCCAGAGTTGGGAGAAGGTTAGGCAGAGCCGGGGTGCAAGGGCAGAGATTTCCCATGGGCGTGGGGGGACGTGGAAGTTTAGGGAAGTAGATGAGACACATTCAGATCCATCCCTCTCTCCTCTGTCTTCATATGGAAGGTTCTGTTCTAGAGTAAATGACTTCCAGTTAGTGCAAAGGGAACATGAATAGCAGGCAAATTTCTCCTCCCTGTTTTATCATTTAATTTCTACATCCTCCATGCATATGTAAACACAAATAAATTTACACATTCTAATAAACCATTACACTTATTATACAGTAGGAAGTGTTGCCAGGAAACCAGTTGTCAAGCAGAGCTATATTTTGAAGAGTGGGAGGTGTGTAATTATCTTTAAATACTGTCTCTGGAGAGGAATCACCCCAGCCCGGATCCACATGCGCCCGCGTGGCCGTGCGCAGGCGCAGCCACTGTAGAGGGATCGTCCCACCCGTCGCTCCAGCCACAGGGTTTGCACAGAGCAGCTGCAGACCCAGGCCACAGGCCTGGCCACGCAGCACCGCGTCCACACGGGACGAGGGCTTAACCGAGTTCTTGGTATCAAACTCGCTCCAAGTCAGCTCGTACGTACCGCAAGAGAGGGCACCTTTGGTTGCTTTGGACTCTGAGTAACAATTTTCAGTGATTTCTGTAACTTGAGATCCTATCTATTTTAAAAGTATTCTTTGTAACTACAATGTAAGCTATTTAAGATCAGATATGAGTTTGTTCTGAAAATTCATTTTCTTAGGGAAAAAAACTATCTTGCCATATTAATAATCACAGTCATGGAAAGCAGCAGAGCCGTGCCCAGGCAAGGTGAGCTGGCTGAGCATCAAGATCCGGTGAGCTCCAGGGGTCGCCTCTCACTGAGGACCACCCGGGACTCTCTGTCCCATCCCCCGTCCCTCTTTCCACCTCCCTCTCCTCACTCAGATCCAGGGTGGTGCGTCTGGAGGACGCAAGCATGCTAGGGTGCATTTGGAAACCTGGCGGCCTTTCTTGTCTAGGTAGTGAATTTCCCCCAGGTAGCGGGTAAGTGTCCCCTGCAAGGTTTGGCGGTCACTGGAGAGGGCCTTCGAGCACCCAGTGATGGAGGGGTCAGAACAGAACACTCCCCGGATGAATCCTTTCTTCCCTCCCTGCTCTGCAGGCCAAGAACTAAGTTCTCCCTCCAGTTCTCAGGAAAGAATACCCCTCTTAGATTACTCCTCACTCTCCTAGTCTCATCACAGATTTTGGCAAAGGTTTGGTAACGGGATTTTCCACAGCAGCCCATAGGTAGGAAAATGACAGGGCAGAAATGTGGATTCAGTCAAGTTACCCCAGAAGGCAATTTGGGAGGTCGGTGGAGGGGTCCATACAGCAGAGGTCCCCATCCCTGGAGCCTCAGGGAATTAGTTGTCCCTGGCATCCTGGAATTTGGTGATGTTTGGAGGGACTTCCGCTCTGAAAGCAGAGGACGGAGGCCGAGGGGCAGAATGTGAAATATACACAGCTGGCCCTGTGCCCTAGGCGGGCACACCTGAGGACAGTGTTGCCTGACCCGGGGGCTGAGAAGGAACACGCCGTGCACAGAACAGCTTGTTCACATGAATGGCATGTGCTGCTCCACCAGCACAGCACCCAGAGGAAGTGACCGAAGGCTTTCGAATCTTCCTGGCCGGCAGCTGGGAGAGGCACACTCAGGCTGTGGGCTCTGCTTTGGAACAGAGGACCTTGGTTCGGTTTTCACTGCCCTGACGCGGAAGGCCAGTGTTCACGTCATGACTCAGCACACACCACACACACACACACACACACACACACACACTCCTGAAACAAAGTCTTATTTTAAATATTTTTCCTTACTGTTTATTTAAAAGACAGTTTTCTCACTCTGTGATATGCACTGTGATATTTTCCATTCTTTTCCTGTTTTCAGTGCCAGTCATGACCTACTGGGAGATGTCATGACCTACTGGGAGATTTCATGACCCACTGGTGGGCTGCAGGGTGAGGCGTGAAGCTCTCTGCTCCGAGGCAGACCGTGCGTGCTTATTTAGAGGAGTGTCTGTCTAGACAAGGAGCTTCATAGAAAGGAGATCATTTTATGGAAAAGTACAAATACTCATGGACAACAGCTCCAAGATTCTGCTTTGTTTCTCCTCCTGCCTTCTTCGCCCCCCCAAGCAGGGGCTCTGTCTTCAGTGCCTGCTGGGTCTGTCTGCGCAGAGCTGTGCAGCCCGCCCTGCCCGCAGCGCCTCTCCCCTCCTCTGGCCCGTGCTGTTTGAGGGTGCCGCCCTGCCAGACCACGAGCTGGGCGTGGGCCTCTCTCTCACCCTGCACAGCTGCTCATCTCAGAGTCCCCCTGACTTTGCCTCCAGAATTGCTGCCAAAACAGGGTCCTCTTTGCTGGTGGTCAAGCTACTGCCTTCATCACCTCCAACCCGTACACTGTACTGCAGGGCGACAGACGGGCTGTTTTGGGGGCGTTTGGGTTCTGAAGTCCAGTGCCCTCCCCTCCCATGCCCTCCGCGGGGCTCTCTTCCGTCCCCTCCAGCTCCTTCGCAGCCGCCCCTTCCCTCTCTCCTCCGCACGGTGTAGGCATTTATTAAATACGTTGTCTCCTGAGTTACCAAATACAGCTGAATATTTTCCCTGTATCAAGAGGGTGAAATTAGGGACACACCGTAAACCCCTCCACTGCAGAATCATAAAGTGTAAGTGTTTCTGTGGGATCATCTAGCTAATGGTTCTCAGCGATAGTGACACATTAGAGCCACCAGGGAACTTTTCAAAATGCCAGTGGTATTTTGGCGGTATTTAAAAAACCCAGCCTGAGGCCGGGCGTGGTGGCTCATGCCTGTAATCCTAGCACTCTGGGAGGCCGAGGCGGGCGGATTGTTTGAGCTCAGGAGTTCGAGACCAGCCTGAGCAACAGCGAGACCCCATCTCTACTAAAAATAGAAAGAAATTATCTTGACAGCTAAAATATATAGAGAAAAATTAGCCGGGCATGGTGGCACATGCCTGTAGTCCCAGCTACTCGGGAGGCTGAGGCAGGAGGATCGCTTAAGCCCAGGAGTTTGAGGTTGCTGTGAGCTAGGCTGATGCCACGGCACTCACTCTAGCCCGGGCAACAGAGTGAGACTCTGTCTCAAAAAAAAAAAAAAAAAAAAAAAAACCCAGCCCCTAGAGAATCAGATTTAATTGGTTTGGTGTTGAGGCCTAGAGACTGGTGGGTTTGTTCAGAGGGTTTTTAGAGCTTCCCCAGGTAAGCCTAGGCATAGCTGGGTCTGAAGGTCCCTAACAGCAGTCCTAACCAGCAGACTGCGGGGACGTCCCGTGGGCCACGGGTGAGCGGCAAGGCTGGCGTGCTGCATGGCTCGCACGTGAGGGTGTGTGTGGGCCGTGCCTGCTTTTCTGAGCAGAGGATCTACACATTCATCGGATTCTCAAAAAATTCTATAACCTCATAAAAGCCGAGAGCTTCTGCTCCAGATGCCCCTACACTGCATGGACGAGGCATCTCGGAGCAGGCCAAGAGCTGGGCTGGGCAGAAAGCACACCTGGCCCTGCCGCTCTGTAATACTTGCCAACGCACTCACCGGCCACAGCCCTCAGTCTTCCCCTCTACAAGGGCAGGATAATATAACCTGCTTTGCGGAGTTAAAGAATGGGCAGAAGGCATGAGAAGTGCCTAAAGGATACCAGGTACCACCACTATTATTAATGATGCTCTTCATACTTGCAATACTATTTCTAATAATGCCGTTATTAGACAATACAAACGTTTCCATTAAGCACCTTCAGTGCAGTCAGATACATTATAAGGTGTTTGATCAATCCCCACAACAGTCCGGTGAAGTGGGCCCTAATCCCATGTCACAGATGGGAGAGCTGAAGCTTACAGGAGTTCAGAGACATCCCCAAGGCCACACAGCTAAGTGGTGTGGGCTGGTCGGCTGAGTGGGAAGCCGGGCTCCTGGCCACGAGGTAGGGCTGCTCTAGTGAGGCCAGGTCAGTCGGGTTGAAAAGAACCACAGTGGCACGTCTCAGATTAGAAGAAATCTGAATTCACAGCTAACCCCGTGCTTTTTTTCCAGCCGGTACTGGCGCCGATGGAATAGGTTCTGCAGAAGAAAGTGCCGCGCCGCAGTCAAGTCCAACGTCTTCTACTGGCTGGTGATTTTCCTGGTCTTCCTGAACACGCTCACCATTGCCTCCGAGCACTACAACCAGCCCCACTGGCTGACGGAAGTCCAAGGTGAGTAGCAGCCTGGCTCTGTCCCACTTTCCTCCTGCTAACTCCATCCTGAGTCCTCGGAGGGAACGGGCACTGGCAGAAGGTCAATGGGAACGTGGCCAGTGGCCGTGGCTCTTGGCAGGCACCATGCTGGAGATGCCAAGGCCTGGCAGCTCCCAAGCCTCCCAATAAAATACACAGCCTCGTTAGAAATAAGTGTGGCTAACCCAGCCAGGCCCACACCATCTGCCTGCCCTGCAGTCACTATTGGGTCCAGGTGACAAGGACACGAGCTGCAGCCTGTTTGGCTATCTCAGACCCTTGGCTGCCAGCTTCCCAGAGTAGATTCTAAATACTCCCGGCCTTACTACAGCCTCCAGGGAGCCTCAACCACAACGTGCGAGGATGACACGAACAAAAAGGCCGGGAAGACGCCAACGGTAGCCCGAGCACTGGCGTCCTCAGTGGGCTGTTAGTGCTCCTCAACCCTCCCTGCACCCTAGAAGAGGCCCCACTAGCCGGGGCTCGGCAGCCCTGGGAGTCCCGTTCTGGGTCCTGGGAGGCAGCGAGGCCAGGGGGGGAGAGGTCGGGCTCAGACAGCCCAGCTTCAACTCCCGGGTGTCGGCTTGGGCAGATCACCCGCCTCTCTGAACCTCACTTTTCATCTCTGGAAACCTCGCGTGATGATAACAGTGCCAACCGCACAGGCTGCCTCGAGGGGTAAAGAAGATGGCGCGTGCCAAGCCTCTGACAAACGTCTGTCACGGTTATGACGAGACAACCCCTTGTCACGGGCTTGGCCCGATCGCCCTGCTCTGGCCGGAGCGGACAGGAGTGGGTGTCGGGTCTTCTTTTCCAGGGTGATAATTGCTGTTTTCTTTCCCCTCCTCCTACTGCCCTCCTCCCCGGGCCTCCAGACACAGCCAACAAGGCCTTGCTGGCCCTGTTCACCGCGGAGATGCTGCTGAAGATGTACAGCCTGGGCCTGCAGGCCTACTTCGTGTCGCTCTTCAACCGCTTCGACTGCTTCATCGTGTGCGGGGGCATCCTGGAGACCATCCTGGTGGAGACCAAGGTCATGTCTCCCCTGGGCATCTCCGTGCTGAGATGTGTCCGGCTGCTGAGGATATTTAAGATCACAAGGTACGTGGCTCTCCTTTTGTTTTGGAGATGAACTTGGGGAGAAGCCCTTCCAGAAGGCCAGGGAGGCACAAAGGCCTGGCAGGAGAGGAGCTGCTCCTCCTTGAGGGGTCCGTCTGCAGCTCTTGTGCAGTGGAGGGGTGTGTTCATTTCGATGGCGGATCATTGCTTTGGCTGCTAATACCAGAGACTCATCTCAGTAGTGTAAGTAAATTAGGGATTTATTCTGTCACAGAAAAGAAGTCCAGGGGCAGACAGCAGAGGTGGTTTGAAGAAGGTGTCAGAGACTCAGTCTCCTCTCTCCTTTCTTCCCCTGCCCTGGAGCTGATTCCTCCCCAGGGTTACAAAGTGGCTTCTGGAGGCTGGGCCCTTGAGTTTAAATTTGGGGGAGGAAGAGAAGAAAGGGGCAAAAGGATCTGAGTCAGTCTCTTTACTCCTGAAAGTCTCTCCCAGACACCCCCTTTAGGATGGCTACTCTCAAATGATAGAAAATGACAGGTGTCATGGCCGGGTGTGGTGGCTCATGCCCATAATCCCAGCACTTTGTGAGGCCGAGGCAGGAGGATCGTTTGAGAGCTGGAGTTCAAGAGCAGCCTGGCCAACATAGCAAGACCCCATCTCTACTAAAAATAGAAAATAAGCCTGGCATGGTGGCTCGCACCTGTAGTCCCAGCTACTCAAGAGCCTGAGGCAGGAGGATCGCTTGAGCCCCGAAGTTTGAGGCTGTAGTGAGCTATGATGATGCCACTGTACTCCAGCCCAGTGACAGAGCAAGACCCTGTCACCAAAAAAAAAAAAAAAAAGAAAGAAAGAAAGAAAGAAAGAAAAGAAAAGCAAGAAAATAACAAATGTTTGTGAGTTTGTGGAGACACTAGAACCCTTGTGCCCTGCTGGTGAGAATGTGAAATGGTGCAGCTGCTGTGGATAATGGCATGGTGGGTCCTCAAAAAGTTATCTAACAGAATTGAAATCAGAGTCTCAAAGAGATATTTGTACATCCCTGTTCATAGCAGTGTTATTCACAACAGCCAGAATGTGGAAACAACCCAAGTGCCCATCAACAGATGAGCAAATAAACAAAACATGGTGTGAGTGTGTATACACACACGCACAATGGATTATTCGGCCTTAGAAAGGAAAGAAATTCTGCAATGTGCCATAATATGGGTGCCTTGAGGACGTCATGCTAAGTGGAAGAAGCAGGACAAACACTATTCCACATCTTTGAGGACTTAGAGTAGTCAAAATCCGAGAGGCAGACAGTGGAGTGGTGGCTGCCAGGCGCTGGGCACAGGGGTGGCAGTCACTGCTCAATGGGCCCAGTTCTGTGAGCTGAAGAGAGTTCTGGAGACGGTGCTGGTGAAGCCACACAGCTTTGTGCATGTATTTAACACCGTTTGAACTGCGCACTTAAAAATGGTTAAGATGGTCATTTTTATGTGTATTTTAACACAATAAAAAGAATTGGAAGGAAAAAACCTCCCCAGAAATCTCACCAAGGCCTTCTGTTCTTGGCCGCCGCAGCTGTGAGGAAAGCAGAGAAATGCAGCCTCGTAGCGGGACATGTGCTGCCGCAAATGCCGCCGCGATCGCGGATGGGCGATAGATACGTGCCTGCCGCAGACGGCCTTCGTGCCCCGCCACGGGTCCCCGCCTGCCTGTCCATCGCCCCCCAGCGCTGCTCCCCTGGCCGGGCAGCAGCTGTCATGGAGAGGCCGGGCGGCAGCAGCGTACCATGGGACCACAGTTCTGAGCTGTGTGGTGCCCCGTGAGGGTGGCGAAGCCGATTTATCCATCACAGCCGTCACCCTTCATCAGCCTCACTGAGACATGGTCCATATGCCGCACGTTCGCCCCTTTAAAGTGTCCGATTCAGTGGGGCTTTGCACGTTCACAGTTTTAGGACATTTCATCACCCCCAAAAGAAACTCCAGTCCCACTCCCTCTTTCCCCCCTTCCCTCCCCCACAAGTTGACTCTGTGTCTCTGTAGGTTTGCCTGTTCTGCACAATTCATATAAACGAAATCACGCACTATGTGGTCATTTGTAACTGGCTTCTTTCACTTAGCATGTTTTCAAGGGCCATGCCTGTCATTGCGTGTGTCAGCGCTCTGTTCCTTTTGTGACTGAATAGTATCCCACTGTAGAGATATATTACACCTTGCTTACTCATTTTTCAGTGATAGACATTTGGTGGTTACCATCTTTGGTTACTATGAATGATGCTGCTATGAACATTCATATCAAGTTTTTATTTTTTTTATTTTATTTTTTTTTTTTTGAGACAGAGTCTCACTCTGTTA
>CM052440.1:84208737-84257135 GCA_028533085.1 Varecia variegata | reverse complement strand
ACTACAGGCATGCGCCACCATGCCCGGCTAATTTTTTCTATATATATTTTTAGTTGGCCAGATCATCTTTTTCTATTTTTAGTAGAGACGGGGTCTCGCTCTTGCTCAGGCTGGTCTCGAACTCCTGAGCTCAAACAATCCGCCCGCCTCGGCCTCCCAAGTGCTAGGATTACAGGCGTGAGCCACCGCGCCCGGCCTCAAGTTTTTAATGTGGTTGTATGTTTTCATTTCTCTGGGATACATACCTAGGGATGGAATTTCTAGATCATTTGGTAACTCTGCGTTTAAGATTTTGAGGAACTGTCAAACTGTTTTCCAAACAGACTGAACCATTTTACATGTCCACTAGCTATGTATAAGTGTTCCAATTTCCCCACATTCTCACAACCATCATTTTTAATGAAAAAATTAAGTAGAACAGAAAAACATCAGAAAGCCTCTCGTGAACGTTAAACATTGTTTCATGAAAATATTCCAGATATATACCTGACTTGCAGTGCAATATTTATTTCTTACTGTGGGTTATGGTCATCCTTGGAAGACATATCAGAAACACCTGGAAGGAGTTTTTCAAACTGTGAACCCCCTTTCAAGGTACGAGCCCCCATCCTTAAGAATCTCTACTTCAAAAGCCCAGAAAATCTCTGAGTTGGGGAATCTTTGATACTAGGAGCACTAAATCATCAATTGCATTGTGCTGGGGGAGAAGAGGGTGGAGGTTGGTGTCTCCTGTTCAGGGACCTGGAGTTCACCACACCTTGCTCAGAGTGTCCTGGGCATGGCTGCGAGTGTCATCGGCCCGCGGAGCATCCTCAGGTCCCACTGTTCTTTCCCAGTTCTCGCGGCAGCCGCCCAGGGCGCACGTCCCCAGGTGTCGTCCAGGGTCGGGGAAGGCAAGGCGTTCAACATGTTCCATTCAGTGCCAGGCGCAGGAAGCACTCAGTGACCAGGAGCTCTTATTAATTATTAAGATTGCTATTATTGGAGGAGGAAGAAGGAGAAAAGAGCTAATAGTGACCTACACATACATGTAGTCTTATTCTTAATTATTTACCCACCATGTGCATATTATGCGTCAAGCTCTCAGACAGAAAAATAAGGCGTATGGCGTGAGCTGAACCCTGGAGAAATTTACAGTCTGGCCGGGGAGATGGAACCTCTGTGCACATGAGGTTAAAGGAAAATCTAGGACAGAATAAAATGAGCTGGCAAAATACCTGCTGTGGGAAATTGGGAGCAGCAGCAAGTCTTTGGGGAAGGTTTAATATCAGATGAGGGACTTGAAGGACATGTAGAATCTAAATCCACAGGTTTAATGCTCTTCAGCAACAAACTTCTTTCCCCTCCACCCCCTCCAAAAAGAGCTCTTCCTGACTGTCCTTGAATATCAGAATTACAGAAAATCCTTGGTTTATAGGAAAAGTAGAAATACTAGTAACAGTAACCATTAGCATGTGTCAGTGCTGACTCTGCCAGATAGGGCCATCTGAAAGCTCACGTATGTTATCTTGATTAATCCTCACAAGTGCCAATAAGAGGATACAGGTAGGGTAGGTACTATTGTTGTTATTCCCCTTTTGCAGATGAGAAAACTGAGGCTTAGAGAATTAAGTCACTTGCCCAAGCTGAGGAACACACTGCTCAGGGTAATGCTGGGATTACAAGGCAGGTCTGCCTGTCGGACTGCAGGTGCCGTGCCCCTAGCCACCGCCGTGGGCGGCAGCCCTGATAGGCTGAACTGCCTTGTCTGCGCTCAACGGAACGTAAAGGATCTTTACGTACTGATTCTCATTGTTAGATAATTGCTGATTCTACTTGCTCCTCCTGGGGTCTGGTAAAATCTACTTTTAACTTGGAGTTTTCAGTGCCTCTTAAATAATTCTTGAAAGTCCATGTGTTTGGGGTTTTGTTTTTTAGATTTCTATGGAAAAGAAATCTTGCTGCTAGGTATTGTTATGGCATCTTGAAGAAATTTAACTTTCATTCTATTTTTAATCACCAATTTATTTCTAATCTAAAAATATTGCCAAGAAACCATTTTTCAAAATCTATCTTTATCATAGAGAACTTCCCATAATCCCTCCACAAGTAGTAGTATTAATAGTATTTTCAGATCTGCATGAAGCTGGGAACAGAAGGTTTTCACTGTCTACTTGCAAGTTACTTTAGCAAAGGCCATCGTCTTCCTGTTTTCAAATCCCCAAGCCCTCTGAGAAAACCGTGCTCGGGACTCCCACGAAATTCATCTCCACACCCAGCCTTGGGAGTGCAGTGTACTCCGGTGACCAAGAAAATGCCTAAAATATGGGCTGAGAGTGGACGCCACGGTCCCACGAACTGAGCCTCGAGCTGGGCCGTTCATGCGTGGTCCTTCCGTGTCCTCTCACTGCTGTGCACGTGCAGAAGGAGCACTCTGTGCGCTGTGCTCTCACGGCGGGCTGTGAGTCTCAAGCTCGACAGGGCTCAGGACGGAGCTGGCCTCCAGCTTTCTGGCCAGCGGCTCCTGGAGGGTCTGTGCTAGTGGTCCAGCCACCCTACTGTAATAGCCACTGGCCTGATTTCCTGCTGTGTCTCTGGCCCTTCAGATGTGATTGGGAAACTTGGTTCTTCCGGCTCTGTCTTCTCTGTAGTCTAGTCCCTAACCATGTCCAGATTGTACTTTTGATAGTTCTCGGCTGAGAAAGCACATAATGGTAAGAGCTACTCTGAATTCTGCAAGGCTTTCAAACGAATTTGAATTTTATTAATTCCTACATATCTGTATACATATGAAAAGTGGAAATGTAAATGCAAGACAGGCTGTTTATTTAGAGTTCCATAATGCTTGGTGTGTACATGGATTTGTGGATCACATTCAGTAATTCCCAGCTGCCCTTCCCTACCTAGGGCCCATGTCCAAGATTCGGCAGCAGCCACGAGGTCACGAGACAGTGATATGTCCAGAGCAGCTGAACAGTGTACACCAAGTGGTTTATTATTACTAGGAGCCAAAATACCTAAGTCTGTGAAGGATTTCTTAAAATATAAAATAAATTTAATATCGTCCTTGTAACACCATCACTCCAGGTCACTGGCATTCCCAAATGCTTTTATGAATGGTCAAGAACAAGGTGGACTGGCCGGGCACGGTGGCTCACGCCTGTAATCCTAGCACTCTGGGAGGCCGAGGCGGGTGGATCGCTCAAGGTCAGGAGTTCGAGACCAGCCTGAGCAAGAGCGAGACCCCGTCTCTACTAAAAAAATAGAAAGAAATGATCTGGCCAACTAAAAATATATACATAGAAAAAAATTAGCCGGGCATGGTGGTGCATGCCTGTAGTCCCAGCTACTCGGGAGGCTGAGGCAGGAGGATCACTTAAGCCCAGGAGTTTGAGGTTGCTGTGAGCTAGGCTGACGCGACAGCACTCACTCTAGCCCGGGCAACAAAGCGAGACTCTGTCTCAAAAAAAAATAAAAAAGAACAAGGTGGACTGACAGCTCATCCAGGGTGCCTGAAGGAAGCAGAAGTCTTGGGTATATCATTATGATGAAAACGAATTATTAGTGTTGTTACATCTTTGTGTTTTGTCAAAATCTGAGAACACCTAGGGAGTGTCTTGTGTGTATGAATGCCATTCATCCTATGCGTCTCATGAAGAAAAAGAGACCAGGAACCTTGTAGTAGACTGTAAGTCACTTGATTGCTGAGTGTTCATGGTGCCATGAGTGGGAAGTTGCACAATAAGAGGGCGAGATTGCTGCCTCCTCGCATAGAGAGGCACACACGGCCAAAACCGTCGTCGTCTTTGAGTACATCATGCGTGACGGTGGGCCTTCCAGCCCGATGGTGGATCGGGCCCTGTGTTTATGGGGCTCTGTTGCCAAGACTCATGCCTGATCTGTCTGCTCCTTGGCAGCCCAGCCTGTCGTTGCACTCCATGGGAGGAAGAAAGGCTTCGTTCAGAGGGTGAAATCTGGGTGTGACTCCAGTTGAATAATTGCATCTCATTTTTGATACAGTTGGTTTTCAAACACCACACAGTCCCTGAAGCACTTGCCATGTTCCCTCTCACACCGTTGTCCCCTGTGTACTTCTGCCATCCTTCCCTGCTGCTCCATCCCTGAAACGAGAGCTAGGGCTGATGGGCACAGAGAGATTGACTTGTGCATCGTGACCACGTGTGGGCTCCACCAAGCCCCAGGTGAGAGCCTTCTGCACGTCCTCCAGGCTCTGATTGTCCCCTTTCTCCACCAGAGTCTGCATGACATCAGACCCATGCCCTCCGCCCCACCCCTCCCCAGCTCTTCCCAGCACCTTTACCCGCCCACTCTTCTGGGGCCCCTGGCAGGGCGGGGAACCTGTAGCCTTGGGGCCACATGTGGCCTTCTGGATCCTTGAGTGTGGCCTTCTGACTGAATCCAAACTTTACAGAACAAATCCTTTTAATAAAGGTATTTGTTCTGTGAAGTTTGGATTTGGTTGAGGAGCCACACTTGGGGATCTGGAGGGACACATGTGGCCTTGAGGCTATAGGTTCCTCGCTCCTGCATGGTGGCTTGAGCTCATTAAGGGCCATTATTAAAGAGGTCTATGTGGCACGTGCCCAGGTCCCGGCAAGGGCCTGTGGAGAAGGCAGCTCAGACCTCGGAGCCTGCAGATGGGCTGTCAGCACGAGGATGGCCCTTCTCTGGGGTGGTGGACTGATACCACCTGCTGGAGATTAAGACGATGCAGGTGAGGGTGCTCCCTCCCTAACCTGACACGTATGTGGCTGCGGGGCCGAGTGGGTGACACTGAGCAGCCCCGTGGTCCAGAAGCTCAGAGGAGCACCTTGCGAAGGCCACCCCAAGGTTCAGGCCAGACCTCCTTGCCGGCTGACCAGGTCCGACTCCCTGTGCAAGTTCTGTTCTCAGGGTGACCAAGGCATTTGACACAAACAGGGGAGATAAGACCTTCAAACTTGCTAGCCAAGCCAGGGTTTGACTCGAAAGTAAAAAACATAACATGTGCTTCCCAGCCCTGCTAGAATGGAGGGGCAGGGCCAGGTACCAGCAGGAACTGACCCAGCAGATGAGGCCGTGGGCCTCAGGCCACCCCAGGCCTTGACCAAGATAATCTAGAATTCTGTGTGGCGCTTCCTGGCCCCTCGGATGCCAGCTCAGCCTCTCGTCACACTCAGCCTTCCAGGCTCCGTTGTGTCTTGAGGGACCAGGGCTCAGCTCTACCGAAGCTCTGGTCCGAAGACATCTTCCCCTTGTGTCCCTGTGGCTGGCCCCGGCAGAGGTGAAGCGAGGCAGAGCTCGCCCCTGAGTGGATTCTACCTGCTCCCCCAGGTCGTCTCACCTGGCCCTCATCCTCCTCGCCCTGTTGCCCCCCCCACCCCCCAAATCCCTGTGCACAGATTTTCTGCATGGAACTTGCTTTATAAATACTCTTCCAACAATAGATCACTTGCCACCAAAACTAAGAGATTTTGTTTTTACCCTTCAGGACAAGAACGGTCAGGGCAGGCATAATTTTAGCTGTGACCCTCTCTGGAGCACAGAGGGAGCGGGTGCGGCGTCTGCGAAGCATCTGAAAGCGATCGGTGCTGTTATTTGAAGATCTCTTATTTATAGCAAGCTCGGGGCTCGGCTCTGCACCAGGATAAAGACAAAGGACCCGGGCTGAGCCCTTTGAAGCAAGAAGTTCATGAGATGAAATGTCCCAGTTCAAGGAAGGCTCAGGTCACTTTCTGTTTTAGAAGAGGAGGAAGAATTCCACAAAGCCCCAAGCCCGGGGACAGACTTAGAGAAGGGAAAACAAATGGAGATGAAAGTGTCCCTGAACAGATGGTGGCAACTTAACCTAGAGAGGCAGAGGGATGAGGTAACAAAGCAGAGCGAGGTCAGCAAGAGAGGGAACTAAGGGAAGGTGGGGGCGGGGGGTGAGAATTGGGATAACAAAGAACTCGGCCAGGTCCAAACTCTCACATGCGCTGAACTTTCAAGAGAAAACAGTGATCTGGGTGGGTTGGATGGGACACGGGTGGGCAAAAACGCACACTTTGGAGAGGATGATTCCACGGGGCAGGAGAATGGGAAGGAGAGGTTATCGCAAGGCTGATGGTGCAGTGTGGGGTGCTCCCGGCACTGCGCCCCGATGCTGAGCGCGAGCATGCGTGTGCGTGGGGAGTGTGCGTTGTTCTGCAGAGAAGCCGCTTTGCTTTCTCCGTTGCTCTGTGATGTCTGCAACCAGAAGACCTTAAACACTGTGCTCTGATGCTGCTCACTTCTCTCCAAAGCTCTTTGTTTTTGGGAGTGTGAGCGTGTGTGTTTCATATTGTTGATCAATTAGGAGAAAAGCCTCAGTTGATTGCTAATGTGCCGTTAACCCCCCCAGTTTGCCACTCGCGAATCTCCCTGAGGAGCAGGGCAGCTCTGGGACAGGAGGCGACCAGCCACCTTCAGGCGGTAGTAGTGTCAGCCAGGGAGAGTCAGGTGACAGTAACGATGAGAAGAGTAAGGATCTGCAGACTGCCAGCCACTTCATGTCACCATACCACCTCCAAGGCTGCCACTGGACACCTACAAATCTCCTCTGTTCAGTGAAGATGACACCCCCACCCTGGACCCTGCCATCAGCCAAGCCACACCAGGCTCAGAAGCCCACTCTTCTCCTCTGGACCCTGCTGGCCACCCCATCATTTCGGCAGCTCCTCAGTCCAGTCTCCTAGAGGGTCCATAGCACCTCCCCACTCATGCGCATGTTTGGGGTGGACCTTCGTGCTGCCAGGCCCCACTCCAGCTCTGCCCTCTTAAGCCTGCTCCAGAGGCACAGAAGGGACAGATGGCAGGCCAGCCATGGGCCCCAGCCCACCTCTGCCCCTGTTGAATGGGAAGCAACAGTAGGCTGAAGACAAACAGCACAAACAACCAGCATCTGCATTTGTCTTTTTTTTTATTTCAGCATATTATGGAGGTGTCAATGTTTTGGTTACATGGATTGCTGTTGTATTGCTTGAGTCTAAGTTGTAAGTGTGCTCATCACCCAGATAGTGTACATTGTACACGTTAGGTGTGATTTCACCCATCCCCTCCATCCCCCTCCCACCTGCACAATTTCTGTTGAGTTTTACTTCCATCTGTGCACTTGAGTGCTGATTGGTTAGTTCCAATTTAATAGTGAGTACATGTGGTTTGTTTTTCCATTCTTGCAATACTTAGGAGAATGGTCTCCTGTTCCATCAAGATTGTTGCAAAAGGTATTAATTCATTTGTTTATGGCTGAGTAGTGCTCCATGGTGTACATATGCCACATTTTATTAATCCACGCATGAATTGATGGGCACTTGTGTTGATTCCACATCTTTGCGATGGTGAATTAGCTGCAGTAAACATTCGAGTGTCTTTTTGATAGAATGACTTTTTTCCTTTGGGTAAATCCACAGTAGTTGGATTGCTGGATCAAATGGTAGGTCTACTTTTAGTTCCTTGAGGAATCTCGATACTACTTTCCATAGAGGTTGCACTAGTTTGCAGTCCCACCAACAGGGTATTAGTGTTCTTATCTCTCTGCATCCACGCCAGCATTTATTGTTTTGGGGCTTTTTGATAAAAGCCATTCTCACTGGGATTAGGTGATATCTCATTGTGGTTTGATTTTCATTTCCCTGATGATTAGTGACATTGAGCATTTTTTCATATGTTTATTGGCCATTGGTCTATCTTCTTTTGAAAAGCTTCTGTTCATGTATTTTGCCCACTTTTTAATGGGGTTGTTGTTTGATTTTTTCTTGCCAATTTGCTTGAGTTCTTTGTAGATTCTGGTTATCAGCCCTTTATCAGATGTATAGCATGTGAATATTTTCTCCCATTCTGTTGGTTGTCTATTCGCTCTATTATTTCCTTGGCTACATAGCAGCTTTTTAATTTAATCAAGTTCCTTTTATTAATGTTTGTTGTTGCTGTGATTGTCTTTGGGGTCTTCTTAAATTCTTTGTCTCAGCCAATATCTAGGAAGAAGTAGGGTGAGGGGGTGGAGAGGTGGTGGGGGAGGACCCCCCAGCCGCGCATCATGTGGGCCAAAGCCTGAAGGGGCCAAGGGCCGAGCTGCGTGGTGTCTGCGGTGTCTGCAGGAGAGCCCACACAGCAGGACCCCCAGGCCCAGCGGACAGCTCTGGAAGCTGGAGAGGCGGCGAGAAGGCCAGAGAGGACAAGGGAGGGGGTGTGTAGCCAGCTGCTTGGAGGCAGTGGGGCTGGATTCTGTAGGGTCTGCAGGCCTTTGTGAGGACTCAGGCTTCTGCCCTGAGGAGGAGGTGCAGCGACCAAAGGGCTTAAGTAGGCTGGAGGCTTGGTGTGGCTTCCATCCTGGCAGGACCCCCTGCTGTGGTGTGGAGAGCGACCGTAGGGAGCCAGAGTCCAGGCAGGGCAGCCAGTGAGGGTGAGAGGCCAGTGGCTTGCGCCGGTGATGGAGGTGATGGACATGGCCAGATTCAGGATGTGTTTGAAGATGGAGCTGCAGGATTTGCTGATGTGGGGTGTGAGAGAGAGGAGTGCTCTGAGGATTTGAGTTTAAGCCACAAACTACGGTTCTCACTGGCTGAGATGGGGAAGGTGGCAGGTGGGGGACAGGAGTTCTGTCATCCCACAGTCTGGACGTTGTGGGCTGCCACCCGATTGATGAAGGGAAGCCCAGACTTGCCCTGGATACCCGCAGAGGGAGGCAGGGCCTGGGCAGGCGCTTTAATCACATGCTGGGCCCCACTGGTGGCCCCTCGACCATACGGCTGTCACACAGCTCTATGCATAACCTTTCTGGAAGAGTCTTCTCCTCCCAGATGACTCGATTTGTTTATCTACCACAGCCTCCTCTTCCTTGCAAGTCCAGGAGATGTCCTTCTCACCTCACCTTCCATCTCCGCCCCCATCTGGGCCATTCTGCCAGAGTTTGTCCCACTTACGGTGACTTTCTCTCTGGAGTTGGGGCCTCCTTATCTGGCTCCTGCTGGGATCCCCTGGGCTGTCAGACGTATCTGAATCTCAGTCATAAGCCTGGTTTGAGTTACTGGTCCCTCATGGTGGTTTACCTCATGAAAACTAAGGCTGCAGCCTTCCATGGCCATGGAGACTTTTCCAGAACATTCCGTGACAATTAAGCACACAGGGATCTCTAGGGGGATCTGTGACTTCAGTGCACATGCAGACACTCTCCCGCTGACACAGCCAGAGATTCTCTCGATAAATATACTCTGAGGCTACTGGTTCCTAACTCCCAGCTACGGCAAGTGTTGGGCTGGCTGCGTGAGTGCCAGACACCAGGACCTCATGGTTCCGGGCTGGGACCTGGGAATCGGGATTTAGGAAATGATAACACTCCCGAGCAGTGTTGGGCCCTGCAGGCTTGGCAATGCTGCTGTCCGTGTGCTCCACCCTCAGGGAGGTTACTGTCCTGCCATGAGCAGGTCACCCCAGCCTCCAGCCCACAGGGCCCAGGCAGCCTGGCTCACATACAGGGTCATACCGAATTTGCTTGCAGACAAAGACTAGGGAAGATGGAGGGGAAAAACCTCTGGGCTCTGCCCTGTGAAACTTAGAGCCTATTTTTACAACTGAAACACACTTAAGAGCATTTCTACAACAGATACAAATAAATGCACGCTAATGGTCTTCAAACAGGGTGTGGCTGGCAGGCAGAATGGAAGAGGGGAGGGCTGGGCTGCGAAGGAGAAAGCAGTGTGAGAGGACGGGTTGGGGAGACAGTCGTGTCACCATCCACACTGCCAGCCCAGCTGCTCCTGTCACTCGATACGGACCCCTTCTCTGGAGAGACATGGGCCGTTCACTGGAGCAGCAGAAGCGATCGCTGTGTGGACTGACAATGAGCTGGGAGTCCCTGCCATGACTCGTGGGCAGGCGGCCAGAGGGGGCTGCACTTCTGCCTGGGGCCATTGCCCTTTCCGTGCAAGGCACCTCCCAACTCTGAGCAGACTCTGGCACGGGTGCCCAAGCCACATCCAGCAGCCATTGCCTCTCCCACTTTCCCAAGAAAAGGGGGTCCCCCCAGGCTACGATGAAGGGCCTCTATATTTACAGTGGAGAGGGGCCCGGGACCTCCTCCCCATGATCCCAGTGAAGGCCCGCGCTGCTCAGGGGAGAGCTCCCCTCCGCTCCAGTGGAGCCCCCAGCTTGCTGTAGCCCGGGGTCTCCCAGACTCGCCGCTGACCAGAATCCTGTGGGATGCCTGTTAAAAACACAGATATCTGGGCCCCAAACTATGGCTACTGAATCAGAATTTCCAGAGGAAAGGCCTTTTAAAAACCAATTCTTGGGACAGGATAAATTTGGGAAATTTCACCAAGCCACAGCCCATGAGTGACCTAACTCATGCCTCTGCTGGCCACTGCCGCCCGGGCTGGGCTCAGACGGCATTCTTGAAAATAAAAATGTTTTTTTTGAAGACCAGCGGTGACAACAGTAACTACTAGCCTTTATCAACCGTGTACCAGGCACTATACTGGGGCCTTGGGCAGGTTAGGTTATCGCATGTAATCCTCCCAGTAACCTAATGCAGCATGTGCCACCATGGTCTCTGCCTCACAGACAGGGTTGCAGGCAGACGGGAAGCTCAGTGGCTTGTTAGAAAGCACGAGCGGCAGCAGCCGTCAGAGCTCGGTCGGCACCCAGGCTTCAAACCATTGCCCCTGCCTTCCCCGTCCTATGCCGCTGACTCTGGGACTTGAGGGAGCCTATCGGCCCAGCTCATACCTCACCAGCACCCGCCCCAGGAAGGGGACGGCAGCAGGCATGGATGTCCACCTGCGCACTGGCAGCGGGTGGTGGGCGAGTGAGCGGGGCAGGGACGGAAGGCCCAGGGAAGGGTGCTGACCTCTTCCCCTTGGCTCGCAGGTACTGGAACTCCTTGAGCAACCTGGTGGCGTCCTTGCTCAACTCCGTGCGCTCCATTGCCTCCCTGCTCCTTCTCCTCTTCCTCTTCATCATCATCTTCTCCCTGCTGGGGATGCAGCTCTTTGGAGGGAAGTTCAACTTTGATGAGATGCAGACCCGCAGAAGCACATTTGACAACTTCCCCCAGTCCCTCCTCACTGTGTTTCAGGTATGGACTCTTCTCTGCTGGGGCTCGCACTGGAGGGAGGGCGTGCAGGGCAGGGGTGGGAAGCTGCGCCCTCACGGGGCAGCCAAAGCCAGCTGGGGTCAGCCCTGGAGGGGCCCCTCCCAGGAGAGTCCGACGTTCTTTCTGTAGCTCCCCACCCCCATATCCCATGGAATTCCACTGCTGGGTGGATCGTTGGGGGGAAAACTGAGTGTTCAGAATGCTTTCTTAGCCATGAAAGCCCAAAATATAAACAAAGCAAAGCAGACTGCACTCATCAGGAGTCTGGGGGTGGGGCGTCATGACGCATTGTCTTTCCCACCCACCATGCTTGCCCATGGCAAAAATGTAACTAGCCCATCAAATTTGTGATTTCACGGATATTTTGACTTAGAGAAAAGTTAAAGTAAAATGTATTTAAGTTTGAAGGTAGATTGATTTATAGATAAAAGTGAATATGAGCATGTTGCCAAAATCTTCAAGATGGTGCCCTGGTGACTAAAGTTCACAGAGCGCTGGTGCTACGCACAGGTCACTGTCTCTGCAAGCACGTCTGCGGCTGTGACGGGCTCCGATGCCTCCCCGCCCCTGAGGATGGGCTCACTGCAGTCACCCACACACGTGGGAGGCAGCAGGCCTTTCGGTCACCCCCCCAAACAATACCATGCCAGTGGCCATGCATTTTTGTCTAAGGACGGGCTCAAACTCACCCAAGTCAATAGCTCAGAGCCCCTGGGGAGGAGAATTGGGGGCCAGGAGGAGGGAAAGACGCAAAAGAGATTTTGGACATTTTTGTGAACATAGTGGGCAGGGCAGGGTGGTTTTGGGGTTTGCTGTTGGTCTAACGCTGTGTCCCTTATTGGTGGGAATGTGTCATTCAGATCCTGACCGGGGAGGACTGGAATTCGGTGATGTATGATGGGATCATGGCTTATGGCGGCCCCTCTTTTCCAGGGATGTTAGTCTGTATTTACTTCATCATCCTCTTCATCTGTGGAAATTGTATCCTTTGCAGCTGCCTCCCCACCCCCGCTGCCCCGCCCCCACCTGCAGCACAGTGCCCTGTGTGTGCCCCGGGTCCTGCTGGGGCTGCCCGGCTGCCCGCCACAGCCCCCGCCCCCCGCAAGCCCCCGCAAGGCCGGGGAGCAGGGCCCAGCCTAGAACACTGGCGGCGGAGGCGGGTCTGGGTGGAAGCCCCAGCTCTGGGGTGGGTGAGGTCCACCTGCCAGAGCCGTTCAGGGCTGCAACGGAGCAGGACTCCCAGAGGCATGTTCTTGTTGTAATCTAGGTGAGGGACGCCCCCTGGCGTGTGGCTTATGCAGCCATTCACGTGTACTACGGCGGGACGCACCTGGGTGGCTCCCCAGGCTGGCAGGGTGCTCAGAGAAGGAGGGTGAGCATCAGCCTCCAAATGACTTTCGACTCTCCTCCCTGCTTTCTGGTCGGCAGCCCTCTCTCTGATGCTGCCCCCAGGACTCTAGTCACAGGCAGGGCTGGGCAGACCCGTCCCCATCCAGGCCACAGGTGGGTTTCTGGGGTCACAAGCCATGGGAGCTTCTCCCCTTCCGCTGCTCACAGGCCCGTGAGAGCTACACCCAGAGCCGGTGGAGACATAGGAAGAGCTCTGGGCCAAGACTCGGGCTCAGGTCCCAGCTAAGGTAGTACAGAAAACGCCATCATCGGCGCCTACAGACGAGGCTCCACATTTTACCAGCTGGGCGACCTCCTGCACATTGGAGGGTCTGTAGTATGCATAACAGAATAGTACTACCTGCTACTTAAGGGGGCATTGGGAGTTTTAATGGGATAACGTATACCCAGGGGCAGGTGCCCAGAAGCGCTCCCCCGCCTGGGCCGGTGCTCCGTCTGTGTGGAACAGTGTGGATTTCGGGCGCCGGGGGCTGGAGCCAGCCTGGCGAACTTGAAGACCTTTCTTCCAGTCCGCAGTTGTCTGACCCGCGTGTTTGTGTGGGGGAGGGGGAGGCAGGGCAGGGAGAACCAGGCAAATGGCTGCTTCAGTTAGGAATTCCCAAGCTCTGCAGCCCGGCCAGAGCCGCCCAGGGTCTTGTGTGTGCGGTTCACAGCTGGAGTTGACAGAGAGAGCAGGCCGCCTCCTCAGCGCCCATTAGGATGAGCCGCTCTTAGGAGCACTCGGCATCCTGCTAGAGACAGTGCTGTCTATGATGTCAGTTATAGCCAGGCGTCTCAGCAGGACACCAGGAACGAAACTCAGCAATTAGAGAGCGAGGCAGGGCTTGCCACCTCCTACCGCCCGCCCCGGTCGCCAGCCAGTCTTGACCCTTCAGAGAGCTCCAGGTGGCTAGCAGGGTGACACCGAAGCAAGGGACAGCCTGGGCCCCTCCAGGTGGCCACCCCAGAGCTCCCTCTGCTGGGGAGCTCTACCTGCCTGTCCCACACCCTCCCTGTGCCTGTGCCCACCAAAACCCCAAAGCCAAGGGTCGTTTTCTTTAAGAATGGACACAAACAGATATCCTACTGAACGTGTTCTTGGCTATTGCTGTGGACAATCTGGCTGATGCTGAGAGCCTCACATCTGCCCAAAAGGAAGAGGAAGAAGAGAAGGAGAGGAAGAAGCTGGCCAGGTAACCCGCTAAGCTTGCCCCGTCCAGGGCCCCAAGGTCCCCGCTCTGGACTGTCACTTCCACTGGCAGTAAAGAGAGGCGTGGACACGCGCCCCCCCCGGGCTCCCCTGCGAGGCCGGGCCTCTCTCCTGATCGCGAGGCATTGCTTCCTTGGGACCACTGTGAGTCGCAGTCTCTGCAGTGTGCTGTGCTCCCCACTTGTGTAGGAAGTTGAGGGGCTCTCTTTTGAGAAAAGAAGCCACGATGGTGGTGGGAGAACAGGGTCGGGGAGGACGAGGGCAGCTGCTCGGAAGCGAGGCACAGCCCGGTTCGCAGAGTGTCACCTTCTCGCTGGACAGCTCATCTCGGTGCTAAGAAGGCCAGACTGGGCCCTGCATCATACCCCATCACTGTCTAGACAGGACAGTCCCAGGCTGTGCAGCTGCTGGGTATCCAGCAGGGTTCCCCCAGGAACCAGTCCTAGATGAGACCCATCACCCTCCTCTGATTTGGGGCCTGGGGTGGCTGAGAAGCTGCAAGAGGCTGATGGAGTGCGGACAGGGCAGGTGGAGTGCAGCCCCGAGCACCCGTGACGGCTGCACACACAGTGCCCTGGGGAAGAGGGACACAGTCCCAGGGAATCTGCCCCTACTGGCCCCCAGCAGACCACAGGGCAGTGGCCTTCTGTACTGTTCCCCACGACTCCAGTAAACACTCGTTTCTGTTTTTCTCCTGCTGGCCGGCCAGGACTGCCAGCCCAGAGAAGAAACTAGAGGTGGTGGAGCAGCCGGCGGTGGAGGAAGCCAAGGAGGAGAAGATTGAGCTGAAATCGATCACGGCTGACGGAGAGTCTCCACCCGCCACCAAGGTGAGAGCTGGGGGCCAGTGCAGAGGGGAGGAGGTCACAGCCTTCCCAGGCCAGCCCCTGTGGACAGGGGGAGAGAAGGAAAGACCCCCCTGGGAGAAGCCCCTGGGGGTGACAGGAGGGTGGGGCGGGGGTGCAGAGAGCGCAGACCGGTGCCATCTCAGGCTTCTGCTGATGTCTGGAAGGGGACGTGCAAAGTGACAAGGACACATTCTTGAGCTCAGCCCCTGGCTATAATGCAATGTAAAGGCTTCTCCAAGCCTCAGACTGTGGAACATGCCTAACTGGATTCTTCCTCCCTCCCCTCTTGGCTGCGCAGATCAACATGGACGACCTCCAGCCCAGTGAAAATGAGGATAAGAGCCCCTACCCCAACCCAGAAACTGCAGGTACCAGCCCCACCACCTGACTCTGAGATTGGGATCTGGGGGTGGAGATCTGGATTCTAAAGCCATATGGGAGTATCATGTATTAGGGACAGGTGGCTCCAGTGTCGCTTGACACTGAGAAATGTCTGCTGTCTCTACATTTAAGCATTACCAGCTATCATCTGGGTGACAGCTTTGCTTCTGGTTTCCTCATGGTAAGATCACGTCTGAGCAGTGCTTTCATGTCCTTTGCAAGCTGGGTTCTATATACATCTAAGGTTTGATTATATCACTTGTGAAATCATTATTAACTTGTATAATGTATTAGTTCAGCATGTGTCGCAGAATTATGCTCACTTAACAATAACAGCAAGTCCCAAGCCTGCCTGGCCCTGTGCAGGAGGCAGTACCAAGTGCAGGGACAGCTGCCAACACAGATGGCCCACTTGTTGCTTTAGAAAATGCTTTCAGGCCTCTCATTACAAAAAGAGCTCTTCCCTACTCCGTCTTGGGCTTCTGTCCGATACGTAAATTGGCAGGCAGTCTCCTTTTAAAGCATTCTAATGTCAAAGGTCCTCCCTCCAGAAGTCACTTCCCTTGCTTCCTGAAATCCCATGCCCTGCACATGCCCTGGGCTTGCCTTCTCTGACCTAGAATTGCAGATACCATCACCAGCTTCAAGCTTGAAGGCAATAACATGCCATCAGGGACTGTTGGTTTTACCGACGTGCCCCTCTCTGTGTAGGTTAGGCTATATTTGGGTTGGTAACCAAGTTAGGTGGCTGAGAACCTTCTACACTCATGAGCAAAGCAAGGCTTTCCAGTCACTTTTCCTCCACTGATTCTCTGCTAGATCTGCAAGGACGCTAGTGGGCATCTTCTGTGGTCCTTGGGAAGCAGGTCCCCTGTGGTCACACCATCCTCATCCTCAGCCCCCTCCTCCTGCAAGGAAAGAGGTTGTGGTTTCCTGGGACGTGGATGGAAAGAGCAGGAAGGGTGTTTCCAATGTGAGGAGCTTTAAGACTTTTGAAGTCTTAAAAACGCTTCTTGGGGGAAACTTACAGAATTTCAAAGACTTACTAGAAATATTACCCAAATGCAATGGGAGGATGTTGTCTTGATCCTGAACAATAAACTTTAAAATGACATTTTCAAAGTAATTGAGGAAAACTGAATATGAACTGGGAATTAAATGATTCTAAGTAATTTGTGTTAATCTTGTTGGTATAATAATATTTTGTAGTTCTTTTTTTAAAAGCTGAAGTGTTTATGGATTGAGTCTAAAATGTTTAAAAGTTGCTTTTGAAATACTCCAACAATGAAAAAATGGGGGCAGAGAAGATAAATGAAACAAGATCAGCAAAATGTCAAAAATTGTTGACCGCAGGGCTCAACAGCTCACACCTCTAATCCCAGCACTCTGGGAGGCCGAGGCAGGAGGATCACTTGAAGCCAAGAGTTTGAGACCAGCCTGAGCAAGAGCTAGACTGTCTCTACTAAAAATAGAAAAACCAATCGGGTGTGCTGGCGTGTGCCTGTAGTTCCAGCTACTCAGGAGGCTGAGGCAGGAGGATCGCTTGAGCCAGGGAAACAGAGTGAGACCCTGTCTCCAAAAAAGAGTTATCAAAGCTGGGTAAATGGAGGTTCACTATAGGAATCTCTCTACTCTGTGTACATGTTAAGTTTAATAAAACAAATCCCTCTGGGCCCTGCAAAAAGTCTGTCCCACGCAGGCCAGGTCCCTAGGATGCCTCCCCCCACCTCCCCCCGCACACAGCAGGA
The DNA here is from genome assembly GCA_028533085.1 of Varecia variegata. Taxonomy (NCBI): domain Eukaryota; kingdom Metazoa; phylum Chordata; class Mammalia; order Primates; family Lemuridae; genus Varecia; species Varecia variegata. The sequence continues at coordinate 84,240,467 of CM052440.1, read as the reverse complement.
GAGAGCAGGATTTGCGGGTCTTTCCACACAGGCACCCAGCAGCAGTCAAGCTCATGCCTGTCTGTTCTGCGTGGCCATGGGACAGACACACCTCTTGCATCTATTTATTCTATTATTCTCCATTTTACACTCCCGGCTGTTCTCTACTGTGTTGAACTAATGAAATCAAAGAAGAGACTGTCAAAGAAAAAAAGAACTAATGAGGATATTGTCACCATGTCAGCCATCCTAGAAGTGCCTCCCTGTTGGCCCAGCACGTAGCTGTCCAGGGCTCCAAGGAGCCCTGGGATGCTGATCTGTCCACCTGAAAGGCTCCGCCCACACTCTGCGGGGTCCTCAGGATTCCATAGATTTTTTAGCATATGTCCCTTCCTGGATTCTCTAGGCTCCTCCCGACCTGGCCTTTGTTTCCCTTGGTCCTGTACATCTTTGTACCTTTGCATTGAGACCTCTGGTCTGTGGCTAATTGAGGCTGTCCTGCCTTTGCCATGGCCCACTCAGGCCTTTGAAGCCAGCCCCTGTGGTCCCATTCCCTCGCCATCCCCAGTTTCCGTTTTCTCACCAGGAGGCCCCAGGACAGCCGCTCTTAAAGCTGGTGGCTCCGTACATCCCCCACCCCCGAGGCTAAGTCAGCCTGTGCCTCCCTGCCCTGCCCGCTCCTCCCTCCCCTGCCTGCCCCTGAAATAATTGCTACAGCCTCTTCAACTCCCCCATTCAAAGCCCAATCAAGACCACCCTCCTCCAGGAAGCCTCCCCAGCCTCCGCCACGCCTCTTGGCTCCCCTCGTCCTCGGACCCTGGCAGCCATCAGAGCCTCCCCCAGAATGGTTGGTGCTGTGCCACTCACTGTCTGGTGTGTGGTCAGTCCAGGCTTCTCTGAGGACACAACATTTGGGCTGAAAGCTGAGGGATTCAGAGGAACAAGACTGGTGTCAGAGCAAGGAGCATCAGTTCCCAAAGACCCCTCTGAAGGGCACTTGGCTGTTGTCTCCATCTGGCCGATCTCTCACTCCCAGCTGCTTCTCTTCCTTCTTAACTGAGAAAGGTGAAGAGCCTGATGGACCGTCGTCCTCCCGACCCGTCCCTTCTGGGCAGCTGAGCTGCGGTGCCCGGTTCACACGATGCCCCTTGCTGGGCAGCACTGGCGAGCCTTCCTCCTGCTCTGCCCCAGCCAGACCCTAGAGAGGAGGGCTGACACCAGGGAGCACAAGGTCGCCCCTCCTGGGCTCACCCTCTGCCCTCTGCCTGCTCCCGAAGGTGTGTGGCGGAGTGGACTCCAGCCTGCAGTGTGCTGGCCCTGGCGTGACCACGGACACCCAGAGCAGGAGCCTGTTTCTGAGTTGCACAAAGGGGCCGGAAAGCCAGCGCTGGCCCTGGGGTCCTTCCCTGTCTGCCTGGTCTCAAGACGCTCACCAGCTGACTTAGCCGCCCAGGCTGGCACACCCTCGTAGCAGACAGACCTCAGCTCACCAGGGAGAAACAAACAGTGCCCAGAGAAGTGGCAGCTAATTCTGCTTTTATTTAGTTTATTAATGTATTTGCATGAGCACACAGATGTTCATAATAGCCACGAAGGACTTAAGAAGCACACATAAAAAAAAGTGACACCAGCTAGTGAGTGGCACAGCACCACCCATTCTGGGGGGGCTCTGATGGCTGCCAGGGTCCCAGGATGAGGGGAGCCAAGAGGCGTGGCGGAGGCTGGGGAGGCTTCCTGGAGGAGCGTGGTCTCGACTGGGCTTTGAATCGGGGAGTTGAAGAGGCAGAAGCAGTTATATCAGGACTGTATGACTGCCAGAGACACTGGAGTTGGGAGAGACCTTGGAGATATTCATTAACTACTCATGAAGCACCTCCTGTGTGCCAGGCACTGCACCAGGCCCCAGGGACACAGCTGTGGGCAGACGGAGAAGCCCTCTGCCCTCCTGGGGCCGGCATGGCCGTGGGGACACAGGCAGGAAGCAACCAGCCACGAAGGTCGCGTCAGGCAGTTTGAAGATGACACCACGGAGGGCCGTGTTGGGGAGGGCTAGAGGGCAGGCCGCCCTGATCTGTGCTCAGTCTAGGCTTCTCTGAGGACACAACGCTGGGCTGAAAGCTGAGGGATTCAGGGGAACAAGAATGGCGTCAGAGCGAGGCGCTCTCAGGTGGAGGAGCTGAGTGCAGACTCTGAGGGGCTGCACGGGGCTACGCAGGCCGAGAGGGCTGCTGTGCGTGTGGCAGAGGGAACCGAGGGACAGAGCTGGAGCCAGGCAGGGTGGAAGGGACAGGGCCTTGGAGGCCACGCCATAGGCTAGGTCTGGTCCACCATGTGGAGAGCCGCCGTGTGATGTCCGACCTCCCCTTCCAAAGACTCAGTCTGGCTGCGAAGGGCGGTAGGTGGCCCAGAGCAGAACCGCGGTGGCGGGAGACCTGTGCGGTGTCCAGGCAGAGCCGATGGCAGCTGGGGCCGGGGCAGTGGTGTGGGGAGAAGTGGTTGGGCTTGGGCTTCACTCTGCAGGGAGGGTCGGTGGGCTCTATTAACAGCTCGGATGCTGGGGGAGAAAGAGGAATGCAGGGTGACCTTGAGCCAGCAAGAAGAGATCCCCAGTGCAGAGACTGCATCCCCAGCCTCCTCCTTGCTCCCGCAGCAGGGTCCTGGGTGTCGGCCCTAGCCAGCATGCCTCCCCTCTCAGCTGCTGGTGGACTCGCCCACCTCGCTAGAAACGCTGAGCTCTCTAAGGACAAGAATCACGGCTGTGTGTTCCCAACCTCAAGCTCAGGGCCCTGTAGATACTAGATGTTTACAAATAACGTTTTTATTTTAGTTGGCCAGGAGCAAAATCACAGCGGTGAGAGTGGGCATCACATGGGAGGGGCAAGGGTCGCCAAGCACCCAGTGGGGGCACTAGGTCTGCTTGTGGGTGCTCCCACCTGCCCTGCCCACCACGCGGCCGTCCCGCCCTCCCCACGCTCCTCCCAACCTCCAGGAACAGACGTGAGAAGATAAAGCTACGGACGGCACTGCCTTGGGAGTCGGGGTCCAGGTGGTTCCACTGCCAACCCCCGTGAGCTTGACCCAGGCTTTCCTGACCGTCAGCCCCTCCTCATCGTCATACACGCTAAGCCTCGCACGCTGACAAACTGCTGCTGCCTTACAAATTTGAGTTGTGCTTCGGAAATCGTCTCCTCCTAAGCGTTAGCCTGCGATTGAGCTGGTGCGTCTGAGCGGACCAGCTGTCTCGCTCCTCCGGGGACGGAAACGAGGGCAGGACTTCCTGAACGGGGGCGGGCGAGCGCAGGTGAAAGAACAGCACAAAGCTAGAAATACGGTTTTCTGCACACACAAATGATTACAACAAGCATAGAATTACCCGTTATCAAACTATCATAATAAGAAAGTGTTGGGGCATGTAGAGCAAATGAGAAGAATACAAACACCTAGGCAGAAATCTGAGATCCTTCTCAATTCAATTTCACTTATAAATATCATGACTTAGGCGAACTCTGGTTTTACTTATTCTACTTTAAGCAGAAGACTTTTCTTTTACATACAAGGGTTGGGTGTCCGCAGTCTTTCCCCCGTGCCTCCCTTCTGCTGAGACGGGACCTTGCTGGTCAGCCCTAACTGACCTGGGAAAGGCTCTGATTGGTGGCACATTCTGCGGGTTTAGGAGCCTTCTTGTTTGGTAAGGAGCCACTTCCCACGCTAGACACCTTTCCCTGCACCACCTGGCTTCCTTTTAACCAGGGTAGAGAGTGCAGAGAAGCATGGCCAGGGCCGTAAGATAACTTCCCATAACTATCTTTCTCCAGCCAGATTCCTCTCCACCTGACCCTCATCTTTTGCAAAATCCCCTTCCTCATGAAGGATGTGGAAATTTATCACCAAGAAATAAGGGCTCCTATGCGCCAGGCATGGTTTCTCCCTCCAGGGTCTGAGCATGTGGAGGGGACAGGTGCACCCAGGATCAGGCTTCCATGGCACTGGGGGCCGGGGTGCTGCTGGAACTCACGGGAAGGTCATTCCCTGGAGCCCAGGGACTCAGGGAAGCTGGGTGAAGGGGGCCGCTGCAGAGGTGGTCCTTGTGAGCTCTGCAGAGAGGGAGGGAAGGGCAGTCCAAGCGGGGAGGGCAGAGCACAAGGAAAGGGCCAAGGGCAGTCCAAGCAGGGGGCCGTAACAGATGACCCCACGCCGCGCAGCTTAAAACAACAGAAATGTGTTCTCCCACTGTTCTGGAGGCCAGAAGTCCTACATCAAGGTGTCCGCAGGGCCCTGCTCCTTCTGGAAGGCTCTAGGGAGGAATCCTCACTGGCCTCACAGCTGCTGTGGTTGCCACAGTCCTGTGCTTGTTGCTGCAGCGCTCCAGTCTCTGCCTGCGTCTCCACGCGTCCTCCTCCCTGCATGTGCTCCGCAACCCTGAGTCTCTCCTTACAAGGACAACAGTCATTAGGTTTGGGGCCAGTGTGACTTCATCCTAATTGAGTACATCTGCAAAGAACCTATTTCCAAAGAAGGCCACATTCTGAAGTTGTAGGTGGGTGCGAATTTGGGGGCACACTATTCAGCCCAGCGCAGCCAGTGTGCAGAGGGTCTGGTGCAAGTGGACGGTTGGGGAGGCAGCAGGAGCAGATGAGGGTGAGGCTGAGAAAGATGTTGAGCGCCAACCCACGGGCTCAGTCTCCCTGCAGGTAGGGATAGTAATAAGAGCCGCTATCACTTATATAGCGGTTGCAGTGTGACAGGCACCCTTCCGAGGTTTGTTTGTATTATCATCGTTATTGCTCCGCCTTAGATGGAGAAACTGAGGCACACGGAAACTAATAAAATGCCCACAGCCAGAAAGAACCAGAGCCAAGACATGGATACAGGCATCTGGCTGGAGAGTCCACACTCGTGACTTCCATGCCGTCACCTTTCCTTTTCTGAATGCTTTTAAACACATCTGGCCAGAATAGGCTGTGCGTGGTTCCTGCCGGGGTTGTGTGCTCGCAGGAGCAGGAAGAAGCTGTCTGAGTGGCGGCCACTGGCCAGGGGACAAAGGAGCTTCTTTAATTGGTATCAGTGTCTAAACCTTTGAATGCGGGGCCTGTTGAGGTCAGCAGTGTTGTCCTGTCATCTCCACAGCACATGACTTTTTTGTAGTTTCAGAAACTGGGGACGTATTGGTTTTAAATTCCTGGAACTTCCAAGGATGGGGTTGTTTGCAAGGGACTCCACAAACTGACTAAGCCAACCATTTCCCCCACCTGCAGCCCTGATAGAAGAGTAACACCTGGCAATGCCCCAGTCTTACTGGTCACCTTTTCTAGTCCCTACAACTAGGATGACCAAGCAGCCCAGTCTGCCCAAGACTGGAGGGGTTCCCTGGATGTGGGAATTTCAGTTTTAAAACCAGGACAGTCCTGGGCCACTGGGACCAGTTGGTCACCCTACTTAAAACCCAGCTTACTACGTACTGTCCACTGAGTCTTTCTCCGACGGATATGGCTCCCACAGCACCCACATCGGCAGAGCAGAAGGTCTGTTGTGGTTGGTGCCCTACGTGTTCAGACACAATGATGCCTTGGTTTCTGCCGGGGAGGATGTCTCTGGAAGTAGGAGGCACAGTGGTGAAAATAGATGGGCGTGGTGGAGTTGTTTACGGTGCTGTTCTTCTTACAGAAGAGGATGAGGAGGAGCCGGAGATGCCTGTTGGTCCCCGCCCACGACCACTCTCTGAGCTGCACCTCAAGGAGAAGGCGGTGCCCATGCCAGAAGCCAGTGCGTTCTTCGTCTTCAGCCCCAGCAACAGGTGGGCGGGGACGGTGGGGACGGTGGGCTCTGCTCTCTCCACAGCACAAGCCCAGCAAGTGCCCGCATTGTACCCGAACCCCTGGATGGGGCCTGGGACTCCCCCACTCCCCACAGCTGATTTAGGGCAAAGTATCCTGGATTCTGAATCAGAAGATCTGTGTTTATTTTTCTCTTTACTTCTTGAAATGTGTAAACTCTATTTCTCAGCTTTTAGTGATGAACCTTGATAAATTAGTGAATTTATTAGCTTAAGCAAATGTAAGCAATATTGTAAAGCTCGTCCTATGCAATAGTAGGACCTTAGACTACGTTGACTCCCATTTCCTCCTGATTTACATGATATTGTCGATTAATATTTTAGTCCTAACCTTTATTTTTAACCCAAGTTAGTATTTTTATTATTATCATCATCATGGCATATATAGAAAGTGTGCATTTGGTTTTACATACAACTCACCATTTTATTTATTCACCGTTTTTCATGCAACTTGGTCTATCCTTCTGCAACATTTTCTTCCTTCCTAAAATACATTTTTTAGCAGTTCCTCTTATTCCTTTACAGTAAATTCACTTGGCCTCTACAGATAAGTATCTGTAATTGTTTTCATTTCTTGTTCTTGAAAGACAGTTTTGCTGTGTACACAACTGTGGATTGACAGCGTCCCTCAGCACACGGAGGACATTATTCCACTGTGGGGTCAGCTGTCGTCCCAACACTTGTCCCTCCGTGAGGAACTAACCTTTATCTATAGCTGCTTTTAACTTCTGTCGCCTTTGGCGTTGGGCAGATTCACTATCACGTGTCGAGGCATGGATTTCTTTCCATTTATTTTGCTTAGACTATGTCATGCTTCCTAGATCTGTGGATTTATATTTTTCTTCCGTTCTTGAAAATTGGCAACCTTAATCTGAAAGTGCTGCCTTTCCATGCCTGTCTGTTCCTCCCAGCACGACGTCCAGCCAGACCCTCGCAGCCCGTCCCGGCTCCGTGTGCGGCTTGCACCCTGTCGTCTCGCCTCTCCTTGCACTCTCCCAGCGATTTCTTCAGATCTGCCTTCTAGTTTTCTATTTCTCTTCTCAACCTTATTACTGTGCAAGCCATTATTTTTATCTTGACCATTATGTTGTTTTCGTTTCAGTCAGTTCCATTTGTTGCTTGATTTTTCAGATCCATCTGTCTATGTCCAATAGTTGGTGCTGATTCATCATCTTTGTGAGCGATTCCTTTATTTTATCGACTATTTCAAATACAGTTTTGAATTTTTTATATTCTGTATCTAGTATTTTCAATATGCACCATCTTTGGAGGTCTAAATCACTTATTTGGTGTTTCCTCTGATTCTCACCTTATCCTCTTGTGTGTATGATGATTTTTCATCTTGACCTCAATGCTCCGTCTTGGTGAGAGTCCTGTGGACTCAAAGTGGGATCAGGAGGCTCCTCCAGTCGCCTCTTGTGGGGACAGGTCAGCCTGCATGTCCCAGGCTTCCCTGCCCGCCACACCCCACCCCACCCCCGGCTTGAGATACAGTTTCCAGGCAGCACTGCTGTTGTCAGCGTCCGTCCTCAGGCAGGTCCGCCCTCCCGGCCACCCACACACAGACCTCGCTCATGGGTGGGCTGGCTAGTTTGAAGGGGACGATCCTTGCAGACCACTCCTAATTCTCATGAAACCAGAATTTTCTCAGAGAGTGTCCTTTCCAAGACTCGGTGCTTCTGCGGCAGGAGGACCTCTCAGAGCGTTCGATCCACCGTAATGCCAGGAGAGGGGTCTGGAGGTGCGGGTCACGCCCTAACCGGCCCACACCACAGGCTGCATGCCTGGGCAAGCCTCTCCTTCCTGCGTTTCAGTGTTTTATCTGTGAAATGAGGATGATAATAGCACCCATACTTTCCTTCCCATATTGCTGTCAAGAAGAGACAGTGTGCAAGTTACCCTGGCATTCGAGAATCTAACATTTGTGGTACTATCCGTGGGCACCCTGAGGCCCAGATGAATCGTTCTTTCTGACTGTGCTGAGGTGGAGACTGAATTGCACACTTAAGCTATCACACAGTCGCTCGGCTGGCCTCTCAGCAGACCCATCTCCAGGTAGCTCCGTTGTTCCCTATACATAGAAACAGGAAGTGGATTTCATAAAGTGAGTTTGTTCAATGATAGGGAAAACAAGTCCCCAAACAAAAGCCAGTTGTTAATGTCACAGCAGTATTTGGAAACTCAGAGATTCCCAATGGTCTCGGACATGACCCTCCAGAATGTCAAAGGAGTTCTGGAGAGACTTGCGTCAGGTGGGTTGGCGGATGGTAATGACAGTGACCTGGCAGCAGTAAGACGTCAGGCTCAAGGGCCACTCCCCGAACCAGCAAGCAGCTTTTGCAAGCAGACGGGAGGAGCTGGCGTCTGCCTGCCCTCGTCTTTCCTGACGTCTCTCCTCCTCCTTCCCGTGCAGGTTTCGCCTCCAGTGTCACCGCATCGTCAATGACACGATATTCACCAACCTGATCCTCTTCTTCATCCTGCTCAGCAGCATCTCCCTGGCCGCCGAGGACCCTGTCCAGCACAGCTCCTTCAGGAACCACGTAGGCATGGCCAGTTACCCCCGCGCCCCTTCCTCCTGGGCCCACAGCTTCTGTTGCTGACGTCACTGTTCAGTCGGCAGCCCAGCTCTAAATCTCATCCTCAGATGCGCCAGAAACATTGCTTTAAGGGACTAGGGCTTGACAGAAACCCATCTTAGGACCGCAAGTGAGTAAGAGAGCTTGTGCCCAGGTGCCCCAGGCTGGCTCGGTAATCGGCAACAATCAGGACTTTCATTGCCCTGTGGTTGCTGCCCGGGGGTTCTAGTTCCCCGCAAACTCAGCAGCACAGCCACTGGCTTCCCGCCCTGCTCCCGTGTGCTCTGCCACGAGGGGAGCATGGGCAGGGAGGTGCCAATGACAAGGCTGACCTTCTACGAAAGAGAGAGCCTTGGTGCCTTCTGGACAGCAGATCCAAACTGGGAGACCCACCCAAGGCTCTGGTGAACAGCGTTAAAGACTAGTTTAAGAATTGCTGTATCTTAAAAACTCAAAACTTTGTCAGATCCTGACCAGGTGGGCATGAACAGAGGAGCCCACTGATCTAAAGCCATGCCATGCCAAGCCTGTGGGTGGTCCTGGAGCCTGCTCGGTCCAGGGCTGTCTCACCGAGGCCAGCAGGTGTCAGCCCCATCCCTGGTCCCTCACCTGAAATATAAAAAGACAGGAAACTCTGGAGCTGGTCCTCAGCTTGGGTAGCCCTCACCTGGAGGATGCTCCTCCCATGCCCAGTAGAGATGTCTACCAATGTCAGCAGCTGGCCAGCTCAGTCACACCCAGGCATTTCACATCTCCCTGCAAAAAGACCAACCTGTTCTCTGCCCTTCTGACAAGCATCCTAGTGGGCTGGTTTGGGTTTGTAAGTAAATTGGATTAATGAGCTAAGCCTCCAACCTGACACTGCCCAGACCTAGTACCAGCTGGCGCCTACCCTGGAAGCCCCCTCACCATTTGGGGACTTCATGGGCAGCCACTGGGCTGCCGAGGCCGGCCCGCTCCGGGCTGTGTTGCCGTGTGTGCCACTCGCCCCGCCCCGTCTCCATCCATGTTCGCGTGGACATCCACTGACTCCCGTCCTGCTTCCCCCACCCTGTTCCTGCCCCGGTCCTTTTTGTCTTGCAGATTCTGTTTTATTTTGATATTGTTTTTACCACCATTTTCACCATTGAAATCGCTCTGAAGGTAAAGCCCCTCCATCCCTCTCTGCTCTTCCTGCTCGTGCCAGCACCAGCTCTCTGCCACCTGCTGCTGCTAACACACGTGCCCCTGCTGGTGTCGGCCTCACTCTCAGAGCCACTAATCCAACTGTGCTTACTTTTCAGATCCTAGGCAACGCAGACTATGTCTTCACTGGCATCTTTACCTTAGAAATTATCCTTAAGGTAATGCGCCCTGCGTGATGCATCCGCTCTGTCTCTGTCTGTCTCTGCTCTGTCTGCCTGTGTCTTTTCTCCTATTTCTTTCATTCTCTCTTTTTCGCTCCCAAGCCTGAAATTGGGAGAATGAGGGTCCCTCACGTTGTGCTGTGCGCTCTGCCCAGGCTCAGACCCCACCACAGTCCCTCCCTCCGGCCACCACCAAGCATCCGTGGCCTAGAAAGGACACGCAGCTGGCTGTGCCAATGTTGATGCCATCGTGTCCCTGATTTGGCACTGCAGCTGTCCATGGTGCCTTGACACATGTCTGCAGGCACCAGCTCTGGATGATCGATGACTGGGCCCCATGTTGAGCTCTCCTGCCCTCCTGCCCTCTTGCCCCAAGGAAATGCCACCACCCTCAGAGAGGAGGAAATCCTCTGGGGTGTCAGAGAATGGCTTTGGCTATGCTCTGTGGACACCCACCCCTAGCACCTCCCCCGGTACTTGCAGCAGACATCCAGCCTGAGTTGGGGCCAGGGCCACGTGACAGAGATCATGGGCCTAATGCAAGAGCTAGAGCCAGGCTCCCAGCTGAGGGCTTTTAGCAGACAGCTGGAGGCTACCTCTGAGCCCTGGTTCACCTGCTGAACACCTCTGTCACTGTGCCCCTTGCCCAAGGCATGGGGAGGGAAATTGTGCTGGGGAGTGAAGTATAGTATGGGACAGCTGGGACTGAGCGGGAGCCCCCAGGCCCCAGCCCCAGACTCCAGGCAGCAGGCCCAGCCCTGCCTGCTGCTGGCCCCGCTTGGCTCTGGTTAGGGACCTGCTACAACACTGCTACCCTCAAAACGGAGAGCCTACCTCTGAGCAACCTTGGGATGAGAGAGAGTACCCCTCCGTGTTTCCGGTGTGATTCGGAGCCTGCACACCAATGCATTGCCAAGCTAGTTCACCCGAGATTCAGGCTGTGAGTTCTGAGACCTCAGGGAAAGAGGGTAGATTTCACCCTTACCCCAAACAGAAGGGTTAAGGCTCTGAAGCCACGCTTCAGCCTTCGCATCCTCTTCCTGGGAGACTAGCCTGGGACTCCTCTCCCTTGTCATCCCATCACTGTGGCCGAAGCAAGCCAACGTCCATGCCTGACCACGTGCCACTGCCAGCCAAGGAGACTCCCACGTCGTGGCCAGCCCTTTGGTGCCCACAACAGCTTGGCCACGTCTAGATGCAAGCTGAGCAGAGCGGTTTCTGTGTGCCTTCCACGGTGCCCTTACCCCCAGGAGGCTCGATTGCCCAGACCCCAGCTTCCGTTCCTGAGTCCAGCTGGCCAAGAGCGCGTGGCTCAGATTTCCCCCTTGACGCCGGAGAGCAGATCTGCAGGTGGGGAGAGGGAACACGGAGTTGCGTGGCCGCGCTGAGATGCCCCACAGGGAGACCCCTTTCCCTGGTGAGCCGCTCTGACTACCGAACGCCAGACTCTGGGAGGCACACAGACGCCCAGAGTGCTTTCCCAGGACAAGGAAAGCTCTGAGGCCCAGTTCTCAGCACCCTTCAACAGAGCTCTCCTGTGGCTTTCCGTGGTGCTATTTCTCCTTCAAGATTGCCAAGCGAGCAGAAGTATGAGGTCTCGGCAAGCATTGTCATGGCAAAGTCCTCCCCTCCCTGTCTACCTGCCCCCCTTCTTCTCTCCTCTGTGCTCAGTGTGTTTCCGAGCAGAAGCCCTGGTTGCAGCGCACATCCCGGCACCTCCTTCCTGGGGGCCTCTTCCTGGCCAGGGGCCTGGCGTCGTGCTGTGGCACAGACAGCTGTGGCTGTCCAAGGAACAGTTGAGGGACCTGGGGGTGTTGGGCCCTAAAAAGAAAAGGCCTGTAGGACCACGACATTTGGCCTGAATGACACAAGTGACTGTCACATAGAAGAGGGAGAAGGCAGAATCAGGACCAATGAGTGGAAGTTACAAAAGATAAGGCACAGTTAGTGACCAGAAGGCTGCTGAGAAAGGTGGGCTTGCCCAAGGCTGCACACGGCGGTTCCCTGTCCTTCCAACTCAGAGCTGGCGCGCCTACGTCCCACTCCTCTTCTGTCCTCGGGTGGAAACAGCCCCGCAATAGGCCTTTCCTGGGTAATGGCTTAGAATTTAGGCAGCAGGGACCAGGGGTGGCAAGCAGAAAAAGAGGGCAAAGGGAGGACACTTTGCCCTGGGTCCCTGAGCCTGGCTTTATCTGATGCCCTGAAGGCCACAGATGACTTTTGAGTAAATGCCCCATTTTTCCAGCATCCACTTCCCCTTTCTCCCACGGCCACCCTTCCTCTGACCTGGCCTGGGTGCATGTCCCCACCCCATATGCACACACATGCACGTTCTGAGGTGCTGGTCTCATTCTCGGGTTCCCTGACAAAACGGGAGCCCAACACCAAAGGACAGAAAGTGGCACCCTGAGCCCCATGAGTCCACCTCTCCAAGCAAGCTTTCCCCCGTGCAGAGACTGTTGGGGCTCAGCAGTCGCCTCAGAAGATCCAGGCGAGAAGGAGTCAGACCCAGTGGCTTCCCTAAGACTGGCAGCGAGGTGGCTGGACAAGGTGTGGGCCCTCCACAGGCACAGAGGCCTCCCGGGTTAGCATGCACTACGGACCGCCTAAGTCCAGTCTCAGGGTCCCAGGCCTGCTCTGAGAACCCAGGGCAGCAAGCCTTCAGGAGAGATCTGCGGCTATATTCCCCTGCAACTTTTTATATTATCTACCCACTTCTAAAAACTGTTGCAGAACACAGGTGCCTGAGTCCCCCAGGACCCCCTGCGGCAAGAGATAAATGGAAGGAATTAGGTTGCAAGAGCTATTTTTGCCCATTCCCCCCTGTGTTTGCCTTTCAATGGCTCTGTGGACATGCTGCCCTGGACATGCTCTGATTGCAAAGAGAAAAGCTGGACCCTGCATGACCAGGGGGCCGCCCTCAACCACCAGCCCACGTGCTTCCCTCTGGCTGGAGCGCCAGCCCTGGCCTTTCTCGGCCCTCATCCTGGGTCTCCACCAGCCCCTATTCAAGTCGGCGGAACGGGGAGGGCTGGAAAGGCTATTTGCTGGGCACCCACAGCGCACGGCTTTATACTGGGCTCTGGGGAGGTAACAACGGTCAGGCCTTGTGACAATCATCATCTCACATGTTCTCTTTTTAAAAGTTTTCAAAGGGCTTTCCTACTGTTTCCTGGGTGAGCTTCCCCACTTTCTAGATGAGGAAGCAGAACTGCCCTCATACAGGAAGAACCCAGAATTCACCTCCAAGCTCTAGTGACAGCTACACTGGCGTGGGGCTTGTTCTCCGCGGGGTAGGGGTCTGAGTGGTTTACATGTCATTACTCCACCGATGCTTGCAACCCTATATGGAGGTGTTACCATTGTCCTCATTTTCAGATGAGGAAACTGAGGCACAGAGTAGTTAAGTATCTTGCTCCAGGTCACACAGATAAACCGTGGTAGAGTTTGGGTTCCAACCAGGCCATCTGGCCTGAGCCTGTGCTGTCGGTCACTGCGCCACGCGGCCCCTCTGAACACACAGCGCCTGCGCTGGCAGGGCCCAGTGCAGTCTGCAGGCGGACAGCAGACTCGGTGTGGAGTGCTCGGCACGGACCGCAGCACCCTCCGAGGCTGGGAGGGGAGGGAGGCTCATTGCCAGAGTTGTTGGCAGACCTCCTCCCAGGGCACTAGGGTGACCAGTGCCCAGTTTGTCTAAGATGGGGGGACTTCCAGTAACAAAGCCAGCCGAGTCCAGGCAAGGCAAACCAGGACAGTTGGTCACCCTGTTGGGCATGCTCCCTCCCTTCCCCAGACGCCTGGTGCCCTTGGCTGGCCGAGGACGAGAGAGCTTGGAGAGGAAGCTGGGAAGTGTACACCAGGGAAACCCAGCCCAGGCGGCGTCAGCACGGGGCCCGCGGGAGCAGCGCACAGCTCCAGGGGGCAGCGGGCCCATCCAGAAGGGCTTTGAATGTAGCATTGAACAGTCTGGCCTGGTCCGATGGGTGCAAGGAGCCACTTACACGGCCAGAGCCGGGGATTCTTTGGCGGCTGTGTGGTGGCTGCAGAGCCTTTTCTTGGCCTGGCATCTCCTCTGGTCCTTCCTGTTCCTCTTGGAGTGCTGGGGCCTGCCCAGGGAATGCTGTGGGAGGAAAGGGTAGTGTGAGAGGGTCTCTGGAGCTCGGCGAGGGCCCCTCACGCCCGTGTTCCTCCATGCCTCCCCTCAGATGACTGCTTACGGGGCTTTCCTGCACAAGGGCTCTTTCTGCCGGAACTACTTCAACATCCTGGACCTGCTGGTGGTCAGCGTGTCCCTCATCTCCTTTGGCATACAGTGAGTAGGGCCGTCCTCCAAGGCCATCGCAGCGTGACTGATGAAAATGGGCTGGGCCTCTGAGGTTGTACTGCATGGTGGCTTTGACTTCTTGTGTCCATGTCCTCGATGCTGTGACACTGGGGCCATGCTGATCCAGCAGGAGTTCGTTTAAATGCCTGGGTTTTGCTATGACAGGCAGGGCTCGGCCCAGTTATTAAGAAACAGGTGTCTGCAGCACCGTCCTACCTCCTCGCTGTTTGCCCGGCACCCTCGGGCCTGCCCTTGCTGTGGCCCCCTGGTCCCCTGGTCCACCCTCCCCACTCTCTCTCCAGTTAAAGCACGTGTGTGTGTGTGTGTGTGTGTGTGCAAGAGAGAGAGCGAGAACGAGAGAGAGAGAAATTGCTTGTTCTCAATCTCGGCTACACAGTGAAATCACCTGGGTAGCTTAAAAACAAAAGACATTTGCCTGGATCCCAGTCCCAGAGTTTTTGGCTTAATTGGTCTGGGATACGGTCTGGGATATACTCTGGGCTTTAGAAATGTTGTAGAAATGAAAGCTTTCCAGGTGATTTCCCTATACAGCCAAGGTTGCTGGTTTAAAAGGATCTGATTACTAGTTTCTACCAAGTTCTGAAAGCTGATAATGTTAATCCTGCACTTTAACTTTCGAAGCACTTTCCCATACACATTCTTCCACGGTCCTCACAAAAAACAAACTGTGGAATAGGTAGGGCAAGTGTTGCTATCACCATTTTATAGATGGGGAAATTGAGGATCCAGACATCGTGAGACTTGTTCAAGGTCACAACGATGGCAGAGAAAGGCTTAAGTCCCAGGGTTCCTGGGCCTCCCTTCCCAAAGGTGCTGTCGTGGTCAGCCAGGCTCAGGTAGGGATGGGGCCTTGACAAAGAGACCCTTTTCTGTGATCATCAATTAGATTACCCCAAATTTTCTGCCTGGGAGCCTACAGGTCTAGATTCTAATCCCAGCGCCTCTGCTAAATCATTATTTAACCTTGAACCAGGAACTCCTCCTCTTTAAGTTGTGTTTTCCCCATCTGGCCTTTAAATCCCTTCCACATGATTCCGTGCAACCTGCCTCCCTCGCAGAGCTGCTGTGGGAGAGACGCAGCGCTAGGTAGGGACGCCCTTGCAATCCCGGGGAGTGAAAGAGCCGCGCACCAGAGAAACCGCGTCTTTCAGGCCCCTCGGGGGACGTCGGGCGAGGGTGTCTCCGTCAGACGGCAGCGTGCGAGGTTGGAGCGTGCTTCAGAGGTGCTCACCAGCCTGGCGCAGTAAATAAGCCCATGTGGGATGCACGTAACTCCACAAACCGTCCAGGCGTCTTGCCTTCCCCTCTGCCTCTGCTCCCCTGGGGAGTAGCAATAGCCTGGGGCCCCCAGAAGCCCTGGTTTCGTTGGCCCTGGCCCCCCAGGTGCGTGGAGCCTGTGGTGCAGAGACCGTTCTTTCGTGGAGCCTGGAATGTGCTGTGAAGCAGAGTGGGTTTTGCACACAGGTGTGATGGAGATGAGCACCAAGAACTCTCCTCCCCCACCCTCCACCTCCAGCCACGAGCCTGACGTCCCGGTCAGTGTAGTGTTCTTTAGGTGCCGTGGTGTCTTCAGCAGGCATGAGAACAGAAGCTTCCAGCTATTCAGTTCCTGAGACATGCCAAGCACAGGCATGGCAGGATGATTCACTTAAAACTCTCAATCCTTGCAGCCACCTTCTGAGCTGATTACTGCCCCATTTTACAGAAAAGTTAGGAAGTTTGTCCTTGGTGATTTGGCCGGCAGGTAGCCACACTGGGGTCTGAATTCAGGTGGCCTTGCCCTGAGTCTCCCCTCTTTGACCCTACAGATGCCCTGTGAGTAGCACAGGAGATTGCTAACGATTCATGGTTAATCACTTTCCATGTTATTTACTCACAAGCAGGGTCACAGGCAAGCTCCAGGCTCTTAAGGGGGGGAAACAGAGTTGAAAATGGTCCCAGAGTGGGAGAGTCCCCAAGACAGACTGTACCTCCTCTAGGTTTGCCTGGACTTGCCCGTCCGGACACAGCAGCATGTTGTCTCCTGCTCCAGCAGACGCAGGGGAAGTCACCACCTGCCTATTTCTCCCTCCCAGGTCCAGCGCCATCAATGTCGTGAAGATCCTGCGAGTCCTGCGAGTGCTCAGGCCCCTGAGGGCCATCAACAGGGCCAAGGGGCTAAAGGTGAGACCCAGCATCTTCTGTCCGGGGGGTCAGTGGAGCGCGCAGAGGCGAGGGCTGAGTGGAAGGAGGGGTGACGGTCAGGCCAAGTGGCTGCTGTGCTGGAGCCTGGACACTGGCCCCGCTGCATGGCCTGGTTCCATGATGAATAGCACAGTCATCATGAATAGCAGAGGCAGCATTCAGAACCTGATTGCTGGCGGAGCCGCACGGGGCGGGCCCCGTAGGAACGCAGTGTCCCCTCACGGGGATGTGGTCCCTATCTTCCTACTGCTATAAAATGGGGAGTTAGCAGGGCCCTTGTCCTTGCAGTCCCTAGTGTCCAATGGGGACTTTGTGTCTCATCGGGGCCCATCACTCCCTACGTGACCCGGGGGAGGTTGCTTTGCCCCTCAGCCTGATTTGTCCCCTGTGGCAGAGGGGCCGTCGCGCCACCTCCCTGGAGAGACTCGAGGCTGGGCTGGAGCTCGGCTGCAGCCACCTCCTGAACCCACATTCTGCCCCTGCCCCGTCCCACTGCAGCACGTGGTTCAGTGCGTGTTTGTCGCCATCCGGACCATCGGGAACATCGTGATTGTCACCACACTGCTGCAGTTCATGTTCGCCTGCATCGGGGTCCAGCTCTTCAAGGTACGGCCTTGGCTCTGGTTTGCAGCCCTGCGGCCGTCCCCTCCTGTCAGCATTCCCAGCAAGGGGACTGGCGGAGGCAACCAAGACAGGACAGTAGCTGGTCAGACTTGGCATGGATGTCACCTCCACGCACAGCCCTACTCGAGCTCCCAGACCGGAGAAGGACATGGCTGGAAGGAGGCCGGGCTCCCCCAGCAGAGGCCCCTTGCCCCCTCCGCTTTGCCTGTCCTCCAGGTCACGGCCCTTCCTCCTAGCAAGAAAGGGAGAGGGACTTTCATCCTCCGGAACCTCCATGCCAGTCACTTGCTGAAAACCCACAGCGGTGACTTCTTACCAGCAGCCTCGTGTGCCCCTGCACTGCCCGGCTTCCAGAGCCCTGCGCCTGTCCAAGCCAGCTCCCGCCGCTCGCTGACAGCGCCCCTCAGCGACAAGCAGGCTGGAGTTCTCCTGGGGCTCTGCTCTTTCCTGCCTGAACCCTTTAAGGGTTCTGCTGTTCTCCCCCCTTAAGCATTCTCCCCCTGCACCCCCACGCCACCAAGCACACGTCCGCCGTCCTCCGTCTCGTTCATCCCTCCGAGCCCAGCTCTGCCTCTCCCGTCCTCTCAAGACCTTCCTAGAGAGTCCACCCTCCACGGCCTGGGGCTTTCTGTTTCTGCGCTCCAGTGGCACTTGCGGCCCCGAGCGCCTGTGTGTGCTGCTCTCTGTCCGTGCAGTCCTGTCCTCCCCATGTCTGCATGCCACCCACAGCCGCTTGCACCGTGCTGGGCTGCGGAGATGCTCAGGAATCATTTTTTGATTGACTCATTGATCAATGAACATCCCCGATCACGTTGTCCTTCTGCCCTCCAGGGAAAGCTCTACACCTGCTCGGACAGCTCCAAGCAGACCGAGGCGGAATGCAAGTGAGTCGTGGCGGGAGGGTGGCCAGCGCCCTGGCCGGTCAGAGCTGGGAGGCTGGAGACTAGGCTAGAACAGATGGACAGCTCGTTCTTTCTCAGACCACAGCGGCACCGGGGCTCTCACCCATATGTCATCTGGTCTTATTGACAGGACACGTAACATTTTCTGTTCCTGAAGGTTCTATGCACTGAGGTGCTTCCAAATGGCTAGGACGCTGAGGTTCAAGCCTGGCCAGTCTCCAGCATGCAGGGGGACAGGTGGGTCAGGAGTGAAGAGGGATGGGAGGGCCCAGAACTAACTGTTTCTCATCCTCTCAGGGGTAACTATATCACGTACAAGGACGGGGAGGTTGACCACCCCATCATCCAGCCCCGCAGCTGGGAGAACAGCAAGTTCGACTTCGACAATGTCCTGGCAGCCATGATGGCCCTCTTCACGGTCTCGACCTTCGAGGGGTGGCCAGAGTGAGTGAGCAGACCACGGCCTTGTCCCCCAACATCAGAGGGCCAACACAGTGGCCCTCCAGCCAGTCCCCAAATTCTGTTGATATCTGTCAATATCCCACACTCCTACCCAGTCCTACCTACCTGTGTCCTCCCCAGGCGATGAAGGTGTATGTCTAAAACCATCTGTAGGCCACAGTCACTGCTGAAGATGTCACCATTTTATTTTATTATTTTATTTTATTTTTTGAGACAGGGTCTCACTCTGTCACCCAAGCCAGAGTGCTGTGGCAGCCTCGAACTCCTGAGCTCCAGTGATCCTCCTACCTCAGCCCCCCGAGTTGCTGGGACTACAGGCATGTGCCACCACACCCAGCTAATTTTTTTTTTCTTTTTGGTAGAAACAAAGTCTCACTACGTTGCCCAGGCTGTTCTCAAACTCCTGGCCTCAAGCAGTCCTCCCCCCTCGGCTTCCCAAAATGCTGAGATTACTGGCATGAGCTACCATACCCAGCCAGATGTCACCATTTTAGAAACTTCCAGCAAAACTGAGCTTTTATTTTAGCTCTCTTTCCAACCTCAGCAAGAGCCACAATGTCAGGGTCTCTGTCACCACCCTCATAGCACCCAGGAGTAGGGCACAGGGGGCGTTTCTCCAGTGTGGGCCCTTGGACGAAACACCATGGGATTCGAGGTGGCCACTCTCAGCGTGCACTCAGTGTGGGCGGAAGACGGCTGAAGTGTCTCTGCCCCGGCTCCTTAGAGAAAGCCTTGTCTGCACGTACAGTGGGGGCAAGGCCCGGCCCTCTGCAGAGGGCGTGCACGCCCGGCCAGCTGTGGCCTCGCACGCTGACCCCCCTGCCAAGCACCTCCCCACACGTGCTCCAGATAGCTTTGTATGGACACCTGCTTTTCCCCAGTATGTATTCCAGTGAAATTACGATTTAAAAATCAGAAAATCCTATAAATATTTCTAAGTCAACAACAGCACGTGGATCTTAGATGAGAGTCGCCATTATTATATGGTAAAATATAGGTGATGCCCAGAGCACAGCCAAATACCGTGCAGGCCTGCAGAGGAGGGAGGAGATAATCCCTGACCGCCGAGAGTGACAAGCTTCGTGGGGCACAGAGCAGGCCTGAGTGGACAATGTGCGTCCGTAAACCGCTTAGGTATAAAACCAAACCACCGCTGACGATCTGAATAAGCTTTGTCACGTCAGTGCTTTTATCTACCTGGATATTTGCTCTCAGAGAGATTTATTTTATGTTCCCTCTAACATGCTCTGAGTCTATGCCAGTTTGCAAAGCTGTTTCAATATTGACCAATATTCCCAGTATTTGCAATCAATGTCCATGACTTATGTTACATTTAAATGGATTTTCACAGTGTCAGAGCACCTTCGTATACCTCCTATCAACTACCCTGCAAGGTAGGAAAGTCAGGAATTACTGTCTCCCTCTTACAGAGGAAGAGTCTGAATCTCAGAGAAACTGAGCACTTTGCTGAAGGTCACACGGCCAGCAAGTGGCCAGGCTGGGACTTGAACCCAGACCTTCTGGCTCCAGCCTAGAGCTATTTCCTGCACCCTCATCCCAGGGATCCCAGGGAGCGGTGCCATTGCTCCACAGAGGTGACACTGCTCCTCCCGCGCCCTCTGTGGGCCTGTCTCCCCTGCAGGCTGCTGTACCGCTCCATCGACTCCCACACGGAAGACAAGGGCCCCATCTACAACTACCGCGTGGAGATCTCCATCTTCTTCATCATCTACATCATCATCATCGCCTTCTTCATGATGAACATCTTTGTTGGTTTTGTCATCGTCACCTTCCAGGAGCAGGGCGAGCAGGAGTACAAGAACTGCGAGCTGGACAAGAACCAGGTAGCCTCCTGGGAAGTGGGAAGCAGGGCCGCGGGCCACGGCAGCAGCAGAGAGCGACTGGCTGTGTAGACACGCGGCCTCCGTCTTTTGGAGGGGCCTGTGCAGAAGAAATGCAGATCCCCGCAAACCCCAGATCTGGCAAACGCATACAGCCAGCAAATATGTGTTAAGCTTCGACTTAAGGATCCTCTGTGATAGGCCCTGTGGAAAGACTGTTACGCCCTGTGAGAAGCTGACAAGTTAGGAAGTACCCACGTGGGTGACACCTTTGGTAACAGAGGAGAGAAACTAGAACTACAAGAGAGCTTTGGGGCTTTGGGAAACCACTCTTATGTGGTTTCTTAAGTAAAACCCAGAGGCCTGTGCAGGAGACGGGGACAGGAAAGAGGCTTAAGTGGGAGTGAGACGGTGAGGCCAAGTACTGTGGCAGGTTCCGGTGGCCCGTGAAGGACAGCCCCTAGCACCGTCGGTGACTCACAAGGCTGCTAGGGTGGGACGTAGGTGTAGTCACCGAGGTCCGTTCCCCAGCTAGGTTCCTGGGGAAATGCATTCCTGCCCGTGAGTAAGGACTGCTTATGGGAACGGACAGGGCGCAAACACCATAGTCCACATGACGCTAACCGGGCAGCTGAACCCCTTGTGGGTTTCCATGTCTGCGTCCCAGGTTTAGACTCGTCATTCTGGCCGCTGCGCAGACTTCGGGTTGAAGGGGAAACAGGGAAGAGGGAGGCCAGTTAGAAGGTGGAAATGACGGATGATGAGACCTGACCCGGCATCAGGTCGCTGATAGTGGAGGTGGGAGCATAGGAGGAGGTGACAGTGGGGGCTTAGGGACTGGACATGAGGCTGAGGGGGCGAGAGGGGCAGGGGTGATCTGGCCCCTGGTTTGGGGATCTGAGCACAGTGCAGAGAAACAGCCCGGACCTTCGCTGGAGGCCTGAGAATCCAGTTAGCCCAGATCTCCTCCCATCGGTGGCTGTGTCTTCCGATCTTGTGGACTCCGGCAAACAAGGACGATCGATTGGGGACGGGAAGGAGCAGTTGAGTCTGTGGCGTAGGAACTCGTCCGTGGGAAGACCGAGCCTCGGTCAGTCGGCAAGTGCACAGGCGTCACGTGCCGGCTCCCTGCAGAGCAGCACGCGGGCTTTGCCAAGCTGATCTAGACAAGGAGTTTGGACTAGAAGGGACTCTCTCCTTGATTAAGGGAGTGGTAGAAAATCCAAACATTTTCCAAACGCCTTCTCAAACCTGTAGGTGAGCTAGAGCAGTAGGTGGTATCTCTGGCTTCTGGAGAACCTACCCCCAGGCGTGTGACTTCATTGACATCCTATGCTCTTTGCCACCCCACCTCCTCCTCCAGGTGGCTAACCCCACTCTCTCCTGTCCCCACCCTCCCAGCGACAGTGCGTGGAGTACGCCCTCAAGGCCCGGCCCCTGCGAAGGTACATCCCCAAGAACCAGCACCAGTACAAAGTGTGGTACGTGGTCAACTCCACCTACTTTGAGTACCTGATGTTCGTCCTCATCCTGCTCAACACCATCTGCCTGGCCATGCAGGTCAGTCCAAGGCGGCCCGTCCCTCGACGCCTGCAGGAGCGGGCGGCTACGAGAGGGTGGAAAGTGTAAGGTAGCAGCAGGGCCAGCTCATTGCCCCTTCCTGGTCGCCAAGGGAGGCAGAACGATGATGAGTGTCCCTTCTCACAGGGAGCTCCTCTCTGGGGCCTTAGGAACGGATCTGCAGGACTCTGAGTTGATGGAAGGGAGAGGGGAGGAAACGCAGAGCGGAGGGGGTGAGGGACTAAGGTGTGCTTTGAGCCAGGTGATCCCACAGCCGCCTGTCTTCAGCGGGGCCAGCTTATGGCCCAGCTCTCCTGAGCCAGAGTGCTCCACAAAATCGTCACAGCCCATCAGGAAGGAGCACAGATCCCCACCAACCTCTGTTTCTGGAGATGGCAGAGCAGGGAAGAGCACGGGGGCTCCCTGAGTCCACCTGCCTGCCCGTGGGCGGTGGGTGGCCTTAGGGGGTTGGTCCAAGGAGGATCTCTGTTGAGATGAGGGCCCCGAGAAGGCTGTCCCGAGGTGGGGAGAGGGGGTCATCCCTGCCCCGTGTTCACGGCTCCCCTCCCCTGTGCAGCACTACGGCCAGAGCTGCCTGTTCAAAATCGCCATGAACATCCTCAACATGCTTTTCACCGGCCTCTTCACCGTGGAAATGATCCTGAAGCTCATTGCCTTCAAACCCAAGGTAGGCCTCGCAGGCTGCAGGGCTGGGCAGGAAGGGCAGGGGGTGCAGGCGTGAAAGCAGGAGAGTGGGGAGGAGGCATCGTGAAGGACCACCCCTTCTCCAGGATAAATGCTCCAATTCCTACACCTGCCAAGAGCCACCCTCAAAACAGACTCTCAGCTCACAGTCTTGGGCCTGGTGGGGACATGCAGGAAGGAGATTCCTCCCTGAGCTGAGCCTCTCCTTCTCGCAAAGGCAGATGATAATCCCTCTCCCCCATTTGCCATCCTGCTCTGGCCCCCTCCCCCAGTACATAACCTAGAGGAAAGTGTACCTACAGACTGGCAGACCAAACCTCTCTGGCCCAGCCCCCCAGATCCGCTCAGCAACTGTTCTACCCTCTGCCCATTCTGCCAGCCCCACAGACCAACCTCGTGTAAGAACGTCGGCCAGGGCTGCAGATGTGTGGGGCTCAAGGCTGTAGCTCCAGGGCACCTGTTCACTCGAACCCAGCTGTGCAGGAAGAGCGGTTACCTGCACATTGCTTTGCCCCTTGTAAGGGAGAAAAGACTGGACCCATTGGCTGAACGAGGCAGGGTAGGGAGGGTTGGATTGCCTGTCACTTTGGATTATCTGTGCCCTTCCTGGCCCACCCAGTGCTGTTGTCCCGGTGTGATAGGTCAGAGTCACCAGCGTCCACTGGCCTGGGATTCACCATAAGGGCAGCTACCTCTGAGGGAGGCCACTCAGCGGCCCCCTGGCTGCTGTAGCACCTTCTGGAGAGCAATGAGAAGGAGTTCTAGGAAAATCGTACAATTACAGACAAGAAAATACCTCCTGCTTTCTGAACCTTGCCCTCCACTCCTTCAGTAGTTTTCCCAGGTGCAGCACAGGACAGCAGGAGGCCAGAGGAGGAGTCTGGCGATGTCTCCTGTTTTTATTCAAATTCTTATGTGTCCCAGGACTGATTGGGGTTGGGGAAGGGTCCGCTGTGGCTGTTGGGTCCATGTTCATTGACAAGATATCCATAGCCTGCTTTGAATTCATATTCAACTAACATTTTTGACACCGTATCATGTGCTACACATACTTCGTCGTACGTAATCCTCAAAACACCCTGTGAGGTGGGTATTTGCACCCCCCGTTGAAGGGAGGAGGAAAGTGCAGCTGGAGCAATGAGGTGCCCAGTGTTGATTGCACTGCTAATCAGCGGCAGGACTGGGACTGGAATCTAGCCCCTCTGACCTTGTAGTCCACGGACTTCCACCACGCCGAGCTGTCAGCCAGCACTTCTCCATGCCAGAGTTCTGCTGGCTGTTTTTAAGAAAGAGGGAAATAACCTTTGGGAAATTTAAAAGGTAAGATAGACAGTGTCCCTACGATGCTGATTCTTCCCCTCACTCAAGAACGCCTAGGAATGGTGGCTGATTTGCAGAGAATAAGGCTCCCAACAAGCAGGATTTGAGGAGCACCGTGCTTCCTGCCTCCTCCCGAGCAGCAAACATGCTCTTTTCCACTTTCCTGTCCAAGTCTAGTCCCATTTAGGGGCACACATTTTATCCTGGTGCGGAGAGGGCCACTGAATGGCCCTGGACACCTTCCTCAGGGCCACAGTATCTCCCGCACGGGGCCCTGTCCCAAGCCCCAGGCCCAGGAGCACGGACAGGCCCGCTGCCCACAGCCCCATGACCAGGAGGCCAGGACTGTGGGGTACTGCCAAGCTGCGCTTCGGTCTCAGCTGACGTCCTCGCAGTAGGGAAACGGGCATCGTTTTCATCTAGTGTTATGAGACACACGGTTTAAATATTTCAAAGTCTTGAGTCATCCCACAGTTGACTCAGATGTGTTTCTGATGGTGTCTGGGCAGTCCGTAGAGCCCTGCAGCGAGCTTTCTGAATCACGTCTCATGAGCACAGAAGTACAGGGTGACCTTCCCTGGGAAGCACATGAAGTTGACAGCTACAGGAACCTCCGCCTGAAAGACACTCTACCCAAATCCTGCAAGTCAAGGAACGAGCCACTTTCGTGGGAAGTAACCAGTTGGGGTGGCCTGAGCATGCAGTGCCTCCTAGCTTCCTCAGTCCCTGGTTTTCTATTGTGAGAACATGGAATAAAAGAAGAGAGACTTTTCCTGAAAAAGGAAGAGAGCCCTTCTGGGGCCATCTGTATCTCATTCACACCAGGGTCAATCTGGGGTGTGAAGCAAAGGGAAACTGAGCCCCTCTCGAGCTCCCATGAGGGGACTTCCAGCAAGGGAGGGATAAGGCACGGAGTAGAGCCAGGGTCCCTGGATTCTCCCTAAGCTCTTTTCTTCACTCACAAATAGACTCCAGGAAAAGCATCCCCAAAATTTTCAGGCAGAAAACCAAACCAGAAACCACTCACAGTTCTGGAAGAAATATCTAGCTGGGTCTGGCCCAGGAACCAGTAGCTTCTAACAGTGACCGGAAACCCACAACAGTGTCCCGGTCTCGCCGCTCACTAGGATTCTGTGCAGCCCTCTGTGTGTCACTGGCGTGACTGTTCACACACGACACACGTGTTCGTGCTCCCCTGGTTCACAGCGGGAGGACAGCCAGGCAGCAGGGAGCTGGAGACCGACACTCACCGTAGTCGGGGGCCGTTATCCGACACTGTCCCTGCTCGAGTTTGGGTCTTTGCCCTTTAGTCTCTGTGACTGGCGGTGGAGGGGGACAGCAGCCAGGGGTCCGCTCGCTTCTTTCTCTCACTGTTGTCACCACAGTGGCTGTTCCCAGTGTCATCCACACTCACCACGCTGTGGAAAACGGACTCAAGAAAGTCCCTGCCCTACATCCAGGCACCCCTCTCTATGTCCACACTCTGTTCACAGAAATCTTCACACAAAAATTAGGGGTGCATATAAACCAGCTTAGAAAAATTCAGCCCCCCAGAAAACCTCAGGACTCCGTGGCGTTGGTCCGAGAGAGTGGGTGGGTGATGGCGGTGCTGACGTGGACACGTCCGGCAAAGCGGGGGAAACGCCTTCCCTGGAGGCAAGACAGCTGCCTGGGTTACCTGCAGGGTCCCCGTCCCTGCGTGACCATGCAGGAACAGGTGGCCAGCAGTGAACGTTTTGTTGGAAGGCTCTGAAGGCAACTGAATGGCTGGGTTGTCCTATTATAAACTGAAGTTTACCAGAAAAGACAGCAAAAGAAATTTTTAAGATACTCTTAAAGATACGATACGCACTGAAAAATATCCAGTGCCTAAGAATAAATCTAACAAAAAATGGCTAAGACCTTTACAGAGAAAGCCATAAAATTTTAGAGAGAAGAATCAAAGACAAGCTAATAACTGGAGAGACATATCGGTGTCCATGAGCTGCAAAACTCGGTATTGTTAAGATGTCATTTCTCCTCAAACTGATCCATAGACTCAATAAAATGCCAGTTAAATGTCCCAGGCGACCTCTGCCTGAGGTGAGAGTGGCAGGGCCACACCCTGTCCTTCAGGGCCAGCAGCATGAGCCGAGCAGTCCCCCGGCTCCGGCCGTCCTGGGCCCTGCTGGCGTCACCCTGGAGGGAGCCCGGCAGGAGTGATGATGTCACCGGCTGCCTGGGATTTGCTGGGGACGCTGTCTCAGAAGGACGTGGGGGTTGCTGCGGGAGGCCATGAGGGACAGACAGGGACACAAGCGTCTCCCCCGTTTGGCGACGCCCCTCCTGCAGGCTCCCTCGGAGGCATGGGGGGCGAGGCAGCGGGCCCACCGCCCTCCCCTCTGCTGGGCCACTGCCCCTCAGGCCTCCCCGAGGGGGCGCCCCTGGCAGCCCTCAGGGATCAAATCCGTTTGTCCTCCCCCCGGCCTGAGAATGGCCCCAGTGAAAACTCCCCTTGGCCTCCTGGCCCAGCTTTCGTGAATAAGAGTGAAGCCTCAGGGCCTACTTTCATGTCGCCAGCCAAATTAGGACCCAAAGGCATTTCAAACCTAAGGGATGAAAGAAGCCTCTAGACCAGCGCTAAGGGAACATTCTGGGATAATTAGAATGTTCCGCGTGCACAGTCTGTACCATAGCTGCTAGCCCCTGTGGCTCTGCACACTTGAAATTGGCCAGTGCAACCAAGGAATTGATGTTTTTTTTATTTTATTTATCCTAATTAATTTCAACGTACACTTACATAGCCTCACGCAGCCAGCAGCACCGCCCGAGGCCCCGCCCCTTTCCCGCGAGGGTCCCAGTGCCTGCTCTCCTCTGTCCAGCTGCTCCAGCTTCACGGAGCCATCCTCCCTACCCTTCTTCATCAGGTGGTTTCTGCCAGAAATGGACTCCTACTGGAGCCCCTCTTGACAGGGCAAGACTGGGGCCCCCAGTGTGGGTTTTCTCGTGACTCCATTCCTTCCCCGGCCGTCCTGTCCCGGAGTCGCCTGTCCTTGGCAGCAGCGAGCACCAAGGCCCTCCCCCTGCAGATTCTTCGCTGTCGTGAGGGAGGCAGAGGGTGCTTCAGGAGCGCCACCCCGCCAGTCTGCAGTCGGCCTTGCTGCTGTGGGCCCATGTGGGCCGGGCCTCTGGGGAACCCTGGGGCTCCCAGATACTCTCTCGCCCAGTCCACTGGGCTTCTGACTAGGTTTCCTGATCAGCATTTTAGTGTGACACTGAAACCTGAGAGCCCTCGTCCCCTCCCCGGTCTCACCTGCCCCCATCCCCAGGATGCAGAGCCTCGTCCCTGTACATCCCAGTTGCTGGCCAGAGACTTGCTGCCTAATGGCCTCAATGCCACTTCCAGAATGGGGGCAGCCTTCCCGCCACACAGCTCCCCCAGCCCGCTCCATCTGCGACCTTGCCCTGCTCACGGGCTTCCACCTCCAGGCAGCCTGCCTGGGGCTGTGACTGAAGTCTGGGGCTGTGACTCCTGCCTGCCGCAGACACAGAGGATGTGGCTAGCACTTTCAGGGTATCAGCTAACAGTGGGGCAGTAATTCAGTTGCCACTGTGTTTTCTCTGCTTTGGGGGCTTTTGTGAAGCCCCTGTTATCGTTCAGGAAAGAGGAAATGAGGGCAGTGAAGTCATGGCTGCTTCAGAGGGCGGCAGAAAGTGGTGAGGTTCCCCGTCCTCATCAACGAGGCCTTCAGCACTGCCCTCGGCTGGGAGCAAGGGACAAGTCATAACTGGCCGCTAGCCTGGTGATGAGATGCTACCAGATCAGAGCTGCTTGGACCGTGCCATCAAATGCCCTCTTTGTTGGGGCCACTCCCCGCAGCACCGCCTGCTCGGTTCTCACTGACAATACGCAACCGCGGAGCTGTCAGAAGAGCCAGGGGGCTTTCAGATGGTGCACTAGTGACCAGCACCGTGCAGTGCCAGCCCAGGCCAGTCTGCTCTACCTCTGGCCTGAGAGAGGGCGTCGCTGGCCTTGGACTTCCCATGCACAAAGGCAGCTTTCCTCGTGTCCAGGCGCGCCTGTGTGGTGCAGGGGACTCCATGGCTTCCAGAGCCATCTCTCCTCTGCATGCTCTGTTCTTAGGCATGGCTTTCGCTCCTGAGAATGATTGTCAGCTTTGACATGGGAGCACAGGCCCCACCAAGGTGAGGAGTACTGGGGGAACCCCGGGGGTGTGGTCAAGACGGGTCCTCGCCTGCTAACTTCTTTCCACTTGGGGCTTTAAGTTCACACGTGGACAGCAGAGGGAAAGCCCAGGTGGGGAGGTGGGTGCACTGGGAGTGCTCACTGCAGCAGAGGAGCTCAGCAGCCCAGTTCCGCGTCTGCTCTGTCTGCTCTGTCAATGTCTAGAACCTTCTGTCTTTAAAGATCCAGCACTTGGGCTCCCTTTGGCAAATAGCTTTCCTCACACAACCTGAAGATGTTGTGGTCCACATCCTCCAGCCGGCATGGGGCTCTCCGGGGGCATCTGTGCCTTGGATGGGGCAGAGGGGGCTTCTGAGGCTGAGGCCAGTTGCCCCGGTCTGGAGCCGCTGCTTTAAGTGTTGGAGTCCTCTGTCCAGGGGCGAGCTGCTCCCAGGAAAGGGCGCAGGGTTCTGACATTCACCTGGCAGGTGCACAGGTTGGGAGGGCAACCTCAGCAGACAGTTCGAGCCCCAAGTCAAACAGCATATTTACTGTCTGAACCAGGGAAGAGAAAGCATGTCTACCAACCGTGAGCCAGGCCTGCATTCCTGCTCAGGCCAGGGTGTCAATGTGGACCGTAATCAGACATGTTCTTTGTTCCCGGGAGGAGGCTGGTAGATGGCATTCCAAGGATAGGCTCCTGAATGCCGCTCTTACATGGAAACAGCCACGGGAGAAAAGGGCGCATGGGCCTGTGCCAGGTGGCTTGTGAACATAAGGGGAGGCCTGGCAAACGCCACCAAGGCCCGCGCCACCCCACAGGAGAGCGGCAGGGCCAGAATCCCTCTAAATGCATCAGTGCAGCCGCCCAGGGGCTGGCAGGACCCTGCAGGCACCAGTCCATCAGGCCCCTGAGGGCAGGAGGGACTCCGATTGCCTTAAACTCTTCCTTGGGCTATTGAGAGAAATTAGAAGACTCTTTCTTTAAAGACCAGGAGAATGAATTGGAAAGTGAGATGATCACTAGGAGAAGATGCAAATTGGGGCCATTTTCTCTTTTTGAAAACTGAGAATCTTGTAGAAACTTGGTTTTTAGTAAATAATGACTTTGCCGGCTGCAATGTACATTCTGTCCGACTTCACCTCTGCCCCTGACTGCACCCTCACCAGGAGCTGCCCTCTGCCAGCAATTCAAAGTTAGCCATACCCTTCCGCATGATGCAGTATTTGTGTGAGGCTTTAATTTTTACAAAGTAAATTTCACTTTATTTCTTTGCTTAATCGTCTGCTACCCCCAGATCCCCCAGAGAGAAAATTCTGGTAGATTGAGAGCCAGGAGGCCTGGGTCCCTGCTCTGCATCACCTTGAACGAGCCTGGGCGGGCAGGAGGGGAGAGGAAGCTCAAACATGCACTGTACCCTGTGCGTCTGTTTCTCTGTGGAATAGCAGCCTGGCTGGGCAGGCTGTGACGAGACTGAGCAGGTCATGCCTACAACGTGATTCAGGCTTCGGGGAAGGTGCGTCCAGAGGAAACTGGGCAGCATCCCCTATCCGGAGGAGTTTGTACCCAGCCCTGGAACTCAGTTCCTGCAGCCTGAGTGCCCTTCTCCACAACCATTCTACAATGGATCGTTTTGCAATCCTGACGTTCTGTCATCTCTTACGCCGGGCTCATTTATTCTATTCCTTTGGCCAGATTTCTGCCTCGCACCATAGTATAACTTCAAGGCTCATCTTGGTGCATCTCTGAGGTGGGATTATGTAAGACGCCGCATAAACTGTGCTACTCAAGTCTAAAACTGCCACTTCCCTGGGCTGGGGCTTGATAGGATTTCAGCTCCGTTTTTCACCCTTTCCTCTCTTTCTCTGTCTCCTAGGCTTTGTCATTCTTCATATTTTTTATTTCAAGACCTCTTTGCCTGTGTGGTGCTTGGCTAGTGCTGTGCTGAGGGGCAAAGCTCACCAACAACCCAGTGACTATTTCACTGAGCACCCAGCGTAGTAGGCAGCATGCCTGTACCCGGGCCACGGTTGTGAGCACAGGCAGGTGGCTGAGCCCAGACGTGCCGGGTCTGACTCTTGGGTCTTGTAGTGTCCCCAGCTCACCTCTCATTCATCCCTGGAAAACCTGCTGTTCAGCCTGCTGTTCATATTCCAACTTTGAAAGAAGCAATCAATAAACACATTGACCCATCTGTATCTGTAACATTTAGAAGCAAAGCAGGGAAGGAAGTAACATAGATTGTCAATGAAGAGCCAGACATTGGGCTAGATAGTTTACTCTTCTTATCTCATTTGATCCGTACAACAAATATTATAGTCTCCCATTTTGCATCCGAGGAAACCGAAGGTCAGAGAATGGCTAAGTAACACGTCCAAGGTCACAGAGCTAGTTTTTTGTTATTATTGTTTGTTTATAACAAACACTTAGTATCATGCTTATTATGTACCCCATCCAGCTCTGAGCGCCTTAACAAATATTAATTCATGCAATCCTCATAAAAATCCTGGGATTTGAATGCAGGTTAAGGTGACTCAAAAGCCAAACTGTGGCCAGGCACGGTGAATACACCTATGATACCAGCACTCTGGGAGGCCACAGCAGGAGGATCACATGAGGCCAGGAGTTCAAGACCAGCCTGGGAAACATAGCAAGACCCCATCTCTACAAAAAACTTAAAGATTGGCTGTGCATGGTGGCGCATGCCTGTAGTTCCGACTACTTGGAAGGCTGAGGTGGGAGGATCGCTTGAGCCCAGGAGTTCAAAGCTATAATGAGCTATGATCATGCCACTGCACTCCAGCCTGGGCAACAGTGAGACCCTGTCTCTAAGGGAAAAAAAGTCAAACTCTGCACCACATCCCCATTAAAACAAGAAATGCAAACAGGCTGAGTTGTTTCTATGCACTTCGTGGGTCTTCAGCAAGTGTTAGTTTTCTTTCTCAAAAGCAAAGCAGAGACAAACAGAAGCAAGCCACTGTCACGTAGCAGCTCCGTGGACCTTAAGTGTTCATTTCGTTCCTGTCCTTCCGCCCCCACTGGGGCCCCTGTCCCCCTTTACCTCTCGTTCGGCTGTTCTGTCCGTGGCCCCTGTGTTTCCCTAGGCTGGTTTGGACCTTCTGGATTTTCTTTCCAAGTCTGCATTCACAGGTACTTTCAGGAGAGGGGACAGTCGCCTGAGAAGTGGGCTCAGGAAAGTGAAACAATAGCCTGATATTCATGAGTACACATGAATACACGCATATTCATGAGTACACACACACACACACACACACACACAAACACACATGTGCTCATTTGCAACAGGAAGACTTGCAAGTTGTGGAGACAAAAATCAAATTGCTGAGTTCCTTGAAGACAGGAACTGTTTCATATTCATTTTTGTGTCCCATGGGAGGCATTCGGTGAGTTTAATGCATGTGTGAATGAATGGATGGGGATTATAGAGCTGGAGAATGAGGAAAAAAGAGTGAGAATATTAACGTCAGAAAACAT
The DNA here is from genome assembly GCA_028533085.1 of Varecia variegata. Lineage (NCBI taxonomy): Eukaryota > Metazoa > Chordata > Mammalia > Primates > Lemuridae > Varecia > Varecia variegata. The sequence goes on along the minus strand of CM052440.1, from coordinate 84,209,126 downwards.
TAAGATCATTGATCCTCCATTAGTGCAGAAATGTCTACACATCCCTGCTTTCTGCTGTAAGAGACTCCTTGTTTCTGGAGCCAGCTCTTTTGGAAATCCTTTATACTGAACTGAATTGTGCGCCTCTGTAATTCCATTTATCTGTACTTATTTTTCCATTTTTCCTTCGACAAGCAGTTCCTGAGCACCTCAGTGGTGATGTTGAGACACGGCGCCGTCTTTGTGGGCCTTGCGGTGCAATACAGGCGACGCCATCCACAGACAGACAGAGAAGTTCAGGTGTGCAGGCGACGCCATCCACAGACAGACAGAGAAGTTTAAGTGTGCAGGCGACGCCATCCACAGACAGAGAAGTTCAGGTATGCAGGCGACGCCATCCACAGACAGAC
>CM052440.1:84172896-84208637 GCA_028533085.1 Varecia variegata | reverse complement strand
TGCAGGCGACGCCATCCACAGACAGACAGAGAAGTTTCAGGTGTGCAGGCGACGCCATCCACAGACAGACAGAGAAGTTTCAGGTGTGCAGGCGACGCCATCCACAGACAGACAGAGAAGTTTCAGGTGTGCAGGCGATGCCATCCACAGACAGACAGAGAAGTTCAGGTGGGCGGGTGCCTTGCTGGGGCCCAGGGGAGCGGGGGGAGAGGCACCTGGTTTAGACGGGGAGGTCAGGGAGGCACCAGTTTAACTGAGCCCTGGAGGTTGAAAAGGAGCCGGCAGAAGAGCATTTCAGGCACAGGGAAGAGCAAAGGCCCTGAGGCAGGGGCAGCACAGCTTGTTCTGGGACTTCAGGGCAGGGGTGAAGAGGAGGGCCGCGCAGAGGCCAGGGCACGCGGGCCTTCAGGACCACGGCAAAGGGCGTGGGTCTCCTCTGACGGCCCTGGCAAACCACAGGGGTGGGCCATTTGGGGGTTCTGGAATCTGAGTTCCATTGTTGGCTGAGTGAAGACCGGCTGGTGAGAGGGGAGCAGCCAAGGAGCCTGATGCCAGGAATGCAGGTGCCACAGCAGACACAGTGAGGTCACCAGAGTCGCGCTACCACTTGATGGTGAATCGGATGCAACAGTGAGGAAGAGGAGTCAGAGATGGCTCAAAGGCTCCGGGCTTGTCCCTGGGTGGATGGAATGGCAGTGCCATTTGCTGAAATAGAGAAGAATAGGAAGAAACCAGCTTAAAGGATGTATTAGGTTGCAAAGAGTCACACAGGCAGTCTGAGCTGGAGACACATTTTAGGAGTCAGTGCCTTATATTCCCTCTGAAGATAGAAACTCCAAGAATCTTGCCCAGAAGCCTCTGCGTCCTGGGAGAAGAGGAGCTGGAGAAGGGGCAGAATCAAAGGAAATGGGGGCAGAAGGGAAGAGGAGGGAGAAGAAGAGGGGTCTGGAGGCCGAGAGCCAGAAAGACTGACGGGAGGGGAGACGGAGAAAATACCTTCCCAGGATGGACGTACAGGTGAGCTGTGCCCGCTGCAGAGGGAAGGCGACTCTCCTCAGGCCTCTGGAAACCGACCTGGGGTGGAGAGAGGCCAGAACACCGCGCCCTGCTCTCCGGGGGCAGTGGGGGTCTTACATGTTGTTCTTACAGTTTTGCCCTCATCTGCGTCCTCCCCCGAGGAGCACTGCACAGGCCCGACTCTGCTCCCCTTTCTCCCATACCAGAAGACCTGGCCAGGAGGACCTCAAAAGCCAGGCCCTCCCAGGGCTCAGTGGACTGTTTGCAAAGGAGCCAGGGCCCTTTCCTTTCCCCACTATGCAGGGTCGACTGTGGAGGCCTCATGATTCCATGAACGGAGTTTCCAAGGCAGGCCTTCTGCACTTCGCCATTGCTGAGAGGATCTTTGCTCTCAAAACCCACGCAGCGCTTTAGCTAGGGGCAGGCACGGCACCCTCACGCCATCCCCTCCAGTCCCTCTCCGTCTTCCCTCTCTCCCCATCGCCTTCACCTCGCTCTGCCGGGGCAGCCCCAGCGCTCGGCTCCCACCTCCTGTGGCCTTCTGTGGGCTCAGGGCTCATCCCTAGGGCGCAGCGGCTGCTCTCAGCCTCGTGGGGACAACACCGGCCACCAGCAAGAGGTGCGCAGCCCTTGGAGTCCCTTCTGAGGACAAAGTTTGCATCCCACATGCTCATTCAAAGTGCTGGGAGATGCCTTGACTTCCTCTCCAGGAAGCCAGGGTCTTCTTGGGCGCTCAGTGCTCTGTGTTCAGCACCACGCTTTGGGCAGGGATTCCAGAACAGTCTAAGCTGTTGACTGAAGAAAAAGGAAATGGCAGTCTAGTGGGACCAAGATTTAGGATTTGGGCCAAAAGGATAGTCGTCACAACTGGGTCACGTTCGTGCATCAGGACCATTGGCTCTTGCTGTGTGCTCTCTCTCCCATCCGGCCACCCCCAGAGCCCCCACTTCCCTCTGCCGCAGCCTCCTTCTCCATCCCCTGGGTCCTTGCAGAAGCTCCTCATTCCTCCTGGTTCTCATCGGGCCTGAGCACCTCCACTGGCCTCTCCCCAGCTGCCCCTGCCCACTCTGGGCCCACGCGTGCTCCAGCCCTTATGTCTTCTTCCGTCTTGCCCAGGCCCTGGACTGCATGCAGGAGGTCACTGGCCACCTTTTCCATGTAACGGATAGTAGACACCCTACACTGCCCTTGCGGCCCAGCTCCAGTGCTGTGTCCTCCAAGATGCCTCCCAGATCAGCCCAGCCAGGAGCGGTCTCCACCACCTCTGAGCTCCCAGAACGCCTTTTCTCTCCCCTGGCACTTAACCAGAGCTCCCGGTGGGAACGCCTTGTCCTTCCAGGACTGGGTAGACTCTGAGCAGGACCTGCTCCTGTCCACCTGGACCTCCTTCCAAATGCTGGCACAGCAGCACCTTGCTCCTACCAGTGCTGTCAGTGTCACCTAAACGAAAGCCTGCCAGAGCTGGCCTGCTCAGATGGCACCCTCTGGGTGCCCTTCCTCCCCACAATCACCTCAGCCCTGGATCGCGGGCTCCAGCGTGCTGCGAGGACACTGCCTGCAATTTCCCATCCGCCCCATGAGCGTGCCACTCTCCAGGTGGTCCTTGCTGAACTGCTGGAGGGGAGAGCAGAGATGGAAGATGAAGACAGTGGCCCACAGAGCCACGCTCCGGGCAGTGTTCAGCAGGACCCAGCTACAGGGTCACCTAAGTCAAGGACGTCCTCACTCAAATGTGACCAGACAGGCTGCCTCAGTGCCGAGTTCAGAGCCTGTGAGAGGCGATGGGCCCTGAGCTCACCCCAGGCCAGAGCTCTGGGACCGAACGCTTCCAGCCTTATTGAAGGACAGGGCCCTTGTGTGTCTCTTTTGTTTTGCTTCATTGGTTTTTTGTAATTCCAATAAGCATCCCACAGACCTAATGTTCTACAGAACACAGTTTTGGAAACCCATGGGGCATCACACTGATTCAGGGAGGCAAAACTGATGTTGAGTATTTAGGCCTGAGGATGCTGAATGTCCTTTAGTGCATGAGACACTTCTGCCCGACAGAGAACTGCCCTGCAGCTGCTGGGAGAGCACTCGGGAAAGTCCATCCATGGGATGCCTTTTGTGGGTATTGTCCAGTAGGAATGATACTGAGGTCACCTTCAGTGGCTGGTTAATGGCCAAGGTTCAGTGTGGATAAAACCACCATTAGAAGTAAGAACGTGTCTTGGATTGCATGACTTTGTATTTCCTCACTAACCTGGAAAATTCAACTTAAAAAACCTCAAAAGCAAACAAGAATATTTCTTTTTAAAAGTTGTACAGAGGCCAAGTCCAGTGGCGCATGCCTGTAGTCCCAGCTACTCGGGAGGCTGATGCAGGAGGATCGCTTGAGCCCAGGAGTTTGAGGCTGCAGGGAGCTATAATGACGCCACGGCACTCCAGCCTGGGTGACAGAGAGAGACCCTGTCTCGAAAAAAAAAAAAGTTTTGTGGTGACAGACATCCTTTTAGGTTAGTGATCTTTAATCCTTTCTGGGCACAAAGCTCCTTTTTTGTAACAAATACTTTATAACGTTAATACCTCCTTAATTTCCTTTAAATAAAATTCAAAGGAAACTTAAAATTCACATCTATACCCATAATGCAAAAAAAAACTACATAATTCCTTAATTATAATGGGAAAAGTCTGTGTTTAGTAGAAGTGAGAATTCATTCCACATGAAAAGCAGAGGATAATGGAAGAGGGGAGGTCCGAGCCGCCAGAATAAGGACTGCAGTTACAGCTGGGGAGCCAGAGTGGCAGAGGGCACCTGCGTAAATGTCTGTCGAGCCACGCAGGACACGCCGCGCTTCTTCACTGCGCAGGACTGCCCCTCACAGGGCAGGGCACTTAGCATCCCAGTCCCACCACTAAAGCATCGAGATGCCCCTGCAGAGGTCCAAGATGCCCCAGAGACCAGCGCCACTCCCTGCACTGAGACCGCGGCCTCAGCCTGGCCCAGGAGAGCTTCACTCCTGCCTCCTGTTGGATTTTAGCTGAAACCTGTATTGGGAGACCACCACGCATGGAAACTCACCACGCGTCACAGTAAAAGGAGTAGAAAAGGAAACAGGAAGGAGGGCAGGCGACTGGGAGGAAACACAGCAACTCCAGCCCCCGCCCCACCGTGGTACAGAAGGAAGAGGCCGAGCTGTGTGGGGCGAGGCTCCTGCCTGCTGCTTAGCAGCTGATGGGCGAGTGGCATTGCCCTGATTATTGTTTACTGTGGGACACCCACAGGGTACCTGGTGGCACAGTGCACAGCAGACAGGCACGCATGGGCCCTCCCCACCTCCCTCTTGTACCCAGGGATCTGCATATTGTTGCAACATTGTGACAGGTTTCTTTCCTGCCTGGCGTTTGAGAGCTTTAGAGTCACTATGAATGATAAAAAATAATTATATGACTTGCATAAAGCCTTCGTGTGGGAAGGGTAGTATTAGCTATTACATTTAATTATTTAATGCAGAAAATTATTCACACTGTGCAAAAAAGCCTGGTGGAAAGTACACTGTGGTTCCCCGTCTCCACCCCTGCTGCAGGGAAAGGAAGTGGAGCGTGCCGGGTTTGGTGGGAGGAAAAGGGATTCCCAGACCTCCAGGCGCTGTGCATGAACCCAACCTGCTCAAAGCCGAGGGCTGCCCGCCCTGCGCTCCGGCGGCCTGTTCCAGGGGCGGGAAGCTCCTTCCGTGATGCCAGGGGCTGCGGGCAGTGCAGGGAGGCACTGGCAAGGCTGAGAGAAGGGGGCTTCTCAGCAAATACCCAGACAACAACAGTGACCGTAGCAAGGGCAGAACCAGTAGGCAGTGGGTGTCCCTCTGTGCCAGACGCAGCAGGCGCCTGTCCTGTGCGACCACGGATAATTCCCACCAACCCCTGTGTGATCCTGCTTTACAGCTATGGCGGCGGAGGCACAGGGAGGTCAGGTGGCTGCCCGCACAACTCGAGGCTCATCTCTGGAAGTGAAGGTGGTCCAGCGTTCATCCACATCTTGTTCACGGAAGTGGGTGCAGGTCACTGGCTGCGTCATCCCTGCCCCTTAGCAAAGGAGCAGCCCACTAGGGCAAGGGGCAGGAGCAAGGGTGCTAGGATGGACATGGGGGCTGCCCGAGATGTTAGGCAGGAAGGAGCCTCTCTAACCTGGGTTTGGAATGCTCTCCCCACGCCTAGGTCAGCTGGGTTGGACCAGGAGGCATGCAAGGCAGGCAGGCGGTTTCGGGCGCTGCTGCAGGTCCAAGCTCATTCCCATAGCAAAGGGGAGACAGCTCCTCCTTGTTCCGTCCACTCCCAACACTGCCTGTTCCCTGCCTTTCCTTCTTCAAAGAGTGCATGGTGCTGTTCATTTGAGCTTAAAGTTGCCCGCGTGGATCACAATGAGTCTGCCAGCCCTCAGCACCCTAGTCCTAAAAGAGTCCTTTGCAGAAATCAGCTCATTCCTTCCAGCATGAGTAGAGTGAAGCATCTGTTGGGATCCCCCAGTCTACCCAGGTGCAAACTGAGGCAGAGGAAGGGCCTTCTCTGGCCCCCAAAAGACTGCAGGCTTCAGGAGGTCTGATTCATAACTGCATGGCTGAGCCTTGCAGAGGCACCTCCTAAGTGCTTATTCTGTGTTGATGGGATAAATAAATGAATGAGTGAATCAATGAAGGCCTTTGAAAATTTCCTGGGGAGGAAAAAGTGTAATTCCAAAGAAAACTGGAGCAGGTGTCTAGTTAAAAGTGTGTGTTCCCAGGAGTGTGTGTCCCTCCTGCAGCTGGGAGAATGGCCCCCATCACTACCACCCACTGAGGGTTCCTTGCACAGGGCACGGACCCAGCCCCTGCCCACTCCTGCCCCTTGTCTCGAGCCCTCCAGCGTCTGTGCGGCGTGTGCCTCTGGGCACTTCTGAATTAACACATCACAGTAGGGGCTGCCTCCCTGGCTGCTGCCCACAGCCGTGTGCCCCAGTTACGCCTCCTCCACTAGACGCCACTAATTTCCATGATTACCGTCACGCCTAAGTGGCATCCTAATATAATACAATTTATATCATCTCTGCTTGGTGTCAGTTACCATTGCGCTCTACGGTGCTCCACCCATGGGATCTGCTCTTCACAGACACCTGCTGAGGCTTCGCCGCCGCTGCCGCGCTCACTGCCAGCCGGACCCAGAGCCTTCCAGGTCCATCAGCTCCCCCGTCTCAGTCCCACAGCCGGACCCGAGAGACCGGAGTTCCCAGGGACTGGGCGCTATGCCCGCCCCGGCCACCCTGCTCAGCCCTTTCACACCCCTTCTTTCCAGACTTGCTTGCACAGGTGGGACTGTTGTTCCCTTTCGGGGACCCTCCCTTGGTGCGCACAAGCCATCTGTCAGCCTCTCCCATGTTAGCCCTGCCCCACTGGGCAGCCTGGGCCACTTGCCCTCGTTCCATGTCGATGTGTTCCTCGCCCCATGTGAGTTGCAGGTCACTTCAGAGGCCCTGGGACCCGGGTCTGGGGACTTCACATCCCTGGCTCAGCCCCAGCCTCTTTCCTTACTCTTCCTCCACCCATTCTCTCTCTCCTTTTCTTCCCTCTCTCTTTCCCCAACCCTCCGCCAGCCATGGTTTCTCCTCTCCTGCCATCCACCTTAAGTGACTTCTCCCACCAACGTCCTTCCGCGTCGTCTTCTCACGTGACTGCCGTGATCCCTTTGCCCCTCCCTGCCGCGCAGGCGCCGTCTCCCTCTCGCGCCTCAGCCTCCTGTCGCTCTGCTCTGCTCCCCGTCTCAGGCCCAGCAGCCCCGGCTGCTCCCAGCGCAGCTCGAGCTCTGGCCCCCCCGCATCCTGGGAGGGGACGTCCCTGCCAGGTGCCCCTGGAAGTGGAGTCAGCTTCCCCGTCGGGGCGGGAATGTTTCCTGGCTCCCCTCTCCTGTACCTTCCTCTCTCTGCCGGACTGTCTGCGAGAGATGAGCGGGTCGGCGGGAAGGAACAGAGAAGAGAAAAAAACAAGTCTTGCCCCTGAAATCACCTTTTATCTCAAAATTCATAAGACGAAGCAGCACAGTCCCAGGATATAAACGGAAGTTTGTGCAGATTTCCTCCAGGATGCCTTCTGACTACCAACCCGTTTAAAGCTCTGCTGCCTTTGGGAAGACTGCAGGGTGCCCTCTGCTCCAGGCAGAGAAGGAGCGAAGGATCCAGAAAGCAAGGGCAGAGGCACGTGTCAGCAACCTCCGCAGCAGCAGTCCTTGATAGCGCTCCCGGGTCAGAGATGGGCAGCCCACCCCTCTCCTCCCAGCCCTCTGGCCAAGGAAGGGTGACCTGTCTTCCCTGGTGGGAAGAGTGGTTTCTAGGAACCTGGCAGTTAACTGTCCACATGAACTTGAGTCTAACAAAAGTCGGCCCTGACACCCTGCAGCCTGCCACCAATCTCCAACAGCACCAGCCAGACTTCATTCAGGAGCGTTGGTACTAACGCCCCGGAGGGTGGGTGGAAGGGGCCTGGCACATACTGCAGGAGGCTCAAGGTCCCAGAGCCTCCAGCGTCCCCCCCTCCCTCCACCACCCAGGCTCTGCTGCTCTGCTCAGCGCCACGTCCCACTGAACCTGTGAGTCCTCCCGCACTAGGTGGGAGGCAGAGAAACGCTGCCTAGTGACAACAGTGGCTGATACTCATTTCGAGCTGACTTCAGATCAGACACAGTTCTATGTGCTTTGGATCCGTCGTCTCATTTAATCCTCACCTTAACTCTATGGTTTGTCCCATTTTCTAGGTGGGAAAACTGAGGTAGAGAGGTTAAATTATTTGCTCACGGTTACCCAGCTAGTAAGTAGCACCGGCAGTAGTGGAACCCAGTCTACCTCCAGAGGTCAAGCTCTTAACCACCACACTGCCTCTTTCAACTTGGTGTGTCTTCAATGATGGAGCCAAATCAGGGCACAGATAATCCAAAAGAGAAGATCCAAAGTTCTTGTGCATGTGAGACACATCGTATTTTGCAGCACTTTTCCCTTCCCAGTAGTGATTTTCCGAAGCTGACATCAATTTGGTCTACGTTTGCTCAGCCCACACCTGTGAGTGATGGAGGTTCAGCAGTGGTCAGGAGAACCATCTGGCCTAGGGTGTGAGCAGCTCCGGATTGGCAGGGGCGCGGTCCGTCACCTGGGGTTGCCCATGAGGCCTTCCCTGACATGGCCAGAGGAGAGGCCCACCTTCTGAACACGTCTTCAGAGGCTGAGCCTTTGGAAGGGGAAGTCCACTCAGTCTGTAGGATTGGGGGTGGCAGGGAAGCTTCCAGTGGCGAAAACACTGCCGCTTCTAGGTGGCCTGCCTTGCTTGGCTCTGAGGAGCTGGACATGAAGAGGTTTGGTTTGCCGCTTCAAGGAGAGCCAGGAAAACCCTTTCCCCAACCCTGGCTTCCCAACCATTTGGGACCCAGTCACTCGAGAAATAAGGGGTGACAGGCATAGCCTGGCCCCAGGTCAAACTGACTTCATAAGAAAAGTCTATGACTTTTCCCCACCTCCGTCCTCCAGTACACCCCACAACCCCTATTACCAGTGGCTCCCAGCAAAGGAGGGGTGGCCAAAGACAGGTGTGTGGGAGAGAGACAGAGGACACCAAGCTCTCACGCTCCAGAGGGAGAAACAGACTTCCCAGGACCCACCCACTTAGGGAGTTGTTAACCAAAGTGGAGGACATGGGCCATGTTTCTGGGAAGGGTGTGGACGGGTGGGAGGAAAGGGCTGTTAGAGTGGTGGGGAGAGGAGCTGGCAAAGGGGATGGAGACCTGGAAGCTGGCCCTGAACCCATCTTCATGGCCGAGCTGGGAGGATGCTGGGTTGCTGGCACAGAGGGACGGGAAGGCGGGTGTGTGGGTCAGGATGGAAGCTGCCTCTGAAAGGGACCCTGTTGCCCCCTAGACATGCTCCCTCACCCCTGCCAGCTCTGCATAAATCTCAGGGCTGGGTCCACAGGAGCCCCTGGTGACAAGGGAACTGGTTGGTTTCTACAGCCAGTGGAGGCCCACTGGGCAGCGTGCCACAGGACGCAGAAGTCAGCCAAAGCCTCCAGCAGCACAGCCTGGTGAAGGTGGGGGAGGCATGAGGCGGGGACGCCTGCAGAGCCCAGCCTGGTACCATGGGCTGGGGAGGGCTGTGGCCAAGGAGGAGCTAACTGCCTTGTGTTTTCCTTCTGGCTGCACATCTACAAAGAAATCTGGGAGAAAGGGTGGCCAGGGACGCAAAGCCAGGAGGGTGCCAGGGTCCCTTTCCCCTGGCGCGTGCCGGCCGATGAACCCGTGTGTGTTGTCCTGGCTTTGATCTCTGTGCATCCGTCCTCGCCCTCCTGTCTCTCGGAGGTGCCGCAGACCAAGGCCAGCTCACCCGTTCTGTTTCAGGTCTCTCTGGCGGATGAAAAGATTCCAGCCCATCCTCCTTTCTTGAGCACTGAGGCTTCCACCTTCCTCCCACCCCGCCGGCCCCCCGCACCCAAATAACATTTCCTTCCACGTTTTCTAGGCTGCCCCCGAGCCCTCCTGGATCTGCTCTTGCTCTGTTTCTCTCCCTTCTCTTCCTTGGCTTCCCTCCCTTCCCTCCTGAAATAGCTCTACCCACAAGACAGCATTCCTATCCGGACAGTCCCCCAGCGTTTTCCCAAATCTAATTCTGAAACACGTATATATTTATAGTTCTTTGGGGTCTTCACTCTCTACCTCCCTTCCCCTAAAATCAGTGTTCCCCTTTGCCCCTCGAATGATATCTGAGACCTGGGAGGGAACTGGCTATTTCCTGCTCATAGCGTGTGACTGAAATGGGAGAGAGAAGTCTCTGCCTCCAAGGCTCTGGTACATGCAGAGAAGGGCTCTCCCAGGACGAGCAAGGCCCCAGGCTGACCTCCCCTGACCCACGCCCCGGCCGGCCTCCGCTCCCCCGTCTGGCCGTCCAGTCTCCTCGGTGGAGCTTCTGTTTTCTTTTGGCAGAAATGCCTGGGAACCGCGAGGCCCTTTCCCCGTGACCTGACCCCCCACACTAAGAATAACAGCCCCAGGACAGCATGTCTTGCGTCCCTCTGGAAAGAGGGCATGGCTGGGGGGGGGGGGGGAGTTTAGGGGCTGGGTAGAGCTGGGCGAAAATGGAAGAGCACAGATTCTTGGCTCTCATGAGTAAAAAATGGCCGGTCGGCAGCCTTTGGGAGACCTGGGGAGAGAGCGGGGCCCTCTCAGAGGCCCTTCCTGCTTTCGTACCACTCATCAGCCTCTAGAATTCCGTCTCCTGGAAGCGCAGAGAACAGGAGAATGCTGGTCCTGCTGAACGAAAGTGGCCAGTCCCGGCTTGTCCCCTTTGCACAACAGTCCTTGAAAAACTAAGGAGCAAATGTCCTTTCTTAAAGAAGACAAATCTCTTTAGTACTAGGTCCTCTGCACCCTACCCGTGGGAAATGCGACTGTCCAGTTCCTGGGGCTTCCTGAGCTGTGGGTGCCCCATGTGGCCACAGACGTGGCTGTCCAGGCTCCCCCTCCCAGAGAGGACATGGTCCAGGCCAGGACGCCCGTGCTCTCTGCGGACAGCCCCCTGTCCAGGCCTCCTGGGGCCCTACGGGGCATCTGGGACCGCCCATTCCTTGGTTGACCAGTTGTCCAAGTACTTCAACTAAGTTTTTCAAGAACATTCATCTTTTCCCTTCTCCACATGGGGCATAAAACAAATACAATGCACGCCTACATGATAAAGTGGCGAAGTCGGGACACTGGTCTTCCGCTTCCATGCCAGAATCGCCCCTCCACGGCACCGCTGCCTTCATCCCTCTCCGGAGCCCGTGTCCTCAAGCCCACCAGCCCACCCGGCCAGTCCTGCTCTCAGGAAGGGCGTCAAGGACTCCACTCACTTTGGGTGCCGTTTGCATCGCAGCGGGACCTTACATCAGAACGATGGTGTTGGGAGAGGAGCCTGGGGGTGCTTAGGGGACACCCCAGAGAGCACCGTCTAGAGCCACAGAAGACATGCCCGGACCGTGACACGGACCTGGACTCTGTCCCCTCTCCGTTAGCAAAGGCCTCCCCAGGTAGAGCTGCCCTGGAAACGGCTGGGCATGCCCAGTGCAGGAACCAGGGCTGCACAGAGTCCTGCTGCTGATAGATCTCGTTTTAATGATTTGGTCCTTTTCTCGATTTCTGAGCTTGACACAAGTCACTGCTGGGCCCAGATAACTGGCCCCTGCTGGCCCACACTGATGGCTGTGGTTTTCCGGGCCTTTTCCGTTCCCAGCCTCACCTGTAAGACTGCAGCCCACTCACCTCTAAGGGGTCACACACGTGGCTTCCCTCCCTCGTGGCCCTTGTGGAGGGAGAGGACGAGGGGTGTGGGGGATGCTGAGCATGGGCTGACGGGTGAGCCCAGCGGCTCACACCGCCTCGCCCCCCACACCCACTCCTGTCCCCGTGGAAGACGGAGCTCCGCGGGTGGCTCTGTAGGACAGGGCCACGTGACCGAGGGGAGGCGGCAGGGGCTCGGATGGGGTGCCCCCTTCGGCTCCCTCCGTGCCCGGGCCCCTGGGCACCCAGAACTCCAGCAACAACCCTGAGGGGCCGGCAGTGACTCTGATAGTGATGTTGCTCTGTTCTTGTCTGTCTAATACTCCTTTTTAATCCCCGTCCTGCCTGCCCCTCCCTTATGTAGGGTTACTTTAGTGATCCCTGGAATGTTTTTGACTTCCTCATCGTAATTGGCAGCATAATTGACGTCATTCTCAGTGAGACTAATGTGAGTATTACTCTGCCCTCCCCAGGAAACCGTCCTTCCTCCTCTGCCTCCTCCCTCTCTCTTTCTCACTCTCTCTTTACTTCCTTTTATTTTGATTTTAATTTCCTGGTTTTACCCGCCTCCAGTCATGCCTTATATTGAACCTGCCGTCGTCCTGTGGGGAAAAAAAGTGGGAGCTTCTCCTCCTTTTTTTCCACTTGTCCCAGCTCTGCCCAGCCGTGCTGGGCCCAGGCGAGGGGCTGAGCGGGGACAGCGGCGGTGCGGTGCGGGGACAGCACTGCCTGGCCCCCAGGGCCCAGCCCAAGCCACTTCTGAACTAACCCAGCTTTTATCAGGCCTCTGCACCCTGCGAAACCAGGTCACCCAGGTCTGAGCCGCCAGAGATGTAGAGTGGTAAGAGAGTATTTAAAATGCCCACGTAACCTCTTTCTTTTCTCATTTTTTTTCTCTTCTCTCCCTTTCTTCATGCCTTTTTTTTTTTTTTTCATTTTTCCTCTTCCCTTTTGTTTTGTTTTTCTCCTTTGTTGTTGGTTTTTTTTTTTTTTTTCCTCTTCTCTCTCTCTCTTCCTCGGCTTCTCTGCCCCATGCAGCACTATTTCTGTGATGCATGGAATACATTTGACGCCTTGATTGTTGTGGGTAGCATTGTTGATATAGCAATCACCGAGGTAAACGTAAGTACATGGCGTCTGTACCTAACCGTCCGTGCCTGCTCTAACACTCATTTGTCTTTCCCCGGTTTTTTCCTTCATGTTATTTTCTCCTCCCCACCTCCTTATTTTGATTTCGTCTTTTTGTTTGTTTGTTTAAATTGGTTTAAAGGACTTTCTTCTTGTTGCTTTATTTTCAAATACTTTTTTTTTTTTAAACTTTGGAACGCATTAGGACTTCCCTTTTCCTTTTAAGTTTTGATTGCTGCATCTTTTCTCTCTCCCTTTACAATCAGCGTGGCATGACTCACACTGTATAGGCAGATGCAGCTCTGGGAATCGTGGAGTGAGAAAATGTGGGATGTTGACCACGCTGGGCAGCTGCTGGGGCAGGGACCCAAACCTCTTCTGACCCCACCTTCTCCTCCAGCCTGCTGCCACTCCCCTTCCTGCCCCCGTCCCCACAGCATCTTGGAAGAGAACTCTTTCATAGTGGCACGCCCAGGTTAAGGCCAGGACTTTGCTTACGTTGTCAGCCATGGCCCACCCTTGCCTGAAGGCCCCCCCCGTTATCTTGCATGGAATGGGCTCTGTTTCGGTTCAACATCAGCAGCCTATGCGGGCAGCCTGGCCCCTGCAGGCTCATACGAGAGAGAGGGGAACCAGTCACGTGTGGACTTTTGTTTGTACACCTCTGCTCTGAAGGTGGTGAGAGCTCTTCTGGGTGGGCCTTCCCTCCCAGTTGCTGTGGAAGCAGCTCCATGTAAGCCCCTCACTCCCCCTACACCCACCTGGTTCTCCACCCCCGACCCCCACACCATCCCCTGACCCCCCTAACATCCCGGTCCTAGCTCCCTGGCCTCAGACAGGGCCCCAGCCCTGAGGGCCTCCTGCCGCCCTCTCCTCCCAAGAGCTGCCTCCTCCAATACAGTTCCTACCAGTCCCTGCACATGTCTCTTTGTTACCTGGCATGTTTAAATCTCCTCTCTCTATCTATAGGCAAGCCCTCTGCGGTTAGTCTTTAACATGTCTTGTTTAAGTTTTTTGTCATTATTGTTCCTTAATTAAGAGATTTGGTAATGTTTGCATAGACCTTTGATGCACTGAACTTGAATAACAGCACGGAGCAGATGCTTTAGAGTTTTGATCTAAGATGTGTGAAACTACCAGACCACCCACCCTGTGGCCCCGAGTGTCCTCACCTCCCCTCCACTTAGCCAAACTGCCATGTCACCTTATCTGCTGCTCCCTGTCCCCACTGGAAGCCTGTATGCCGCTCTCCAGCAGATGGATTTTGAAGGGGGGTTACACTTGCTGGGCACCCTCTTCCTACTCACCCTATAGCTCCAGATTTGATTGCCCCGCTGTCTCCGACAGCTGTGGGTTGTCTTTGTCTCGTGGTGTGTGTGTGTGTGTGTGTGTGTGTGTGTGTACACTCTCCCGTGACTTCTTCCAGTGAATCCTACCCATGCTCTGAGCCTCCCTGCCCCCGTCCTGAGCAGACTCCCAGCTTTGCAGGCTGGACCAGCCCTAAGCTGTGTCCCAAGTACCACCCAAGCCCCTGTGTTTAAATGTCAGTGCTTCTGTGCTCAGAGCTTGTGCCATGCGTGCCCTGAACAGAGGGCGGTGGTGGGGAGAGCAATGGCAGAGTGGGCCCTGCCTTCAAGGGGCTTCCTTTACACACTGTAGTGCAGATCTGTGTGCAAAGCTGTGCAGAGGGACCCAGAGCCCTGTGGCAGGGAAATACTGGAAGGTGACAGCAAACTGCCCCTCTGGGGGCAGAGAGGCCCCACTGCAGTCCTAGGGAATTCTCTGGGTTTCTTCTCCCTGTTGGCAAGACCACCTAGCACTCAGCCTGCCATTTTCTCCCAAAACATTCATGTTTAAAAAAAAAAAAAAACCAAAACCAACATTTTTTAGTATATAAAATTTCTGCAGAAAAAGTGGCTCTGTTGAGGGTAGGGAGGGAGCCTGAACTCATCCAGCAGCCCTGACATTTGTATAAGGGCTTTATATTTACAATTCACGTTTGCATTCATCTCACTTAACTCTTAAGTACCCTGTGAATCGGACAGGCAAGAACGCATCCCCACTTTGCTGCTGCTGCCGGTGATGAGGGAGAGATTAAGTGCCTTTCCCTGCCAGCCTCTGGCCTCCGGGGTGGCAAATTCACTTGGCTCTAGGCTAGAGTTCCCCCCTCTCTTTAACCACGTGCTGCCGCCAGCCAGCCTGGATTTACTCAAACCTTACATTCTGTAATTGATGTTTCAAATAACCGTAGGGTGTTTTTTTTTTTTTATTTTCTAAATAAGAATGATTTATCGGCACACTCTGAGGGTTCTGCTGGACTTCTGTCCCTCCGAGCACACCCCTCTCACCTTGAGAGTCCCCTGGCTGCTCCCGAGTGAGGGTTTGTGGGCTTGGAGTCACACTCGAGGATTGTCTGGGATAAGATGGCAATAGTGTGTGTGGCTGACAGCAAGAGCAGGTGTCCAGAGATTCAACCCCTATTTCTGGACTCCTTTTTCACCCTCTCCCACACAACTCATGGCTTCTGCACAAAAAGAACAAACATCACATCACCCGAGGCAGGAAAGTGGTTTGACTGGCAAGTTGCTGAGTCTCGCTGCTGCTTCCTGTCAAAGTGCTACCAAAATGCCCGGAGACTTAGGTTTTTTATCTGTCGGAGGAATGTGATATTTACAGCAGTGTGTCTTGAAGCTCAAATAAGAGCATCTATTTAAAAACTGTATGAAAACTGTAAGGCACTGTGGAGTGGGAGAGACTGTGGCAACTAAGCAAATGACATTCTTCCCAATACCCCTGCTGGCGTAACTGGGGCCCAGTCTCTAAGCAAGTTCATTTCATTAGTCTAATTATAACTGACAACCACGGACGCTGTCAGAGCCCTTGTTTCCCGAATAGGAGTAGACATACGGAGCAGGGACAACCAGACCAAAGCAAGCACAAGCTCGCCGACCACGGCCCGTAACTCTGAACCCTCAAGAGGCCTGTTCCAAAAGCACAGTCCCGGCATAGCCTGCACTCAGCAGCCAGCACTGTGGTGACAGATGAGATGAGAACAGTGCCCAGCCTCGGCAGTCGCTGCCTCCACCCGTGTGCTTCTCCTTTGGGTCATTAGCAACTCCTGGGCAGCTCTAGGGTTTTCTGCCCCTGGTTTTCGTCCAGGCCTTCCCAGACTTTTCTAGCCACACTGTCATCACAAGACATATATCCCCAGAGACATCTATTTGGGAAGAATCTACACTTTAAGCCTCACTGGAATCCGTGAGGGCTTTTCACCTGTAACCCAGCATCTTTCATGCCTTTAAACCTACAGGAATCAGCTCCCACTCCCCTGACCAAATGCCGTGTTCATCCTAACTGTCCTCCAGACACTCCCCACACGCACTCGTCTCCCATCTCCTTGCCTTGCCAGGCTGTGCTGCCCCCCGCAGGAATGCATTTCCCACCAACCCCGGACCCCTCGTTCCTCCCACAGCATCTGTGGCCTCACCTTCTGTGTGCCAGCACTAGTTGAGGCACCTGGGATCCGTCAGTGGGCAAAACAAAAGCCCCTGCCCTCATGGGCTTGCATCATGAGAGTGATAATCAGACACAGGCAATGCAATAAGTATGGAAAATAAGAAAATCATGCAGTGTGTTAGGAGATGATAAGCAGCTCTAGGAAAAACAGTGCCAGGCAAGGGGTCTCAGAGGTATTGGGGAAAGGTGAAGGCAGGTGCTGTCTTAAGCCAGATGGGCTTCCTTGAGGAGGTGGCATCTGAACAAAGCAAAGCTGTGAAGGAGCAGCAGCATTTTCCAGGCAGAGATCTGGGAGAACATGCGAGGCAGGAGGGCAGCCTGCAAGGCCAGGCACCTGCGCTGGGGGCGGAGCGGGGATGGGTCAGAGGGCAACGAGCGGGGTTAGGGCTTTCACTCTGAGCGAGAAGGGGATGGGATGCCTTTGAGCAGAGGTCTCGTGTGATGTGACTCAGGCCTTTAAAGGGCGGCTCTGGCTGTCGGCAGGAGTCAAGGGTGGATGCCAGAGGCTATTTAGAAGGCAAGTGCAGTGATCCAGGTGGGAGATGATGGTAGCTCAGAACAAAGTGGTGGGAAATGGTCAGATCTTCCATCTATTTTGAAAACAGAACTAACAGCGTTTCCTGACAGACTGGACACGGGGATGGAGGGAGAGGAGTCCAGGCTGACTGTGAGGTTTGGCCTACGCCACAGAAGGATGGAGTTGGCATGCCCGGGGCAGATCACAGGCGGGTGCCCTTGGGTGAGGACAAGCCGGAGCACGGTTTGGACGTGTCTGTCAGCCTTTGGACTGGAGATGTCAGGCGGACAATTGGACGCACTAACCTGAGGCCTGGGCGTGGGGTCACTGCAGAGAGACGGTACCCAGAGCCGGGTGCTGGCGGAGGGCGCCGGGCGAGGCAGGAAAGCCAGACGGGCCAGGCCCCTCACACTGCTGTTCACTCGGGGGCCTCTGGGCCCCACCGGTGTAACTTGCTTCATCCTGCGTCAATGTCGCACTGCCTCTTTCTGGGTCCAAGCGCCTCTTCCTCTGTGAGCCCAGGGAGGTCCTCGTGCGGCCGCAGGCCCCTGCACGGAAGCCTTCTGGGCTTCTGTACTGCTTGGGTCTAAATCATATTTTGCTGAGGGAAAACTTGTGGTTGCTGATGAAAGTTACTGTAGCATCAAAAACTCCCTAGAATTAGAATCAGTCTAGGTGCGGGGCCAACGGCCTTTCCCAGCCCTCTTCCCTCCCGTACCGTGACGAGTGTGGAGCGATAGAAACTGCCGGGACGCTGGATCCTTGCAGTACGGGTGCGGAGAAACATCCTAACGTTGTGATTTAAGAAGCCTTGGCTATGTCCCCAGCTCTGGCACTACAAAGCCAGGTGACTTAGAGCTAACCCCATTCTCCAGGCCTCAATTTCCTTGAATGCAGCTGGGGGCTGCGGAGGGTCTGAGATGGTCCGAAGGGGGCGTTTTCTGATGGCTGGAGGTAGAGGCAGATGTGTCGGGCCCCCACCGCGGGGCTGGATTCTAAAGTGTGTCTCCTTTCGCGATGCTCCCGAGGCCTGGCGGGAGTTGCTCCTGTGCTCTGGTGTGGCTCCGTGGAGACGCTCAGACAGGCTGCAGCAGAGAGGCTGCAGGGATGGTGCAGGCACAGGGACCGTGGCGGGCGGGGCACACGGCCCAGGGAGCTCCTAGCGCAGGTCAGAGGAGGGAAAGCCGAAGGATTTGCTTAGCAGCCAGAACGTGACCAGAGCCGGAAAGTGCAGCTCAGTGACATGGCTCTGGCCGTGATCTTGGCTGACTAGGAGAGAGGCGGGGCAGGGAGGGGAAAGGGGAAACAGAAGACAGCAAGGAAGATGTGAGAACCACTCCGATAAGCGTGTCTCAGGCGTCGTGCTAAGGACATTCCACACGTGATTGGATTGAGTCCTCAGGGAACTCACTCTCCACAGGAGGAAATCGAGGCTCAGACGGGACACAATCTGCCCCAGGTCATGCAGCGAATGGGTGGCAGATCTGGTATTCAAATCCTTTTCTGTCGGAGAATTGACTCTTGCCTTTGCACAGAGTCCACCGGCTCACCCCTGGGCCAAGCGGCTGGGCCCATGGCTTGGGGCAGAGCTGTGTGCCTGCGGTGCTGCGGGTGCTGGGCCAGGGAGCCACCGCGCCCTGGAGAGGCCCCGACAGAACACGGGCCCAAGTACCGCGCTGCGCTCAGAAGACAGGGCCAGGGAGGTGCGGAGCGGCACCGTGCCCCCCGCCTGGCTGGCGTCTGCAGCAGGAGAAAGAGGATGGGGCGTGAGGGAGACAGTGGTAACGAGGCCGGGTGGGTGTCCCAGGACAGCCGTGTGGGGACGTTGGCCCCACACCTTCCCTTTCCACCACAGACTGACAGGCACACACCCCTTCCGGCAACTGTCCCTCACTGGCTCCCAGAGAACGGTAAAGAAGCGCTGCTCCTGCTCTGCTTTGGTCCTGGAAGGATGCAGGAGACAGCTGGTCCTGGGTCTCAGAGAGAGCCACTCGCTGCAGTCCCCTGCAGGGCTGGGAGGGACCTCAGCCTGCACAGCTCCAGCCCGCCCGTCCCACGGCCGGTGCTGGTGTGGGCAGCAGGCTGGCTCTCCCCGTCTGCCTCTGTGGCTCAGACCGCCCCTCCCCGCCCCTGCCACCCACCGCAGAGCAGGAGCGCAAACGGGCACCAGAAAGGCAGGGCTGAGCGGGGCCCCAGAGTGGTGATGAGGGGGAGGGGAGAGAGGTGCTCAGGGAGTGGGTTCTCCTGGAGCCTTTGAGGCCACCCCGCCTTGCCCACCCGGCCCTGACTCCTGAAACGCTGCCCGCCTGCCGGAGACAGCCTGGGGCTGTGCAGGTTGCCTGGATGAGGACACAGCAGACCCGAGGCAGGAAGCAGCTTGCTTTTTGTCACAGCTCTTCACAGCAAGGCTGACCAAGTCCTGCCCCCGACTCCCAATCCCGTGTGCTTAGTGGACGTTCAGTGCGGGCTGTTGCCAGACACCGCCTGGGCACCGCCGGTGCGTGTGGCCTGAGCTGCTTCTAGGGCAGATAGATTAAATCAAGACGGGTGATCTCAGGGCAGTGGGGCGGGCAGAGTTTACCTGGCATCTCCGTGCAGCCCGTCTCCCAGAGCGGCAGCCTCCTGAGCCCACGGAGCTCCCTTCCGGCTGCTTCCCACCTTCAGCCACGCCCTGCACCCTGCCAGCAAAACTGGTGCCACCAAGGGGCCTTGTTTCAAAGCGAAGTCTCTCCAACACATTCATTCATACTAGGGTGGTGGCCACTCGGTAAGCTACCCTTCTAAATAACTTTACCTTTAAAGAGAAGGTAACGCTCAACAGGAAGGTTGAGTGTTCAGTTATCTGAGGTAAGACGCCAGCAGGGTGACCAGAGTGGGAGGGTACTGCGTAGGTTCCTCCACATCCTGCCCTTCTGGTTGTTCTGCAAGGCAGTCTGCTACTCTGCCCAGAAATAAAGCTGGCCCTGGGAGGGTTCACAGAGCCACATTGGTGCCTAGAGGGGGACCAGCGTCTGAAGTGAGCCGTGCCCCGGGCTCTCTAGGGCAAGGCTTGCTGCGAGGGCTGGCCAGAGCCAGGCTGAGAAGGTGGCCTGGTGCAGCCCGCCTTCCAGAAGCTGTTGCCTGGAGAAGGACCCTGCAGGCCTGACCCAGAAGGTCCTTGGGAACCTGGTTTTTCATGGACATCCTGATCTGGGTTCTTAATCTGGCTGTATTAGGTCACCTGTGTGTCCAGACACAGCTCTGACTTGTTGAGGTCCCCGTTGCCCTCGGCCTTCTCATCAAAACCATGTCCCTTTTTATTTTCCTCTAATTCTCTTTCTTTTTCTTCCGTATTCTCATCTTGTCAGCCCACATACAACCCTCTCATTTCCCCTAAATAAAAGAGTGGGAGGAAGCTGTCCCAGCACACCCCTTGGCCAGTGTCTGATGCATTAGGTCTTACAGGCTCAGCAAGCCTCTTTCAGAGTCTTTGCCAGAAAGCTCTAAGGAGAAGGCACCTAGAAGATTCCATGAGCTAGTCATGAGGAGACGCAGGCATGCTCAGAGATGCCCACAGTGCCTCGAAAAGGACAGCCACCTCTGCTGACACCTGTCCACTCACGTTCAGTGCTGCCACCCCGAGAATCCTCTGTGTTAGTTTCTTTCTGTTTTGAGTCTTTGCCCATCGCTGCCTCAGTCTCGCTGTCTCTCCCTTTCTTCTCTGTCCTTCGGACGCTCCGTCTCTCTCCAGCGTAGTTCTTTGATGTTGTTAGCACTTGCTGACAGGGAGATTTCGTTCTGTTATTCTTCATGGGTGGGTGGGTTGGTTTGAATGACAAGACACTGGCTGTCCTTCCCGGGGGAAGATAAAACTACCCTGTTTAGCGTGTGTTTAGCATGTGTTTCTGGCGAGTAGTGGGGTTGCAGAGGAGCAACAGTGACTCCCGAGGCTCAGGCACATCCGCCACATGAGGTGGCTGCCACCCAGGGAGTCATGCAGGTCACAGCCCTCAGCCTTCCGCGGGGCAGCACAGGACAAGACCAGGAGAGAGCTGAGAACCAGCAGACGCCCCCTCTGCGCCTCTCCGGCAGTCCCCTTGGGGCCAAAGACCCCTCAAAAGGCGTTCTGAAGGGGCATTTCAACTCTGTGCCCGTGACTCCAAAAACACCAGCCCAGCTCTTCCCTCTGTAGCTAGGATTTCACTTCGGAGAGGCAGGCAGAAGCCAGTGGTCTCCGACTCAGGGCACGAGGGGTGGTGGGGCAGGCTGCGCCTTCCTGTCTGTGGCGTGTCCCTTGCTGGGTCCCTTTGCCACGTCTTCCTCTGCTCAGCACGCCCCTCCACACGTCACCCCATCTCAGCGCACACTGGAGCTGGGATGGGGATTCCGCCTAAAAAACGCTGGCGTCTGCACGTACCTCCTTCACTCGCCCTGAGTCTGTACTTCCCAGTTGACTTGTGCTTATTCAGACCTTGCCTCTGAGCAAGCAGCCTCTCCATTCGGCTCCGTAAGACTCGCAGTTTGAAACGTGTGCTCTGGCCCCTTGGGCCCCCTTGCCCTATCGCCATCCCTGGTGGCTCCAAGATTCAGCAGCTGCCGACAACTCCACAGCACTAGGGCACACTGTTATTCCTGAAATGTGCGTGTCTCCTGGAAGAAAGAGGAGATTAAGGGATAACGAGGACCCCTTTCCCCGCCAGACGTCTACACCCTTAACCCACACTAGCTGGCTCCTGGGCATGCTGGCTGCAGAAGCCCCTGACCCCTGCCATTCCCAGTTCTCTCTGTGCATCGGCCTGATGACTGTCCTCCCGACCTCAGTTACCTCTGGGGTCTCACCAGCAAAGCCCCACCCCCAGTCTCCTGCCACCCCCTGGCTCTCTCCCAGCAGAACTAGCGACACTGTCCTGCAGATCAAATGGGGATGAGGTTGGCGACAATAAGGGCAGAGAAGCAGGGCCTGGGCAGGACGTGGTGCCAGCCGGGCCTGGACCTTCTGGTGCTTTGAAAAGAGATCTATTACATGGCCGCCCCTCTAAGTCCTAGACGAGATTTTTTTAAAAAACACAGCAAGAGTTGTGTAGCAGGGCAGCCAGTGAAAGACTTACATACTCCCATGACATCACTTTTGATGCCTGTTTCGGGGGACGCAGAATCTCAGGGCCCCTGAGGCAACAGCATTGTCTGCGGCAGCCATGGGTGCTGGGCAGTCCTTTTCTGCAGGGCCAAGGGCCAGCCTTCCCTGGAGGAAATGGGAAGGTAATCTGCTCCTTCCGAGAGAATGCTGCCACAGCTCTCTACCCACCGGGCCTCGAGAGAATATTCTGGAAGACAACTTGGTTGAGTGTTCCAATCTAGATATCTACTGCCTGGCGCCTAAATTCTTAGTAATCCTTACCCCTGACTGTGCTTTAGAAAAATAATTTTTAAAAACTTTTTTTGTTTTTTGAAACAGTCTTGCTGTGTCGCCCTGGCTAGAGTGCAGTGGTGTCATCATAGGTCACTGCAACCTCCAACTCCTGGGCTCACGTGATCCTCCTGCCTCAGCCTCCTGAGTAGCTGGGACTGTATGCATGCACCACTGCGCCTGCCTAATTTTTCTATTTTTAGCAGAGACGGGGTCTCGCTCTTGCTCAAGCTGGTCTCGAGCTCCTGAGCTCAAGCAATCCTCCCGCCTCAGCCTCCCAGAGTGCTAGGATTACAGGCGTGAGCCACCGCGCCCGGCCTAAAAACCTTTTTTATATGGTGAAGAGCTGTTTTCCCACTACCTTTCAGTTCTCCAGAGAGACAGTGTGATGTGATAGCTGGTAAATACATGCTGCTGATTCCTGCACCGTCCTCCTCCTGGGAGCCCTTCACCTGGGAGGATCCGCTCTCTGCTGGACTTGTCACTCCCCAGGTTTCATCCCTCAGCACCCCTAATGCGGTCTAGAGAGTACCCCAGTGAAAAGGAATGCTTAGTGAGTCCATTCCAGAAAAAGACTTCGCCCATTGAGGCAATAGCTCTAATTTGACCTCAGCTTAACTCAGAAAGACAGTTTCCCAGAGAAGATCTCTCACTGTCTGCCCAGTGCCACTCCCGATCATCACTGCCAGTTCTGCCAAGCCCAGGTGATCTGCATAGGTATATAGAAGTAAGGTAATTGGCTTTTCCATTGTATTTGCCCTAAGCCCATTATCTGGAACCAGTAACCAGGACTCTTTCTCAAAATGCCCCACCTCTGCCTCAGATATGGAATAATAACCTCATTTCATTTATATCAATTGTGTGAATAAATTAATTGCCCCAATATCATGAAATACTTAAAAATTACCACATCATCAGAAAACAAAGATGAAGGAACTGGCTGCTCAAAAATTTACTCCGAGCCTACGATGGGTGGAGACTGTCGTACGAAAACTCAGCCAGGGCCTTCGGGTTAGGGAAGTGGCTCTTCTGGCTCCTGTAGGAGGAGAATTCAGGATCTGCAAGGCTCGCGAGGCACAGGTGTTCAGGGACTCTTACGACCCCTTTCTTCCCCCAAGAAGACCACAGATGGGGAAACTATCCCCAACTAACTCAAGGCAACTGGGATCAAATCTGGGAAAAGGTCAGGGATCAAGCCCCCAGATATTCCAGGCTACCAACTAATTCTGAATTTAGATCCAAAAGTAGGCAGTATATGCTAGGCGGTCTCTCAAGGTAGGTATTTAGCGAGAGCAACAAGCAGCATAGACGTGTCTCTGGGCTAAAAGTGCTGAGCCGGGGACGCCCCAGATGTCCAGCTCCACTTCTGGTCACAGGGGACTCGCTCGCAGCCGGGAAGGGCACAGACTCAGATGGCTCCGTGGGGCCACCTGGGACCTGTCCAGGTGCTCTGAGGGCCGGCTGTGTCTTAGGCTGCTTCCGTCGTCCCCACAGAGAGACCGCTCAGGGATCGCTTTACGGTTTTCTTGCGAACGGTTATTCATTTCTGAGACCAGGAGTCGGGTAGACTCAGCTCCTGGCGCGAGAACAGGCCTGCTGCGTCACGGGCACGTCGGCGGTGCCCTCTGAGCAGCGGCTTAAGGCTAAGGAAAAGTTAATCTCAGTCTCTAGACTTTTCTAAAGTGAGGGTCTGTGAGAACTGTCATTACCTGAGCCAGAGAACCCAGCGCAGAGACCCCAGAGAGCCGCGGCCACGCTCGCCCTCCACCGCCCTCACGCCTCCTCCCGACTCCTCGTCTGCCGCCGCGGGGA
Organism: Varecia variegata; assembly: GCA_028533085.1. Lineage (NCBI taxonomy): Eukaryota > Metazoa > Chordata > Mammalia > Primates > Lemuridae > Varecia > Varecia variegata. Next base: position 84,184,962 of record CM052440.1, on the reverse strand, counting down.
GGTGCCGTAGGAGCACTCGGCTAGTACACACTATTACAGCCACAAAACATTGCCCAGATTACTGGAACAGACCCAGTGCTAAACCTTGAAGTAAAATATCATTTAAATAGATGAGATCTTAAATGGGAGCTATCAAAGGATAAAAAGCAACAAAAGACAGTTAAGGTAAATGTTTCAAAATCCTAAATGAAGGATCCTGAATGTTTAAGAAGTGAAATGAAATAAATAGTTCATTTTTCTAAATGGCTAGAGGTTGGTTCAGTTAGGCCAGGTAAGCCCAGGTCGGTTCTCAGACATGTCTCCATTTGGGTCCTATTCAAGATGGGATTGACCCAGAAGACCCTCAGGCATTTGCCCAGAGTTCTTAGAAGTCATGAGCAGCTGTGACAGTTTTCAGGGTGGACCCAAGAGGAGAGCAATGGCCAAGTGTCCGGGAACCCTGCCCAGTGCCCTGGCACTCTGTGCAGTGTAGATGGCCTCCCTCCAGCCCTCCCACGCCCCACTGATGCCGAGAAACAGAGCTCCTTGTCCATTGACACAGGAGCCCAAGCACTGGACCAGCCTGGGGGCAGGAGGATGCCAGAGGATGCGCTGAGCAACTGTCACATGCCAGCAGAAAAGAGCTTTCGGTGCTTTGACAAGAAGTTTCCCATGTGCGCGCGCGCGCGTGTGTGTGTGTGTGTGTGTGTGTGTCTGTCTGTGTCCATTTCTGTGTTCAATCTTGCCCCAGTAGCCAAATCCCAGTGACCCGACACCCTCCAGGCATGTGGATTGACCTGGCAACCTGGTAAGCCTCATGAAGCAGACACTGAGACTTAGAGATCTAGATCTAAAATGTTCTGCAAATGACTAGAGAAGTGTCCCTTTTTTCCTCTTCCCTCACCTTAACCTACATCTCCACCATTCCCCAAAAAGGACATCCTACCAACTTGCTATGTGAAAAAAGAAAAGAGTTTGCTGAGAAATCTTTTGCCAAAGAAATATTTCAGGCTGCAAGCAACTGTCTAATTGTGCACATTTCCATCCTTCAAAAATTCCATTATACATTTTTCTTGTTTGTACGTTAAAAACAGAAACGCAAGAGCAACATCTGAAAATGGAGGGTAAAAGCCACGTCATGAGTTTGTAGGAAGAGTTAACAACTGAGACAGTCCAGATCAGCCAGCGGCTGAGCCCAAGGAGCAGGGCCGCCTTCCTGGACACAGGCTCAGGGCCCTGGGGGCAGTGGGCCTGGGACGCTCACCTGCAGCCCATCTCTCGGCTCCTATTGCAAAATGAGTTCAGCAGTCAGCCCCGTGAGAACAGCTCCTTGGGGTGCTAATAACATCCTAAACTGTGTGCAGAGCTTTCAGGCTTCAAAAACAATCCAGCACTCATTCCATGCCCGAGGCCAGGGCTCCCCACACCATAGACTAGGGAGCTAGACCACCTCCTACCTGAGCCTCGGCTGTGACAGCCAGCCCCGTGCGGAGGGGTTGAGGCCACCTCCTGAAGTCCTGTCTTCCCCTACCCCTGCGAGGCCGTTGCCCTTGGGCTGCTTTGCGTGAGTATGTGCGGGCAGGGACAGGCGCCGGGGCCAGCAAGGCCTCTGTCCTTCAGCTGGCCCTTCCTGCGGATGCCAAGGGGCATGAAGTGCAGGCCCTCAGGGTTATCTTAGGCTACTTTAAAAAAAAACAAAGCTTCCATCCACAAAATCTTGAGCACCTCATCTGCTTATCTGCAATGGGTGCGAGTTACTAAATTTGTGGCCAAGATGGCACAGGCAGGAGAATGCCTGTGGCTCCTTGTTAGATGTGGGACCCAGTGACACGGAGCCCACACTCACAGGACGACCCAGCACCTGCCAGGCCCACGCTTCTGTGCTCCTTTCACTTGTTTCCCTTTGCCCTGTCCTGCCACCGTGTTGCTCCTGTGTTAGTCAAGACTAGAATAGCAGGCATCTTCGTGGGGACTCATTACAGCTTATCTCTATCTGCCTTTCTTTAAAGCCAGCTGAACATACCCAATGCTCTCCCTCTATGGTAAGACGGAACCCCCAACCACACTCCCAGCTTCTGTGACCTCCTCAAGCACCCCACCCTCCCTGCCCCAACCTCCAGAGTCTCCCGGAGCCCGCCTGGCTCTCGTTGCATGCGGCCACTGTGTCTATCGTGTGCCTTGCCTGCCTGTCCCTGTCTCGTGCGCAGGTGCTGTGTGTGCAGTGGTGGTCTTTCACCTCCCCGAGCTTCCCTTTGGGTGGTGATTCACCGTGACCTTGACTATCGAACAAACCACTGGGAGAGAACTGGACCCTAGAGCCCTTTCCTGTTAGACACCCAAGGACTCCACAGGCTAAAGCCTCTAACCTTAATCTGATGTGGGAAATTTGCAGAGGGTACCTATGACAGCCGTGGTAGGGGCCTCCAGGGAAAGGAGGGAAGAAAGAAGTGATCCAGCCAGGAGACACAAGGGCAGACGATGGCTTCCTACTAACCGACATCTGAAGCCACTAGCCTCCCTGTTCTCCGAGCGTAAGGCCACATAAAAGATTTAAGCTGGGCTGTGATACTGAGAGTGTGGTTGAATTTCCAGGCACTCCAACCATGTTCCCCTTGCATTTTTCTAAATTCCTGAAGTTCTTTAAAATTAGACTATAGCCGCTTTTCTGAAGCAGGCTGGAAGCAGAAAAACAAGTTCAGTTGATTGGGCCACTCCTGGTGTAGAAGTCTATGATTCGCTTTGGCTCCAGTGATGCCACTCCATGTGACCTTGAAGTCTCCTTGGAACAGCCTCCTCCAAAAGGCTGTGGTCACACATTTCAGACTTCATTAAATGCGAGTTTTTAAAAGGACCTGAGGGTTGATTCCCTGCGCCCCAGAATCCAGCAGGCTGGAGGCAAGATTTGGCAGGTTGGTGGTATGCCCCAAGGCAGCCCACCCCAGACTGGCCGAAAGGCTACCCTGGGGGTACTCTACCCCCGGTCACAGCCACAGCAGTTTGGATCTGCTGCTGCTCTGCATTGTCATTGTGTTTATTACAGGAAATTAGTGTCCAAATGGCAACGTGTTTATTCCCCTTCACGAGCAGCATCAGGAAACTGCAGCATCTGTGGAGGGCTCTAAACAGCAGAGTGAAATTCAAACTGCACGCTTGGATTTTGGTGTGCATGGTTTTTTCTGTTTGTTTGTTTTGTTTTGTTTTTTAACTCAGCAGATGCAGAGGCCCCTGTGGCACTAGCTTCTCAAATTCGTGACACTCTCAGCTGAAGTTCCCCACTTAAGCTTGTTCTTTCTCCTTTTTTCTCCTTTCCGGAACATGGTAGAACTGACAGCTGAGTTAGAAAACCCTAAGCCACCTCTGTGTCCTCCTCTGGGGGAACACTGCCTCCTTTTAAGAAGTGAAAATAGAATCTCCAGCAGAAATGGGGGATAGAAATGCAGAGGTTAAGGGCATCAGGGACTCCAGGCAGGGCCGGGACACAGGGCAGGGCTGCTCGCGACCCAACCCCGGGCACCCACGGAGCAGGCTCCGACACCACCAGTCTGTCCCCTGCCTTGGGAGCCCTGGGAGGAACCAAGGCAGCTCTGAGTTTGAAATATAAGAAATATGTTGCCTCTTCTCCTATCTGGAGGGTCTGAAAACCAGGAGAGACCTGGCTTGGTTTCCGTGCAGGGCAGGCACGCTGACGTGGAAACGCTGCCTCTGGACCTCGCTGCGTCCCTCATGCTCCCACCCTGCACAAGAGGGGATGAGCCCACTGACGCCACGGCAGGAACGGCCATGGCAGGCCATGGCGTTAGAGTGGAAGGGCCTGTGGGAGCCCTTGCGGCTTTAGTGCTACTGGGGTTTCCAGGGGGTGTAGACCAGGTATGGATGTTTCCAGGGAGGGTCTGACCTGGAAATAATGAAAAATAAGGCAAGAGGAGAATTGACACAAGGAGCAAGGAGGGCCCAGATGGCCCCAGTGGATGGAACAGTAACAGGAAGCTGCAAGGGTCCGTTCTCTCCTGGTGCCGGCAGGGCTGGGTAAGCTGCACTAGCCTGGGGGTGGTGGCAGTGGCTCCCGGTGGGTTAGCCCCTGCCAGGCAGGCATGGGCAGGAGAGGGGCCAAGGGGGCAGTCGGTCACATTGTTCTCAGGTCTGGCGGCAGAGACTGACAGGGCAGCCTGTCCTGCCCCTGAGCCCTGGCCAGGCACGTGTCCAAGCCCCCAGACTCCTCCAGGGCAGCCGCGGCAGCCCAAGCATCACAGTCCACTCAGTGGGAACCGGCCTCCGTTCTGCCCCCAACAGGGCTCGCTGAGGGAGACAGCCCGCCCTGAGCAGGACTCCTTGGTGCTCACGTGTCAGGGCCCGGACTTGTCTAGGACGGCCTCTCTTCCCTTCCCCTGTCCCGTGGCCCCTACCTCTTCCAGGGTCTTGTGCAGCCTGGAGAAGATTAGAGCCTCCGGGAGGCCCCAGGGCACGGGGAGTAGGAACAACAGTGCCAGAGCAAGGCCTGCAGACCCTCTCCCAGCACTGAGCGCACCCTCCCCAGCCCTCCTTGGAGTCCCTTCGGGACAGGGGCTGTGGGAAGTAGAAGGAGGTGACCCAAGACATGCTGGAGTCCTGAGCAGCCAGGGTGTGAGATCCTTCTGTGGGCAGCCCGCCCTGCCCACCAGGACCCCCACGTGTGAGCACACCTAGGGCCAGGAGAGAGGCCACCCCCAGCCAGCCTCTTTGCAGAGAGCCAGGTCCCACTCAGGACGCAGGACCCTCAGCCATGCCAGACAGGAGGGAGGTGGGGGCTGCTTCTGCCACACCATGGCAGAGGCAAGGCTCCAAGGGCAGCTGTCTTTGGGCCTAGAAGATTCCAAAGCATATGGTAGTTCCTCGTGGAATCTTCTGTTGCCCATCCAGGGCACTAAGAACTAGGAATGAAGGGGAAGAGGGGAGAATAGAAAAATGGGGCCCGGAGCAGCTCAGGGGCCTGGGCACAGCTTGGCTCAGCGGAGACCACCAGGCTGGGTGTGGACGGCTGCCCTCCTCCTGGGCAGGGACGGGTCTAGTGCAGCGAGCCCCCTCCCTGCCCTGCCTCCCCTACTGAGGGCTGTTTCTCTGATCGGGCCCACCCCTCTCGCCCCACCCCTCTCTGGCGGTGCTGACTGCACCTCCTGTTGCCGATGGGTTCCAGAACGCAGAGGAAAACTCCCGCATCTCCATCACCTTCTTTCGCCTCTTCCGGGTCATGCGCCTGGTGAAGCTGCTGAGCCGCGGGGAGGGCATCCGGACCCTGCTGTGGACCTTCATCAAGTCCTTCCAGGTAGCCCGAGGGGAGGAACCTCCACGGCTCCCCCGCTGCCCCTGGGCCCCCTGGGCCCCCTGGACGGAGCCGGAGCCGCAGGGGAAGAGGGCGCCCACCTGGGTGCAGCCCGGGCTGCTCCGTCCTCTGCTGCTCACAGCCCTGCAGCTGCCACTCCTTCCCGCCTGTCTGAATGAGAGGGTCCCACGGAACACGTGGGCAGGCTCCTGGAAGCCCCGGTTTCCCCAAGGTTGGGTGGGAAAGTTAGGGCCGGAGGGAGGGGATGCTGAAAGGGTCTGTCTTCTCTCATTTTTGTATTTTTCTGCAAGAATGTACTGGGCGAAGGGGTTTTGTGGTAACGAACAAACTTGGAAACCACAGGCCTGGACAATCTGGTAACTGCTATGGTCCCCTCCAATTTTCAGAATCAGGCCCCACCTTTTGCCCCACGGGCATTTCAGCAGCTGCTGACCGCAACCGTTTATGTCCTTAGCCCAACTCCGGGCGCCTGGTGTCACTCCACTCCAGGGGAGCAGTCCCCTCCTATGGGCACAGGACTGCTGCACTATGTGATTAATTCCCTTTTCTCAGCCATTGCTTCCACCTGTAAAAACTGAATAGTGCTCGCCCCTGGCCAGCTCTGAGGAATGTTAAGTTTGAAGTTAAAGAGAAGCAAAGCTGTCAGGTCACTTGAATTCCTAGAAGATGGGTGTAGAAACACCTAGATACGGTTTCACGCTTCCTGGGCGTGGTGCCCGTGGAGGTGCCACTCCCAGACCTCCCAAGACCAGCAGACCAGCAGGGACGAGTGGCCTTCCCTGTCCCCTGCCCTGGCCAGCTTGCCTCAGGCTGGGACATGCGGCCGGGCTCCGCTGCAGGCGTGCCCCGTGGCCGTAGCTCCGCCAGGGGAATGGTGCTCTGCCGTGGCCGCCTGCCTGCTTGGGGCCCTGTCCCCCAGGCACAGCGCTCCAGGCAGCCTCCTGCCCGGACTCCACCGGGCCAGCAGGCAGGGGCCCGGCCTGGCTGCTCCTAACGGCCAACCTCCCCGACGGGGTGCAGGCTGACTGCCCTGCTCAGCGGGGGCTCTGGAGAGTCGGAATCACGGGCACTAATGGGAGCTGCCTTGGGGTGCTGCGGCTGCGAGCCGCCACGCAGGCCCCGCCGCACGCGCCCTGCCGCCCCCCTCTCCCGCCGTTTCCGGCTGGGGCGGCTGCGAGGCCGCGCGGGGCGGAGTTCTGGGTGGTCCCGCAGCGCCATCTGGCGGCGAAAGCTGGCACCGCCTCCCCAAATGTATGGAGCCCACCTCTGCAAGGTGTTGCCCTTAAATCATTTAAACTCCACAAAACCCCTGAGAATTAACTACTATTCCCATTTTTTAGATGAGGAAACTGAGGCAGCTCAGAGAAATTAAGTAATATGCCCTAGCTTCTATAGCTAAAAAGTGGAATAAATAGAATTTGAGCCCATCATCTTTCTTTAAAATGTTTCCTTATTAAATGTTTTAATTACAATAGCAACCCCTGCTCACTACAACTAGTGGAACAAGACTTAGGTGTGTAAAGAAAAGGTATGGCCTGCCTCCTGCGGGCCCCCTGTCAGCTTGGTGGCATCTTCCATGGCTTTCTCCTTGCGTGTCCAGACCCCCGCGTGTGATAGCCCAGGTTCTCTGCTGCGTGCTTGTTTTGCTGAGTATCACACCATGCCCGTGACTCTGCAGCCAGCGTTTGAAACCGAGCTGGAATGAGAGGCCAGTGTCCATCTCTCAGGCCCTCTCCCAGGTGCCCAGTACTTCTGTGGGGCTCTTGGACGTGCCCCCGGCCCAAAGCCGAGCAGCCACGGATGGCTGCAGAGCTGGGGATGCCGCAGCCTGTGTGCGGCAGCCTCACGCAGCCTCGCGCACTTCCTTCCAGGCCCTGCCCTACGTGGCCCTGCTGATCGTGATGCTGTTCTTCATCTACGCCGTGATCGGGATGCAGGTAGGAGGGGCTCTCCGGGCGCCACGTCCGCTTCCCACGCTGCGTTCCTGCCACCCTCCTCCCTGGCTTCTCCCTCTTGTTCCTTACTGCCCCTCTCCCTCCTCTTCCATCTTCTGAGGCCCAAAGTGTCGCAGGAATTAGAACATACCCCAAAGGGACATCCCCTAGCTAGCAGGGGGGTGGCCAAGCACAGCCCGGAGGCCTTCCCTCCCCAGGCCCCAGGCCAGGGCTCTGCTCTTGGAGCAAAGCCGTGGAGGATGATGCAGCAGACCTCAGTAGCGACCCAGCAAGGTGTGTCTGAGCAGCGTCCCCTCTTTGTCCAGGCCTCATTGGCCTGAGAACAACCCCCAACCAGTGTCATTCAGAAGAAGCTAGTGAGGGGGAGATTGGGGGAGGAAAAAGGAAAGAGGGAAGGAAGGAATGAACTAATGAACAAATGAAGGCAGACTGTGCTCCATCAAGCATGCAGCAGATTCCCGGGCCCCATCCCAGTGCCCACTGCACCTTCACCCCACACCCAGAGCTCTCCAGCCTCTCCTCCTCCCAAGGTCAGCCTTGCCTGACACACTAGCCTGGAGCTCTTCCTCAGCACCTCCTTAAGTAACGTCCTGTGCTTGCTCATTAAAGAAAGACCCAAAGGTTCATAAGCAAAAATCTATTGAAATATAAGAGCTACCATGATGCCCGATGAAAGGTAGCAGTTTCTAAGATAAGCATAGCTTTAAAAGGCCGGGGGGGAAAAAGGAGGCTTCTGATTTCCAGGATGAATTAAGTTTGCCCAAGCCCCAGATCTCTCACTGTGTATCACTTCAAAATGCAAGGACTAAATTTGGAATAGTGCTTGGGCATATGGAGCTGAAATGACAAAGAAAAGGCCAGCGCACTCGTGTCCTTGCACTGAAGCAGGTCCAGGTCTCTGTGTGCACCTGCTCTCAGCCCCAGCTCCCACCAGGCCACAGGGACCCTTCCCGAGAGCTGTGGACACTTATTGGGGTCAGGCTGGGCGGGGCAGCAGGTGCCTTCCAGATCACATCGGGTAACTCTGTTCAGCTTATAGGCCAGCCAGTCCCAGAGTGACCACTGAACAATGGTGGGAAATTAGGACCCCCTCTGTCCACAGGTCACTGAATACCTCTTCCTTCCTGCTAGGTGTTTGGAAAAATTGCCCTGAATGACACCACAGAGATCAACCGGAACAACAACTTTCAGACCTTCCCCCAGGCTGTGCTGCTCCTCTTCAGGTGGGTCTCAAGGACACGGGTGCACACATACACACCTGTGTGGTGCTGCCTGATGGCCTGATGTAGAATAAGAGGGAACTGTCTCCAGGCGAGTGAGAAGGGAGGAGAGGCATGTAGCTCTCTTCTCCCGGACTAGGGAGCTGTGCGTTTCATTGCCGTTTATGATAACTTTCCATGGAGCAGCCCACTGGATGCTGACCCTGCTGGTACCACCCGCAGTCACATACTAAAAGCATCCCGGTTTGGAATCTGAATAGGCTCAAAGTCAAGCTGGTGACATGCTGACTTTATGACCTTGAGCAAGACATCTAACTTCTGTGAGCCTCAATGATCACTCTGCAAGTGTCTGTACTATTTGCTGTGTCAGGGGCTATGTCCACATGCACTGAGCTTCATCCTCATTTAAGCCAGCCATGAGTGTTCACACTTGCTGGAAGGCCGCCTCATGTGTGACTGGGGAAGAGGGTGTGTCTCATGCCTGCCCCTGAGTGAGCAGCCACAGCCTGCCTCTCCTTTCTCCTCTGGCTCGTGGTGACCCCCTGGCTCTGCCTCAGACTTCATCCTTCTCACTTTCGTGCTCATCACAGCCTACAGCTCTGGGTCCCACATCTAGTCCCGGGCTGATAGATGCTAGATGACAGCTGCTTATCCTATCCCTTGACCACATGACTTCTCAAGTCCCTTCCAGCTCATATATTCTGCATACTATGGTGCTAGAAGAAGCAGTGAGCCCTTTCTTCTTCCCCGGGGTCCCTTTCCAGAGGGTCCAGGGACTCTCTATCTGATAGCCCCACTTTCAGCATGTTCTACAGAACCCTTCCCCCATACCCAAGCCCAAGTATCATCATTCGCTCAAAATATATCAAAATGGCAGGTTCCTCCCTCCTATAATAAACTATCAAAACCCAGGGCCATTGTAAGCAGCTATTTAGCAACACTTAGGCCTGTGCCCCATTTGAGTATGGGAGTTGGACACAGATATCAGACTGAACACATAGGTCTATCTTCCCTCCTTTCCTAAAGTCCTTAATGGAAGAAGATATTTTTTAAAAGAATAAATTCCTAACAGTGCTAAGGGGAAAAAGCATGAAAGAATGCTATTGGAGGACCACAAATGTCGAAGAATTCCTAAACAGGAGAGGAATTCCTAAACGAGAGAGAGTAGTTGGGATTTGATTGACAAAGGAACAAGACCTGAGAAAAGCACACCACCACCAAAGAGGATGAGTGAGGACCATGAAGGATGTGAGAGCAGCCCAGGGGCTCTCCGAGCTCAGCGTCAGTGGATACAAGGCACAGGAGAGGCCTGGGGCCATGGCCAGGCTGGCTTCTCAGAGACTTGCACTTGGAGAGCATTTGTGAATGCTCACAAGCTGAAAGCAGCAGTTGGCATCACACCCCAGGGCTCTTGGGGTCTGAGAGGTAGAGCAGGGCCCCCCAGGGAACCCACCCTCAAAGAGAAGCTACCTGCCCAGCCCACCTGGCAGCACATCTTGTCTTTCTTCTGTGATCCCCAGAAAGGCTTCTGTGATGAGGTCCACCAAGATGTGAACTAGGTTCTCAATCACAAAGAATAATCAACAATAATCCCAAAGTATTTGGGGAAAACCAACATCAAGAAAGAGTGGCACAACACTCCACTAATAGATGAATGAACACCTGAGGAAGAAAAAGAATACACAGAGCCAAAGGATTTGAAAATAAATATAATTCTTATATTTAGGGAGATTGGAGAACATAACACATCTGTTAAATTAGAAGGAGGAGAAGGAAGTGGAGGCAGCAGCCATTATTAAAAAGAGCAAAGTAAAGCATGAACTTGGGGAAAAAATACAATTGTTGAAATATTTTTAAAAAATAGATGAGAAATATAGCAGAATGGACACAGCTGAAGAGTGAACTAATAAGCTGAAAGATCAAGCAGGGGATTCTCTCATAGTTCCAAAAGGACAAAGAAATAGAAAATATGAAACAAAAGTTAAGACTTAGAGCTAGGCAGATCCCATCTGTGTAATAGAAATTTCAGACAGAAAGAAGGAATGGAGAGAATGAAATAAAGGAATTATCAAATAAAATTTCAAATAAAGATATGAGCATTCAGATTGAAATGGCCTACTAAGTACAGAATATGTTAATCAAAAAGACCCTTAACTAGACACATTGTGATGACTTTTTAGAATACCAAGAATAAAAAAAATATCCTAGAAGTTTCAAAGAGGGAGGAAGTCCAAAACAATGAAAAGGAGGGAATACTTTTCAACTCATTTTATGAGGCCAGCATTACCCTGATACCAAAGCCAGACCAGGACACTACAAGAAACAAAAATTACAGACCAATATCCATGGTGAACATAAAAGAAAAATTCCTCAACAAAATACTAGCAAACTGAATTCAGCAGCACATTAAAAGGATTATTCACCATGATCAAGTGGAATTTAAACCGAGATGCAAGGATGGTTCAACACACACAAATCCATAAATATGATGTACCACATTGATAGAATGAAGAACAAAAACCATGTGATCATCTCAATAGGTTCAGAAAAAGCATGTGACAAAGTTCAACATCCCTTCATGATAAAAACTCTCAACAAATTAGGTATAGAAGGAATGTACCACAACACAATAAAGGCCATGTATGACAAGCCCAAAGCTAACATCATACTCAGTGGGCAAAAGTTGAAAGCTTTTCCTCTAAAATTAGGAACAAGACAAGATGGTGCCCAGTTTTACCACTTCTATTCGAGCAATTAGACAAGTAAAAGAAATAAAAGGCATCAAAATAGGAAAGGAAGAAGTGAAATCATGTCTATTTGCCAGTGACATGAACTTATACATAGAAAACCCCTAAGACTCTACCAAAAAAAAAAAAAAAAAAACTGCCAGAACTGATAAATGAGTTCACTAAAGTTGCAGGATACAAAATCAACAAACAAAAATCAGTAGTGTTTCTTTACACTAAGAATTTACTGTCTGAAAAAGAATTTAAGAAATCAGTGCCATTCACAATAACATCAAAACCAAAATAAAATACCTAGGAGTAAATTTAGCTAAGAAGGTGAAAAATCTATATACTGAATAAAACATTAATGAAAGAAATAGTTGGCAACCAAATAACTGAAAAGGTATCCCATGTTCATGGATTGTAAGAATTAATATTGTTAACAATGTCCATACTACTCAAAGTGATGTACAAATTCAATGCAATTTATATCAGAATTCAAATGTTATTTTTCTCAGAAATAGAAAAAAAATCTTAAAATTTGAGTGGAACCACGAAAGGATAGTTTCTTAAATAAGTGGTATTGCCAAAGAGGAAAAAGTGAATTACTTTCAAATGCATCAATTGGCATTAGACTTCCAATCAACAAAAGTGCATACTAGAAAACAATATGTTCAAAATTATGAGTAAAATATATTTTTGAACCTAGACTCCTATATGCAGTCTAATCAGCACTGAAGTGGCAAAGCAAAATAAAGACATTTCCAGAAGTATAAGAACCCAGAAAGTTTGCTTCTCCACATAACCCTTCCTTCAAGCAATTACACAAGGATGTTTTTCCACAGAGTGAAAAATGAATTAAAGAAACA
>CM052440.1:84057939-84172396 GCA_028533085.1 Varecia variegata | reverse complement strand
ATGTTCAAAATTATGAGTAAAATATATTTTTGAACCTAGACTCCTATATGCAGTCTAATCAGCACTGAAGTGGCAAAGCAAAATAAAGACATTTCCAGAAGTATAAGAACCCAGAAAGTTTGCTTCTCCACATAACCCTTCCTTCAAGCAATTACACAAGGATGTTTTTCCACAGAGTGAAAAATGAATTAAAGAAACAGAATGAGCAGAGTAATAATATGAATAAAAAAATTATAAAGTATATAGTTATGAGTTATGAACAAAGAAATTATAGTAAGTCTAAGTTTATAGTAAGTCTAAGTAATTGTTAAGGGAAAATGTCCAAAAGATTAATAACAATTTGGAAGTAAAATCCCATATTATCTCAACAAAGTAGGGAAGTGAGATGCTGGAAGAATGAGAAACATGAAACTGTGCTAAGATTCTTCTCTTGTTTGGGGAGAAGAAATGGATAGTGTCTAAACTCTATACATAACTAAGTGAAAAGTGTGTATAAGTACAGATGTTAAATATTTAAAGGTCAACCACTAGGAAAATAGAAATGGAATGTGTACATTCCAAACCATTAGAGGAAAAAAGTGGACAAAAAGAACCCCACAAAAAAACCCTGAGCAATTTATCAAAGGGAAGGAAAGGCAAAAGTATAAAATAAATAAAATAAAATAAAACACTGAACATTGAAATTAGAAGAATAAAATAAGATAGCAGAAATAAGAAAGATATTAATCATTACTAAAAAATTAAATGAGTTAAATTTCTCTATTAAAAGAGATACTCTAATGTTGGCTTGCTAGGTTAATGAGAAGCAGAAAAGAAAGAAGTCTAATAAGTTCAATCAGGAATGAAAAAGGAGAAATTACAACTGATACCACAGAAACACAAAATATCATCTATGAATACTATAAAAACCTCTATGATCATAAACTTGAAAATATGGAGGAAATGGACAAATTCTTAGAAACACACAGCCTCCCTAGGCTCAATCAGGAAGAAATAGAATTCCTAAACAGACCAATATCAAGTACAGAAATTGAAACAGCAATAAAAAAACCTTCCTAAAAAGAAAAGTCCTGGACCAGATGGTTTCACACCCAAATTTTACCAGACCTACAAAGAAGAATTGGTGCCTATCCTGCAGAAATTATTCCACAACATCAAGAAGTAATGAATCCTCCCCAACACGTTTTATGAAGCCAACATCACCCTGAAACCAAAACCAGGAAAGAACACAACAAAAAAAGAAAACTACAGACCAGTATCCCTTATGAATATAAAAATTCTCAACAATATCCTAGCAAATGTAATTTAGGTTCTTATCAAAAAAATCATTCATGGCTGGGCACGGTGGCTCACGCCTGTAATCCTAGCACTCTGGGAGGCCTAGGCGGGTGGATCGCTCAAGGTCAGGAGTTCGAGACCAGCCTGAGCAAGAGAGAGACCCCATCTCTACTAAAAAATAGAAACAAATTATCTGGCCAACTAAAAATATATATAGAAAAAATTAGCCAGGCCTGGTGGTGCATGCCTGTAGTCTCAGCTACTCGGGAGGCTGAGGCAGAAGGATCGTTTGGGCCCAGGAGTGTGAGGTTGCTGTGAGCTAGGCTGACGCCATGGCACTCACTCTAGCCCAGGCAACACAGTGAGACTCTGTCTCAAAAAAAAAAAAAAATCATTCATCATGACCAAGTGGGCTTCATCCCAGAGATGCAGGGATGGTTCAACATATGCAAATCTATAAACGTAATTCACCACATAAATCGAAGTAAAAACAAAGACCATATGATCCTCTCAATAAACGCATAAAAAGCATTTGACAAAATTCAGCACACTTTTATGATAAGAACACTTAACAAAATAGGCATAGACGAGACTCACCTTAAAATGATAAAAACCATATATGACAAACCCACAGCCAACATTATACTGAACGGAGAAATATTGAAAGCATTCCCGCTTAGAACTGGAACCAGACAAGACTGCCCTCTACCACATCTGTTCAACACAGTGCTGGAAGTCCTAGCCAGAGCAATCAGACAAGAGAAGGAAATCAAGGGCATACAAATGGGGGCAGAAGAGGTCAAACTCGCACTCTTTGCTGATGATATGATCTTATATTTAGAAAACCCCAAGGATTCTGCCAAGAGACTACTGGAATTGATAAATAAGTTCATCAAAGTCTCAGGTTACAAAATTACTGTACAGAAATCAGTGGCATTCCTAAAGGCCAACAACAGTCAAACTGAGAACCAAATCAAATACTCAATATCCTTCACAATAGCAACAAAGAAAATAAAATACCTAGGAATATATTTAATTAAGGAGGTAAAAGACCTCTATAGGGAGAACTACAAAACACTGAGGAAGGAAATAGCAGAAAACGTAAACAGGTGGAAAACTATACCATGCTCATGGGTCAGCAGAATCAACATTGCTAAAATGTCTGTATTGCCCAAAGTTATCCACAGGTTCAATATAATCCCTATTAAAATACCAACATCATTTTTCGCAGATCTAGAAAAAATAATTCTACGCTTTGTATGGAACCAGAGAAGACCCTGTATAGCAAAAGCAATCTTAAGCAAAAGGAACAAATTGTGAGGCATCAGTTTACCAGACTTCAAGCTATACTACAAGGCTATATAACTAAAACAGCATGGTACTGGCACAAGAACAGACACATAGACCAATGGAACAGAACTGAGAACCCAGGTATAAAACCATCCTTATATAGCCATCTAATCTTTAACAAAGCAGACAAAAACATACACTATGGAAAAGAATCCTTATTCAATAAATGGTGCTGGAAAAATTGGATAGCCACATGTAGGAGACTGAAACAAGATCCACACCTCTCACCTCTCACAAAAATCAACTCACAGTGAATAATAGACTTAAACCTAAGGCGTGAAACTATAAGAATTCTAGAAGAAAATGTTGGAAAAACTCTTATAGACGTTGGCCTAGGGAAAGAATTTGTGAAGAAGACCCCAAAGGCAATCACAGCAACAACAAAAATAAATAAATTGGGACCTGATCAAATTAAAAAGCTTCTGCACAGCCAAGGAAACTATCATGAGAGCAAACAGACAACCTACAGAATGGAAAAAAATATTCACATGCTACACATTCAGTAAAGGGCTGATAAATATAATCTATAGAACTCAGAAAAATCAGCAAGAAAAAAAACAAACAACCCCATTAAAAAGTGGGCAAAGTACATGAACAGAAACTTCTCAAAAGAAGACAACAGCTAACAAACATATGAAAAAATGCTCAACATCTCTAATCATCAGGGAAATGCAAACCAAAGCCACAATGAGATATCACTTAACTCCAGTGAGCATGGCTTTTATCAAAAAGTCCCAAAACAATAAATGTTGGTGTAGATGCAAAGAGACAGGAACACTCATACAGTGCTGGTGGGACTGTAAACTAGTGCAACCTCTATGGAAAGTAATATGGAGATACCTCAAAGAGCTACAAGTAGAACCACCATTTGATCCAGCAATCCCATTACTGGGCATCTACCCAAAGGAAAAAAAAAAGACATTCTATAAAAAAGACATCTGCACTCCAATGTTTATAGCAGCATAATTCACAATTGCAAAGATGTGGAAACAACCCAGGTGCCCATCAATACATGAGTGGATTAATAAAATTTGGTATATGTATACCATGGAGTTCTACTCAACCACAGGAAACGATGGTGATCTAGCACTTCTTGTATTATCCTGGATAGAGCTGAAGCCCATTCTACTAGAAGTATCCCAAGAATGGAAAAGCAAGCACCTCATGTACTCACCATCAAATTGGTATTAATTGATCAACACTTAACGTGTACATATGGCAGTAACATTCTTTGGGTGTCAGGCTGGTGGGAGGAGGAGGAGGGGATGGGTATATTCCCACCTAATGGGTGCAGTGTGCACTGTCTAGGGGATGGGCACATTTGAAACTCTGACTCGGGTAGGGCAGAGGCAATATTTGTAACCTAAACATTTGTACTCCTGTAATATGCTGAAATAAAAAATAAATTCATCAATTAATTAAGAGAAATCTAGCTCTAACTTGTTATAATAGATACAGTAAAAGAAAGTGACCTAAAGAGAATGAAAATAAAGGGATGGAAAAGGAATACTAGATAATCCTTTCAATGCAGATGTAATAAGAACAATATCAGAAGTAGAATTCCAGCTGAAAGGCATTAAACAAGAATAAGAGAGATATTTGACATTGGTAAAAGGTATAATTCATCAAGAATATATAACAGTTATAAAACGACATGAGCCTAACAATGTAGTTTGGAAATGTATCAATCAGACACTAATAGAACTATAAGGAGAAAATAAACACACATAGACAGTGGGAGATTTAATGAGCTTGTAGAAAATGACAAATAGATCAAGACAGAAGAAAGGATAAAGAACATCTAAATAATACAATACCACATATAACCTATTAATGATAGATTTGTACCCTATATATTGCAAAACCACACATTCTTTTTACACACCCAGAAACATTCACAAAATTAGCCATGATTTAAGTCACAAAGAACAAATTCTAAAACGTCTCCAACTTCAATATAACAAAATTAAAAATTAACCATAAAAACAATAAATAGCCCCTCCAAAATCTATCCACTTTAAAGATTTAAGTCACTCTTCTGAATAACTCACAGCTGAAACTGCAAAGTACAGTAATGCTCCACATAACAACATTTCAGTCGCTGAGGGACTGCATATACAACGGTAGTTCCGTAAGATTATAGTGGAGCTGAAAATTCCTATTGCCTAGTGACATCATAGCTGTTGTAATGTCGTAGCACAACACGTTACTTACATGTTTGTGGTGATGCTGGTGTAAACAAACCTACTGCACTGCAGTTGTTACAGCAAGTGTTACAGCGAGTGGTCCCAAGGACAAACGGAGCGGCACACGGAGAGTCGGAGAATCAAGGTTTATTCGCCGGCGGGCTCAGAGGGGTCTCGCCACCAAATTCTGAGCCCCGTCTACCCAATTTTTCCCATTTTTATTAAGTTGGGGTGATCCAAGGGGAGGGGTCTCAGGTGACTAATGCCTGCCAGGTAATAGGTTAGGTTAGTGTCTTGCACCAGGTAATTAGGTTTAGTGTTATGCTGATGTGCTAGATGTTAGGCTAGTGTCCTGCACCAGGTAATTAGGTTTAGTGTTATGTTGATGTGTTAGACGTTAAGTTAGTGATATGCTAATGTGTCGGGTATTAGGTTAGTGGTATGTTAATGTGCCAGGTGTTAGGTTAGTAATATGCTAATGTGGGTCTTCCGTGAGGGGTGGGGGTCTCAGGTGGCTGCTGTGCTAAGTAATAGATGACCTTATCACAGTCATATAAAAGTATAGCACATACAAGTCTGGGTGCGGTGGCTCACGCCTGTCATCTCAGCACTTTAGGAGAATCACTTAAGCCCAGGAGTTTGAGACCAGCCTGGGCAACATAGCAAGACCCTGTCTCTTCAAAAAATTAAAAATCAGCCAGGCATGGTGATGTGTGCCTGTATTCCCAGCAACTCAGGAGGCTGAGGCAGGATCACTTGAGCCCAGGAGTTGGAGGTTACAGTGAGCTGTGATGATGGCACTGCACTCTAGCCTGGGCAATGGAGCAAGACCTTGTCTCAGAAAAAAAAACAAATACAGCATATACAATTATGTGCAGTACATAATACTTGACAATGATAATAAATGACTATATACTGGTTTATGTATTTATTATACTATACTTTTATTATTATTTTGGAGTATACTCCTCTACTTATTAGGAAAAAAGTTAACTGGAAAACAGCCTCAGGCAGTTCCTTCAGGAGGTATTCAGAAGAAGGCATTGTTATGATAGGAGATGACAGCTCCATGCATGTCATTGTCCCTGAAGACCTTCCAGCGGGACAAGATATGGATGGGTATGGAAGACGGTGACACTGATGATCCTGACCCTGTGTAGGCCTAGGCTAATGTGTGTGTTTATGTCCTAGTTTTTAACAAAAAAGTTTTTAAAAAAATTAATTGAGAAAAGCTTATAGAAAAAAGATATGAAGAAAGAAAATATTTTAAATATTTACAGCTGTACAATATGTTTGTTTTAAGCTAAGTGTTATTACAAAGATGTCAAAAAGTTCTAAAAAAATTAAAAGTTCATAAAGTAAAAAAGTTACAGTAAGCTAATGTTAATTTATTATTGAAGAAAAAAATATTTTTTATAAATTTAGTGTAGCCTAAGTGTGCAGTGTTTAAAGTCCACAGTAGTGCACAGTGATGTCCTAGGCCTTCACATGCTCTCCCTGACTCTCCCAGAGCAACTTCCAGCCCTGCAAGCTCCATTCATGGTAAGTGCTCTGTGCAGGTATACTGTTTTTTATCTCTTATACTGTATTTTTACCGTACCTTTTCTATGTTTAGATACACAAATACTTACCATGTGTTCCAGTTGCCTGCAGTATTTGGCATAGTAACATGCTGTTCCAATTTGTAGCCCAGAAGCAATGGGCTATTCCATGTACCCCAGTGTGGAGCAGGCTGTGCTGTCTAGGTTTGTGTAAGTGCACTCCGCAATGTTCACACAACAGAATCTCTTAACAGCGCGTTTCTCAGAACACCTCCCCATCCTTATGCGATACATGATTGTATTAATACTTAAAAACGAGAGTGTGAGAGCACTATATCTTAAATATGTGAGATGTACCAATCAAGGCCAAAGAAAAATTCAGATTCTAATATTCATTTATTAAAAAAAGACTTACATTAAATAAACTAAAAGAATAGCAAAATAACCACAAAGTATGAAGGAATGCATATATAAAAATAAAAACATAAATTAATAAAATATAAAACAAAAATAGATTTTATCAATAAACCCTAAAGCTGATTCTTTGAAAAGACCAATAAATAGACAAACCTTCATCAAATCCAATTTCTATAAAAGGACACAGCAACATCAGGAATGCAAAAAGCAACATAATTACAGATGTGGGAATTATTTTTAGAATAATAAGACAATTTCATGCCTGTTCTGTGGCACCTTGGAGGTGATCAGCTACTTCAAGATGAAGCCAAATGTGTCCTTCCCAGACACTGGCTGCCAGAAACTCATGGAAGCGGACAATGAACGCAAGCTCTGTAGCTTTCAGGAGAAGGACATGGCCACAGAAGTGCTGCTGGAGCTCTGGGTGAAGGATGGAAGGATCGTGTGGTTCTAATCAATGGTACAAACGACGGACGAGGTTTGCCCATGGAGCATGTGTCTTGCCCACGGCTGTCCGCCGGCTCACGAGTGAGGGCCTTCCTGCTACAGGCACAGGAGAACCGGAGAACGGGAGCACACATTCGTGCAGGGCGGCATCGTGGGTGCCAATCTGAGTGTGCTCCATGTGGTTATTGTAATAAAAAGGTAGAAGGATATTCCTGGACTAATAGCTGGGGCCCAAAGGAGATGGCAGAATCTGCAAACTTCTCAGTCTCTCCACCAAAGACGACGTCGGCCCGTGTGCTGTGAGAAGGCCCCTAAACCAAGAACAGAGAAGCCTCACGACAAAGCACCCGAGATGCAGCACCGTGTTAGTCCGCATGTCCTGCGGCACAGACATTGCTGTATTGCTCTGAAGAAACAGCATAGTGAGGAAAATAAGGAAGCGGCCAAAGAATATACCAAACTTTCGGCCAAGAAAACGAAGGCGGACAAAGAAAAATGCCAGGCACAGATTGTCAAGAGATGGAAGCTGTCCTCTCTGAGCTTCTGAGTCCAATCAAAAATAAGATTTTCTGAGAGTAGCAAATTAGATCAGACCTCAAAAAAAAAAAAAAAAAAAAAGAAGAGAAAATGTTATGAACAAATTTATGCCAGTATATTTGAAAATCTAAGTGAATTGGATGCTTTAATGCAGGAAAACAGGAATTACAAAAATTATCTTAAGAAATTAAAAAAAAAATTACAGTAGAAATTGAAAAGGTAGTCAAAATTTTAGCCTTTGAAAAGGCCCAAGATCCAACATTTGTATTTATGAGAGCCACCAAACTATCAAGAAATAGATCATTCTTATATTATATAAAGTTTCCAGGAACAGAAAGAGCTAGAAAACATCCCCACTCATCTCATAAGACTAATTAGAAGGGCCAGGTGTGGTGGCTCATGCCTGTAATCCCAGCACTCTGGGAGGCTGAGGCTGGAGGATCACTTGAGCACAGGAGTTTGAGACCAGCCTGAGCAAGAGAGACCTGGTAGAGTCTTTAGTAGGATCTCTTTAGTAGAGACTCTGTCTCTACTAAAAAATAGAAAAAATTAGCTGGGCGCAGTGGCACATGCCTGCAGTCCCAGCTACTCGGGAGGCTGAGGCAGGAGGATCAATTGAGCCCAGGAGTTTGAGGTTGCTGTGAGCTGGGCTGATGCCACGGCACTCTAGCTCAGGCAACAGAGTGAGACTCTGTCTCAAAAAAAAAAAAAAAACTAATAGAAGATTAATTCTAATAAGTAAAAGAGAAAAAAGCAATAAGTTATAAATATGAAAATATGTACACATAACTATCATTGTTTGCAGACAACATGCTAATCCGAGTAGAATATCCAAGCAAATCAACCAAAAACCCTATATAACAATTAGTAGGATAAGTAAAGTAGAAGATTAGCAAAGAAAAATACCACTTTCCAGTACTGGTAATAACTAATTTGTAAATATAATAGATAAGATCTTATGCTACCACTTTTTCTAGTCAATATTATACTACAAGTTTTATCCAATGCAATGAGAAAAATAAATCAAAGGATAAGAACTGAAGATGAACAAACAAAATTAAATACAAAAAAATTAATTGCCTGTGTAGAGTATATAAAAGAAACTACAGATAAATTGCTAAAACTAGTAAGAGAGTTCAGTAAATCTTCTGTATATGAAATCAATTATACTGCCTCTACATCAGTAGCAAACTGATGTAACTTTTAAAAATGTAACTTTTAAACATACCTCTTTAAATGTGCAACAAAATAAAGAAGATAACTAGCAACAATTTGACAAAGATGCATATAGGGAAATTATGATATTTTATTGAAGACATTAAATAAATGGAGAGACACACCCTGTTCCTGGCTGGGAGACAGCATCACAAAGCTGTCAAGATTGGCCAAGTTAATCTGTATTTCAATGCAATTCCAGTAAGACTCTCGGCAGAATGCATATGACTTGACAAATTGATTCTGAGAAGTCCACGGAATAGAGAAGGAAAATAAATAGCCGAGGCGAATTCTGAAGGACAGGCTGCAGGGACTGACTGAGAGCCCGGCGTGCCGCAAAGCCATAGTAATTAAGACGAAATAGTTCCTCGGTGCCAAGATAAACAAATGACCTCCAGAGTAGAATGAAGAGGCTAGCATACTGCCCACACACCTATGGACGTGCAGTGTATGTCAGAACAGATATGTCAAATAATTAGATACAGATGTACTGTTCGGTAAATAGTATTAAGAAAATTGATTATGCAGAAAAAGATAAAAGCATATTTCTACTTCATATAAAATATGAAAATAAATTCCAGGTTAATGAGTTATCATGCAAACAAAACTTTAGAACCTTTAGAAGAACATAGAGGAGAATGTCTTTATGACCTAGAATAAATAGGAAGGATTTTTAAACAAGATATGAAAAGCACAAGGAAAAAACATAAATTTGACCACACTGAAATTTAAAATCTAGAGTCATTAAAATGCACACCATAAATAAAGCTAGAGAAAGCCATAGACTGGAAGAAGATACTTGTAATGCATATACTGTAAAGAATTTATAAAGGACCCTAAAAATAAACAAGATAAATAACCCACAAGTCAGATAAGCAAAAATATGAACATGAAATTCAACAGAAAATAAAATCTAAATTCTCAACCCTCTAAGCATTTTAAAACCAAATTAAAACATCAGTGAAACATCATTTCATGCCCATGATAGGAGCAATATTTTTAAAAATCCATCACTACCAAGAGTTGATGAGTCTGTAGAGCAACACGTGGACAGCATAGCACGTCTGGTAAAATGAAGACATGTGTACCTTCAACTGGCAGTTCCACTTCTGAGCAGACACCAAGACATGGACCTGCATGTTTATTGCAGTGTTATTTGTAATAGCAAAAAAAAAAAAAAAAAAAAAAAAATTTGAAAAACCCAAATGACCTTTAACAGGAGGGTGGGTTTTTTAATGGCGTGAATGAACTAGGGCTAAAATACATGAAATGGCTAATTCCCAAAAACTTCACATGGACTGCAACAAAAGCAAGTTTGCAGAAAAGGTACTGTGTATTACAGGTAGTATTACTGTTTATGTAAAGTTTTGAAACATTCAAAATGATGCTGTGTGTTTTCATATTTAGTGAAGGTGTCCGAGCACTCGGGGAATTAGAAACACCAGGCTCACTTAGTGATTCCCTCTGGCGAAGGAGGCAGAGGGGCTTCCCTGGCACCTGGGATTGGCTGCATGGGTGTAGCGCTCCCTCTCTCCTCCAGGTGTGCCACCGGGGAGGCCTGGCAGGACATCATGCTGGCCTGCATGCCAGGCAAGAAATGTGCCCCTGAGTCCGAGCCCAGCAACAGCACAGAAGGCGAAGCCCCCTGCGGCAGCAGCTTCGCTGTCTTCTACTTCATCAGCTTCTACATGCTCTGTGCCTTCCTGGTAAGCCGAGCTGGGCTCCACAGCCACAGGGAATGAGTGTGCAGTTCCAGGGCAGCCCAAGCCCTTGATCTCTGCAGCTCATGGTGAGGGCAACCCCATCGGAGCAGCTGGCTTGGGAAGACCAAGTTAGTAGTCCAACCACATTGAGATAAAGGCAAAAAGCCCTGGGCCTGAGTGGGCTCAGCCAGAATCTTGCTTGTCCATTCTCAGCTCTTGTCATGGTGGCTTTGTCCCAGATGACAAAGGGGACATGTGGAAGCCTAGAGGGAATGTATACTTTTTTGGCATCTTGCTGAGGAGTGAGGGAAAGGTGGTAGGTGTAGTCTACCTCTGTCCCGGGCAGCCCTGCCCAGCAGCTTGGTAGGAGGGAAGCTGTCCAACCCTGTATGGGTTCATCCCACACAGCTATCAAGGAAGCTGTGTCAAGCGTATGTCCAGGACACCCAAGTTCTAGGAGTGGTGGGACATACTGCTGGTATTTAGAAATGGTGGCTTCTGCTGTGCACGGGCACTGGCTAGCAAAGTGGATCGAGTGGCAAGTGCGTAGGAAAGTCCTCGTAGAGTGCTTCATTGTACTAACTGTTCTCTGCAGATCATCAACCTCTTTGTAGCTGTCATCATGGACAACTTTGACTACCTGACAAGGGACTGGTCAATCCTTGGTCCCCACCACCTGGATGAATTTAAAAGAATCTGGGCAGAGTATGACCCTGAAGCCAAGTAAGTTCCCAGAGGGAAATCCTGACCCTCCCAGGCTGAGAGAGGGTATTGGCTGGCCATGCCTGCAGGAGAGGTTCACATGGGCCAACACCGGGTGGACCATTTGGAAATACTGACTGCCTCAGGGTGAAGGGTCAAGGGCCAGCGAGAGGAGGCCAGGCGCCTTCGGCTAAGTCAAGAACACACCTGTTACATTCAGTTGAATGGAAGGATAGGAGGTCCTAGTATCAGGAATAACAAGCAAGTGCTCAAGTTAGGATGTTTAGGGCCAGGTAGATCTCAGCTTTACGCCCTCATTAATCGATCGCATTTGACTGACACTCAGTAAATACCTTTTGGTCAGATGGTCAGTTGATTGAATCAGCAAGTACAATTTAAGAATTCCGTTGCACTACTGAAATCCCTTCCACCTTGAACACATCATGGACAGAAAATTGTTTATTAAAATCCAGACGTGTAGAGTGGGTTTGCAGTTGTGCCACACAATTCTGCAAGTCTGCCCTGAGTTTGACGGATAGAGCCGCACTGGCGTGTGCCCCACCTCTCAGGACCCGCAGAAACACCGCCCTCTGACTGCTTGTCCCCCGCCCCTTGCTTTTCTAGGGGTCGTATCAAACACCTAGATGTGGTGACCCTGCTCCGGCGGATTCAGCCCCCACTGGGCTTTGGGAAGCTGTGCCCTCACCGCGTGGCTTGCAAAGTAAGAGAGGACCTGGGTTTGTGGGCGAAAGAGACAAAATATGGGAGGCGAGATGCCTGTTTGTCTTAGGACCTGGGTTGGGCCGTGGATCCTAAAGGGGATTGAAGATAGTGTTCTGTGTGCCTGAAGAAATGAGCCTGACCCAGTGTTTTAAGGGTCCTTCAGCTCTGATCCTCAGACCCTCTCAAGGAGCCACAGAGAGAACGCTCACATCCCAGTGAGCGTGTGCCCGTCCTGGATCAAGGACGTGTTCAGCCCACCTGACTGCACCGTCCAGGCACCCTGGGAGAACTCCCAGCCCGGGGCTATGGGTTAGGGCTCTCCTGGGTCAGAGGGCCATTAGAGAGTCCGTGCATTAGCTTCATGAGGGTGGCGGGGAGCGCAGCCTGCATTAGCTGCGCCTCAGCCTGGACAGGGCTGAGAGGCACCCGTGCGACCAGGAGACGGGCGCGGGCAGGCTGCACACTGGGCTCCGAGCTTTCCAGTAGCCACTGTACGGTTCACACTGTCCGTGAGATCCAAAAGGGTCCAGTCATTCAGGAAAAGTACAACCTTTTGGCACTTAGATCCACAGGAGCCCAGAGACGGCATTAGGGTGGACACTGTGCTGAGCCCCGGGCCAGGCTCTCTCATCGCGACCCCGGCGTGTGCTGGCGGCACCACCCTAGAGCACAGGGCGCGCACGCTGTGGGTGGGACGGGGAAAAGCGGGCAGTACAGTCCCCTCAGCGTCGGCAGCTTCCGACCCTGCGTGGTGAGAGGACACGCTGCAGCTCCACAAGCAAGCCCCTGTCCTCCTCAGTCCTGTCTGGGCGTGGATGGCTGCGGCCAAGGCTCCCAGCCAGCGCCTGCCGTGCAGCTGTGCTTTGCTGCCAGCGGGAGCACAGTGTGTACCAAGCAGACATCTGGGCCGGGCGGGAGGCCGCGTGGGCTGCTCCTCCTGCTGTGGAGGCGGGGGGTCTAACGAGGACTCTCATGGCAAGGCCAAGATTCTCCCTGGAAAGAGTTTTGAACACATTCTAGTGGCCCATGCTTCACACCCCCACCCATCCCGACAACACCCACTCGCGTTCTGAGTCTCCCCCACAGCGTTCTCCTGCCGTGGTGGTTCTGTAGGTCCTTTGAGAACCTTCTGCTATAACCACCGGCTTTGCCCCTTCCCCTGCAGCGCCTGGTATCCATGAACATGCCTCTGAACAGCGATGGGACAGTCATGTTCAATGCCACCCTGTTTGCCCTGGTCAGGACAGCCCTGAGGATCAAAACAGAAGGTAAGGGTGCCCGTGGGCACTGGAGAGCCACCCAGCAGGTCTAGAAGACCCACCAAGGAGGGCTCAGCAGCCTGCAGAGTGCTCTGGGACCTTCCTGTCCCATGCAGCACCCGAGCAGGGAGCCAGGGCCAAGCTGCACTCCAGAGCATCAAAGAGGCCCTGCCTGCTTGTGTTTTCTTTGCTAACTGAATGGCCTCCTTGCCTTTAGCTTATTTATTTTGAACTCTAGCCTTCCATTAAACCCTAGAAATTATTCTGGGTGATATTTTGAAGTCATAGGGTATAAAACAGGAGTAGATGGTGTTAGCTGAAGCAGGACCAAGCCCCATCTGGGTGGACTTATACTGGCTAAAGGTGGGTCTCTCAAGTGCTCAATTCTCTTTAAACTAAAAGGATCTGTGCTGGGAAGACGTGCTGGGAAGGGGACATAGTAACAGGTGGTGAGCAGGGTGGAGTCCTCACATACGATTGCACAGGCTATGCCCAGCACAGGTGCTCAGCCAGCCAGCAGGTCAAGGTTAAGTTCTCACCTGTGCTACACCAGTCAGGCCACGCTCCCTCAGTGCTGCATCCATCTGGAGGGGGCTTCTAGTTTGCACAAAGGTGCCCTATGGGCTAGTGGGCTAGCAGCAGCCGTGGCTGTCTTTATAATTGATAAGGACACTTATCACTTGCCACTCTGGGGAAAAGGCTGTATAAAATGTACCTATGACGATGCATCTCTCTCCAAGAGCTTCTAGCCCATTGCAGTGTTTCTTAGAGAATGGTCAAAAGACCACCTGCCTTAGAATGAGGCACTTGTTTAAAATACTATATCCCAAGTACCCGCACAGATCTACTGAGTCTGAATCTCTGAGTAGGGCTCAGGAATCTGCATTTTGAACCAGCTGAATAGATGATTCACACCCACTGGTTAGAGCAGTTAGAGAAAACACAGATGAGAAAAGCAGCATGTTTTCTTTCTCTTTTATGTTTTTTTAGACAGAAGCTTGTTCTGTTGCCCCAGAGTGCAATGGCGTCATGATAGCATGAGCCACCGCGCCCGGCCAGCAGGTTTTCTTTTCCGCTTCCTACACGTTAACCTTGGAGGCTCAGGCTGCCAGGCAGTGTTTCCTTGGTGCAACAGAAGGAGCCCTGGGCAGGGCAACAGGAGGCTTGAAGCTGACTCCCAGCTCTCTCTAGAGACATGAGTGTGAGCCATTTATTCTGTTTCTACTTCAGTTGCTTCAGGTGTAGAATAAAGAAAGGTGATGGTGTGGTTCAGGGAATAACCCAGAGAGGGACCTTCTCTTAGTTAGATCCTCCCAGAAAAATAACAAATGTCTGGAATGAAGGGCAGCGAGAACCAATCCAACAAGACACGTGTTAAAATAATGAGCTAATCCCAAAGAAAGGAAAATAGGTCAAGTTCTGCTGCTAAATTAAAAAGAAAGCAAATACCGTTAGTAGCCAGTGCAATAACTCAATCTGAAATGGATGTAAATAGGCCTATTTCTAAACTAAATACACATTTAATGCACACATATGTTTGTGTATCACATAGAAGAAAAATTTGGGCTCGGTGCAGTGGCTCACACCTGTCATCCTAGCACTCTGGGAGTCTGAGGTGGGAGGATCGCTTCAGACAGGGAATTTGAGACCAGCCTGAGCAAGAGCGAGACCCCATCTCTACTAAAAATAGAAAAATTAGCCGGGCATGGTGGCACACACCTGTAGTCCCAGCTTCTTGGGAGGCTGAGGCAGGAGGATCCCTTGAGCCCAGGAATTTGAGGTTACAGTGAGCTGTGATTGTGCCACTGCATTCCAGCCTGGGTGACAGAGTGAGACCATGTCCCAAAAAAAAATTAGAAGAAAATTTGTTAATATGTTAATATGATCACTGAGTGGTAGAATCAGCAGTAACTTTTACCTTCTTCCTTTAGTTTTCTTACTTTCCAAATTTCCTACAGTGAATATTATTATATCCATGTTTAGGAGGAAGAGTTTTCTTTTCCAAGGAGAGATGATGTTGTAATGACTGCTAGAGAGCATATGCTATAATACTTACAGCTTGATGTAAATTAAGGGTTGTAAGTTTTCGTTCCATAGAAGAACAATAAATAGTGACACACAAAGGGAGAGACTCAGCAATGTTGAAGATTCATTGTCAAAGCACACCACATCCCAACTAAATCATACCAATAGCTGATACCAATGCAGAGGAACCCACCAAAAATAGTCAAATACAGAGAGCCAATCTTGAAGAAATTGGAATTCCAAAGAAAAGCGGCAAAGCCAGTCATGTGAGAAATATAGTCAAGTCAAGAATTAAAGAAAATTGTTTAAACACTAAGGCATTTCAGAATAGCCACCACGGGGCCTGTCATGCGCCCCCCACCCCATGAAGGGTGAGCCTCCATCAGAAACACGCCCCCCACAGACTTGTTGAAATCTTAAGGCTGGAAGACAAAGGCAAGTTCTTAGAAGCAACTAGAAATAAATGTGAGAAAACATCTCAATTTGTGAGGATACAATTTAAATCCATCCTCACCCTTCGGACTTCTGAGAGTGGAAGGGACAGGAGAGAAATCAGCACCACATTTCAGAGAACCAGAGCCCCCAGCCCAGGCCCACACCCCCGGCCGAATGAGCTTTTCTCTTGGAACACGAAGGAAGATACTCAGGGACGCTCAGATGACCTGAAACAATTGTCAGTGAAGGTCCACAGTTACAAAGACCATTCTTAGAATAAATTAAGGCCTGATAAAAATTTGGAAGATGTATTCATTTCCTCGGTCTGCTGTAACAAACCATCACAAACTGAGTGGCTGAAAACAAGAGAAAGTCATTCTGTCACAGTTCGGGAGACCAGAGGCCCACAGCTAAGGTGTCGGTGGGGTTGGTTCCTTGTGGAGGCTCTGGGGAGAGTCCCCTCCCTGCCTCTCCTGGCGGCGGGTGGTGGCTAGCAGCGCTGGCGTGCACCAGGCCATGGCCACACTGCTCCTCCTCTGCCCCGGCTTCACGCAGCCTCCTTGTCCTGTGCGTGTCCTCTCGCCTCCACAGGGCCCTAAGCCACTGTGACCCAGTCTTCAGTGAGTCCTTCTGTGGAGACCCTGCTTCCAGCTGAGGTCACATTCTGAGGTTCCAGGGAGACATGAGAACATGAGATTCCAGGGGGACGTTATTCAACCCAGTCGAGAAGATCAGTGTATTTGAACAGTATATTGATTAGGACTCTTCACTTCATGGGCAGAAACCTCCAACGACCCTACCCAGGAAGGGAACTAATCTCTGCCTAAGTGAGGAGTGCTCAGTTAGCTCCTCTGTCCTCTGGCTCGGCTGTTTGGATCTGATGTGCAAACCAGGAGCTCAGGAGCCCAGCACCTTCTCTTCATGGTCACCTCTGCCTGCTCTCCCATGTGGCCCCAGAGGTGGCTCTGAACGCAGGCAGTCTGACACCCACTCTCAGGCGCGGTTCCATCTGCCTCTCCCACGTGCTAGCAGTAAATGGCCCCTATGTCAGTTCCCGCCTGCTGCATAATAAATTACCATAAACTTTTTGGCTTAAAATGACACCTAGTTATGAGCTCACAGTTCTGTAGGTCAGAAGTCCAGCTGCGGAGTAGCTGGGTTCTCTACCCATGGTCTCACGAGCCCAAACTCAGAATATCTTATCGGTCAGGCTGTGTGCTCTTCTAGAGGCTCTGGGGAAGTCGCCGCCTCTAAGCTTATTCAGGGTGTTGGCAGAATTCATGCTTTGCCGTTGTAGGTCTGCGGTCCCCGTTTTCCTGCTAGCTGTCCTCTGGGGACCACTCCGAGTCCCTGCAGACTGCCGTCTCAGCACAGTTCACGGCGTGGGTGTCCGCCAGCCAGAGCCTGTCTCTCACTGCCTCTCCTGCTCCCAGCTGGAGCAGGCTTTGAAAAGGCTCATGTGATTAGGTCAGGCCCCCCTAGATAATCTCCCTATTTTAGGGTCATAGGTGCCAGGTAGTGTAACCTAGTCACGGGGGTAAAATCCATCATGTTCCTGGTCCAGGGACTGGTGGGGGCAGACGGATATCTTGGGGAGCATCTTAGAATCTGTCCCTCGTACAGCTGCGGGTCTCAGCCCTCCTTTTTCACCATTGCAAGGCCAGGATCCCAGAGGCTGCATGGGATGGCACCTCATTAAGTCTTTTACCAGTGGGGACAGTAGACCCAGAGAAAATTCCAAACCGCAAAGACCTTGATTTCTGCTTCCACAGTTAGATTTTGCCACCTCCTCCCCAGGGGAGACTCAGAGGACAGAATCCTCATTGGCACAGAGGAGCCAGTGCTTGTGGGGGAGACTGCTCCCCATCATCCATGTTCCTGTGGCGCCTCTAGGAGGCCCATAAGAGATGCCTCCCGCAGGGAGCGCCCCACTGTGCCCCCCAGGCCAGTGCGTGTCTGAGCTGGCAAGCACGTGGCCCCCGGTGGAGCTGCCCAGCTGCCAGGCATAGGCCACGAGGAAAAGCATCGAGTGTCAGGTGGGGCAGAGGGACCCCCTGGCTGGCCTGAGCAACACGCAGCAGGAGGGGAGAGGAGTGGCTCTGGACAGGACACACAAGGAAAGGGAGGTGAAGGGAAAGAAAGAGGAAGAGGAAGGAGGTGGAGATAGGAAAGCTGGGGAGAAACTAAGCAAGGAAGGAAGAAACTGACCAGTCAGGGCCATCTGTGGTTTCGTGCTTTATTCAGAGGAAGCCACCGCATCGGAGGGCTGTCCGCTCTCCACAGGGCTGATCCTTGCATCTCCCTTCCCGCAGGGAACCTAGAGCAAGCCAACGAGGAGCTGCGGGCCATCATCAAGAAGATCTGGAAGCGGACCAGCATGAAGCTGCTGGACCAGGTGGTGCCCCCCGCAGGTGGTAAGTGCTGCCTGGGTTTGTGCACCTGGGCCCTCGCCTGCCCCGTGGTGCCTCCGAGAAACATGGCCACATCCCCTGGGACGGGACGTGCATTCTTGAGTCTGCTGGGCTTGCTGGAGGTTTGTTTTCTCCAGACCCTTCCTGTGGGGCTCAAAGGCCCTGTTGGTTGGAAGGGCCAGGGGTGTGAGGCCTGCACATGCAGAAGCAGACCTTCGGGCTGGAGCCTGGGCAACCTTGCATTTTACATATGGAAACAGGCAGGTCCCTTGATGCGTAGAGGTTTGGCAGAACTTCCAAGGAAGCTCCACAAAGTATAGGTGTTCCCGTAAACCTGGCCGTTGTCACTTGCTGTAGGCCCTGGAAGAAGAATCCCCTGGGATTCCACCCCTCTTGGTTGAAATTCTTTTCGTTCTTCCTAGAACAGTGTTTCCTGACCCTATCAGGCCCAAAGCCCCTTTTTATAACAAATAGTTTATATTGCCCCTGCTATGATCCCAAATAAAAATCATAGATAATGTAACCTTCCTATACATATAATTTCCAAAATATTAATGTAATGCTTTAACTCTAATATAAAATATATTAAAAGCAAATGTTTTCAATATATAAATGTTCAGGCACAACTATGCCAGAAATTATTAACAGATGAAATGCTCACATATACCCGCTTATTATGAATAAGTTTGTTTAAAGGAAGTAAGCCAACACTGATTATTGTTGGCACTTTTTATTTGTCAGTTTTAAGTAAGGGCTAAATAAGTATATTAAATAAGTATGTGTACACACACACACACACACACACACACACAGAATAACCACTATGTGAGAGTTACAGTGCAGGACTCGGGTACCACAAAGAGCGTTGCCATCAGGGATACAATCTTCCAAAATGTGAACCCCTCTTGGTCAAGTTCAAACAATACAAAGTACAGTCTTCTGTCACTTTACACAGCAGTTATATTCCTGGAAAATTCTGGGCATATTAAAACCATGCAAAAAAATGTCTTATGTCCCTATGCAAAACAAAATTAGGTTCTTAGCTGAGATTATAAGCAGGCGGTTCCCCCACATGGACGTATGACGTAACACTTGAGAGCTGTGCGGAGTACAACACGATGGCTTGTTGGGCAAAACACACCTGTGCTTTAAGGTAGTGGGCCCTGACCTTTTTGACACCAGGGACTGGTTTCATGGAAGACAATTTTTCCACGAGTGGGTGGGGGAGGCAGAGCTCAGGCGGTGATGTGAGTGACGGGGAGCTGCTGTAAATGCCGAGGAAGCTTCACTCGCCCGCCCGCCGCTCCCCTCCTGCTGTGCGGCCTACTTCCTAACAGGCCACGGACTGGTGCTGGTCTATGGCCCAGGGGTTGGGGATCACAGCTTTAAGGGACATGTCTACAACCACTTAATGCTGGTATCACCCCCAAATCACTCTGACAACTAAAACACATCCCACATCTTTCCCAAGCATTCCTTCAGAGATGCTGCCACCCCTGTTGAGAACTGCTTCCTGAAAGGAAAGCAGGACTCAGGCTCAGTGACAATCCCTTAGAGTGGCCACGGGCCACCTGATGTCATATGTAATCCTGACGACATTTCTTTGAAGGCTGCTTGAGGAACTAAAGTCTTAGAAGCTGCGAGGCCAACCCAAGGCTGCCTGGGGAGCACAGACAGGCTCCAGGTTCAGAGCCAGATCTGAGGGCACCGAGGACACCAGGCTCCTCGCACAGCACAGTTCTTCCTCCCTGGCCACCAGGGAAGAGCCCAGGGGTCCCTGGGCTCTTCCCTCCCGCACGGGAGCGAGGCCCTTGCTGGGTGGAAGGCCCATTACTGCTGTGCATTGGGCTGTTCTCAAGAGATAGCAGGAGCGGGAGAGCCAGCTCCGCCCCCTAGTCTGACCCCACCAGCTGTCTCCTCACAAGGAACCAGGAGGTGGAACCAGGGGCTACTTGCTGGGCATGAAATGTTCCCCTTGGGC
Source organism: Varecia variegata (assembly GCA_028533085.1). Taxonomy (NCBI): domain Eukaryota; kingdom Metazoa; phylum Chordata; class Mammalia; order Primates; family Lemuridae; genus Varecia; species Varecia variegata. Next base: position 84,152,186 of record CM052440.1, on the reverse strand, counting down.
ACTATGGCTTCGGCACCATCAGGCTCCCTTCCAAGGGAGAGACTGATGTATGTCATGTGTGATCTTGAGTGCCCAGCCTGGCAGGGACGCAGCCAAGCCACCTGGCACAAACATCTGTCTGCTTTGAAAGAAAAACCCAAACTTCAACAGGAGGAAAAGCGCTCCTTCCATCAACCCCTCCCTCCAGCCTTACAGCAGAACTATGTGTGCACTTACGGGTCTAGGGGACCGGCCCATTGATGATGGGCATTTGGATTCAAGCATTGGCAGTGTCAAGTAAAAAAAAAAAAAAGCAAGATGGGAAATAATTTTGATGATAGCCTATCTTTTCTGTAAGAAAAAAGGATAAGAATATGTATGCTTATTTATATAAATCATTTGCATAAAGGATCTTTGGAAAATACTCAAGAAACTAATGAAAAAAGGGCTATCTGCTAGGAGGTGGTAACTAGGCAGATAGGGGATGTGGTGGGGAGACTTTTCACCATATGCCTTTTTATATATTTTTCTCTTTTTGAGCCATGTGAATGTACTGTCTCTCCAAAAAAATTAAATTTAAAAAGTTGCCTAGGTGGCTCATGCCTATAATCCCAGTACTTTGGGAGGCTGAGGCAGGAGGATCGCTTGAGCACAGGAGTTTGAGGCTGCGGTGAGCTGTGATCCCGCCATTGCACTCTAGCCTGCCCTGTCTCAAAAAAAAAAAAGTTAAGAAAGTTGGAATGCTGAGAAAAATCAATTACATCCAGTTCAGTCCCCCTGCCTGCCTCTAACTCCCTCTCCTCTCTCCGTACATCTCAGATGATGAGGTCACAGTTGGCAAGTTCTATGCCACTTTCCTGATCCAAGAGTACTTCCGGAAATTCAAGAAGCGCAAAGAGCAGGGCCTTGTGGGCAAGCCCTCCCAGAGGAACGCCTTGTCCCTGCAGGTGAGGGGCCAGGCAGGGGTCCACACCGCATGAGGGTCCTGGTCACTTTCCTCTGACCTTGGCCAGAGTCCCAGTCTCTGGGCAGTCCCTTCAGAAGGAGCCTTTCTGAGAGTGCCAGCCTTTCTGAAGGTGGCTGTGAGGACGGGTGTTGTAATCCTCCCCTCCTGCCACCCCCGCACTGCCCTCCACAGTCCTGCCTGCTGTCACTGCCGCCCCAGAACTGGCCCGAGCTCTGCTGAGGTTCCCGTTCCCGTGGCAGCCCCCTGGCGGTGCCTCCGAAGGCGCCCTCTTCCTTCCTGGGTGGGCCAGCGGTTTCTTCCACCCGAGAGCAGCCAGAGCGGGCCCAGGGATGCCTGACCCTGGTTCACACACACAGCTGTACCTTCTGGCGGGTCGGGGGCTGGGTGGAGGGCCCAGGGGCCCAGCCCTGGGCAATGACTGGCTGGAAGCTTGGGGGAAAGGGACCAAGGTCCTCACACATCCGTCTGGGTTCCAGGCTGGCTTGCGCACGCTGCATGACATCGGGCCCGAGATCCGCCGGGCCATCTCTGGAGATCTGACTGCTGAGGAAGAGCTGGACAAGGCCATGAAAGAGGCTGTGTCCGCGGCTTCCGAAGACGACATCTTCAGGGTAGGTGGTGCCACGGCACTCTGCACCTCTGTGAAGCTCGGTTTGGAGCAGGAGCGGGGGCTGGGGTTCTGCCGAGCGCGTCCCGGGAGAACGGCCTGAGCTCAGTGGGCGACTCTAGGCTCTTCCCGCTCAGCTGCCTCCTTAACCTCTGCCTTTTCCAAGCCGACTCCGGCCCAAGCCGGGGCTCCCAGAACGTGGTGACTCACAGGGTGTCACGGGCCCCCGGAAAAGGGGAAGGAAGGAGCCATTTGCCTAAGGGAAATGTTTCCTAGGAGAAACTTCTACATTAGAAGTTGCAACATGAAACCCATGCCTAGTCTTCAGGGGGTCAGCTGGAGACCTCCACCCACACCCTCTGCCCCGTTCCCACGGCCGTGGGTGTTCCTGGCCCTCACCTCCCACGGCTGCTGCTGGGGGAACTGTGGGACCCTGAGTGTCTGGGTCGCTCCCTCTCTGGAGCTGCCAGGCATGGAGTTCCTGTCCGCCTTGTGCTCCTGGCATGGCCGTGCCTCTCCTGAGGGCAGACGGCCTTCCCATGCCCTGCACTGCTCCGGCCTGGCTGTCCGAGGCTTCTCCCTCTGAGCGGGAGCAGGAGCTGGGGGGCTTGTCCTCCACCCACCCCACCCGTCTTGCCTGCAGAGGGCCGGTGGCCTGTTTGGCAACCACGTCAGCTACTACCAAAGCGACGGCCGGGGCGCCTTCCCTCAGACCTTCACCACCCAGCGCCCGCTGCACATCAACAAGGCAGGCAACAGCCAAGGGGACACCGAGTCACCCTCCCACGAGAAACTGGTAGACTCCACCTTCACCCCCAGCAGCTACTCGTCCACTGGCTCCAACGCCAACATCAACAATGCCAACAATACCGCCCTGGGCCGCCTCCCCCGCCCTGCCGGCCACCCCAGCACCATCAGCACCGTGGAGGGCCACGGGCCCCCCTTGTCCCCTGCTGTCCGGGTACAGGAGGCAGCGTGGAAGCTCAGCTCCAAGAGGTAAGCTGGAGGGCGAGGCGCACAGGGCCGCACTCTGCAGCCCGCGGCAGCCTGCATGCAGGAGAGGGAGGCCCCTTCCTGGCCCCGCCCCGAAAGAGCCTTGACGGAGGCCACTGCCCCAGACCCCAGCAAGAGAGGGGCACCACCTGCCGATCAAACACGGCAGCCTCGCTCAGGACAAGCCGGCATCACTGGTGGCGGCGGCAGCTCCCGCAGCCTCCCTGAGCAGGCCAGCGTGAGCCTCTGAGATGCCGTATTCCGGCTACACAACAGAAACCATCCCTTCTGCACCTGCCCGGGTCTCCACTCAAACCTGGCCTTTCACCTGAGAAGGGAATGGGGTTACCACCTCTTCGTCAGAGCCCTTCGTGCCCTTCCTGGGCAGGGCGCTTGGGTACAGGGGGCCCTCTCTGTAGCTCTGGCCCATTCTGCCCCGGGGTGGGGCCAGACCACCACATTCCTGGTGGTCTTGATGGCACCTCCCACCTCCTGGCGCCCACTTTCCTCCCTGTCTCCCCATCCTCTGCTCCCGGTGCTCCAGGATGAGCTGCCGCTACGTGCAGGTGCCTCCTTCTGGCTCTGGGCCCCAGGGAGTGCAGCCTCTGTGGGTCTCCTGCCTGTCTACACCTGCAGCTCCATGTTTCCAAGGCGGGGCTGGGACAGGACACACCCTGCCTCTTGCCACCTCACCCTTAACTGTGCTGCTCTTCCAGAGTAGGACAGCGGGCTGCACGGTTCCCGTCTTGCGGGTTCTCAAGCAGGTCTCCTTTCCTGCCCTCCAACTCAGAAAACAGCTGAGACATGGGAGCTTCTTTCTAAATCCCCAGACAAGTGTCCTGAAGCTGCCTTCATCCAAGAAGCCTGAGCACTTGCCCATTGGCTTTCACATCCCTTCGTGGTATCCCTCTTCAGGTGGCCATATGCAGGCTCACATGGCCTGGACATTTAGCCGTGTGTGACGACAGACAAGTCACACTGGCCACCCACCCTGTCTCCCTTCCTCTCTGGAAGATTGGCTGGTTTAGCCACCCAGCAGCAGCTCTGGGTGAGCCCTGCGACTTGGGAGACATACACTGGTGCCTCCTGTACACAGGGCAGTGTGCTCAGACGATCGGAGAACGTCCAAGGCTAAGTGGCTTGCCTGCACCTGTCCTGGAGGCCCCTCCCTTTTCTGCAGCCTCACCCCTCTTGTACACGCTTCGAGGACTCAGTGCTAGCACCACTTTCTCCCCTGTTCACCTTATCAAAACCTCTTCTTAAAGAAGAGGCTCATGATGTCCATAGCATCTCAGTGTAAATTAAATTACCTCCCTCTAAGGGCATTTCCATGTTAAACCTTGTTCTGTATCATGTAAGGGGAGAGTGGTTTAGAGAGGAGCTGGGAAAGAAGACGCCAGGGGATTTCCATCTCCCCACAGATACATCAGTCCGTGAAATGAAATGCATACAGAGCACCTAGCGTAATGCCCTGCTCATAGTAAGTGCTCACTAAATGTCAGTTCTCTCTCTTCCCCTTGCAGTTGGTAAAAACAGTACTCAGGGTGCTAAGCTTCAACTTGGTGAAGAAGAAAACCATCGCCCTGGGGCCATGTCCTCTATGTCGCAGTCGAGGCTAAGGGCAGTGGCTCTGGCACTTGCTTTTGCTGAGAGCAGGACAGCACACCCTGTGCTCAGCAGTCCCCTGAGAACTGGGGCTGCCTGCCTGCCACCAGTCTGCGTCTGCAGCCCATCCTGTTGTGCCTGGCCAGAGCACACCCCACAACCCCTCCGCCTCCTCCTGACTGTGGGTGGGCTGGAGGACAAATGTCATTCCAATTTTACAGAAAGGGAAACTGAGGCATGGGGTGGGCTAAGTGACTTGGGCCAGAAGGTAAGTAAATAAGGGGTCAGAACTCAGATCTTCTTGGGTCCTAGCCCAGAACCTTCTCCCACATGGAACCCTCACCCTAATCTTAACGCTTCCGTGGCTCCTCTGCTACAGCGTTGGCTACAGGAGGACGGGGCGCAGCAGTTGCGTCTGTGTGCATCTGCGTGCGGGGCGTGTGCTGTCTCGCCCGCTGAGGGAAGGGAGGAGGGCTGGCGCTTCCTGATGTAGTCTCCATCCTGGACATCATAGGTGCCACTCCCGGGAGAGCCAGATAGCCGTGGTGTGCCCAGAGGACGTGTCTCCCGACAAGACCTGTGAAGTGAAGATGAGCGAAGACCTCGAGCCCTGCGGCGAGCCCAGCCTGCTCTGCACAGAGATGTGAGCTCCGCTGCCTTCTGCCCAGGCCAGCCGGGGCGGGGAAGGTCTGGAGGGGCGGGGCAGTCCCTGAAATCCCTCCTCTGGGTATAACCGGGGGAGGAGAGGAGATCACATGTCATAAAGTGCGTGTACAGCATCTCAGCTCATTAGGGGCTGGGGACCCCCATCACACACAATCCCTTTTAGCTTGGCCTTTCCTCACTATGAAGTGCTGCCAGGAGAACGTCTAAACACTGTTTCTTAAACTTTTTAGGCTGTAGCAACAGTTATGAATATATTTTGTAGTAAGACTCAGTACACATGTACGTATGTTGACCGTTAAATGTTTCATGAAGCTATTAAATACTTAACCAATAAAGCTGCCCAGAAGAGGGCACTGTTGGCAAATCCAGGGCTGAGATTTTTCTCCATGCAGGAATTTGGGGGTTTGTTTTTGTTTTTTTGAGATAGGGTCTTGCTCTTTCACCCAGGCTAGAGTGCAATGGTGTCATCATAGCTCACTGCAACCTCCAACTCCTGGGCCGAAGCGATCCTCCTGCCTCAGCCTCCCGAGTAGCTGGGACTACAGGCATGCGCCATGACATCTGGCTAATTTTTTTATTTTTTGTAGATACAGGGTCTTGCTATGTTGTTCAGGCTGGTCTTGACCTCCTGACCTCAAGCGATCCTGCCTCCTCAGCCTCCCAAAGTGTTAGGATTACAGGCACGAGCCACTGAGCCCAGCTGGAGAAAGGTTTTTTAACTGCAGATCTAGACCGATAAGAAGGTTGTGACTTCCATTTGGTCAGTTACAACTGGCACTTTTAAAAGAACAGCATAGCACAGTAGAAAATGTCAGAGTGTATCAAATGTCGCAAAGGCAAGTACTGTGTTGTGAAACATGTGCTTAATTGCCAATGTATGTATATATCTACTGAGTCTTCTGTAAAATGTCTTTAAGACTGTGGGCTGCATTCAAAACAAATTAAGGCACACTGTTTTAGAAGCTTGCCTGAGAGTACTTTACAGTGAGGAAGGACTAGCCTTTAGGCTTTTGGAGAAAGGAACAGTGTGGATGGAGGTGGTGGGAGGGGGACACCAGCTCCCACCCCAGGGAGTGTCAGGAGACGCAGCAGCCGTGGCCTGCCCTGCCTGGGGTCCGGGAACTGGGCTGGAACAGTAGCAGAGGCATTTCTTTCTCCCCTGGTGTACAAAGAAGAATCTAGTAAGGAAAACATGGAGATAGTAGCTGAGCCCAGCGACTCCTGGCAGATCAGCTAAGCGCCCCTGCCTTGGTGCCCCATCAGCAAAACAGGCAGTGGGGCGTGAATGACCTATTTTTCTGACTTAATGAAACACAGTATATATAAAGCCAAAGGAAATATCTAAAGTTGCTTAAGAGATAACATTCTCTGAACTGATTTTTACAAAGTGCAAATTAACATGAACAGCAGACGCTTTCACCCACGTCAGCTTCTACCGAGTGCTTGGGACGTCAGGCACTCTGCCAGCTCAGGACTGACGGGGCTTCACCCTCAAGGAGATTTTAGAAACTAGTTAGGAAGCTAAGAGGATCTCAGAAGAGGAAGATGGCAGGGCTATTTTCTAACTAATTGCCCACAGAATGGTACAAAGCCCAAGGGGTATAGGCATTCAGAGAGGGTCAAGGGGCAGGGTGACCTTAACGCACAAGGTCAGACAGAAGCCGGGTCTGAAAGAGTGGGGAGAAATTGCCCAGGAAGGAAGTATAGCGGGAGGCTGACCTAGCTGAGAGTGAACACCAGGCTTGGAGGCCTAAATATTTGAGGTTTTCGCTCAACAAATGTTCCTGCATGTCTACAAACGCCTGAAGTCGCTGGGCTGTGCCAGGAACAGGGGCAGATTCCTCAGCAGTGAGGGCTGGCACTGGGGACAGAGCCAGTGGCCTCAGCTGGACCCTGCGGTGGGGATGCAACTGTGCTTCTTGGACTGCAGGCCGCACCCCCAGGGAGTGTGAGATCCAGTTAGCGGGTTTGCAGCTGACATTTTTTAATACAATGGAACAGACTACAGCAGACTAGAACCCATCAGAGTGCAGCGCGCGCAAGGAGGGCAGGCGTGGGTCATGAGGTTTCACCCAGTTAGGGATATCTGTGCATACTGGGAACATGGACAATGTATTTCTCACCGTGAGTCGTCATCGAAAGGCCTGGAAGCCACGGCCGAGACGCCCTGCTGCTCTCGGTGACGGCGGGGCTGGCGGGCGGGGTCAGGTCTGGTCTGCAGCTGGCAGCGGCTGTGGTGAATGGCATCTGCCCACACAGAGCCTCAGCCTAGGATTTTTTCAGCTTTCTCAACACCTTCTACCCAAGAGTGCCGCCAGTGCCCCAAATCAGAAACAAAGCTCGTAAGAGGCTGCCGGTGAGGAGCTGGAAGCCCCTGCCGCGCGGGGATTTCCTGCTGCCCTCCCCACGCCTGTGCAGAAGCACAAAGCACCCAGGCCTTCACTGAGGACAGAGCAAACTGTGCTGGGGTGGCAGCTGTCCTGGTGGGTGGCCTTTGTCAGCCAGGAACAAGCCCCAAGAGTTCTCTGTTCCAGGCTTTCCTACCAGGATGATGAAAATCGACAGTTGACGCCCCCAGAGGACAAGAGGGACATCCGGCAATCCCCGAAGAGGGGCTTCCTTCGCTCTGCCTCACTAGGTAAACACACACCTGCTCTCCCATGTGGCTGGTGGTCTCTGCCAAGAGGACGCTGGTCGGGTGCTCAGCCATGACTGAGGCCCTGTGGCCTGGCTCCAGCAGAGTCCACGCGGCGGGCCGGGCAGATTTCCAAAGCGACAAATTGGGATTCCAAAGGCAGGGCTTGCAGGGTGGGCCCTGGTCATATGCTACACAGTATGTCTCAGAGACAAGGCAAGGGCCAGGAAGGAGGTGGATCCAGGGCCACAAACGCTGCTCCTCATACCCCATCTGGGTGTGGGCTGTCACAGGCCAGTGTCCTCCTGCCCTGTCCTGATCCTGGATCTTTGGCTGGCTTTGCAGGTCGAAGGGCCTCCTTCCACCTGGAATGTCTGAAACGACAGAAGAACCAAGGGGGAGACATCTCTCAGAAGACAGTCCTGCCACTACATCTGGTTCATCATCAGGTAGCTGTTACTTTGGGACAGGCTACTGGCCACCACCTAGCAAGCTAGACAGTCCCCAGGGTGAAGGATGAATCCTGAGACGTCAGTCAGTCTTTCCTGTCTCAGACCACAAGGGCCTCCCCGAGCCCTGACAGCCCCTGGGAGGCCCTACTCTACCTACGCAGGCGAGAGGGTCTGTCGTGGCACTGGTGGAGACCTAGGAGACACTGGAAAGCAGGAACCCCTCTGGATCCTGAGGGGTCAGCAGCACAGGGCTCCACCCAAGCCTTGTCCTTCCGGTGGTGCAGATGTTCCCCGCCAGCACTGGCTGAGGCTGCAGGGCACCCAGGCAGATGTGCTCACACCTGGAAATGTAGCTGCACAGAAATCTATCCACTGACATGCAGAGATGATCAAACAACCTGCCAGCAACATGGCCGAGAGGACAGAATGATATCTAAGGAAGAGAGGTCCAGGGAGATTCAGTAGGTGAACTCTCAGCAGGGCTGACTCCAGCTGAGAGAGTGAAATATATATACCAAATATATTCTTGGTATCTTAGAACTAACTTCAAAGAGTTATCTAAGGCCAGTCTATTAACTGCAGGCAAATTGGGGTCTAAGCCTGGTTTCCCAACCTTTTTGCCTTTTTAATCATATGCTCCCTTACCATAGACCCGCGCTTTAGGTGTTTGTTTTTTTTTTGTACCCGCGCTTTAGGTGTTTTTTTTTTTTTTGTACCCAAAGGCATTCAGCTGCCCAGCAAAGCTGACAATGAGCATAAGAGACCAGTGTGGCTCAGCTCAGTTGATGCTCCTCAAAGAAACACATGGTTTTGCTTGGCTTGTGTGGCATTGCCTAAATGCGTGTGATTTCCACTGGCCTTTCCAAAATGTTGACATGGCCTTACACCTCAGATCCCCAGGGACTCAGGAGCCCCAGGCTGGGGACCACCACGAGCTAGGGAAGGGAGGGGGCCAGAGGTAAGGACGTAGTCTGTGCTAGTTTAAAAGATTTCTAGCAGTCAGTGTCACCCGCTGCTGCTGTCGCACTGGTAGGCAAGCCTCTCTTCCTGGTTTGGGCCCTCTTCGTCTGTCTCCTGCCTCCCACCTGCGGGGTGGTGGTCTCTTTCTCCGCCTCTCAGAGTCGGCTTTCCCACCACACTGTGTTGCCGTCCCCGGGGGCACATCACACCAGAGCCGCCCTCACAGGGCTCTGTCCAGGGCAGGTCATCACGACAGCTGCGACACAGGCCATCGTCCCTGTCCTGAGGATGCCATATAGATTGTGTAAATACAATATGGTGTGAGATTTAGACAGTGGCTCAAAGGCAGCCTGAGCCAGAGATTGGCGGGGCATTGTTAATGGCCCAATTAATTATAAAAATTAAAACAAACACTGGTTTTGTCTAGTGCTTTATAATGTGCACTGTGCTTCCTTGCAGACCTTATTTCACTTGAACTTCACACCAACCCCACAAAGTAGATGGAGAGAGAGAACATTAGTGTTCCAGTTTACAGATGATGCAGGCATCACCGTTCTCTCGAGTCTGCTGATGAGAAAACCAAGACAGCTAATAGGGCCAGTGCTAAGAAGCAGATTATCTTGGTCCCATTCAATCACAGCTTCCTAAAGTTAGAGGGAAAAGAATTCACTTCAGACCGAGGTGATCATAAAGTATATTTTGAGGTGGTTGAAGCTTACACCAGGGCTGAAGAGGTAGGGTGCAGCAGAGTGAAGAAGGGGTGTGAATGCCAGGCAGGAGCAACTCGCCGGGGAACAGCAGCTGCTCGGCAGTGGTCACGCAGAAGGCAGAGGCTGCCTTGCCCAGGCCGACCACCCCAATAACTGATGCTCCTTGTGTGTCCACAGGCGTTGGCAGTAGCTGGCCTGAGCCCCCTCCTCCAGAGAAGCCATTCCCCCACCTCAGTCCCCAGGCCGTTCGCCACGCCCCCTGCCACTCCGGGCAGCCGTGGCTGGCCCCCGAAGCCCATCCCCACCCTGCGACTGGAGCGGGCTGAGTCCAGCGAGAAGCTCAACAGCAGCTTCCCGTCCATCCCCTGCGGCTCCTGGGCTGAGGGGGCCGCCCCCGGTGGTGGGGGCAGCAGTGCCGCCCGGAGGGCCCGGCCCGTCTCCCTCACAGTGCCCAGCCCAGCGGGGGCGCCGGGCAGGCAGTTCCACGGCAGTGCCAGCAGTCTGGTGGAAGCGGTAGGTGACTCCCGCCGTGCAGCTGCCTGGGGGGAGGCCGCGGCAGCAAGGGGGCTTGGCACGGGGAGCTGAGAAGGGAGTACCTGATTCCTTCCCAAACTGATTGCATGTCCAGTCTCTGCACCAAAAAGACCTTCCCACTCGGGGCCTGCAGGAGGAGGGCGTGACACACAGGGAATTGTGACCACGTAAGAAGCCATCAGCTTCTCTTGAGGCTGGGCCCCCACAGAGGGAGAAGGAGGCTTCCGCACAACATGTCCCTGCCGCAAGCCAGTGAGCCCGAGGAAGGCCCTGGGCCCCACTGTGGAGCCAGCCGTGTGCTGGAACTGCCCGAAATGCATATGTGCTCGGGCTGCATTTGTACGCATGGGGGTCAGGATCTGTGGTGCTCAACCCGGACTGCTTGTGAGAACCGCCCAGGGAGCCCCGGAAACCCCTGACGCATTGAACTGATACTTGTAAAAGCTCTTAGGTGTCCCTAATGCACAGCCAGGGTTGAAAGCCACTAGTCTAGAACAAGACAGCTTTCCGTTCCACTGCGCTCTGCATGGTCACAGCGTCTAGGACAATCCTGGCACCACATTTTAAGGGACCTTTGACAAATTGGAACAAACCCAAAGGAGAACGACGAGCATGGCAAGGTCCCTAGAAATCATTCCACAGGAGAGCAGGTCGAAGGAATTAGGGACGTAAACCCAGAGAGATGACCTGTGGTATGCATCTCACACCTGCAGTGAGCGGCACAGGGAAAGGTCACAGCCTGGGCAGGGGGTCTGCAGTGCAGCTCACATGAGAAAGACCTTCCCAACTAAGCTCTTCCAAAATGAGGGGGGCTATCCTAAAAAGTAGAAGCCCCCAATATCTGGACATATGCAAGCAGAGACGGTGCCCATCCTGCCATCAGGCTGCCGTGCAGGAGGTGGGGAGTTAAACCAGATGCCTGCAGAGGTCCCTTGTAACTCTAAGTTCTGATGCTCAGTGTGGACTTGGTGATCCTTTATTCATCTCACAAACCCCTCCTGAGCGCCTGCCACATGCAGGCCCTGATCTAGGTACAGGGTACAGCCGAGAACCAGAGCTGTGGCTCTCAGGAGCTCACACTACGGTGAGGAGAGAGAGTTGGTGAACAGCTGGGCACGGAAGGAGTGATGTGGGGGAGCAAGACAGTCGTACACCTGGGAGGAGAGTGTGCCCGGCTGCACTCTTCTGCCTCCTCCCACCCTCAACTCAGGAGCTGAATTTCCCCAGAGCCAGGCACTGAAGCCAGTGGGGAGGATGGAGGAGCTTTGGGGGTCACCTGCAGGCCCCGCCCAGCAGGAGCGGAGGCAGGTGCACAAACAGTGTTTGTACACGTGCTTCTGGATCCTCTCCCCGGAAGGGCAGCCGGCTGGCAACGGGCAGTGGGCACAGGTTAACAGTTTCACCGAGGGAGAATGACGTGTCTTGGAAGGAATAACATGAAAGGCGTCTGTGGGTGCCAGGGAGGAGGCAAGACGGGCAGGCTGGGATCTGCAAGCAGAGCAGAGCCCCTGCGGCCCCTCTGTGGGCCAAGTCTTTGTATATCTGCTGGCAGTTTTTGAACACCCCAGCCAGAATTCCTCTCCTCCAGCCTACACATCCCTGATCCCTTTGGCCGATGCTCCTCCCTGCTCATTTCCCGCGCCCCACCCCTTCACACGCATGGGCAGCCTCCCCGGCTGCAGGTCAGAAGCCCCTTGGTCGGCCCTCGAGGGAGGAGTTGAGCCCCAGTAACGCTGTTCCTTTGGTTCTTCTTCACGGCCTTCCACCTCCACCCTCCAGGTCCTGATTTCAGAAGGACTGGGGCAGTTTGCGCAAGACCCCAAGTTCATCGAGGTCACGACCCAGGAGCTGGCGGATGCCTGCGACATGACGATAGAGGAGATGGAGAGCGCCGCCGACAACATCCTCAGTGGGGGCGCCCAGCAGAGCCCCAACGGCACCCTCTTACCTTTTGTGAACTGCAGGGACCAGGGGCAGGACCGAGCAGGGGGCGAAGAGGACGAGAGCTGTGCGTGCGCGCTGGGGCGCGGGCAGAGCGAGGAGGAACTCCAGGACAGCAGGGTCTACGTCAGCAGCCTGTAGTCGCCAGGGCTGGGGAGATGCTGGGTTTTTTATTTGTTTCAATGTTCCTAATGGGTTCGTTTCAGAAGTGCCTCACTGTTCTCGTGACCTGGAGTTAACCGGAACAGCGTCTTCATTCATTTCTGTCGGGACAAGACGCAGAGTTGGGTGGTGTGGAGAGTGTTTCGGGGCGAGAAAGGCAGCAGCCGTTTGTGCGCACGGAGGCAGAGTGCTGAGGAGGAGGAGGAGGAGGCGGCGGCGAAGACGGGCGGGAGAGGCGGGGAGACCCGCCCTCTCCTCGCCTTGCAGGCCCTGCGCCAGGTGCCAGCCGTCGCCGCTGGGCGGAGAACCTCAGCTTCCCGCAGCAGCCCTCCCCAAAAGGACCCTCTATCCAACGGATGTCTTTCAACTTTGCTTGTAAAAAAAAATCATTTGCGCATATTCTGTATGAGCCTCACTGTCTCCATAGAGCCAGGGCCCTGCGGATTTGGAGAGGGGAGCGGGGCAGGACTTCCAGCGAGGACCCCAGCCCACCCCAGAGAGGGAGGAGGAAGCAGCCAGAGGCTGGAGGCCCGGGGCCAGGGCAGCGGTGCAGCTTCACCCCAGACGCCCAGCCGCCTCCGCCCCGCTGCGACAGGATCACTGCACCGACACATGCTCCAGACCAGCAGCCGGGCAGCAGGCAGCTCGAGGAAGGAGCTGGCGCTGCCCACCAGGGAAGGGCCCCCCAGCTCTCGACAGACGACAGACGAGGTGGTGCTGAGCTTCTGTTGAGCGCTCTTTTGTTTGGTTTGACACTTTTCTTGACAGCATGTTGCGGTTTTAATTTTTTTGTGTGGTTTTTTGGTTTTTGGGTTTTTTTTAATTTTGTTTTCCCAGGGGGAGGGGAGGAAGAAGAGTGTTTACAAAGTCCTGTAGCCACCCAACCTTACTGTTTTCACTTTTGCAAATGCCAAGTCAGGTTTGGTTTTATTGTATTATTTAAACGGTTGTGGTTTCCTTTTTCCATGGAGGGGTCAATAGGAGCCGCTATAGGAGAGTTTTACCAACCATTGTGTGTGCCCAATAATTTGTTATAATTTACTTAGGTAGTAGCTGTTTTTTTCTGGTTTGGTTTGGTTTTATAATTTACAGGTTCGACAATGCACTTGATACGATCTTGCACACATGGGTGGTTGGGCTCAGTTCCTTCTTATGCTGGGTGTACAGGTGGATGCAGGAGAGAGGGTGTGAGTGAGTCTCTGCGAGCACGTGTGGATGCCACTGGGTCGTCCGTGCATATGTCCTACATGTGCACAGCCCCCACACCGTGTGCCTGTGCACACCAACGAGTATGCCGTCCCCATTTCTGGTTTAACTGCGGGCAGATCTGAATCTGGGGCCATTTGAAAGCAAAAACAAACCACTGTCTCTGCTTCTGAAATGGGAATCAGTAACTCTTTGCATTTTCTGTCCCACAAGATATGCAAAAACAATGCAATAATATTCACTTTAAAAATACAATTGTGAGTTGTGTTGGCATTAAAACTGTATTTAAGAAAACACAGAAATTTAAGGGAAAAACTCAAGAAAGCATTTTGCTTCGATATATTCCGTGTAATGTTTTATTGCATTGATAATGTTTCTGTTGAAGAAACTGTTATACTTGAATTCAGGTCAGTTTCAGTATTTTTCAAATATTTTTTTAAAACTGAATTGCAATTGTGCCAAGCGAATATAACGAATTGAATTAAGTTTGTTTTTGAATTTCACTTCTTGTATATTTTGCTGCATGTAAAGTAAATCATTTTGTATTTGGAGTGTGACAAGCTTTACCTTTGACCTCTTAAGTGCTTTTCTATATGTGGTTGGGGGAAAGGGAATGATTTTTCTTTTAATTTGTACTGATAAGCAAAAGTTCCACCAGTGTAAGTCATTACTCCACAAACAGGCTTGGACATTACTGTTTTGCATATCTTGTGTTCTCTTCCATGCCCTCAGTTTTTCCAAACTCATCTGATGGGTATATTCGTACCACATCCTGCTTGAGAGACCAGGACATATTTTACTCCAGTCTTCACTCCATCCACTCTGCGCTGGCTCTCCGATTTGGCACTTCTCCAGGGAGAGCCCTTCACCGTGAGGGGTAGCGAGGCATTCTGCCCAGCCTCCCGGTCACCAGCTGGTGGCAGTGCCCCCACGGCAGCAGTGGCACAGGCTTTTCTCACTGGTTTTCTCAGGAACGTGTACACTGACCAAGAGGATGAGATTTAAGTTGGGCTGGTTCTGGCAGCTGCTCTACCTAAATGCAGACAGCAGGGTCTTGAGAAAAGCAGGCGCATGAAACCTTGGTCCATCTGAACGTCACCTCTGCCACACTCTTCCTCTGTCCCCATCTCTTCCTCACTCTAGAGCAGACCTACCCTAGTGTGTGTGGCCACAGTGGAGGGGACAGGACAAGGGAAGAAGTATCTGGAGATCACGTTGGTGGTGAAAACAGACTTTGTGGGGGCTTCTCTTACGCCTGTTTGCATCGACCTAGAACATCACCCTGTTGTTGCTGTCCTTCAGATACATTTCAACAGTGATGGCTGAGAACGAACCACTTTGGGGGAAATGGGACCCAGCCATTCACCCAGAACTTACCCCTTGAATCTCTTCCAGTCCCAGGACTCCCTCGCCCCTCTCGTCACTTATGTAAGCAAGCTAGAAATTAAGGTAGGGGACAGTCAGTGACAATGAGTTGTTCTTTCATGAACTGATTCATGAAAAAGTGAAGAAATGTGTCAGATACTCCCAGGTCGACGTAGAGTCTAGAAACAGTTTCTTCATGGTTCTCCAAGCCCAACCCATCTAGACTTTCTTGGCCCATTCTCAGTGTCATCAGGTCTTATAGAAATTGAGTTTAGGTTTCATCCTTTGTCCAGTTTCCCCGAATTTCTGCCACTGTGCTGCTAAGATTCCAGGTGTGATGGACAAGGAGCCCTTTTGAAATGATACCTGGTTCTTGCTGTATATTTGGCTTCTAGATACAATGTGGAGTTTTTATTGAATACACTTCCTCAGCCTTTTCTGCTGCCTTCTATTTTCCTTTTGAACTTTTCATCTGCATCATCAGATCTCACTGGCCAGTGGCCGGTGGCGTGGGCTACAAGCCGGTTCAGGCCAACTATTCCAGGGTCCTGCCTGGCCAGCATGGTCCCCCTCACACCCACAGACTCCTTCTCCTCTGCAGACTCTGGCAAGCAAACCAGAGTTGCCTTCCTGCCCGCACCCTACAAGCACGGTGTCAGCCGTGACAAGGGCACCGTGCCCTGTGCTGCTGCGGAGAAAGGAGGTGTGGACGGGAGTTCCCTATTTAGGGCGGTGGGTCTTTCCTAGCCTGACCTCCTGATAGACGAGTGTAAGATTCATGTGCGATGCCTGTCATCGTGACAGATTGGTACAACGAGTCATGAAACCAGTGAACTGCATCCACAATGTACTAAGTGATGTCCACTCTCCACCTAAAATGGAATTTTCCCTGTGACGTTGTGAGACATAGTTGTCAAATCTTCGATAGCTCTCCTGACAACCCGAGTGGCAGGAGAAAACAGTCAGGGGCTGAGGACCAAAGGACTTGAAGAAATGCAGTTTAAGGTCTGCAGTTTGGTGAACTTAATCATTATTTGTCCTCTGACCAGCCCTGCCTCTTTTATTTCCACACCCTGGTCATGTAATATTTATTCATGTGCATGGCCACATTGAGCAGAAAGATCTCTAGCTGTCTGCTTTCTGCCTGTTCCCAGAAGGTTCTTTTGGTCTTGTGGTAAAAAGAGGAGACTTTTTCCTAGGGTTTGGCTTGATTCATAAATTTTTCCCTGCTTTGATTCAGAAGCTGTTAGTTATAGCTCCCTTCCGTCTTCTCAACCCAGTAGGCTTCCCTCTGGCTGGGAAGTCCAGTCAAAAGAACAGCTATTCTCTCATCCTCCCATTTCCCTGGTTCCAAATTTCAGGTGCTTGTGTAGAGTGAAGCTTCTGATTTCTGATCACTTCCTCCCAGCTGTCCTCCATCCAGAGCCCTCCTGGCCATGCGGCTGAAGGTAGAAAGGCAACCCCAGGAGAAGTTGACCTCTCCACACCAAAGTTAATATCTTTCTGAGAAATAAGAACACTCTGAAAATGAGGAGTTTGGAAGTCATCAAAAGGATGATGGTGGCTTTATAGAGGCCAGTTGACACACGCCCATCACTCCTAAAGGCAAAGAAATAGAACAGGAATTTAGATTAGGGATAGAGTAGAACCCCAGTAATCAGGGGTTTTAGCCTCATCAAACCGTAATCGTAAATGTTGCAAAAGAGGGTGATGGCATCTCTATCCCCAGGGGCCTCAGATAACTGAAACATCATTGTCTAGGAGTTAGAAATAATTTAGCAAAGAGGCCAAGAAAAGGGCCGTCTGGCTTCCAGAAGACCTCTTTAAGCCCCATGGGAGTCAAAAACTTGCTGTGAGGGTCTGGACTTACTCTGGTTTTTGAAAGAGGACGTGGCTCTGGGTGAACGTCAGCACAGAGAGGCCGGGAGGGGTAAGCAGAGGGCATATTTTGGCTCCGTAGGTGTCTGTTCCCATTCTGTGGAAAGACGCGTTCAGCTCAGCCACTGCAGCACGGCAGAGTAGCTGATGCCCCAAGGATCTACTTGGGAAGACGAGAAAAATACCTTTCAGTCTGGTGTTGTTTTCCCAGCCAAACCACCCCACCTGGATGGATGTGGCTGGAGGGAAGCCCTAATCTGACCCGCACTGCAGCTGTGCTCACCCACGTGCACTTCTCCAGCCACTGTGTCTTAAGGAGCTCAAGGGGGAAGATGAGAGGGAAAGAAGTATCCGGCCATTGTCAGGGACAGGGACATCTGCCCCCCCAGGGCAGACCTCCCTCTCCCGTCCCCTCCCCCAGCCCTGCGAGAGGGCCAGCGAGGTGCAAGGAGTCCCGTGTGTAGATGCTGACACGGTTTTTTTGTGAAGCCACTTCTGGTTTTAACTTTATTTATTTGTTTATTTATTTTTATTTCGAGGCATTGAAATGTTGCTTTGTGGAGCCAGACACCAATATACCAGGTAGATGGGTTTCCGCCAGGTTCCTGCATTGTTGGGGGGACACTTGAACAGCCCCCACGCCCCCAACACACACCCTTAAGGCCCGAGGGCTGGGGCTGAGCTCTAGGTAAGGGTGAGCTCTGTGTAGACAGATGCAGAGAGAGAACCAGTGACCTCCTTGGGTGGAAATAGTGCCATCAGAACCTAGTATTATTATGAGGTAAAATATTACTTATCTACATTGAGAAGATACTACTGCTACTAAAATCGGCACTTTTTCCTCAGATGGCTTTCAGAGGACTGATCCACAGCACATGAAGTGGTGAAGACCCTTGGTCTCTCCGCTATTCCAGAAAAGGCTTTTAGTCCGTCGCCCAGGGGTCCTGGAGGTTGCAGCTGAACACACCGCGCACAGCCAGTCGGTCCAACACAGAGTAGAGTCAGAGCTGGGACTTCCCATGAAAATTCTCTCAGGTCTCTGCTAACAATAGGAAGACAAGACAGAGACTAGGTAATTAAACAGAAGTTTGAAATGTTACATCTCCATTACTGGCCACTTCACAGGTGCACCACCCCCCGCGTTGTGGGGCATCCTGTGCACCTCAATTTTCAGAATCTAAATAATTTGACTTTGTAGGGATCCCAGAAAGGGGAACATGCCACTTCACCTGGCATAAATCAGACACTTACTGCAAATTTGCCATCTTAAAATCACTCACGCACCTAAAACCAAGGTCATTATCAGAGAAAGCTCTGGGTGGAAGAGGTTGTAGGTATTGAGAGAGGGTAATTTCTGGTAAATTCAGAATGGGGGCAGGTCAGGAGCAGTCAGCAGGACCGGGGTAAGCAGTGGTTCACCTGCAGAGGGAACCTGAGGGCTGCAGCTTCCAGACGCCCTTAATGATGTCCCTCCTGAGCCCTTAGCCAGGGGAAGAGAGAAGAGAAGGCTCTTTTCTGTAGAGTCGCAGGAGGAACAAAAGAGCAGAGGTCGCTGGCTCCTGTACCAAGCCCCCCAACCCCAAGACTTCCGAACATGGAGAAACTACACCAATGTTTAAAAGGGAAAACAAAACCTTGAGAATCAAGGGCAGACGATTTGTAAACACACAGTCCTGTGCAAAAGGCCTCTTCAGAAGGCGTCCAGCGACCCAAACGCTGTGGGCACTTTCCGCTGTCACACATCGCACCATCCAGGCACCCATCTGCCGCCCATCCCCCAACCGAGACTCCATGCCGTGACTTCTCCGCAGACCGTCCACGGCCCTGCCTGCATCCTTGGCGGAAACAGTCCGCGCAAGCAAAGGGATGAGCAGGTCGGGAGGTCTGTGGCGGCAGGGGGTGAGCACGGCTGTGGGACACACACGAGTCCATTAGGAAACAGCGAGACTGCCCCGGCCGCGGAAGCACTGGGATGTCTGTTACTCTCACGGTATTGCTGTTTTATTTTCATACACCAGAGCTAACAAGCAAAACTTTCCTCCACGCGAAAGGCTCCTAACAAAGCTCCTCCATGGCTCCTCCATCCCTCCTCCCTTCATGTCCCGCTGCGCAGACCCACCTTCCCGCCCCAAACCACTCTGCGTCCTGCCTGTTCCCGAGGGCGCGAAGACGGACAGTGGCTCCGCGTCACACGCCTGCACACCCCACACCTCCCCTCCAGGCTCCACGACTTCACAGTCTTACTGTTGTAAATACTGTTGTACAGTTTGTAATTGTCACATAACCCCGTCGTCAAAGGCCTCTCCTGCTGGCCTTCTCGCTCTCGAGAAAGGCCAGGGGATGGAGAAGGGGCACCCTTTCGAGGAGAGCTTCAGGGTCATCTCTGTGTGAGACGCTATTGTATATTCCTGTAAGATTGCATTTTTATCCAAGGAATGATGTTATTTAAAAAACAAACAAAAAATACAAAAAACAAGAATTGCAAATAAATTTCTTAACAATGTCTACACTGGCTTAATTGTATCTTCCCTCTTCCATGTCCCTTTCTTTCTCCTGTTTCCTAGAGGTCACAAAAATAGACTTAACTCTCAATTATTATCTCAATTGTCTCAGATCCTCCAAAGGGGAGGAGGGCTGGAGAGAACATGGGAAATAGCCCAGTGTGAACACCTAACCTCATTGTAGCGAGTCATCGCATCATCTACTTCTTTCTTCCAATGAAATGGGTAGCAGAAGAAAGGCCAAAGGTTGACAAGGAGACAGAATAGAAAGAATTAAATGGTTAATCCACAAAATGGAAAGTCTGTCCCCCAAATAATAGGGAAACCACTAAATTGGTTTTGAAGGACAGAACAAAGGGGGGGGAGGGAATGTGGGAGGGAAGAGAAGGAGGGGAGATGAGATCATGCATAAAGTACTATGAAGACTAGATATACGCAAGGTTGTTTTTCTTTTTTTGGTTATTATAACTTAGAGTGACTCAGACAAAGCTTCCAGAATAATTAGCTACGTAAAAATAATTTGCCCCAGAGGATTTCAGGAAGGTAGCAGAGCAGAGAGCAACAGGAATCTGTCTCCCCACCCAGACAAAAAATGCACAGGCAAAATCTTTCTTATGGAGCTATTCTGAAACTCTGAAGTCTATTGAAGGCTTGTAACTTCTACGGGAAGGCTTGGATAGTAAATCAAGGTTATTTTTGGTCAATTTCAGGTCTTAGAACAATAGCAGCTCCCCACCTCCCACCCCCAGCCCCATGACAGGCAGCTGAGCATTCCAGAAGCAACTTGCACACAGCTTGTGGGGGCCAGGATGAGCAAAAAGTATCCTGTCCTTCAAATTTCAGGGATCTGTGCTCAGAATCCTGACTGACTGCTGCTTCTAATCACAGAAGTGGACAGCCACCATTGTTGCACCTCCCCTCATTGTCTCAAGCCCCTCCCACACCAGCTGAAGTGGTTTCCAGGGAATTTAAAGATCCAGCACCCGCTTTCCCCCACTTTACTTTTCTTTTTTCCCCCTTTGGGAGCCAGACATTAAAGACTAAGACATTCAAAAGCAACTTGAATATGGGGAAAATTAGAAATAACTGCACATGCCCAGGGAAAGGTACAGGCTCAGAAAAGACCTGAGAAGACCTTAAGTTTATAATTCATGCTGATCCTTGGCACAGAGACAGCCTACAAAATTAAAAACAATGGCAAATCCTAAAGGAAGGAAAATTTCTGATTTCCAGAGTTACTACATTTTTAGATTCACATGTCCAGTTTTCAACAAAAAGCCACAAGGCATACAAAGGAACAAGAAAATATGGCCCTCAAAGGAAAAAAATCAACAAGAACTGTCCCTAGAAAAGACCTGATGGCACATCTACTTGACAAAGACTTTAAAACAACTCTCTTAAAGATGTTCAAACAGCTAAAGAAAGATGTAGATAAAGTCAAGAAAATGCTGTGTGAACAAAATGGAAATATCAATAAAGAGATAGAACACCTAAAAAGAAACAAAAATAAAATATGAAGCTGAAAATACAATACCTGGAATGAAATTTTTCATAGAGGATTCAAAGGCAGATTTGAACAAGCAAAAGAAAGAATCAGTAAACTTAAAGATAGGACAATGGAAATTATTAAGTCTGAGAAACAGAAAGATAAAATATTGCTGAAAAGTAAACAGAGCCTAGGGAACCTGTGGGACATCATCAAGCAAAATAACATACGCATTGTAAGAGTCCAAGAAGAGAGGAAGACAAGGAAAGAAAGATTATTTGAAGAAACAATAGCTGAAAACTTTCCAAATTTGGTTAAAGACATGAATATAAACATCCGAGTTCAACAAACTTCAAGTAACATGAACTCAAAAAGATTCACACTGAGAAACATTATAATAAAACTTTTGAAAGACAAAGATAAAGAGAGAATCTTGGAAGCAGCAAGAGAGAAGCAACTCATCACATACAAGGGATCCTCACTCAATAAGATTCACAGCACATTTCTCACCAGAAACTATGGAGGCCAGAAGGCAGTGGGGCAGTATGTTCAAAGTGCTAAAAGAAAAAAAACTGTCAACCAAGAATCTGGCAAAACTGTTCTTCAAAAGTGAGGGAGAAATTAAGACATTCCTAGATAAGCAAAAGCTCAGACAGTTCATTACCACTAGATCTGCCCTGCAAGGAATTCTTAAGGGAGTCCTATGGGGTGAAATGAAAGGACACTGGACAATAATTTGAAGCGATATAAAGAAAACAAAGATCTCAATAAATGGGCAATTATAAAAGCTGCCACTATCACAATAATGGTTTGTAACTCCACTTTTTATCTTCTACATGATTTAAGAGACTAATACTTTTTTAAATTACTAGTCTAAAAGCTAGTATTATTGTAACTTTGATTGTAACTCCCCATTTTGTTTTCTACATAATTTGAAAGACTAATGCATTTAAAAGAATTATTAGTTTATGTTTTGGGGCACACAATGTATAAAGATATAATTTGGAGACAGCAACAATGGAAATGGGTGGAGATAGAACTGTAAAGGAGCAGAGTATTTTTGGGTGCTATTGAAGTTAAGCTGGTATAAATTCAAATTAGAGTGTTATAATTTTAGGATGTTAAATATAATCCCCATGGTAACCACAAGGAAAATAATAGCTATACAATATACATAGAAGGAAATAAGAAAGGAATTTAAATGTTTCACTATAAAAAAATCAACTAAACACAAAAGGGGACAGTGATGCAGGAAAAGAGAGACAAAAAAAGCTATAGAAAACAAATAGCAAAATCACAGAAATCCCTCTTTATCAATCATTACTTTAAATTTAAGTGGATTAACTCTCCAATCAAAAGACAGAGATAGCAAAATGGATTGAAAATATTAGAGCCAACTGTATGCTGTCTACAAGAGACTCACTTAAGATCCAAAGACACAAACAAATTTAAAATGAGTGATAGCAACAGATATTCCATGCAAATAGTACCCAAAAAAGAGCAGGGGTGGCTATAATAAAATAACAAAAAATAGCCTTTAAATGAAAAAACGGTGTAAGAGACAAAGAAAGACATTATATGTTAATAAAACAGTCAATATAGCAAGAAGATATAACAATTATAAATAGTTACACACCTGATAATGAACCATCAATATATGTGAAACAAAACTTCAGACACACTTGAAGGGAGAAATAGGCAGTTCTACAATAAGAGTTGGAGACTTCAATACCTCACTCTCAATTATGGATATAATAACCAGACAGAAGATAAATAAGGAAATAGAGGACTTAAACAACACAATAAACCAACTATATCTAACAGACATATAAAGAACACTCTATCCAATAACAACAACATACACATTCATTTCAAGTGCATGTGGAACATTTTCCAGAATAGACCATATACTAGGCCACAAATTAAGTCTCAACAGATTTATTTATTTAATTTTTCTAGATACAGGGTCTCATTCTGTCACCCAGGCTGGTGTGCAGTTGTGTGATCATAGCTGACTTAACCTCCAACTCCTGGGCTCAAGCAATCCCCCCACCGCAGCCTCTCAAGTAGCTAGGACTACAGGCACACACCACCATGTCCACCTAATTTTTAATATATTATAAAAGATAGATATCATACAAAGTACCTTCTGAGACCACAACAGGATGAAATTAGAAATCAATAACAGAAGGAAAGTTAGAAAATTCACAAATTTGTGGAAATTAAACAATGCACTCTTAAACAACCAATGGATCAAAGAAAAAAATCACAAGGGAAATTGGAAAACACTTAGAGACAAATGAAAACAAAACTTGTGAAAGCAATGCTAAAAGGAAATTTTATAGCTATAAACTCCTATGTTAAAAAACAAAATACATCTTAAATTAATAATCTAACTTTACAACTTAAGAAATTAGAAAAAGAAGAACAAACTAAACCCAAAACTAGAAAAAACAGGGAAATAATAAAAATTAGAATAGCAATAAATGAAATAGAGAATGGAAAAACAATAGAGAAAATCAATGAAACCAAAAGTGGACTCATTGAGAATATCAACAAAATTCACAAAGCTTTAGCAAGATGGACTAAGAAGAAAAAAGAGAATACTCAGATTACTAAGATAAAAAATGAAAGTGGAGACTTTACTACTGATTCTACAGAAATAGAACAGATTATAAGAGAGTGCTATGAACAATTGTACACCAACAAATTGGATAACCTAGAGGAAATGAACAAATTCCCACAAAAACAAAACTTACCAAGACTAAATTATGAAGAAATAGAATATCTGAATCAACCTGTAACTAGCAACAAGATTAAATCAGTAATCAAAAATCTCCTGACAGGCGGGGCACAGTGGCTCACGCCTGTAATCCCAGCACTCCGGGAGGCCGAGGTGGGTGGATCCTTTGACCTCAGGAGTTTGAGACCAGCCTGAGCAAGAGCAACATCCCATCTCTACTAAAAATAGAAAGAAACTAGCTGGACAACTAAAAACATATAGAAAAAATCAGCCAAGCATGGTGGCACATGCCTGTAGTCCCAGCTACTCGGGAGGCTGAGGCAGAAGGATTGATTGAGACCAGGATTGGAGGTTGCTGTGAGCCAGGCTGATGCCACGGCACTCTAGCCTGGGCAACAGAGTGAGACTCTGTCTCAAAAAAATAAAAATTAAAAAAAATCTCCTGACAAAGAAAAACCCTGGACCTGTTGGCATCACTGGTGAATTCTACCAAACATTTAAAGAACTAAAACCAATCCTTTTCAAACTTTTTCAAAAAATTGAAAAGGAGAGAATACTTCCTACTCATTCTATGAGACCAGCATTACCCTGATACCAAAGCCAGACAAAGACACTATAAGAAAACTACAGACCAGTATCTTTTATGAACATTGATTTAAAAGTCCTCAACAAAATACTAGTGAACCAAATTCAGCACCATTAAAAGGATTATACACCATAACCAAGTGGGATTTATTCCTGGAATGCAAGGATGGTTCAACATATGAAAATTGACCAATGTAATATACCACATTAACAGAATGAAGGAAAAAAACAAATGATCATCTTAATTGATGCAAAAAAAAAATGTATTTGGCAAAATTCAACACATTTTCATGATGAAGATACTCAACAAACTAGGAATATAAGAAAACTACCCCAACATAATAAAAGCCATATATGAAAAGCCCACAACAAGCATCACACTCAATGGTGAAAGACTAAAAGCTTTTCATCTAAGATCAGGAACAAGGTAAGGATGCTTTCGTTCACCACTTTTATTCAACATAGTACTGGAAGTGCTAGCCAGAGCAATTAGGCAAGAAAAAGAAACAAAAGCCATCCAAGTTGGAAAGTATGAAGTAAAATTATTGCTGTTTATTTTATTTTCTATGTAGAAAACCCAAAAGATTCCTCACACCAAAAAAATTAGAACTAATAAATGAATTCAGCAAAGTAGCAGGATACAAAGTTAACATACAAAAATCAGTCGCATTTCTGTACACTGCCAATGAACAATCCGAAAAGGAAATTATGAAAACAATTCTATTTACAGTAGCATCAAAAAGAATATACTTAGGAATTAAGTTAACCAAGGAGATGAAAACTTGTACTATGAAAACTACAAAACATTACTGAAAGAAATTACAGAAGACATAAATAAATGATCACATATCCCATGCTCATGGATTAGAAGACTTCATATTTTTAAGGTGTCAATTCTACCCAAAGCAATCTGAAGCTTCAGTGCAATTCTTATCAAAATCCCATGCTCACTTTGGCAGCTATATACTAAAACCCCACTGACGTTTGTTGCCAAAATAGAAAAACCCATCCTAAAATTCATTCAGAATCTCAAGGGACCCCCTATGGCCAAAACAATCTTGGAAAAGAAGAACAAGCTAGAGGGCTCACATATCCTGATTTCAAAACTTAGTACAAAAACTTAGTACAAAGTACAGAAGTTTAAACAGTATGGTAATGGCATAAAGGTGGACATACAGACCAATGGACTAGGATAGAAAGCCCGGATATAAACCCCATATATAGTCAGTTGATCTTTGAGAAGGGTGCCACGACCATTCAATGGGGAAAAGGGCAGTATCTTCAACAGATGGTTCTGGGAAAACTGTGTATCCACATGCAAAAGAATGAAGTTATACCCTTATCTAATACCACATACAAAAATTACCTCAAATTGGATGAAAGTCCTAAATATAAGAGCTAAAATAATAAAACTCTTAGAGGAAGAATGTAGGGCAAAAGCTTCATGACATTGGATTTGGCGATGATTTCTTGTATATGACACCAAAGGCACAGATGACAACAACAAAAAAAATAGTGTAATTGGCCACATGAGCCTCAGCTGAAGATTGGAAGCTGAGGGTTCCCCTCATCTGGGCCATGTCTGGCTGTCACACTCCAGAGGGTGAGCAGGACAAGGAATGTCCATGATACCTGATTCCAGAACTTTGCAAGCATTTTTACCATTTGGGCCGGGTCACTGGAACTGGAGGAGGAATTAGCTTGAAGCATGGCAATGAAATCTACATTGCTCCTTCAGGAGTGCAAAAGGAACGAATTCAGCCTGAAGACATGTTTGTTTGTGATATAAATGGAAAGGACATAAGTGGACCTTCGCCATCTAGGAAGCTAAAAAACAGCCAGGGTCCCCCTCTTTTCATGAGTACTCACACAGCAAAAGGAGCAGGGGCATGATTCACACCACCCTACAGCTGCTGTCATGGCCGCTCTTCTCTTTCCAGGATGGGAGTTTAAAATGACACACCAAGAGATGACAACAGGAACAAGGAAATGCACCTCAGGGGGGATTATAGATATGATGGTATGTCAGTGGTACCCATTATTGAGAACACACCTGAGGAGAAAGACCTGAAAGAGCGAACGGTTCATGCAGTGAATGAATACACAGACTCCTGTGCATACCAGTCAGACGTCATGGAGTACATGTGTGTGGAGAAATACGGGAAAAGGCTAAAACCATGTGTGAGTGTTATGACTGTTTGATATTGCCGTATCAATGAAAAAAGTAGGACTTGATCCTACACAGCTCCCAGTTGGAGAAAATGGAATTGTGTAAGTCAAAGGAAGTTTAATTATACACATAGGTAAAGCTAAACTTAATTATTACTTAAATGAGGCTGGGCGCGGTGGCTCACGCCTGTAATCCTAGCACTCTGGGAGGCCGAGGCAGGAGGATCACTCGGGGTCAAGAGTTTGAGACCAGCCTGAGGAAGTGCCAGACCCTGTCTCTACTAAAAATAGAAATAAATTAGATGAACAACTGAAAATATATATAGAAAAAAATTAGCTGGGCGTGGTGTTGCACGCCTGTAGTCCCAGCTACTTGAGAGGCTGAGGCAGCAGGATCACTTAAGCCCAGGAGTTTGAGGTTGCTGTGAGCTAGTCTGATGCCATGGCACTCTAGCCTGGGCAACAGAGTGAGACTCTGTCTCAAAAAATATATATATATTATTACTTAAATGAAACTTGGCTATTTTTTAAATGAACTAAAAATTTCCGTGCTAATATTTGTCACTAAATACTGCAAACAGTCACCTTGAATCTCTTCTGACATTGGATGGTATTTGCTTATATTCTTAATTTTAAGTGATAGGGCAGTGGAATAAAAATTTTATACTTAAAAAATAGCCTAATTGAACTTCAAGAAAGTTAAAATTTTGTACATCAAAAGACATTCTCAACAGAGTAAAAAAATAACCCACAAAATGGAAGAAAATATTTGTAAATAGACTTGAATAGATGTTTCCTCAAAGAAGATATACAAATGACCAGTAAGCACACTAAAAGATGGTCAAAAATCACTAATCATTAGGGAAATGAAAATGGAAACTACAGTAAGATAGCACCTCACACCTGTCAGGAAGGCTACTACAAACAAACAAAACAAAACAAAGCAAACAGGCCAGGCCGAGTGGCTCATACCTGTGGTCCCAGCTACTCGGGAGGCTGAGGCAGGAGGATCACTTGAGCGCAGGAGTCAAGGTTACAATGAACTATGATTGCACCACTGCACTCCAGCCTGGGTGACAGAGAGAGATCTTGTCTCTGAAAACATTTTCTTAAATAAATGGATAAACACAAAATAAGTGTTGGTAAGAAGGTGGAAAATTGGAAACCTTATGCACTGTTGGCAATGTAAAATGGCAGTCACTGTGGAAAACAGTATGGCGGTTCCTCAAAAAATTAAAAGTAGAATTACCATGTGATCCAGCAATCCCACTTCTGGGTATATTCCCAAAGAGCTGAGAGCAGGGTCTCAAGGACATTTGTAACCCGTGCTCATAGCAGCATTATTCACAGTAGCTGAGACATGCAAGCAACCTAAGTGTTCATCCAGAGATGAATGGATAAGGAAAACGTGGTCTATACACGCAGTGGGCTGTTACTCAGCCTTAAAAAGAAGGAAATTTTACAATTTGCTACAACATGGATGAACCTAGAGGACATTATGCTAAGGGAAATAAGCCAGTTACAAAAATACACATATGGTATGATTCTACTTATATGAGGTACTTCATGTAGTCAAACTCATGCAGACAGAAAACGGAATGGTGGTTGCAGGGGCTGGAGGGAGGGAAACAGAGAGTCGTTGTTTAACGGTGACAGAGTTCAGTTTTACAAGATGAAAAGCATTCTGGAGATGATGGTTGCACATTATGAATGTATTTAATGCCACTTAGAATGGCTAAAATGATCAATTTTATGTTATATGTATTTTATCACAATTTAAAATTCGGAAAAAAGATAATTTGCCCTAGATGTGTCTCAGTTGAATAGTTGTAAGAACCCTCCCAGCCTCTCCCTTTCCAGGACACCAGCCAACCTCCCACTAGAGGCTGGCTGCCCCACCACGCGGAACCTGAACTCTGGGGTCTGGAGTTGGAGCAGGAGAAGAGAGGAGTTCCAGGGCAGCAGCTCTTCTCAAACTGCCGCTTGCCCGGCTCCAGAAATGGGGTGGAGGTGTCCTCCACCAGGCCCCAGTCCACAAGGTGACAACCCATCTGTGGATCACAATCTGTTGCAAGATGTCATTTGTTATCAAGAAGCATTAAAGTGCCAAAGTTTAAAAATGACAGTTTTAATCAACTAGAACAGATTCAATATTTGCCTTAAAATGAGATGACTCTCGCATCTTGGTATGCTTTCTTGAGTGGGAGTCAAAGGAGTGGGAGGGCAGCCCACGCCAGGAATGAAGCACAGCAGTGGGAGCCTGTCGCCAAGGGAAGGGCAGCCAAGGCGCAGAGGGTCCACTTCTGCCTTATGACTTGGTGCCAGCCGTGCAGGCCTGGTCTGGGCTGCAGCCCTCTCCTGCATCAGGCCTTCTTCTGCCCATCTCTTCCCATCTCCCGCCAGAGGAGATGTGGTTATTGATCCGGCTGATCAGAGTACTGGCTATTTATTCACTGGGCCACAGTTACTAGAGGGCTGGGTCGGCGCACAGTAAAAAGTCGGTATGCACACGTGGCACTCTCCCGTGCTTTACTTTCCTGCCTCTGTAGAGCAAGCAGAACCAAGCATTCTCCCTGTATATCTCCAGCTCTTATTTCATCTTTCTCTCCCTATGACTGCATGGCTTGCCGGGTCAGGGACTCAACAGTCTGGCAATTTCCTGCTCTTCAGAGGCACATTTGGATATATCAGCTCGAGAACAGACTGTGGAAAGTCGTGGAATACAAGACCCTGAACTGATAGTGCGCCACCATGCTGGGCTCCAATCCAGCCTCTACAGACCTCTACATCGTACATTACTCTGCATTATTCCAGCTGGTGATAAAATAGTACTTATATCTCTAATTGGCTACAGTTCTGTGTCTATAATTTCCTAGAGGATCCCACAGGGAGGAGAGGCAGGGTGGGGCATGGCCCTCTTGAGCAGATTCAATAACACCAAAATCCCATCTAACCCCAGTGGTTGACCACTTAGCCCAGGTGTTTCGGGGATGCCCCACTGACATACCATGTGACACAACTTTGGAATCAGAAAATATGGTTCATATATTTGTATGCAGCTATCTCTGTAGCATGATTTTTGGGACCCAACAATATAGCCAACACATGCAATTCTAGCATTAGAGTCTCCTCCCTTTAACTTGAGGCATTATTCTCAAAGTGTGGCTCCTGAACCACCTGTCAAAGTCACTGGGCAGCCTTAGCGACATAGCCAGGCCCCACCTCTACAAAAAATTTAAAAATTAGCCAAGTGTGGTGGTGTGTACCTGCAGCCCCAGCTACTTGGGAGGCTGAAGTAGGAGGATCACTTGAGCTTGAGGCTGTGGTGAGTAATGATTATGCCACACCACTGCACTCCAGCCTGGGCGACAGAGCAAGACCTCATCTCTAAAAAAAAGAAAACAAAATCACTTGGGATGCTTGAAGAAAACACAGATTCCTAGGCCCTACCTCAGAACTATTAAATCAGGTCCTCAGGGACTGGAGCCCATCAACACATTTTAGACAATCTCCCCGCATGGTTCCTACTTATTATACCAAATGTTTGGAACTGCTGGTGTCAGACTTGGATTCCTGTTAAAATGCAAGGGGCCCTGGGAGGGAAAACTTAAAGTTTCTGTTATTCCATTACATTAAGGTGAGAACCCAAGGTCTGAGGGTATAAATAAGAGATAGGAGAACATGATTTGACGAAAACTGGGAGAAGGCTGTCAGCCCTGGGGCGAGAGGACGGAGAAGTGAGAAGTGTGACAAAAGGTGAGGGAGAGGGGAATGGGTCAGGGAGAAGGACCAGGGGCATCATGAGGGGAACTTCTATTTCACCCACCTAGAAATTCGATGTTCTGGGAAGCGAGAAGCCAGCTAGGGCGGTGACCTGGCCTTGGTTCCAAGGTCCAGGAGCAGTAAAAGTGGCTCGGCCTTCCGCACACAGCTGCCACCGTGAACATCTTGAACTGAAAAGTCTTCAGCAAACTCCTCTGAGGGTACCCTGGTCTTCAAAATGGGCTATTGCCTAGGCTGTCCTGTAGTCCTCTTCAGGGCTTCTTCAGCTAGAGGAACGCCGTGACTCTGCAGCACGAATTACACCAACGGGCTGGGGCTGGAAGTATGAAACAGGAGCAGGGATGAGAGGATTCTGAGGTGCTGGGGGGCTTAGGTGGGGGAGGGTCCTGAGGAATTGCCTGTTGTTCAGGTGTCCTCCAAGCGTGGCAATGACACGGCAGTCACCTCTAGAAATTCTACCGGTAATCTTGAAATTTCAGGCTTGTTTTCAAGAAAGGGGAGGATTCAAGGTATGTTAGGACTAGGGTGACCATATAATATGTTCTCTCAAACTAGAACTTCACGAGTAGAGAGTGAATGGCCCCTTAATTATCCCAGGCCAACTATTAATAAGACATTTGGTCACCCTGGTTAGAACCCAGGAGAGAAAGTGTAGCCTGAAGAAGACGCAGGGCAGATTTGCTGACACTTGGTGGACAGAAGCCTCTACTCTTGCCCCCTAAAGTCAAGTATCCACATAATTCTCACACTGATCTTTTTAAATGAATCACATCATGTCACATCACAGCTCTAAACTGTCCAATGCTTTCCCATCACACTTGGATTAAAATCCAAAGTCTTCACCATGATCTACAAAGCCCATTTCCCCCATTGTCCTACTCCCTCACCTCCAGCTGTGCTGGCCTTCTTGTCGTCCACTAAACAACCAAGTTTACTCACTCCTGTGCCAGTTACCAAGTTGCCTCTCAGCTCCAAATCCACCACTCTTTACCCTGCTTTGTGATACTAGAGCTGGACCCTATAAACATTTCTCCTTTGCCAGTTTGCTCAATGTCAGTAGAGGCTTTGGCAGCAGAGGGCACTGAAGGGACATTACAAGGCCATTGCAGAATAAGGGACTTCCTTCCCAACTGGAGTGTGCTACTTCGAGGCGGGGTAGCCAGTGGAGTGGTGTGTGAGAAGCCTGGCCGTGCCAGTCTCAGTGGCCCTTGCAGACCAGCCCCAGCCTGCCAATGCCGTCCAGCAAGTTTCTCCTGCACCCAGTAGGCCAGAGAGCTGGCCCACGCTCTCCGGGAAGAGCGTTTATCACTGGCAGACCGTGTGCTCTTACAGCAGCCACAGCTCTCCAAGAAGGTCTGAATCAGTGTTGAGGTGGGCGGTGGGGAGAGCTCTTCTGAGGTCTTAGGTCCTTCCTAATTCACCCTCCTTCAACCCTAGCGGTAGTAGCTGCTTTTTGCGCTGGCTACTTCCAGTCTGATAGTTAATCACCTATCACAAGTTACAGTTTTTTACATTAAATTTTTCCTGTTCAAATTACTGGTGTGCTTTCTCTTTCCAGACTGACACTGATACAGAATTGGTACTGGGAGTGGTCTGAGGAGACAAGCTCTCAAGGATGGGCTGTGAGAATGGCTTCAGCCATGCGTTTGGGTTTGAGAGCAGTGCTGGGTTCCCTGCCAATGGGAAGCTGGATGCTAGTTTTCTACGACATATATTGACGTTACAATAAATTAAATTATCACCTGAGGTTGATTGTGATGAAACTGCTGTTCCAGATGTGGTAGATTTACTGGAGCAAATCAACACAGCCTCTGACACTTGATAAGCAGCTATGGACCTAGCTAGTGCTTTTTCTCTCCACACCAATTTGCAAAAGCTAGCTAGAAGTAGGTTGTTTTTACCCAGCAGGGCTAACTGGGCTACAATAGCTCTCCTCTCTAGAAACCTCGATCATGTTGTTAATCCACTAAACGTCGCACTGGTTTACTGTAGTTATAACATTAGGCTGATTGACTATGATACGCAGGAAGTGACAAATAATTCAGATGTCTTCATAAGACATACAAGACCCAGAAGGTGGAAGATGACTATCACAGAAACCAGGAACCTACCAGATCGGTGAAGTGTCTGGTGATCCAGTGGCCTGCAGCATGTTGAGAGAGCCTCTCCAAGGTAACAGGCGAGTTGCTGGACCACTTAGCACATGGAGAGGGGGCACAGTGCTTAGTGGTCTTCTTGGTATTTGGAGGCAGCGTCTGTCCCGACTCCAGGCCGAGTCATTCATAAGGCTAACGGTCTTGAGTAAGGATCAGAGCGAGGGAAAGCTCTGTGGCAAGTCCAGGCTGCCCTTCAAGTTGCTCTTCCACTCACCTATAATTCAGTTGACCCAGGAGTTTTCTAAGTGTGGAAAATAATGATGTGTTGCAGCCTCTGGCAAGCACCAATATGATGATCACAGTGCAGACCTCTCGATTTTTCTGATATCTCTATGCCCTTCTTCTGCAGATAACTAGTCTCCTTCCTGAGAAACACCTTCCGGCTTGCTACTGGCTCTGGGTAGACATGAAACATCTAGTCATAGTGTGTTAGGTGATCATGCAGGCTGAGCTTCCCATCACAAAGTTTGCATTATTCTGTTAGTCACAGGTTGGGTGTGCACCGCAGTGATCTGTTGTCAAGTGCAAATGTTATGCAAAAGTCTGAGGTTGAGGAGAGTCGAGACACAAGTAAGTTATGTGAGCCAGTGACTCTGATTCCTTCAACACTAACACCTCCTGCGTTAGCCCCTCTCCCTCAGTTCAGGCCTGTGAATTCACGGGGACCACCATAAGACAAGTTGCCTGAGGAAGAAGGAACCAGAGACTGGTTTACGGATGGGTCTGCATGATAACTGGCCACACACAAGTAGACAGCTGCAATGTAAGAGCCCACTGAGGGCTGGCCCAGGGAGGCTGTGGTGGTGGGGAAGAAAATGCCCCCAGCGGGCAGAATTTGACCAGTGTGCTTGCCCAGTTCGCTGGACTGAGAGATGCCCAGAGGTCTCCACATGACTCATGTGTAGTTGTTGGCAGTTTGACCAGACAGTCGGGGATATGGAAGGAACAGGATTGAAAGAGAAGTGACAAGGAACTCTGAGGAAAGGGTGTGTGGAAGGACCTCTCAGAATTGGTACGGATGGTAAAGACATTTCTTTTTTTTTTTTTTGAGACAGAGTCTTGCTCTGTTGCCTGGGCTAGAGTGCCGTGGCATCAACCTAGCTCACAGCAACCTCAAACTCCTGGGCTCAAGCGATCCTCCTGCCTCAACCTCCCAAGTAGCTGGGACTACAGGCATGCGCCACCATGCCCGGTTAATATTTTCTATATATTTTTAGTTGTCCAGCTAATTTCTTTCTATTTTTTTTAGTAGAGATGGGGGTCTCACTCTTGCTCAGGCTGGTCTTGCTGGTCTCGAACTCCTGACCTTGAGCTATCCTCCTGCCTCGGCCTCCCAGAGTGCTAGGATTATAAGCGTGAGCCACTGTGCCCAGCCGGTAAAGACATTTTTGTCCCAAATGCATGCTCACCAAAAAGCATCCATTGCAAAGGAAGCGCTCAGTAATCAAGTGGACAAAGTGACACACTCCATGGGAGTCAGTCAGGTTCTGCCCCCAGCTACCCCACTGATTGCTCAGTGGCCCTATGAATGAGGCGGCCATGGGGTAGGGATGGAGGCTATTCATGGGCTCA
The DNA here is from genome assembly GCA_028533085.1 of Varecia variegata. Classification (NCBI taxonomy): domain Eukaryota; kingdom Metazoa; phylum Chordata; class Mammalia; order Primates; family Lemuridae; genus Varecia; species Varecia variegata. Next base: position 84,118,531 of record CM052440.1, on the reverse strand, counting down.
ACAATATGGATGTGCCACGGCCCTGGGAACTGCTTCTGATGAGTGCCTACTCTACTAACAAGACACCAGCACTGACCCACGTGGCGCCATCCCCCAGAGGGGCAGCCATCACCTGATGGCAGGTAATAACCTTGGACCTCTTCCACCACTGAAAGAGAGGAGATTTGTCCTCACTAGAGTAGACACATATGCTGGACATGGATTTGCCTTTCCTGCCTGAAATGCTTCTGCCAGCACCCCCATCTACGGACTCAGGGAGTGTCTCATGACTGTCGTGCACTCCTCATAGAACTGCGTCTGATGTGTCTACATTTTACAGTAAAGGATAGCAATAGGCACGTGCCTATGGGATCTTACCACAATACCCCATCACCCAGAAGCAGCTGGCTGGATGGAAAGGTGGACTGACTCACTGAAAACTCAGCTATGGTGTCAATTATGAGAATTGAAAACCCTGAAAGGAGAGAGGACGGAGGCTGTCTTATAGTCTGCAGTATGTGTTTTGAACCAGAGACCACTCCATGCTGCTGCCTCCCACACAGCTAAAATGTACGTGAATCAAAGGGCGAAAGTGAGAGAGGTTCCTCCCACTGCTATACCTAATAAAGCACTGGCAGCAGTTTTTGCTTCTCACTCAGCAACTTTGAGCTCTTCTGGTTTGGCGATCTTAGTTCCCAAGTGGGAATTAAAGGCTATAACAATGATTCCATTGATTTGGAAGATGACTGCCACTTGGCCATTTGGGGGCCCTTATGCCGCTGAATCAATAAGCAGAAGAAAGAGTTACTCTACTGGCTGGAGTGTCTGATCACAACTGCCAGCGTTCACAACCGGGAATAAGGAGAACTCTCTGGAACCTAGTGTGCAGCATGCCCAATAGCAAAGGTTAGTTGAACGATACAGCAAACGAACAAAAGAAAAAGTCAAGACTCTTGAGAATTCAGACTCTTCAGAAGCGATGGTTTAGGTGATGAGACCCAGGATAAGAGCCCCATCTGGTTAAGTTTATGGCCGAAGACAAAGAAAAAATTGAGTGGAGAGTAGAGAAGGGAGACACAGATACCAACTGTGACCTTGTAACTAATTACAAGAATTACATTAGCTCACACATTCATGTCAAGGGGCAAAAATAAAAAAAAGAATTATAGTAGGTTTGCATATTTTCTTTTTGTGTATGTATTTATTTGTATATAGTAACTATTTTCTTCTATGTTCTTCTTTCCCTTATTATTTTATATACAAGTTATTAAAGGTTAAATTTACAATTCAGTTGTTAGCTAACAAAATTTTCAGCAGGACTGTGACTAAACTTGGAAGCATTGAATATAGCCAGCAATGGATGTGCTGCCTTTGGGGACTGTTTGTCTCCAGGTTGGGGGAGTATGAGAACTTCTTCACTCCTACAAAGGACAGCTGCAGCTTGTTAGGTGGGAACCTTGAGTTGTTTCATTATTGTTTGGAAGTTCAAATGTGTGTGGAAGGATATATACGGAAGCTGAGTAGCCTAAAGGGTAGACTGTGCCTGTTATCAATGTGTTGCCTCCTAGCTCCAAACCCACCCTTTCTTGCCCTGCTTTGTGACACTGGCACTGGACTCTGTAAACATTTCTCCTTTGCCAGATGCTTTGATGTTAGACTTTGTCAGTAGACAATACGGGAAGGAAGGACACTGAGCGGCAATAACAGAAAGAAGGGGATTCCTCCCAGAGTGCCATCCTTTGGTGCAGCGGCGAGTTCTTTGGCGTGCTGGAGGCTTGGTGGCGCTCACCTAAGCAGCCCGCATGGACGGGCCTATGCCTCACCCTCTGGCAGCGCTCTGCTGCTGGGGTTAGTTCTGCCCCACACGCTGGCAAGTTCCCTCAGAGGCAGGCTGCACGCTTCCGCGGCAGACGTGCCCCTCTTACGTCCTTCCTTGTTCACTCTCCGTGGGACCTAGAGGTAGAAGCTGCTTTCTGCAGTTGCTACTTCTGGATGCCTTCAAGTTCTCTTTCCGCCTCTTTAAGTAGTTAACCACCTTTTACTGGTTAATGAGTCTTTGTATTAAATTCTCCCTGCTCAAATTACTGGTGTGGCTTCTGTCCCTGACTGAGCCCTGACCAATCCACCACCTTGGGTCAGGGCTTTGCTGTTCCTTCTGCCTGGAACAATCTCCGTTGGGACAGGTAAATACTGAAACGTAGCTGCTGACTGATGGCTGTTTCTGTCCAGACTGCCATCCCATCTCTCCTTTGCAACAAGATGGCACAGACCCAACCATTGGCAACCACTGCCTGCAACCAGGCCAAGCCCAGGGAGAGTGGACATGGGAGGTTTGCCTGAGATATAAACCAGACTGAGTTTGGACTCTCAATGAATCTGCCTGAGAACAGTATTACCACTACCCACAAGCCCTAGAAACAGCATCAAGCTTCTCTGAGAGCATGTGGTTATACTCCATGTGCCCAAAACTATTTATTGAACCCCTACTATGTTCCAAAAACTGTTTCTAGGCACTGGGTACACAGCCAACACTTGGCCGTGATTCACCCCTGAAATGTCCCACAGATCTGAGAGGCAATTGCTCTTCTACATAACTCCAGACGTGCATTGGGTACAGACCCACCCACAGAGTGCTGGCCTTCCCACAAACCCAACTGAGTTTTAGAAGGGGGCTTCCCAGGGCCCTGCACACAGTTGTGCGTGTTGCTTGGTGCACACAGATGTGGTGAGCACAGAAGATGGCATCAGGCAGCTTCAATGGCTGAGCCTTGTGCCTGCTGGGGGTTGTGTGAGTCCAGCAGGTCACTTACTTGTAATTGTATGTACAACTGATGGTGCTGGGATCCCAGGTCCCACCTAGCTGAGCCCAAATGCAAAACAGGATGGATCTCTTCAGGACAGCAAGCGTTTTTCCAGGGCCAGACTGTGCTGGAGCTTTCTTATCTAGGGAGGAGGGGAGGAGCTGCAGTAGCAGTGGTCTCAGTCTCGGGCACTCTCTGCTAAGCCTTTCTCAGGCCTCTTACAGTGTAGCCAGGCCAGATGCTGCAAGAAGGCAAAGGATAATTGTTTCTGGGATGGAAGAAAAGCAGGTCTCCACAGATGCCCAACGCTGAGACTGTTCAGCTTCCCTTGGCTCCTGTACCGCTGTGGAGGGCCCTAGAGTCAGTGTTGGTGTTCATATGTGTATAACAAACTTCAACACACTTAGCAGCTCAAAACAATATACATATGTCATCTCACGGTTCCTGTGGGTCAGGAAACTGAGTGTGGGTCCTTTGCCCATGGTCTCGCAAGGCTATAATGAAGGTATACAGTGGGCTGTATTCTCATCTGGAGGCTCGACTGGGGAACACTCCACTTCAAAGTTCATTCAAGTTGTTGGCAAAAGTCAATTCCTGTGCAGTTCTATGACCAAGGTCCCCATTTTGCTACTGGCTGTTAGCTGGGGCCACTCTCAGCTCTAAGAGGCTGCCTACAATTCCTCGCCGTGTCTCTCCCTCCATCAGCCTTCTCATAACATGGCAACTTCCTTCCTCAAAGCCAGCGAGGGAGAGTCTTTCACTCTAGTCTACTAACACGGACTTCCACGTAACATGCTGGGATCGCAGGAGTGGCATCCTTTGCCTTGTCCTGCTGGTTGGCAGCAAGTCACAGCCCCCACCTGCACTCAGAAGGAGTCAGGAGGAGGGGGCTGCACAAAGGCCTGGACGACAGGAGGCAGAAAATGAGTGGGTGCCATCTCAGGGTCTGCAGGCCACGGTTGGCCTCAGAACCAAGACTACACTAGAAGAAAATCTTCACTACATTCAACAGGTGATCTGGGGACATCGTGCTCAGTTGGACAGCACAGAGTGTACCCAGCAAGGCTGGGCTCCTGGGTGACCTCTACTCCATATCTCACCCTGAGGCCCTGGAGGGAGCCCAAGCCTTGGGCGCAGGATGGTCCCTCAAACTACTTTGGGGGATGATATGCCTAGCACAGGGTGAGGTGACTGACCATACCTTCTCTGCAATGTCCTTATTCTCAACCCCCATCTTTGCCCCTCCAAATGTGAGGAGCTTTAGCCATGTCTGGTCAAGCTTCCTTGTGCTTGCAAACAACAGGACTCAGCAGGGAGACCCAAAGAGGGGTTCATAACCTCCACGTAGACCTGAGCTGGGCTGCAGCCATCTTGGTAGACAGGCCGGGTCTGGAGCAAGGCATGATTCTTGGTGCAGTGAAACCCAGCGGATTGCTTCCACTGAACCTCATTCCCACCCATCCTCTCCCCAGTGGGACTCAGCCACGTTTATTTAGTCCTCACTGGAGCCTCAAGCGAGGTGTCAAGACTGAGTCTACACCTAGGAGCTTGGGGAACCCCCAGGGGCAGAACCAGGGTGAACCTACCCTGCAAGTCCACTCTAGAATTTTCCTTTGGAGAATTGTCTTCTCTGTATTTTAATAGAAACAGATACTGGAGAAGCCAGACTACAAGTAAATTAATTTAAAGTTCTTAGTTCTAAGTGTATGGAAACTCTTCCTGATTGGAAGATCCTGGAAGGATGAAGTGACAAGCTCAGTGTCACAGCCTTCTGGTGAGGATGAAATTAGGCAGCCTGGGGGAAAGAGCTCTGCAATGTCACCTGTTGCATACCACCCACCCATAGTAAGACAACCTCAGCCTGGCTGTAGAGAAAGAAAACAAGAACAGCAAACCTTTATTTTTTAAAGGAGAAAATCAAAGAAGGTTAGCAGGAGGAGGTGCTGCCCCAGACACAATATTTAGAGAAACACAAACAGCATAGTTCGAGTGGGAAAAGACTTTAAGTAAGAGGGCTGCTTTTCCTCACAAACGTCAGTTCATCCAAAACTTAAAGCTGGAAATGCCCTTCAACAGGTAATGGTGAATGCTGTACATGAAGAAGCCTGTGCAGAAGATGATGATGAGCAAGGACAGGGTGATGAGGGTGTAGATGGACATCCGCTTCTCCATGGTCGCCCGGATCAGGCAGAGGTAGGGGCCAGGGCAGTCAAAGGTGCTACAGTGAGTGACAGCTTGTGTCACCAAGGGCAGGTGTTGAAACATGAGAAGGAATAAAAACACACACTGGGCACCCACCTGCAGGAGGAAGTACAGGAGGTACAAAAGCAGAAGCATCTTCTCCTGGTGGAAGTTCAGGATGGAATTCTCCTTGGAAGAGAGGATGTGTTCCTGGATCCCCGTCATGGAGCCCTCCTCTGCTGCACCTACCACCAAGTCCATTGACTTCATCTTGACCTGCTTGTGCCGAATCTGAGCCATGAAGAATTCCATGAGGAAGAAGAGAGTGGTGAAGATGAAGAAGAAGAAGTACCAAATTCCCGTGACAGGGTTGCTAAAGTTTTTTTCAAAACACTCAATCAAGCACGGATAGGTGATGTTGCCATGGCACCAGAAATCTTCATGGATGCGTGCCCAGGGCATGCGGACCACGTACACCACCACCCCATACAGGGCGATTAAGCCAAACCACAGCTGCCGCCCAATGTAGTAGCCAGACTTGTCACCAGCCACAGAGTGCAGCACAGGGATCAGTCCAGCCACTGCTGCTGCAGCCATCTCCTCAGACTTTCAGGGGCCCGCCGGCATCTGAGACCAGGAGAACTCTGACAGCGCCTTAGGAGGGAGAGGAAAGCAAAGAGAATTCGGGGTCAGAAAGTGAGAGCAGTTGCCAAGAATTGTAAGCACATCCAAGAAGCCTGCTCAGGTTTTAGACCCATCACCAGCCCTGTTTCAGACCTTTACAACTAACCCGAACAGCAGTTTTGCAGGCTCACAACGTGGCGAAGCCGCTCTGCATTCAGTCCGTAATAAAGGCCATCCTCCTCGGGACACCACGGCCCAAGCACATGATAATTACACGTGTAGAGGTCAGGGATCAAACCTATTCACATTCACAAAGCCCGTCTCATCCAGCAGAGAGCATCACATTTAACAAGAACCTAATTATACTTGGTAAGTGCACAAAGGACAGAAGGAACAAATACAGGAATTCAGCAATTCTTGTTGTGTCTGACTGTTCTAGATGTTCTGTGGAAATCTCTACACTTTGCACTTTTGCCAGAAAATTTCCTAAGCACACAGTGCACTGGCTTCTCTCTACAACTCTTCAGAATGTACCTATCACCACACTTTATTTATAATAAAAATAACACTGACCATTAATTGACTGCCTATATATGGCAAGTCTTGTCCTGGAGGTTTAGATAACAATATCTCTACAGAAGGGTAAAACATTTCAAATCTTTTTATTAGCTTAATTTGGGTAACTTCCAATGTTTGTCTTCCTTTATGTAAGTTCCTATATGTAATAGTGACCGGTCATTTGACTTGAGGTTTACATTCTTAATAAGCATTTAGGTTTTTTTAGTGTGGTAAAATATGCATAACATAAAATTTACCATTTTAACCATTTTTTTTTTTTTTTTGAGACAAAGTCTCGCTCTGTTGCCCGGGCTAGAGTGAGTGCCATAGCGTCAGCCTAGCTCACAGCAACCTCAGACTCCTGGGCTCAAGCAATCCTACTGTCTCAGCCTTCCGAGTAGCTGGGACTACAGGCATGCGCCACCATGCCCGGCTAATTTTTTTTATATATATATAGTTTTAGTTGGCCAGATAATTTCTTTCTATTTTTAGTAGAGACAGGGTCTCGCTCTTGCTCAGGCTGGTCTTGAACTCCTGAGCTCAAGCAATCCACCTGCCTTGGCCTCCCAGAGTGCTAGGATTACAGGCGTGAGCCACCGCGTCCGGCCTCATTTTAACCATTTTTAAGTGTACAGTTCAGTGGCATTATGCACATTCACACTGTTGTGCCGCCATCACCACCATCCATCTCCAGATTTACCAAACTGAAGCTCTGTCCCCATTAAACACTAACGCCCCATTCCCATCCTCCAGCCCCTGGCAGCCACCGTTCTACTTTCTGGTTGTCAAATGTGACTACCTTAAGTGCCTCATATAAGTGAAATTGTACAATATTTTCCTTTTGTGACTAGCTTACTTTACTCAGCTATTATAATATCCTCAAGGTTCATGCATGTTGTAGCATGTGTTAGAATTTCCTTCCTTTTAAAAACTGAATAATATTCACGATGTGTATGTATCACATTCTATTTATCCATTCATCTGTCAGTGGACACTTGGGTTGTTTCCACCTTTTGGCCATTGTGAATAAAGCTATGTACAAGTATCTGTTCCAGTCCCTGCTTTTGCTTATTTTGGATATATGACCAGAGGTGGAATTGCTGGGTAATAAGGTAAATCTACGTTTAATTTTTTGAGGAATCACCGTACCATTTTCCACTTTTTTACATTTTACATTCCCAGTGCACAAGGGTTCTGGTTTCTCCACATCTTCACCATTTGTTATTTTCTGGTTGGGTTTTTGTTTGTTTGCTTGCTTATTTTAACAATGTTTTTATTGAAAACTTGTCACAGCTAGTGTGAAAGACTCTCTTTAAAGACTTGGTGATATTTTAAAATTATTCCCCAAGCATCAGATCACATTCAAGCAGACCACACATAGGAATTAGGGGGCAGCTCTGGCCTGGTGGGCGCAGGACGGGCTGTGGGCCTGCCCGGGAGGGTGGGCCACCAAAGACAAGAGCAGAGGAGCTGACTGGGATGGTGGAGAAACAGTGGGTTTATTGAGCACTTACTATGTGCCAGGCATTGGGCTACAAATGGACGGTTATGAGTTCATTTGTCAGTTATTCCTTGGACCAAGCTCATGAGATACGTATAATTATTCTTGTCTTACAAGAGTTAGATTTAGCATGGTTGAGTAATTCTCGCACAGTTATGCATCCCAGTAAACGTAGGCGCCAGGATGAGAGCCCGGCAACGCCCACCTGGGCAGGCAGGAGGGGGGCGCCCGGCCGCCCCCTTTGGCCCGCGCCCGTGGAAGGGGCAAGCGGGCGCCGGCGCACGGACGGTTGCCTGCCTTCCTTCCTTCCACAACAGCTTAGTGGCCGAGTCCCAGTCAGCTCCAACTACACAGTCCAAGGCCCAGCGACTGTGCGGAGCGATGAATATAAGCCGGGCCCGCACTGCACGACCGGCTTTCCTGGGACCCGGCCCCGCCGCCCCGGCCCGCGGCCCCGGCTCCCAGCCCAGGCGCCCCGTCCTACCTGCGCCTGCGCCCGCCGGGAGCCGCCTGCCTGCCAACCGCCCGGCCGCGGCCCATTGGCCGCGCCCCCTGCCCGTCTCCGCGCGCTCCACGAATCACCAGTCCCGGCACCGCAGGGGCCGGGGACTCCGCAGACCTCGGCCGGGAGCCGAGAGGCGGGGTCCGGACTGAGCGGGAGCCCGCTCTGAGGACTCCGAGAGGCCGCTGTCCCAACCGGCTTCTTGCTCCCGTCTGCTGCTGGACTCCCACGTCCCGGCGGTCTGGACTTGACCGTCAGTAGCTCAGCCAGGGTCGTCGGTACCTTCTGCGTCCCTCCAAACCTCCAACCCCTCTCCCGCACTCGCGTCTCATCTTGTACTTTAAGTTAAAAAACAAAAGCAAAAACAAACAAAAGGAAAAAAAACACAGAAATCGCCAGCCAGGAAACGGCCTGTTTTCCTTCCAGATCCACAAACCCGTTTCCATCTCTGTTTATCTCTTTCTTCCCCTTGTCTCAATGGCGCAAAGGCCGCGACCCTTAGACGGCCAGTCTCCCCCGGGAGAGTTGCAGACCCCTCCCCAGGCAGTCTCGGGGACCCTGCGCGTGAGCCGGCCCCTCTCCCCTGAATCCTCAGTTTTTGCCGCTCCGGAATCTTCCCATCAGCGTCCAAACAGCGTCCGGGTCCGGGCGCCCTCCCCACAGGGCACACTCCGGCCTGCACCGGCTGCCGCCACCCCCTCCCTCTGCTCCGGCAGCCGCTCCCGGCTGGTGAGGCCAGAACCTCCGTCCCCAGTAGGGGAATGACCGACTCGCTGTCCGTGTGTGCGTGTGTGTGTTTTGTCCTGCCTGAAATCTCAGATCTACAATTCTATTAGACATTATTCATGGTGTATTTATTTTCCTTTCCCGATAGCTTTAATTTTAATTTTATGGTTTAACACCATAGATCATATTATAATAAGCTGCCATAAATTCTTTGAAGTTAAAATTTCTAAATAGACAAGAGAAACACCTGGCTCAATTTGTGTTTAACTCAAAAGGCCATTTCAAAGAAATGATTATGTAAATGTTGGTCAAAATTGTGAAAAAATAGTATGTAGTCATTTAGCTCTAAATCCTCAGTGATTGGCATAAAGTAGATCTCAATGACTGCTTGCTGAGTGTGTGAATGAGTGATACAAAGCTACGAAGGGGAGAGCTTCAAGATGTTATGTACCTGGTAAACACAGCATCGCCTAACCCTGTATGCCTACCATCACATTCCAGAAATGTGTACTGAAAATGAAAATGGGCGACGCATTGGGATGATGGAGGTGTAGGTGGATTTCTTTCTTTTTAATATATTTTAATAGTATTACAGTGAATACAAACCGGGAAGGAGTGCCAGAGCTCTCAGTAATAGAGTTCTGTGTTCTCCGTGTTTAATTTGTTAGATGTGGTCTTGGTAATCTATTGCTGTGTATCAAGCCATTTCAAAACCTAGTGACTTAGAACAGCAATGCTTTGCTATTTCCAGTGCCTGGTCAGCCTGCTCTGTTCCACAAGCCGTCAGACTGGTGTCTTGTGAAGCCACAGTGGATGGCAGCCGGGCTGAGTGGGGCTCTGACACCGGCCCCCCACCGAACCCAGCCTTTCAGCCGGAGCTTCCTGGCTGCATGGCAGCTGGTTCCCCCCAGAGCACAGAAGCAGTGACAGCACTGCCTCGGAAGCCACACAAAGTCACTTCTGCCATCTCAGACTTGAGGGGGTAGGAAAAAGACCCCACCTCTTGATGGGAGGAGAGACAAGCCTTGCGCAAACTGGTGCAAGCTGGGAGATGCAGTTACAGGCATCTGGGAACAGTCTGCCACTGGAGGCTTTAGTGACTTTTCCTTCAGGAAGTTGCAGAGTCGCCCATTTGAAGGCACTCTTGCTTAGCAGGGAGCCTGGTGAGTAGACCCTAAGGACAGTGTTTCATAAAACCTGAGTGCTCATTTTAAATACCTCCATTAAAATGAACACCAAAATGAGCAGCGGAGTCTGGAGCAGGTGCGACGGTGACCTGAGGCACAGCCAGAGGCAGTGAGCCCGGCTGCCCACCAGGGCTCCTGAACCTTGACCACCGCAGGGCCACGATCCGTTTCTCTCTCTCTGCAGTATTACCTGGAGGTTTTATTTTTTGCACTGGAAGTTCATAAAAATTATTTTTAGTGCAGTTATTTTTATTGTTGTAAATAAACATAACATAAAATTTACCCTCTTACCCATTTTAAGTGTACAGTTCTATGACATTAAGACCATTCACACTGTTGTGCAGCCATCACCACCATCCATCTCCAGAACATTCTTCTCTTCCCCAACTGAAACTCTGTACTCACTGAACACTAACTCCCCTTCCCTCCACCCCCAGCCCCCGGCAAACATTGTTCTACTCTCTACTTCTATGAGTTTGACTAGGAACCTCAAGTGAGAAGAATCACGGGTATTTGTCCTTTTGTGTCTAGTTTATTTCACTTAGCATACTGTTTTAAGGTTGAATAATACTCCATTGTATATATAGACCACATTTTGTTTATCCATTCATCCATCAGTGAACATTTGGGTTGTTTCCACCTTTTGACTATTGTAAATAATGCTGCTGTGAACATGGGTGTGCAAATATTAAAAATGATTTTAAAGGATAATTAATGCCACTAATATTTACTGAGCATCTGCTATGTGCCAGTTACTGTGCTGGGTGCTGGGGCTACAACAAACAAGACTGCAGACATGGGCAGCCACCTCCCAGAGCTTACAGGCTAAGGGGGAGACAGAGAAGTCTACAGGTGATGTCAGCATGTTGCAATAACTGTCAGGACAGGAAGAATGGGGTGCCCTGTGGGCACATGGGTTAGACCCCACCCAACCTCCAAAAAAAGGCTTTCCGTATTGTGTGACTTGGAACCTGAAATCTGAAAAGTGAGTGTGGCACAGGGTGTGGGGGGCAGACCAGAGCAGGCAGGGCGGCCTGGGCAGAGACTGGGTCAGAGGATGAAAATTGTGGGGCTGGCAGGCAGCCACGCCAGAGTGCCACACACAAGCCAGAGGGCCCTGTGAGCCTGTTATCAAGTTTGGGTTGATTTTAAAAATCTCAGGAAGTCAATGAAACATTTCCAGTAGGGAAGTGATAGGATCTAGTCTACGTTTCACAGGATCAGCCCGGCTGCGGTGACAGCGGATCACACTGGCTGAAGGCAGAAGGCCGGACAGGAAGCTACTGTTCATGCCAAGCCGTCCAGGACAGAGGCCTGAACTAATCGGACCGTGGGGAAGGCAGACAAGGCAATCTGGCGGCTGACTGCATGTAGGAAGTGTGGGGGAAGGTGGCACAGAGGAAGGAAAACACAGGTAGTTATTAAACAGTTTAAGCATAAGTCGAGGTGCAGCAAAATACTGATGCTATCGAGCGGGGTCTGGTGTTAACGTCAGTCCTTCTCCAAGGACCTGGGGCTTCATCTCTGTCTTGGGCTGCTCGGATCTTTCTTGTCAGCCTGGTTTGCCAAAACCTGCTTGACCTCCTCCACAGCCCACATCAAAAGAGCCACTCTCAGAGCACAATCTGTGTCCCACCATCCTCAAGATAGTTTGTTATGAACTCAATTCCCCCGACCTGCCTCAGATTCATATGTTGAAGCCCTAACCCCCAACCTGACTATTTGGAGACAGGACCCATGAGGAGGCAATGAAGGTTAAGTGAGGTGGTGAGTGTGGCGCCCTAATCTGATGGCATTGGTGTTCTTGCAAGAAGGGGAAGAGACACCACAGATCTCTTTCTCCACGTGTGCACAGAGAAGAGGGCACGCGAGGACACAGCAGGAGGGCATCCATCTTCTGCAAGCCAGGAGGAGAGGCCTCACCAGAAACCAGCCCTGCCGGCACCTTGGTCTCAGATTCCAGCCGCCAGAGCTATTGCGTAAGCCACTCAGTCTGTGCAGCACAAGCAGACGCATGCACAGTCCTAAGAGGTCGGCATTATCAGCCCCATCTACAGATGAAGAAACTGAGGTTCGGAGACTCAAACTCTATTTCTCAAACTCTGGCTGTCGCTCTGCTTTACAGCCTGCCGTGCAGAGACACAAAACCATGGAAGTTCAGAGCCCACTCTGAAAAACGCGCCCAGTCTCAGAGGTACTGCAATCTACTGTGCTTCTCTGTCCTGCTGCAATGGCTCAAGGTAGACTTTGCAGCAGGAAGAGAGCCTCGTCATGGCCATCCAGGATTCCACATAGACCCCTTCACCTCCCAGGGGCCTCTTGCTGTACCTCTTGCTGTAAATGTACAGAGGAGCCTTTTTTGCTTTGTTTCTAGTTACTTCCAAGGATGCTCCCTAAGCTTCCAGGAGCCTGGTTTCCAGTATAGTTGGACATGGGCCCTGCTGAAGCAATTTCTGAAGTTTTAGTTTGAACCAGATGAAATTACTATTTTGATTGGTCAAAATTGGTCAAATATCAGCATCATGTAGATCAACCTAATAAATGCACTTGGCCCTCCAATCCTGCCCCTCCTTCTCCTTTAGTAACCTCAGGGCATCCAGGACTCTCAGCTGCCCCTGATCACCCCAGACCCCCTGGAGGCCTCCTCCCACCCGCCCTGGCACTGTCCCACTCTGGACAGGGACAGAAGCCTGGGAGAGAAGTCCACTAAGGAAGAGAGATGAAATGGTCAGAAAGGTAGGAGGAGAGTGTCGGGCCCAGAACACAATACTCCAAAATATGGCACCTTAGCATACCAAGTATTTTAAGCTGAAGGAAATTAAGAAACCTCAGAAGCAAAAAGGCCACCTCCTGCCCTTCTCCCCTGAAGCACGGTCACAAAGGAATTCTTGACCTACCTTGCCTGAAAGTCGGTCATAAGAGCCTCACTCCAGAGGGGTCCTGCCTACACCCACAGCCAGGAAGAACTGGGGCCAGCACAACAGCGTGTTTATGCAGAAGAGAAAGGGGGGGAGTTGTCCATCTGTATTCTGGGTGTCCCCTGGGAAGGACTTGCATAAGGATGTGATGGCCCGGGGTGGGCCCTTGCCCTCAGGACCAGCAGGACACAGGAAGCCATGTCACGGTGTCAGCAAAGCAGGCTGAGGGCGGAAAGCAATGCTCATGGCCTCTGGGAACAGGTCTGTGATTAGAGCAGGTGTCTCAGAGGACAGCTCCTCACTGCCTTCACGCCAGAGGCCAGCACAGAAGTGGGGAATGACTGCCATAAAGCAGCCCAGCCAGAAAGCGTGGGTGGACACTCAAGGACGTGGCAGAGTGGCACCAGTTTGCAGAGTCAGCATAGGGACTTGCCTGCGGGGGTGGGGGCGGCACCATGGAGACCCCCAAGTCTCCCACCCATCCGAAGCAACCAGCACTCCCCAATGCCACCTGTCAAAGACACAGAGGGGCAGGGGTTAGTAACGCCAGTCCAGGTTAGCACTTCACTCTCTTCTCTGCAGTGTCCCCGGGGCCTAGAAGACCTAGGTGAGTAAGTAAATAAGTAATAACCCACTTTGTCCGAGAAAGGTGTTTAAGATGGTCACAGTGCCCTCTCTCCAATTAAATAAAGTCATGCCATGTTTGCCCCAGGACCAGGTTGCCGAGACCCAAGACTATGACAAGAGTGTGCTCTGACAAACAAGAGCCCAGGTGAGAGGCCCAGTGGTCTCAGAAGCAGCTACCAAGAGGAAATTCTAACCCAGATATCTATAGAAACCCCAGACCACCCCAAGGGGACAACATGGTGCTCAGTGCTCAGGGGCCTAGACAAGCCAGGTTGGGCATCAAGGAGCATCCTGAGGTGGGAGGGAGGAGTCGTGGTGAAACCGTGAGGAGCTGACCAGAACCCCATGCTGGAGATCAAGGAGTGGGACCCCCCTAGGTGGGCAGGATCCCCCACTGAGCCACGGAAACGCTCAGGCGGATCCTGTTTCATAAGGAATCAGGACGTTGAAGGCATGTCACTGTGCTGCTCTGATCCAACATGGAGAGATGGAACAGGGGTGGTGCCGGGACACGTCCTGGAGGTGGTACTCCCCCTGCAATGCACCAGCCAACGAGGACAGGACCCAGCGGGCCCTCATTTGGCCAGTGGATGATGTACAGGTCTCACACTGATATATTAGGTGTGAGCAACAACATGCCAGAACCAGGCAGTCTATATGCAGACAACAGACCACAACTTGCACATGGTCTCTCCCAGTTGTGGTCTGTTGTGTCCAACCTTCCACCCTGTGCCTTTTTGCATTTAGGGCCCCAGCTGGGCTTAGCTCAAGGAGTTCAGCAGATCTTTGTGGACTCCCACCGTGGCCTTCCTGCTCTACACGCTCTCGCCAGCTCCCCTGCCACGACCCTCAAATGACCCAACCACACTTTACTCCTGGCATTCCCTGAAAGAATTCCATGCCTTTCCTTTGTCTGAATGCCCTCTTTCCTGTCTGTCCACCATGTCACTCCTCAGCGCCCTTCTCAACAGCCGTGTCATCAGAAAGCCCTTCAGATTCCAACAGAGGGAACTTCCCTCACCCCCACTCCTCAAACCACTTTGATTGTGAAATGGTTTTTTTTTTTAATTTTTATCTTAGCAACTAACAACAGAACTCTTCTTTAAAAGGTATTTAATATCTATGTTTGGGGAAAATATGTTAATAAGCTTGGTTACCTGGGTTTCCTAGGCATTTCAAACTATAGTCATAAACCTAATGTATCTTACTTTCTCATCAAATTCCTAATAAGACAGGCTAACATTTCTTTCCAGCAAAACCATCCTAAGCATTTAAATTCCTTTCCCAGACTTTGTTAAATCTTAATTTAAAGATTCCATAAATCAGGCTGGGCGTGGTGGCTCATGCTTGTAATTTTAGCACTTTGGGAGGCTGAGGCTGGAGGATCTCTTTTTTTTTTTTTTTTTTTTTGAGACAGAGTCTCGCTCTGTTGCCCGGGCTAGAGTGAGTGCCATGGTGTCAGCCTAGCTCGCAGCAACCTCAAACTCCTGGGCTTAAGCAATCCTGCTGCCTCAGCCTCCCGAGTAGCTAGGACGACAGGCATGCACCACCATGCCCAGCTAATTTTTTCTATATATATATTTTTTTTTTTTTTTTTTAGTTGGCCAGATAATTTCTTTCTATTTTTAGCAGAGACGGGGTCTCGCTCTTGCTCAGGCTGGTCTCGAACTCCTGACCTCAAGTGATCCACTGGCCTCGGCCTCCCAGAGTGCTAGGATTACAGGTGTGAGCCACCACTCCCAGCCTGGAGGATCTCTTGAGGCCAAGAGTTCTAGAACAGCCTGGACAACATAGGGAGATCCTATCTCAACAAAAAAGGTTTTTTAAAATTAGCGGGGTGTGGTGCTGCGCACCTGTAGTCCCAGCTACTCCAGGGGCTGAGGCAGGAGGAACCACTTGAGCCCAAGAGTTAGAGGTTGCAGTGAGCTGTGATGACACTACTCACTCCAGCCTGAGTGACAGAGCAAAACCCTGTCTCAAAAAAAAAAAAAAAGGAAGGAAGGAAGGAAAAGAAAAGATTCCATAAATCAAATTATTTGAAAAATCTCAATACTGATTACAAAAGTAATTGAATTCTTTTACACGTTTTGAATTATCTGAATCTATCATCATTCAACTTTTCACATTTTTCAAAATAAGTCATAAGACAATATGAAATTAATATTAAGTGTTTCAAATTAATATCTTAAGGGTAATATGTCAGACTCTCTAACAAGACATTCTCCTAAATATTTCAAATGCCTTAAAAAACAAATAATACGTACAAATTACCATGATAATTTCAAGATTTATTTCTAAACCTCACACAAAGTAGTACTATCATGGCTTTGGTGTACGTTTTTCTTATCTCTGTGCTGATTTCTATCCCCTTAATCCTTTTTCCATGCTTACCACTCTGAGGAGACCAGGGTCACCGTCTCCGTGTGGCTGGGGCTGCTCCATGCAGACTGTGTCTCTGAGCTGGGTCGCAGGTTCTAGTTACAGTCAAGGGTTCTGAATCGCAACACAACAGCTGGGGCTGCTTCCAGGATGGACCCCTTGAGCCACATTAAAACAAGATGTGACTTTTCTTAGAATCTTACAGAATGGGACATTTTTAGTCCATGCCTTTCGTTGCAAATCAGTGCCTTACATTTTAAAAGCAACCTCTTGAACAACTTCAGCTGCTTAATTTGAAAAAACGTCATGTACCCTTTTACTCTCTGGTGGGATTCTGCAAGGTGTTTTGTTTGTTTGTTCTTTCTGGATAACAACTCTTACATTGAAATGCATTTCTCTTTGGTTATTCTTTGTGTATATTTATCTACATTTTATAAAATGGGTATGACACTATTCATCATGAAGCTTTTACCCTTGAGTTTTTCCGGACATTTTATTGTGAAAATTTTCAAACAGAAAAGCTGAAGAAGTGTACAGTGAGCACCCACATACCCACCACCTACATGCCACAGTTAACGTTTTATGGTATTTTCTGTATCACAAATCTGTCCTTTTATCTATCCCTCTATCCATTCATCAATCCATCCTTAATTCTTATTGCATTTCAAAGTAAGCTGCAGACATCAATACACTTAGCACTTCAGCATGCATATCATTAACTAGAGTTCAACATTTGTTCATAGTGCTTTTAGAACACTTATGTACATTTTAATATACAAATTTTGAATGTGACATTAAAGGAGTTTTGACAAACATGTACACCTGTGTAACCTAAACCCCTATAATATATAAAACATCATCATCACTCTAAAAAGTTTCCTCATACCTCAGGTTACCAGATTTAGAAGGAAAAATAACAGGATTCTCAGTTAAATTTGAATTTCAGGTAATCAACATATCATTGTTTTTAGTATAATGATGCCCCAACTATTGCATGGGAAATTCTTGTTCTAAGAATTATTCCTTGTTTATCTGAAATTCAAATTTAACTGGGCATCCTGTGGTCTGTCTGGCATCTCTCTTCATCCCCTCCTAGTCAGTCCTGGGTCCCTTAACCCCTAGAAGCATCCACTGATTTTTTTTTCTTTTTCTTTTTTTGCCATAATAGATGAATTTTGCCTGTTATCCAACTTCACAAATTGGAACCATAGAGGATGCACTCTTTTGTGAAAGATTTCTTTCACCAACATAGCCTTTTTGAAATTCATTCATGATACTGTGTCTAACAATAGTTATAAATACACCACAGTTTATCTACTTTGCTACTGATGTACACCTGGGCTTTTTCCAGTTTGGCACTATCATAAGTAAAGCTTCTATGACCATTTTTGTGCAAGTCTTTTTCTGGACATGTTTTTTTTTTTTTAATCTCCCTTGGGTCAATACCTAAGGTGTAATAGCTAGGTTACAGGATAGACATATGTTCAATTTTCTAAGAAACTGCTCAACATTTGTCAAAGTAACAATGCAATTTTACATTTCCACCAACAATGTATGAAAGCGCCTGCTGTTCCAAATCCTTGCCAACATTTGGTGTTTCAGTGTTCTTACTTTTAGCCATGCTGGTAAGTGTGTAGTGGTTTTTCTTTGTGGTTTTCATTTGCAATTCCTTAATGACTAATGATGTTAAGCCCTTTTTTATGTGCTTCTTGGCCATTTATATATATTAATTTGTGAAGCATCTGTTGAAATATTATGCCTATTTTTAAAAGTTAAATTTTTTGGTTTTTACTATTGAATTAAGGAGTTCCTTGTATATTCTGTATATCAATTCTTTGTCAGGCAAAATATTTTTTCCTATTTATGTCTTGCTTTGTTCTTAACAATGTGTATGATGAACAGAAGTTTTTAATTTTTATGAAGTTTATCATTTATTGCTTCCTGTGTCCTAAGAAACCTTTATCTATGCTCAAGTCACAAAGATATTCTCCTGTGTTTTCTTCTAGAGGCCTTATAGTTTTAGCTTTTATGTTTAGGTCTATGATCCATCTTGAATTAATTTTTGTGTATGGTGTGAGGTAGGGGTAGCAGTTCATTTTTTTTCTATGGCGATGCCCAGTTGTTCCAGCACTATCTCTTAAAAAGACCTTCCTTTTCTCATTGGATTGCTTTGGCACTTTGTCCAGAACCAAATAGCCATGATGCATTTCTATTTCTGGGCTCTCTACTTATTCCATTGGTTCATTCATTGATTCCTATGCCAGTACCACCCAATACACTTTTGATTACTGTAACTTTAAAATAAGTCTTGAAGTCCAACAACGTAGTAAGTTCCCCAATATTATTTTTGTTTTCCAAGATGACTTTGGATATTCCAGATCCTTTGATTTTCCATATAAATTTTAGAATCAGCTTTTCAAGTCCTGTGAAAAAGGCTGGTGGGATATTTTTAAATTTTTTTATTGATACATGATACATGTACATATTCTGGGGATATATAATTTAATTAACTCCTATAATTCATAAAGATCAAATCAGTGTAATTGAGATATCCACCACCTTAAATATTTGTTTTGCCTTTTTTTTTTTTTTTTTTTTTTGAGGCAGAGTCTTGCTCTGTTGCCCGGGCTAGAGTGAGGGCAGTGGCGTCAGCCTAGCTCACAGCAACCTCAAACTCCTGGGCTTAAGCGATCCTACTGCCTCAGCCTCCCGAGTAGCTGGGACTACAGGCATGCGCCACCATGCCCGGCTAGTTTTTTTTCTATATACATTTTTAGTTGGCCAGATAATTTCTTTCTATTTTTAGTAGAGACAGGGTCTCGCTCAGGCTGGTCTCGAACTTCTAACCTGGAGCGATCCACCTGCCTCGGCCTCCCAGAGTGCTAGGATTACAGGCGTGAGCCACCGCGCCCGGCCTGTTTTGCCTTTATGGTAGAAACATTCAAATTATTTTCATCTAGCTATTTTGAAATATATAATAGATTATTGTAAACTATAGTCACCTCACTGATCTGTCACACCCTAGGTCTTATTTCTTCTACCAAACTGTACATTTGTATTTAATCAACCTCTCTTCATCTCCCCTCCCTGACACCCTTTCCACCTTTGATAACAAGCAATCTACTCTTTATCTTCATGAGATCCACTTTTCTAGGTCCCACACATGAGTGAGAACATGCAATATTTGTCTTTCTGTGCTTGGCTCATTCACTTAACATAATGACTTTCAGTTCCATCCATACTTCTGCAAATGACAGGATTTCATTCACTTTTATGGCTGGACAATTTTTAATTGAGTATATATACCACATTTTCTTTATCTGTTCAAACATTGATGGGCATTTAGGTTGATTCCATATATTGGCTATTCTGAATAGTGCTGCATTAAACATGGGAGTGAAGATATCCCTTTGACATATTGAATTCCTTTCTTTTGGATATATACCCAGTAGCGGGATTGATGGATCATATGGTAGTTCTATTTTTAGCTTTTTGAGGAACCTCCATACTGTTTTCCATAGTGGCTGTACTAATTTACATTCTCACCAAGAGTGTATGAGGGTTCCCATTTCTCCACATCCTCACCGGCATCCATCATTCCTTGTCTTTTTGATAAAAGTCATTTTAACTGGAGTGAGATGATATCTCATTGTGGGTTTGATTTGCATTTATCTGATGATTAGTGATGTTGAGCATTTTTTAATATATCTATTGGCCATTTGTGTGTCTTCCTTTGAGAAATGTCTATTTATATCTTTAGCAAGTTTTTGTTTGTTTTTTTTTTTATTTTTATTTTTTTGGTGTGTTTGTTTGTTTTAGAGATAGGGTCTTGCTCTGTTACCCAGGCTGGAGTATAGTGGTGTGATCATAGCTCACTGTAACTTTGAACTCCTGGGATCAAGCAATCCTCCCCCTCAGACTCCCAAGTAGCTGGAACTACAGACCCACACCACCATGCCTGGCTAATTTTTAAAATTTTTTGTAGAGACGAGGTCTTGCTATCTTGCCCAAGTGGTCTCAAACTTGGCCTCAAGCAATCCTCCCATCTTGGCCTCCCACAGTACCGGGATTACAGGTGTGAGGCACCATGCCTAGCTTTGCCCATTTTTAATTGGATTATTTGGGTTCTGTGGGGGTTTCTTGTTTTGCTATTGAGTAGTTTGATCTCCTTCTATATTGTTTATTAATCTTTTGTCAGATGGGTAGTTTCCAAATATTTTCTCACATTCTATGAATTGTCTCTTCACTTTGTTGATTACTTCCTTTGCTGTCCCAGGAGCTTTTTGGCTTGATGTAATCCCATTTGTCTATTTTTGCTTTGGTTGTGTGTGCTTTTGAGGTCTTAGCAAAAATCTTTTGCCCAGGTCAATGTTCTGGAGAGTTTCCCCAATGTTTTCTTCTAGTGGTTTTGTAGTTTCAGGTCTTAGATTTAAGTCTTTAATTCATTTTGATTTGATTTTTACATATGGCAAGAGATAGGGGTCTAGTTTCTTTCTTCTGCATATGGATATCCAGTTTTCCCAGCACCATTTATTGAAGAATCTGTCCTTTCCCCATTATATCTCCTTGACACCTTTGTTGAAAATGAGTTGGCTGTAAATGCATGGATTTATCTATCTGGGTTCTCTATTTTGTTTCATTGGTCTATGTGTCTATTTTTACACCAGTACCATGCTGATTTGGTTACTATAGCTTTGTAGTATATTTTGAAGTCAGGTAGGGTGATGCCTCCAGCTTTGTTCTTTTTGCTCAGGACTGCTTTTACAATTCAGGGTCTTTTGTGGTTCTATATAAGTTTTAGAATTGTTTATTTCTGTGAAGAATGTCATTGGTATCTTAATAGGGATTCCATTGAATCTGTAGATTGTTTTGGGTAGTATTGATATTTTAACAATATTAATTCTTCCAATCCATGAGCATGGAATATCTTTCCATTTTCTTTTTTATGTCCTCTTCAAATTCTTTCATCAGTGTTTTACAGTTTTCCTTTCACAGATGTTTTCACTTCTTTGGATAAATTGATTCCTAGGTATTTTATATTCTTTGTAGCTATTTTAAATAGAATTGCTTTCTTGATTTCTTTTTCAGATTGTTCACTGTTGGCATATGGTTTTTATATATCTATTTTGTATCCTGAAAGTTTACTGAATTTGTTTATCAGTTCTAATAGTTTTTTAGTGGAGTTTTTAGGTTTTTCTTAATGTGACATCATGTTGTCTGCAAACAAGGCTAATTTGACTTCTTTCTTTCTGATTTGGGTGCCCTTTATTTCTTTCTCTTGTCTAATTACTCTTGCCAGGACTTCAAATATTATTTTGAATAAAAGTGGCAAAAGTGGTCATCCTTGTCTTGTTCTAGATCTTAAAGGAAAGGCTTTTAATATTTCCTTATTCAGTACGATGTTAGCTATGAGTTTGTTATATGCAGTCTTTGTTAGTTTGAGGTATATTTCCTCTATACTCAGTTTGTTGAGGGTTTTTATCACAAAGGGATGTTGAATTTTATCAAATGCTTTTTCAGAATCTATTGAAATGATAATATGGCTTTTGTTCTTGGTTCTGTTAATGTGATGTATCATATTTATTGATCTGCATATGTTGAACCATCTTTGCACCCCTGGGATGAATCTCACTTGGATCACAGTGAATGATCTTTTTAATGTGTTGTTGAATTCAGTTTGCTAGTATTTTATTGAGGATTTTTGCATCTATGCTCATCAATGATATTGGCCTGTAGTTTTCTTTCTTTGTTTTGCCCTTGTCTGGTTTCGGTATCATAAAATGAGTTTGGAAGTATTCCTTCCTCTTCAATTTTTTTGAAGCATGTGAGTACAATTGTTATTAGTTCTTTCAATGTTTGGTAGAATTCAGCAGTGAAGCCATCAGGTACTGGGCTTTTCTTTCATGGGAGACTCTTTATTACTCCTTTGAGCTCATTACTCATTATTGGTTTGTTGAGGTTTTCTATTTCTTCATGGTTCAACTTGGTAGGTTGTATGTGTCCAGGAATTTATCCATTTATTCTACATTTTCCAATTTGTTGATATGCAGTTGTTCATAATAATTTCTAATGATTCTTTGTATTTCTGCGGTCTCAATTGTTATGTCTCCTTTTTCATTTCTGATTTTATTTATTTAGGTCTTCTTTCTTTTTTTCTTAGTCTAAAGGTTTGTTAATTTTATTTATCTTTTCAAAAAACAAATGTGTTATTTCATTGACCTTCTGTATTATTTTTTATCTCAATTTTATTTATTTATTCTCTGATCTTTATTATTTCTTTCCTTCTACTAATTCTGGGTTTGACTTGCTCTTGATTTCCTGTTTCCTTGAGATACAGTATTAGGTTATTTATTTGAAGTCTTTACACTTTTTTGATATAGGTGTTTATTGCTATAAATTTCCCTCTTGGTACTGCTTTTGCTATATCCCATAGATTTTCGTATGTTGTATTTCCATTTTCATTTATTTCAAGAAATTTTTAAATTTCCCTCTTAATTTCTTTATTGACCATTGGTCATTCAAGAGCATGTTTTTAATTTCTATGAGTTTGTGTATTTTCTGTGGTTTCTCTTATTATTGATTTCTAGTTTTATTCCATGTGGTTAGAAAAGATAGTTGATATGATTTCTACTTTTCCAAATTTGTTGAGACTTATTTTGTGGCCTAAGGTATGGTCTATTCTGGAGAATGTCCCATGTGCTGGAGAGAAGAACGTGTATTCTGTAGCAATTGGATGAAATGTTTTGTAACTATCAGTTAGGACTAAATGGTCTAGTATGTAGTTTAACTCCGTTTCTTTGTTGGTTTTCTATCTGGATAAGATGTCCATTACTAAGCATGGAGTGTTGAAGTCTCCTAGTATTATTGTATTGCAGTCTATCCCTCTCTTTAGATCTATTAATGTTTACTTTATATACTTGGGAGCTTCAGTGTTAGATGTATAGATATTAATATTTGTTATATTTGCTTACTGAATTGACCCCTTTATCATTATATAGTGACCTTGTCTCTTTTTACAGTCTTTGATTTGTAGTCTATTTTATCTGATATAAGTATAGCTACTCCCGCTCTTTTCTGGTTTCCAGTTGCATGAATATCTTTTCCCACCTCTTTACAGTGTATGTGTGTCTTTATAGGTGAAGTGGATTTCTTGTAGACAGCATATAATTGGGTCCTGTTTCTTTATCCATTCAGCCACTCTATGCCTTTTAGCAGTAGAATTGAGTCCATTTACATTCAGTGTTATTACTGATAAGTAAGGATTTACTACTGCCAATCTGTTGCTTATTTTCTGATTGTTTTGTAATTCCTCTCTTCCTTTCTTTCTTACTCTTTCTTTGTGGTTAAGTGATATTCTCTGGTAGTATGTTTTAATTCATTGCTTTTTATTTTTAGTGATGCTATTATAGATTTTTTGCATTGTGGATGCCATGAGGCTTACAAAAAACATCTTACAGGTATAAAAAGTTATTTTAAAGAGATGGCAATGTACCTTAGATCACAAAGAAAAGAACTGAAACAAAGAAAAAATGAAAAAAAAATTCTACACTCTAACTCCATCCTCCCACATTTTGACTTTATTCCCTTTCTCTCTATATATATTTTTTTTCTTTTCTTTTTTTTTTTTTTTTTTTGAGACAGGGTCTCACTCTGTTGCCCATGCTGGAGTGCAGTGGCCCATTCATAGCTCACAGCAACCTCAAACTCCTGAACTCAAGCAATCCTCCACCTTAGCCTGACCAGCTAATGTTTTTTATTTTTATGTTTTAGAGATGAGGTCTCACTATGTTGCCCAGGTTAGTCTTTAACTCCTGGCTGCAAGCAATCCTCCTGCCTCAGCTTCCCAAGGTTTTGGGATTACAGTCATGAGCCACTGCCACTGGCCACAATTTATGTATTTTGATATTGCCCTTCCCTTAACAGGTTGCTGTAGTATTACTGTTTTTGATAGATTTGTCTTTGGGGCATTATACTAGAGTTATGAGTGAATTTCATACCACAATTATAGTATTAGAGTCTTCGGGGTTTGTTTGTATTCTTAATTTTACCAGTGGACTTTATACCTTCAAATGTTTTCTCTTTGCATGTTAGTGTTTTTTTCTTTCAGATTGAAAAACTCTCTTCAGCATTTCTTATAAGACGGATCTGGGATGGTGGTGAATTCTCTCAGCTCTTGTTTTTCTGGAAAAGACTATCTCTCCTTCATATTTGAAGGATAGATTTTCTGCATACAGTATTCTTGAATGACAGTTGTTTTCTTTAAGCACTTTTAAAATGCCACCCTACTCTCTCCTGGCCTGTATGGTTTCCATTGAGAAGTCTGATGCCAGACAAATTGGAGATCCCTTATATGTTGTTTCTTTTCTCCTGCTGCTTTTAGGATCCTGTCTTTGTCCTTGACCTTTGAGAGTTTGGTTTATATGCCTTGGGGCAGTCTTATTTGGGTCAAATCTGTTTGGTGTTCTCTAATCTTCCTATACCTGGATATTTATCTTTCTTAAGTTTTCAAAGTTTTCTGTTATTATTTTTGAATAGGCTTTCTACCCTTTATTCTTACTCAACTCCCTCTTGAACAGCAATAATTCTTAGATTTGTTTTCTGAGGTAATTTTCCACATCTTGTAGGCAATCTTTGTTCCTTTTCATTCTTTTTTTCTTTTTTTCTCTTCTGTATGTTTTAAAGTAGCCTGTCTGATAAAAGAGCTTACTGATTCTTTCCTCTGCTTGATACATTCTGTTCTTGAGAGCCTCTAATGAACTTTCAGTTCAGCAAACGCATTTCTTAGTTCCAAGACTTCTGTTTGACTTTTTATCATTATTATTTCAATCTCTTCATTAAAGTTATCTGATAAGGCGGGGCATGGTGGCTCACACCTGTAATTCTAGCACTTTGGGAGGCTGAGGCAGGAGAATCGCTTGAGCTCAGGAGTTCGAGACCAATCTGAGCAAGGGCAAGACCCTGTCTCTACAGAAAATAGAAAAATTAGCCAGGTGTGGTGGCATGTGCCTGTAGTCCCAGGTGCTCAAGAGGCTGAGGTGGGAGGATCACTTGAGCCCAGGAGTTTGAGGTTGCAGTGAGCTGTCATGACACCGCTCTAGCCCCAGCAATAGAGCAAGACCCTATCTCAAAAAGAAAAAAAAAATTATCTGATAAATTTCTGAATTGCTTTTCTGTGTTATCTTGGAGATCAATGAGTTTTCTTAAAACTGCATTTTGAATTCAGAGGTTCATTCACATAGCACCATCTCATTAAGATCAGTCACTGGTTCCTTGCTTTATCCGTTTAAACAGGTCATGGTTCCTTGCTTGCTGTTGTTTCTTGTGGATTACTTGTCTTCACATTGATGGATTAGTTATTTATGCAGCCTTCTTTGTCTGGCTCATTTTGGTTTTTATTGGATATGCTTGCTTAGATATTCTTTGTCATATACCTGTTGATTTTTTTCTGGCTAGGTTGTTGGCTCCTTTTCAGCACTAGGTGGCACTAAATGGCAAGCCCAGATTTGCCTCTGTTCTAGTAAACAGTGAGTGCCAACCATCTGGAATAAGGGAGGTCCCACGGGGGATGTCCCAGCAGTGTGGGAAGGCTGGCTAGAGGTCCATGCCCAGGGGACCTATGGAATGAACCTCCTACAGTGTGGTGCTGCTGAACAGCTGCTCCCATTTGGCTTCTCCTTTGAGTTACAGAGCAGAGTTTCCAGGGCTGGGGATGGTAGTCCCACTTCCCCTCTTTGTCTCTGGCTGTCCTCAGGAATATTTCTCCTTTCAGGCACTCTCAATGCTTCCCATGGGTTGAGGCAGGGGCAGGTCTCCTACTAGGGAACCCAAGATGGTGGGGAAGCTGGTTGCCCACCTTGATCTCGCTTTTTCCATTGTAGAAACTGTGAGTCAGGGAGAAACTTTCCACATGCTTGGTGCCAGGCAGATTGGGGGCAGCGGTGTCACAGATAATGTAAGTCCGATTCTCCTGCTGTTTGCCCAGAGGTTTTTCACTTCTCTGTGGCACCAGGAACTGTCTCATCTTCATATTTGAGTTCTAGGATATTGCTGGTGATAATCTCGGATCGTATGTTTGTTTTTGGTTTTCCATGGGGGAGAGTAACGCTGGCTTGTATCTACACCACCATTCTAGAACCCCCGGTGAAATTTTGATTGAGAAATACTCTGGAAATGTTTTTATATTTTACTTCCTTTTCAATGACCACCATTCTCTAGCCATGATATTGGCAAGCACTTTCGCATAGTTCTATACCTCTCACCACATTGTTCTCTCTCCCTGTCATAAGTAGCAATCACTTCTCAGCCTCTGATTCTATGGACTCATCTTGCTCCACTCCCAACATTATTTCTATTCCATCATCTACAACCCTCTCCCCTCTTCCTTCAAATCTCAATGTACCTGTTCTTTAAAATATAAATTTAGTTATTATTGCTGGATATGATGATTCCCTACTCCAGCTTCATGTAATAGAAAGAGTTAGGACTTCTCACTTCTTTGCCAAGCTCTCCACCTGGCTCTCTCTTTAACCTGGGCTCTGCCACTAAGTAGCTGTGTGGCCCCAGGCAGGTAATTTATCCTTCTGAGACTATGTTTACCTATTGTTGTGAAGATTAGTCTAAATCAGTGTTGTTTTGTCGTGGTGGCGATTTGGTTTTGTTTTGTTAATGCAAAAACTCTTTCAAGAATCTGATGAAATTTATGAACTCTTTTCAGGGAAAAGCACAATCACACAAACATTTTGCAAATTATTTCCAAGTGTTTACAAACTTCCTAGAGCCTATCCATGGACTTCAGCTTAACAATCCTTGGACTGGGTTCCCTCTCTTTTAAAATAGCTCTCCCTGGCTCTAACTCTAATTCCTCTTAGAAATACAAATACAAAAGGAGCAATTTCTATCCCTGCTAAGAACTCACCTCTGAGAAAAATGGTGCTGACATCCCTCAGCCACATTCTGATAATCAGGATTCTAGAAAGTCCCTGTGCTAAGAATCTAAGTGGTTTAGGGGGAAAAGCCCTGCACATCTGTTTATTTGCCTCTCAGAAATCAAAGTTAATCATTTGCAGAATTTGGTGGCATTCTCTCCTTAGGTAATATTTCTCCATCTTTCAATCTGTTCCATAATGTATAACTGATATATTTTGCAATTTAGAACTTCCATTTCTGCTAAACTTAGTTGGGAATGTTGTATTGAATTTAAATCTGCAGTCCTCAATCCCTAGGCCTCAAACCGGTACCCGCCCACGGCCTGTTAGGAACTGGGTCGCACAGCAGGAGGTGAGCGGCAGGTAAGCCAGGGAAGCTTTACCTGTATTTACAGCCTCTCCCCATCGCTGGCATCACCACCTGAGCTCCGCCTCCTGTCAGATCAGCGGTGGCATTACCTTCGCATAGGAGCGCGAACCCTACTGTAAACTGCGCTGGGGAGCGGCTGCAAAACAGATTATCATCAGCAGAGAGGTGACTGCACAGAGACCATAATAAATCAATTGCTTGCAGACTCATATCAAAGCCCTATCAGTGAGTGGCAAGTGACCATTGAGCTGCATCTGGTGGCAGGCTTTATAGTGGCAAGTAAGCAACACACTTCAGTTGTCACTGTCTCCCATCACCCCCAGATGGGACCATCTAGTTGCAGGAAAACTAGCTCGGGGCTCCCACTAATTCTGCATTTTGGTGAGTTATATAACTATTTCATTATATATTACAATGTAGTAATAATAGAAATAAAGTGCACAATAATGTAATGCGCTTGAATCATCACGAAACCATCCTCCCCTGCCACCCCCCGATCCTTGGAAAAACTGTCTTCCGTGAAACCAGTCCCTGGTGCCAAAAAGATTGGGGGCCACTGATTTAAATAGATATGTTGTAAACAAAATAATTTTAAAATATTTTTATATTCAAACAATTAAGAATTAGGCAAAGTTGGAATTATATTGGAAATATCATTGTGACCTATTTACCTTTTAGAAGTATAACTTTTCTAGCTCTATCACTAAAAATGGTCCATAGCAGAATCAACCATTTTAGACTTAATATGGAACAATTTGATATGCACCCCTAGAACCCAGAATGGAGTCTCTAGGACACCACTGAAAGAACCAAAGCCTGGTGCCTATAATCTCTTATTCCCAGAAAGCAAGATACTTTCAGACCATCTGGGGTGGCAATGAGAGGACCAGAGCAAGCTTAAAGGATCTTCCACTAGACATGTTATAATTGAGCCATAAAAAGGAAATACCTGTAATCATTATATTTCACTGGAACAAGTCTGAGAAAAATCATGATCCTATCACAGTATTCCAGAAGGGGTAAAACATAAAGTATACTACAAGAAAATTTCAACTCATGAAAAGATGATTGTGTAGTATACGTTGATGGTGATCATGTTATTCTTTGTTTTCATCTTAGTATGAATATTAATTGTATTGCATTGGCATTTTTATTGTATCAAGAAATTATTTTAACACATGAACTGCCATGTGAGCTGTATTTAACTCATGCTAGTTTTGAGCCCAGGGCCTCATGAAGCATGTGTAATTCACACTCCTCTTCACCTTGGGAGCCACATGAAATATTTTTCAAGTTGCATATAACTCCTGCACAGAAACAATAAAAAATAGCAAATTTTTCATTAAATTAGAAAAGATTTGGTTTTTTTTAAAGTTTTTATTCTGTTTTCATAATAAAACACCATGGCCCCAAGGAAAAAAACTTTTTTCTAGTGTAGCACTGTGTTAAATAAATTTATTTGTATAAAAATATCAAAATTTGTAGTTATGGCCAGGCGAGGTGGCTCACGCCTGTAATCCTAGCACTCTGGGAGGCCGAGATGGGCAGATCATTTGAGCTCAAGAGTTCGAGACCAGCCTGCACAAGAGCGAGACCCCGTCTCTACTAAAAATAGAAAGAAATGATCTGGCCAACCAAAAATATATATAGAAAAAATTAGCCGGGCATGGTGGCGCATGCCTGTAGTCCCAGCTACTCGGGAGGCTGAGGCAGTAGGATCGCTTAAGCCCAGGAGTTTGAGGTTGCCGTGAGCTAGGCTGACACCACGGCACTCACTCTAGCCCGGGCAACAAAGTGAGACTCTGTCTCAAAAAAAAAAAAAAAAAAAAAATTTGTAGTTATAAGAGTAATTGGCCCATTGGTCATGGGGGAGAGATCCACATGTGACTTTAGAGAGTTGATAAAAGAGAGAAAGTAAAATATTAGAAGGGTATGGAATCCAAACAAGCAGCAAAGTAATTAGTTATAATACAATCTGGATAGAAAGCTCATTACCTCTTCAGTTCAAATCAGCACAAAAGTTAGTTAAGAGAGATCTCTGTTATTATACGAATGGATGCTCCAGGTTTTCAAGGAAAAATATCTGGCCTGAAAAGCCAGTTCTTTAACAGCTGTTTTTGCTACATAACAAAATACCCCAAAACTTAGTGGCTTAAGTTTTCTCTTTATTTTTTTTAGAGACAGGTTCCTGCTTGTCTTGACAGGTTCCATCAGCCAGGCTAGAACTCCAGCCTGGAACCCCTGGGCTCAAGCGATCTCCCACCTTGGCCTCCCAAGAAGTCTTTTCTTATTATTTCTCCCCATCCTGTGGGTCAATTGAACAGCTCTTCTGGTCTGTCTGGTTCGATTGGTACTGAATGTTCAAGACTGAGTGGTCAATGTCTGGTAGTTGGAAGGTTGGTTGGTCTAGGGAGGTTTCCACTGGGATGGCCTGTCTCTCCACATGATCTCCCATCCTCCAATAGGTTAGCCCAGGCTTCCTCACATGGAATCCTAAGGATTCCACAAAGCTGCAAGAGAGAACAGGCCCCAATGTGTCACATTTGCTATTGTCTCATTGGCTAAAACAATTCCAGTGACCAAGCCCAGAATGAGAGAGGACTACTCAAGCAGACATGAACAAATTGTGGGCCAGTTACTTTAATAACTTAATTTAAAGTTTGTTAACAGTTTATTAGATTTTCAGGTGTTGTTTAAATGCTTAGAAATATTTTGCTTGTTAATTTTTTAAGTTTAGCAATTGGCATTAAGTGTTTAAGAGAAGCAGGCACACGAAATTCGTAATGTGGTTTGAAATGTCTAAAGAAATTTAATTAATCAAGTTTTAAGTAGTGTTAAATGTTTAAGGAGAATTTAATCTGTTACATTTATGAGTTAATAGCACATGAATCAAAGAACAAGTAAAAGTGATTGCTTTTATTTTACACAAATATTGTGAGATTACTAAATGGACTAGCAAGCTTTGTAAGCTGGATGTGAAAGCTTGAGAAAAACTAGGATTTAAATTTTGCAACTCGGCCGGGCAAAGTGACTCACGCCTGTAATCCTAGGCCTCTGGGAGGCCAAGGCTGGTGGATCATTTGAGCTCAGGAGTTCGAGACCAGCCTGAGCAAGAGCAAGACTCCATCTCTAAAAAAATAAAAAGAAATTAGCTGGACAATTAAAAATATATATAAAAATTAGCTGGGCATGGTGGCGCATGCCTGTAGTCCCACCTACTCGGGAGGCTGAGGCAGGTGGATTGCTTGAGCCCAGGAGTTTGAGGTTGCTGTGAGCTAGGCTGATGCCATGGCACTCTAGCCGGGGCAACAGAGTGAGACCCTGTCTCAAAAAAAAGAAAGAAAAAAAAAAAAAAGAAATTAAATTTTGCAACTCATTGTAAGTGAATAAAAATTAAAACACCAGTTATTGCAAAAAAAATTTCACACATAAAATCCCCTCTCAAGCTTTAGTAAATCTCAGTTGACACATTTATTCAATAGTTCATTCAAAACATATTTACTGATCATCTGCTTCGAAACAGTGCTATTCTAGGCCCTGGGAATATGATTTTCTTTATCTATTTTCTGTTGCTATGACAGAATACCACAGGCTGGATAATTTATAAAGAAAATAAGTTATGAGAACACTCATTCTACGGCATAGAATGAGGTGTTACCTGAATCTAAAATTAATATAAATAAAATATTATTTAAAAAGAAAGAAAGAAGTTTATTCAGCTCACAATCCTGAAGGCTGGGAAGTCCAAGAGCATGGCTGAGGCATCTGGTGAGGACCTGCTGTGTCATAGCATGGCAGAGGGTACACATGGCAGAGGGCAAGAGCACTCAGCTCAGGTCTTTCTTCCTCTTCTTATAATACCACCAGTCCCACCATGTGGGCCCCACCCTGAAGACCTTATCTAATCTTAATGACCTCCCACCCACCTCAAATCAATGTATGAAATCGGGGATTAAGCTTCCAACATATGAAGCTGGGGGAGGGGGGCACATTCAAACCACAGCAATGGTGGAAAATTACTCCTAGTCCCTCCCTCACTGAGATTATACCCTAGCAGAGGACATGGGGGTAGGCAGAGTCAAAGAAACAACATGATTTCAGATAATGGAGACACAAATATCATGCAGAGACTATTTTCCAACCCTGTCTTCCTCACAGCAAAGGATATTCTGTCTCCTCGCTCACAGTCTGGGAATGGGATCAGTGGCCATTTCCCTTTTCTCATAGCCCAAGACACCGTCAAGTTCTCCAGTACCTACCTGACTCTGATTCCTGACACCAGACTACTGCTCCTTTCATAATCAGTCAACAAACCCCAAAATGTTTTTTAATATCTACTATCTGCTCAGGATGAGGCTCTGTCAGGGCAGACAAGGGAACAGAAAAGTAAGAACCCAGAGAACATGCAATAAGCAAAGCAGCCCGATGTTGGTATGCACTCGGCAAGTTTCACCAACACCTCACACCAGCTAAGCACTGAAGGGGTGAGGAAGCTGGAATTCCTGCCATCGGAGAGGACCAATCTCATACACAAGGCAAGACCGTATTTCATCCGATTGAAGATCTTCATTTTTTATATTTTAAAATCTCTAAAATCAGACTTTATCTTACAATGATGATGCCTTCAACTGGATAAAATCCATAGCTACAGCACAAAGCAGGCTTGTGCTCTGAGAGCCGTGCAGAGCCCACAGCAATTAGACCAGTGGTCTAAGGACAGCTGCACATTAGAATCACCTGGGAAACTTTAGAAAATACTTATGCCCAGTCCCCATCCCAGACCAACTGAATCGGTATGGAAGGGTGGAGCTGAGCATTGGTATTTTTTAAAGCACCCCACCTGCTTTAAAAGCCAGGGTTGAGGACCAGGATAGCAATTTCAAACAAGAGTACACACTCCCCTGAGGTTACATGAAGACTTTCCAAGGGGCATGCTCACATGAATACTATTAATACTCTAGGGCAGGGGCCAGCAAACTAGGGCCTATGACCCAAATCTGTGCTGCTGCCTGTTTGTTTTTTTTTAATTTGTTAGTTTGTTTTTTGAGACAGGGTCTCGCTCTGTCACCCGCCCTGGAGTGCAGTGGCATCATCATAGCTCACAGCAGCCTCAAACTCCTGGGCTCAAGCGATTCTCCTGCCTCAGCCTCCCAAAGTGCTAGGATTACAGGTGGCAGCCTTCTCCCTGTTTTTGTGCCCTGGGGAGAGATAAGATGGTTTCTACATTTTTAAATGGTTGGGGGAAATTTATGAAATTAAAATGCAAGTGTCCATGAATAAAGTTTTATTGAAATACAGCCACATTCTTCTGTTTACATTGTCTATGGCTGCTTCAAAGGCAGAGTTAAATAGTTCACACAGGACCATATTACTGGCAAAGCCTAAAATATTTACCATCTGACCCTTTACAAAAAAAAAAAAAAATTTGTTGACCCTGGCTTGAAGGGAATGGACAACCGGAACTTAACATCCCCATGTCCCCTCCAGGAAATTACCTGCGTGGAATGGTAGCAGTTGTCAAGGTGTCAGATGTGGGTAGAGGCTCTTCTCCTTTCCCACACTTTTTTTCGTACTTGTTCTTCCTCTTTCTGAAGGAAGGTAGGCCTCTCACCGCCCTGGAGTACAAAGAAAACCCTAGGCACTAGACAAAGGAACAATCCCAAATACTGTTGTCTAATAGGACTCTGATCACAAGGTAGCTATTAATATATATGTATCTATATATCAATACATGGATATTAACATGTATCCATTTAAATTTTTTTGCAAGTCAAGTGAGTTCAAAGTATTGTCTTAACAAAACTGAAGGAGGACCCAATCAAGTTGTGTCAAATCATTAAAAATATTCGGTGGGGCCCAATGGGGGGGTGTGTGTGTTTAGTTCCAGCTACTTGGGAGGCAGAGGCAGGAGCATACCTTGAGCCCAGGAGTTCAAGTCCAGCATGGGCAACATATTGAGACCTTCATCTCCAAAAAAAAAAAAAAAAGTGGAAAAAATTGCTGACAGATGGCTGTGTGATTTTTGGTGTATAATTCAGAAGAGGGTTCAAAGAATTGAGTAACATGGTTATGACAAAACTAGTGTCATAATCATTTATGTAAGCACAGTTTTTTTAAGGCTTACATTGAAAATATTTAAAATGCTAAATGTTGCCTCGTTCTATTAATAAGCAATAATTGTTCACAGATACACAAACTAATTAGGAAGAAAAAATCCATTCAACTCATTAAAAGGTGATTTTCAAATAACAGCTTATTCTGTTTAGCAACTACTTATTAACATGTGTAGTATATTTACATTATTTTGCTCAGTTGTGCAGAAATCATTGTAATGGTGAGCGGAGGGTCTCGGTTTCTTACTAGCTGTGATTCTCAGCTCTCTGCCCCTGGGGCCTCCCCCCAGGAACTGCGAGGGAGGCTGAGCAGGACAGGAGTCCTGGTCTGTTTGTACCCCGATCTTGTAAGTGACACGCTGCCATTTTTGTCTTATTCTATTCACATTCCACTCTTACAAACAAGTTTCTAGGCCCGGCCCACACTGAGGGGAGGAGAACAGAGAAGGTCGTACCAGGCAGTGGGGCCACCAAGTGCCATCTCAGAAGCCGCCTGCCACAGATGTCCATTTTTACAGTAATAACGATTATGTCCACCACATCTATTTAAACTTAGGATGAAAATTTTAGATGTCATCTTAAAAAGGTATGAGGGGTTTAGTAATACACAAGCAAAGATGCTTAAAGGCCAGCTTGACGCCTAACTCAGCGGGGCCCTGCCAGGCGGTGGGGCTCACAGCTGGTGGCCACGACCGGGCTGGGAGAATGCCCACCGCCCCAAGCCGGGCGCTCCGGTCCGGACAAGTGGCAATACCGGGAAAAGCTCCGTAGTCTGGATTCTGCGGGTGTCAAAGGCCAGGAAATGCGGCGGGCGGAGGGCCCAGAAAGGGAGGCGGCGGCGGACGGAAGGCGAGCGCGGGAGCGGCGGGAACCCGGGCGGGCAGCGCATGCCTGGGGATGGAGAGGAGGTGACGAGGGCGGCCCACGTCCTAAGGGACGAGTCGTTGGAGCCGGAGACTAATTAGATGCCTTCGGCGGGCGACAGCCCCCTGCACACGTGCAGTAAGCCTCTTGGGAACGCGGCGCTCTAGGGCGGACGGGACCCGGGCTCTCCAATCCTCGAGGCCCGGGAGCCCGGAGCGGAAACGAAAGCGAGAGCTGCGGGCCGAGCGGAGGGCGGGGACTAGGAGAACGGACTTCCTGGGTCCTGAGGTGTAGGCTCGACGTCGATAACCGAGAGAAGAGCGAAGAGAAGTCCGAAGAGCAGCGAGGGCGCAGCGCGAGCACGGCGGGCGGCGGGCGGGGACGCGGGCCGAGGCGCGCCGGGCGGAGCGCGCACCTGGAACGCCCGGGCGGAGGCGGGCCCGAGGAGGGCGGTCCCGGGCCCAACTCTCCGGCCGCCCGGCCCGCCCCTGCGCCGGCGCTGGAAGCCGGAAGCGTGCTGAGTAGAGCAGACCCAGCTTCGCCTCCGAAGGGCAAGCCCCGGCGCTCCCTCGCTGCGCCCCGACGCCGGGCCGCGAGCCCTCGCGACAGCGCCGGGGCCATGCGGGCTCCGCGCCGGCAGCCACCCATCGTTCCAGGGCCCCCGCTGGGGCCGCTGCTCCTGCTCCTGAGCGCGTTGGCCGCGGGCCACGCCTCCCTGAGGCTGCTGGACCACCCGGCGCCCGTCTGCTCCCAGCCGGTGAGACCCCGACGGCCGTGCAGTGGCAGCCACCGCGAGGATGCTGCGGCCGCGGGGGCGAGCGCGGAAGGGGCGAGCGCGGAAGGGGCGGGCGGCGCGGGACTACGGAGGCAGGAAGTCTGCGCTGAGGTCGCGGGGGGCTCCGGGGCTGGGACACGAGATCGTGGCGCGCTGGGGAGGACGCTTGGCGCGGTGGGAGCGGCGGGTGGTCGCGGAGGAGAGGGAGTGGGGGGGGAAAGGTCGCGCGGCGCTTGTTGCACAACTTGGCCGGCCGTCGTGGGTTGGAGGCGGGAGCGACACCTCCGCCGGGCCGCAGAGCTAGGGGAAGGAGACCGCGGCGCGGGGACTCGTCGGGAAAGGCGGGAAGGGGCGGCGGGGACAGGGCCGCGGGAGGAGCCAGGACGGGCCCGGACCTGGCTCCACGCCGTGCGCTCTGCAAACCCCCTGCGCTGCCTGGCGGGCCACGGCCAACCTCGGGAGGCGCTTCCGTCCTCGGAGGCTTACCCTAGCCGGTGGCCTCGGTGCCGCCGGAGGAGGTCGCCAGCCCGCTGCGGCCGTGCGGGAGGTGGGGGCCCCGACGGACGACCCCGCGGCGGGGGCTCAGGGGCCGCCGCCGTGAGACTGGGCGCGACCTTTCGGGAAAGGAAAGTGCGCTGAGGGTGGCCGCGGGCCGCCTCCCCAGAGGGGCGAAGCCCGGAGGATGGGCGGATGACTCTCAGGACACCGCCCTTCCCACCGCCACCGGCCGGCTCCGGCAACGCGCCGGCGCGGCCCGAGGACCGCGGGGTGGTAGCCCCTGCTGCGCCCTCGGGAAGGGACACACCCGCCGGTCATATAGTAGTCTCCCGGTGAGCCAGGCCATCTTAAGAGAGGAAAAAAACAAAAACAAATCACGGCGCCGCTCTGGACAAAGACAGTTTCCTCCCCTCCCAGTCGGAGCCGTCCTGTCTTGCCGCCGCCTCCGTCCGCCCTAGGGTGTGCTCAGTCTGAGTCGGAGAATGAGAAACACGGGGTGTTTCTCCTTATCTGATTTTGTGGAAAATTTGCCAAAAGAAGGTGGAGGGTGAGTGACTGTTTAGCAGAGGGGAAAGTGTTTTTAATGCGAATGATGTTGGGAATGTTCTTGTGGCTTCCACTATTGGGCAAAGCCCGGAGACACATGCTCAGCAGGTCCTTCCGCAGATTTTGTGTCACAGTGTTCTAACGCGGCCCAGTCGGTGTTCGCGTGTTGGTGGCCATTTGTCAGGTGCCTGCCAAATACAAGGCGTTATCCAAGGAACTGGAACTACGAAGAAATACTCCTGGCCCCCTGATGTCCAGGGCCCTAAGTCATCTAGGAGGGGAATAAGGCTTGAGGGCAGGGAACTGTCTTGCAAGGCAGCCTGTAGCAAGTGCTCTTTGCACAACTGGTGAGTGTACAGAATTCCAGGGAAAAGAAAAATCACTTCCAGCTGGGTTGTCCTTCATGGAAAATACATCTGGGCAGCCCTGAAGGATGGTGGATGCCCCAAAGACAGAGGATGGCAGAGCATTCCAGATGATGGAAAGGGTCCGAGCCAAGGTCCTTGGGTAGGACAGGGCAAGGTGTGCAGCTGGAGTGGAGGGTCTGTGTAGCAGGAGAGTGAGAAAAGGTGCTAGAAAGGGAGATAGGGACTCCGCTGTGGCATGGCACGGGAGTGGGCTTTGACTTCCATTGCACCGTGAAGCAACAGGAAGTCAAGAGCACAGCCTGGCTCCAGAGAGGGCTGGAGAGAGATGCTTGGGGCCAAATCTGTCTGCAATCTCCAGTTCTCTTCCTTCATCTCACTCCCTGCTAATACACCTGGCTTGCAGACAACTCATCTCCATGGACAAACAGCTCTGGGCTCCATCTCTGGGCTCCATCGACTAGTCTTTTTAAAAAGAAAGGAACCACACTCCTCCAATTTCTCTGCCTCCCTGGTGTTTTAGTGGATGCAACAGTGATCTATGAGGGAAAGCCACCAAGGTGGCTTCTGAGGGCTCGGATTTGCATCCCAACTTCACCTCTTACAATCTCTGCAGCCTTGGGCAGTGGAGGCAGCCTGGCCTGGGTTTCCTCCCTTCCACGGTGACAGCACTGGGTGAGCCTTCTCTGATTGAGCCTGCACCGGAACACAAGTGTCTACTGAGAGGCGGGTTGGATTTAGCCTTCACTGACTCTATTCTAAGATAGGGAGGATATCTGCATGCCCGTTCTGTTCCTGGCTCAGTGCTACAAGCACCCGATGTGGGGGCTTGGTAAATATATGTTGAATGAAAGAACACAAGAATTTATGAATGAAGGAAAGAATAGTTAGCTGTGCTTGGAAAGCAGTGATAAGCTGAGACCAGCCATAGCACTGGATCTGGCTGCCTTGGTTTGGCACTTAAAAACCCAGATGACTCTGATTTCCCCGCAGAAATCAGTACATGGGTAATTGCATTTCCCTGGGTGGTCTCTTGGTTAGTTCTTCCCCGTGCCTGGACTTTCTTGCAGGTTTCCCCTGACTGCCCACCCAGAGGAATCCCCAAGAGGAAAGGCAGCAACAACTTGGAGTTGGTCAGTGTGAGTGCTGACATTCAATTTATAGACAGGATATATGTTTCATTACAAATTCTTTTTTCCTGAGCACTTGCGGTTTTGACTTGTGGTGGTAGAGCAACTGTTTGGTTTAACCCTTTTATCTTCTGATTGCTAGAAGCTGCTGTCAGCCATGCCACTCTTCCAGAGAATGCAAAGTTGTGATCTTTCGACCAGGCACTGTGCCAGTGGTTCACATACACACCTTCATCCCAAGGTCACAAGCTAGTGAGTGACCTCTGACCTGAGCTGAGGATCAGAGCAGGGCTATGCATGGAACTTCAAGGCCCACTTTCTTTATCAGGCTTTGTCATTGAATGCACAGAATTGAATACAGTCTTTCATTTCTTCCTTCTCATCTTTACCACTATGGATAGAGTGGCCTGCCTGTTGGAGGTGTCCCTTTTTTCATTTGGAGAGGCAGGATGGCAGCCATGAAGAGCGTGGGTTCTGGAGCAAAACTGCTAGGTTTGGGTGTCGGCTCCATGGGACTTGGGCCACTCAGCTGACCTCCTTGTGCCTCATTGTGGCCAGTACAAATGGGATAAGGGTGCTTAGCTCTTAGGACTGTTGTCCAGATTAAATGAGATGTGTGTATAAAGTGCTCAGTGTGATGCCTGGCACAAAAGAGCAGTTCAATAAACATTGGCTACTGTCATTGTCATCTTCATTGTCATGAATCTCCTCCTCCAATTTCTGCAAGGCACCTCACATAACGTGAGTCACAAGCAGGTGGCTCCTAAATAATATTCTGATCCTGCTCTGCTGTTTTTAAGAATGGGCAGTTTGAAATAAATTAGGGTGACTGTTGGAGATGAAGTTGTTCAACAGAACAGGATGTATCTTAGTAATATCCAAAGAAGATACTGAATGAACTTTTTTACATTATTAACAATTTTATGTTAATGTCTATTCTATATTAACATTAAATTGTAAGGAAAAAATGTTCACTATTCTTTCCCCGAAGCAAATTAATGTTTTCATTTATCTCACTTTTCAGTTCTGTTATTTGTCGGGAGTTATCTCCCAGGTAAACTTCTATCTTTTAATTTATTTTCGTCAAGTAATGTTTAGTAATCCTCCTTTGAAAGTGGTACTAAGAAGTTTAAAACAAAGAACAACAGATGCCTGCCCCACCCAACCCTGCTCCCAAAATTATAATTCCTTTAGTTATTTTTTCTGACATGTATCTCCATATTTCTAAATGTACTTATATTGTTAATCCTTGATCTGTCAATTTTGATGTTATCTATTGACTTTAGACATTATCTATTGACTTGTAATAGATGAAAATTGTATTACATTCCCCCCACCACTTCTCCTCCCCATCTTCCAGTATAGGTATATCACAATTTTAGATAAATCAGTAGTCAGCAGCCAGACATGGTGGTGCATGCCTATAGTCCCAGCTACTTGGGAGGCTGAGGCAGGAGGATCACTTGAGCCCAGGAGTTCAAGGCTGCAATGAGCTATGATCATGTCACTGCACTCCAGCCTGGGTGACAGAGCAAGATTCCATCTCTAAAAAAACAAACCTAAATCAATATTCAGCATTTATATTATCATAATAAGTAATCTTCGCTGCTAAGGCAAGTATGTGCACTTTGATTATACTTCTTTTCTGTTACAGTTTCTTTTCTTCTCCCACCCCTGCCCCAGAGGTAATTGCTTTACTTCTTCACTTGCATAATTTCCCATCTAAGTAGTCTTAGTTTTTTGTATTAGACTTGTTATAACATTTTTTTCCCAATTATCACATAGTCCATCAATTCCATTCCCCTTCCCCCTGGAGAACTCCCCTCTGGAGCCCTGTGTTCTCCAGCTCCAACCTGGACTGACAACTCTCTAGACCTGTGGTACAACTGTCATACCAGACATCCTGCCATAGTCAAATCTCCCAAGTCCTGTGTCTTGTGTCTTCCTCTGCAGGAGTTACTCCTTCAATTTGCCGAGCATATCCTCCTGCAATTTCCTAAGAACGTATATGAGGGATAGATATAGATATATAATACATGACATATATATAATAGAGATTTTATGTGTGTGTGTGTGTGTGTGTGTGTATATATGTATTTGAAGTCTTTTCATGTCTGAAAATCTCTTTATTCTACCCTTGCACTTTTTTGGATAATTTGGCTGGGTATAAAAATTCTAGGTTAAAGATAATTTTCCCTCAGACTTTTGAAGGCATTGCTTTGTTGTCTTCTAGCAAACAGTATAGATGCTAAGAGAACCAGTGCCATTTTGTGTCCTGTCTCTTTGTGTGGCACCTATTTTTTTCTCTCTGGAAACTTTTAGTATCTTCTTTTAATTCCTGGTATTTCAATAGTTTCATGATGTTGGGCCTGGGTCTGGATCTTTTGTTTTCATTTGTTGTACAGTTCATTTAGTGGACCTTTTTAATTTGGCAATATGTGTCCTTCAGTTCTAGAGGGTTTTTTTTTCTTTTAAATAATTTCTTCCCTTCTTTAATCTCTGGAAATCCAGTTAATCATATTTTGTATTTCCTAAATTGACTCTGTAATATTAATGTTTTTTTCTCCTACTTCTGTTTCTCATTTTTACAGCTCAACCCTTCTATTGAATTTTTTATTTTCGAAGTTCATTTTTATTCTATGCTTGCTCATTTTTCCACAGTATCCTGTCCTAGTCTTATGGATGCAGTATCTTCTCATCTCTTTGGGGCTATTATAATTTTATCTGTTTGTTTTAATTTTATTCTGTTCTCAACATTGTCTTATTATCTTATTTCCTCCAGGGGCATGTTTAAAAATTTTGTTTTGATCTGTTTTTCATACAGAAAAGTCATCTCAAGTATCTGGTACTCCTTGCCTGAGAATACTTCAAGAATAAAGTCCTAGGTGGGGTGCGGTGGCTCACACCTATAATCCTAGCACTTTGGGAGACTGAGGCAGGAGGATCGCTTGAGGTCAGTAGTTCGAGTCCAGCCTGAGCAAGAGTGAGACCCCATCTCTTCAAAATATGGAAAGAAAAATTAGCCAGGTGTGATGGTGCTCACCTATAGTCCCAGCTACTCAGGAGGCTGAAGCAGAAGGATCACTTGAGCCCAGGAGTTTGAGGCTTCAGTGAGTAATTATCACATCACTGCACTCTAGCTAGGACAACAGAGTGAGATCCTGTCTTAAAAAAATAAAAATAAATAAAATAAAGTCCTAAAAAATTGATTAAGTGCTCTATGTGATTGGGGTTTATCGAACATTGGACTTGACTGTATAGAAGGTCAGGCTAATGGTAAAGCTGGCCTGTGGGGTGACGCCTGGGCATTGAAATCTGGAGTTCTTTTCTCTAGGCCTGGCTGCCAGCATTCTGCAATCAGGGCAGGGAAAGACAGAAAAGTTCCCAGCATTCCGTATGTAGACCTTCACTTACCCTCCCTCCCTGCCTTCAGATGTGGTAGGTGCAGCGTTCTGATGAGGCTTTGGCTTCTTTCTTGTCAGCAGCTCCCTTGTGCAGCAGTCAGGTGTAAGTTTCTCCACTCCTCCTTGCACTTTGATGTTTGTTTGTTTGTGTAGTTTTATAATTCTGACAGTCAGCTCATTCTCATCCACACTGACTGTAGATTTTTAAAAGAGGTAACAGGTACATAGGTAACCAGAGTATAGAACTTGTTTGGTGACTCCTCATCCTCATTGCATTTTCTGGACAACTGCTCCCAGACGTGGCATGGGACAGTCCTTATTCCTTTGGCCTGGGCTGCTCTGTTGAGCCTGGTGTCAGTGAGCACATCTGGAGTCCTTTGTGGCAAAGGTCGGGGTCTCTGAGTGCCCGAGGGGCTCACTTCTGAAGCCCACTGCAAGGATGTACTTGTGAACGGCGATGTCATATTTGCAGTTGCCACCTCATTGGTGGTAGAATGGCCCGTCTTCTCGCCAGCCTTCTTTGTGGGAGCCAGAGGGTACCTGCTGGGCCTGAGGTGAAAAGGAAGCCACGCTGACTTTTAAATATTTGTTCACATTTCTTGTCTACTGAGGTTGCCTCTTTGTCCTTGAGAATTTATAAAAATTTTCCCTTTCCTATAATTTCATATTGTTTAGAGAAAGGGAGAAGGTAATATGTGTACATGGTCAACATGGTATGATCTCTAATGGAATTTTTTTTTCTATATTTAACTTATGTGCATGTTTTTCTATTTGTTTGAACCTATTTCCTCATATTTTCCCTCTCTCCGTCCCCTCTGCTTCCACCCCTTTGTCCCCAGTAACCAGCATGTTAACACCGGGTATGTATCTGTCCATATGTTCTTCTATGCTCATACAATCATAAAACTTATATAAATATATCGGGAGGTTTTTTCATGACTTGTTTCCATAGAAAATGGGATCATACTATAAAAAATTCTTTCCAGCTTATTTTCTCACTCATCAACACATCTTCACCACCGTTCCACATCAAAATATTCCATAGTAGATAGCAATCTGTTCAACCATTCCCAGTTTGGTGGACAATTAGATTTAAACTGGATCTGACTTTATTCAGCCGTTCCCTATTGATGGACATTCAATGCTGCAACAAAAGAGGGGAAGCTCCGTATTCCATGGTGACACGCCAAGCTGCTTCCATCAGTCACAGGCAGTGTTATTTTGAGTAGCTATCAGTGGATTATAGGGAGATACCCCAAATGCAGTGTCTGTTCGTCTTTTCTAGAAGAGCTCCCCATGTCAGGGTGCAGGAACCAGTTTCTTGCCCTCTGTGCCCCAGTCCCAGGAGTTCCAAGTGGGAGGAGAAATAGAAGTTCATGGGAGTTAATCTCCTCTCCGTTCAGAAAATAGAGTGGCATTTGTTGGAGTGAGCAGAGGCAGCTAGATGGATTTTGTTGCTGGACACGACACATGAGGAGCTCCTCGGGGGGCTGCGATGCTGGCCTGGATCCAGTAGGGGAGAATTAATCACCAGGAGCAGCAAGTTTGGACCCCAAGGGCGTATGAACTAGTGTCTCAGAGAGGTAGGATGCAGATGCAGTGGCACACTCAGAGTCGATCCTGGAGCCGGCTCGAGGACGTGAGAGAGAGAGAGGTGGGTGCCAACCCTGACCCTGCTCACACGCAGACGCCAAATCCCTCGGTTAGCCTTGAAGTCGTGTTT
The DNA here is from genome assembly GCA_028533085.1 of Varecia variegata. NCBI lineage: Eukaryota > Metazoa > Chordata > Mammalia > Primates > Lemuridae > Varecia > Varecia variegata. Next base: position 84,075,835 of record CM052440.1, on the reverse strand, counting down.
CTGGTCTGCCTCGACGGCTTTCTGCCCCCCGGGACGCGCTTGCCCCTTTCACCAGTTGGCGGACTGGCAACACGTGAGCCTGAGCGCTGTCCTCGGCCCTCCCTGCTACGCTGCCAAGTCTGAACGTGTGGAGGTCACGGCTCATGGTAGTAACCTCCATGTATTGAGTGCTCACTGTGCGCCACGCCCAGAGGGAGGGGAGCCCTAATTAAAGAGCAGCCATTGTGTGCCAGACACCAGACAGTCTCATTTTCTGGCACTGAGATGGTTCTTCGGGCACTGCTGCCAACACAATTGCTCATAACGATTCTCCTCGGGCTTCTGGCGAGCCGCCTACCAGTGCCAAAGACTGCGTTGTTGGACTAAATACATTCTGTTGATTGTAAGTTTTTAAAACACAGATACATTAGAAGTAAAAGGTGACAGCTCCTGGTCCGAACGCCACTGTCAGCACCAGCCCACACCCTGCCCCAAATCTTGATTTATATTTGTGTCATCTACTTCTCAACAACGCTGTGAAGTTGGTATTATGATTATTTTTATTTTACAGTGGAAGAAATTGAGGCTTGGTGAGGGGACTCAAGCCCTGAGAGGGGTGTGTGTCCCAAAGTAGGTCAGCAAAACTTCAGCCAAAACGATTGCATTTCCCTAATAATGTTTGTCATTGGGGCTTCCAGATGTGACCTTCCAGATCTCCTCTGGGTTAGAAAGTTAACATACATTGCCCAGGTGGGAGGCAAGGTGATGCTGGTGCTTTGGTTTCCTCATCTATAAAATGGGGCTAAGGATAATACTTCATCGTAAGTGTGTTGTGAGGATTAGTGAAATAATTTATAAAAATCACCCAGAACGGGGTCCAGCACATTTTCCCTAGGGAAGGATGGTAGGGACTCAGTGAATTTTCCATAACTGATCTGTAATAGGAGCTATAGTTTTTGTCCCCCCACCCTACCTCCTGCAGCGTTTTTGTCCAGACCAAAGATTGGAAACCTCAAGAGATTCCGGGCCCTTTCCCTGGGGCACCCAAGAGAACCTGCTCCGTGTCTTTTAAAGCTGTAAGGTTCCCGGCTCATAAGAGTCACTCATAAAATGCCAGTTCCACTTTGCCTTCTGCTACCCCCACGCCTCATCCTGTTTGCCCTAGACTGGGCAGAATGGGAAAAGGCGCCCCCACAAGCGAGAAGGGAGGCTGTGCAAGTTCATTCGTGACAAGTGGTGTGTGAACTGAAGTTCCTTCCCAGCGGTAATCGCCACCTTCTTTTTTTTCCCTAGGGGCTGAACTGCACAGTCAAGAATAGTAAGTCATCCTTCTTTGCTCTCCTTGCTGTCACCCTGTCAGTAAAGCCACAGCCTTGTGCTGACATGTGATAGAGCCGTGCCACGCCCCTCCAGGTCTGGGCTTGGGTTGTGAGTACAGCGGCAGGAAGGCCCACAGAATCTTGGCTGTGTGCACCTGTGCCTCCTCATGCAGAAGCTGGGAAATGAGAAACAACTGTCCTTTGGATTTTGAACGTATTCTCTGGGTGCTCCCTCACATGTCCGCAATGCAGTTTGACTGACTGCAGCTTGCCACTGGCAAGCAAGAGACATCTGTGGTGTCGACTTTGTTGTATTGTGATTCAAGGAGGCGGCGCATATCTTAGGTGCCTTTGCTAATTGGGGACCCCCAATGTGTAAAAATAAAGCAACTCCTACACGCCCCCAGCCCTCCCATGCCCCGTTTCCAACCACTGCTTCATCTCAAAACCAAGTCGGCACTTTGTCTTCTCTCCTGGAACCCCCTTCAGATGCAGGAGCTTTGCGGTGACCGCACATGAGCATTAGGAAAGAGGGAGCAGGGCAGTCACGAGCTGGCAGGCCCTCGGCTGTTCACGGGCTGGCTCTCTGGACCCGCTGCTGGGGCATCTTAGGGCCTCAGCCCTAAGTCGCTGACTGCTGCTGTCTCCTGGCTGCCAGGTACATGCTTGGATGACAGCTGGATCCACCCTCGAAACCTGACCCCCTCATCCCCAAAAGACGTCCAAATCCAGCTGGCCTTCACCCACACGCAGCACGGAGACCTGTTGCCTGTGGTTCACGTCGAGTGGATGCTGCAGACAGACGGTGAGTGGCCGCCAGCAGGGCGCCGGGGAGGGGCCTCCCCACCGCCAGGAAAGGCCACAGCCCAGACCATCGGCCCCCCATTCAGGCTCAGCACTGGGGTCCCAGTCCTGTGCTTGGACATGAGGGCCCAAATTGAGTGCTGAGAGAATCCATCGTTTCCTGAGTTAATACTTTTTCAGTGTTTTAGATACCGGCCCACAGCGATATCTCCTCATCATACCATCCTTCATGAAAGGCCTTCCTTCAGCCTAAAAGTTTTACCAGCCTGGAAAAAAAAAGGCCAAATGGTTAATTTTATGACTGCAGTACCAAAAATTTACTCAAAAAATGGTAACACATTTGCCAGCCAGCTTGTTCCCTTAATTTAGGGGCCAGCACTTTTTAAAACATTCCCACGCCTCTTCGGGGCTAGAAAGTTTGTACTACAGAATTGGGAAGATTGGGGCTGATGAAAGGTCTGTGAACAGGGCACGGGGAAGTTCTCTGTGACAGTCCCCAGCCCGTGTACCCACTGCCGCAGCCTCCCCGGGACGGTGGCGCTGGCTATATCCCGCCTTGTTGTTGCCAGCGCCCTAGCCGAAAACTGACGAGGCCTTGTGTGGAGCCCAGTGTGAAGCGTCACATGTCCTTTCCCAGCTGGGAAGGAACTGTCTGCAGGCAGGGGGCCGACGCCCAAGAGGGAGCTGAAAGGGACAGTGGAGAGTTAGGTGAGACAGGCAGATTTAGGAGATAGCATGTGTCACAGAAGGGGAAGTGACACCCCCACAGTGTGCCTCGGGGATCCCATCTCTGTCTCCTCTCCTCCCTCTGACCTTCAGCCAGCATCCTGTACCTCGAGGGTGCAGAGCTGTCGATCCTGCAGCTGAACAGCAACGAACTTCTGTGTGTCAAGTTTGAGTTTCTGTCTAAACTGAGGCACCACCACAGGCGGGTAAGAATATAGCCCCCGAGTGGATTTCCTTCCTCTGATGACACTGCTGCAGACTTCTTGTCCCCAAATTCAGACCCTGATTTAGAGTGGTAGAGACCCCAAGGTGCTGGGAGAGTCTGAGGATCTCAAAATGGCTGCTGGGGGCCACTTGCCTGGCCACGTCCTCTGCTTCCCCCTCCCACTTTCCCCTGTCCCTCGTTCTTACAGGCAGCTGAATTAGAAGACAGCTTCCACGGCCCCACCCCCAGCCCCTTTATGTGTCCCTTGGGTTAATCTGGGGCCTACCTCCTGGAAGAAAAGCCCGCCCCGGCCAGAGGACGCCGCGGTCCAGCCTCACCATGCTGCTTAGGGCTGCCTCTTGCTCACAGCGTGTCCCCGGACCAGCACCGTCAGCGTGGCCTGGGAGCTTGTCAGAAATGCGCATCCCCAGGCCTCCCCCAGACATCCTGAACCAGAAACTCGGAGGGTGGGGCCCAGCGTGTTGAACAGCCCTGCAGGTGATTCCGATGCAAGCTGTAGTTTGGAAACTACTGGCTTAGACCTGCAAATGGCCACTTTAAAACAAGTTAGATGGTCCACAAGCACAAGCAGCAAAGCACAGCCCCTCTCCAGTGGTAGGTCAGGACCCCACACCTGATGGCCGTGTGGACAGTTAGAACCAGGTGCCTAGATCTGCTCAGAAGCAAAGGACGCCAGGCCCCTCACCAGGCAGTCAGGACAGGAGTTGGAATCTACGTCGAGAACCCATGCCACCCAGACAGTAACCCCGCACACGTGTTAGCTCTGCGACCAAGGTGCTGTGGGCCCAGAGTGCCTGGGGGTCTCTAGCTTGCCCTCTGTACCTTTTTGCTTCAGGATGTTCTGAAGAGATCCCTGGCTTTCCCATTTAAAAGGAGGAAGAATCACATAACCACTGGTTCTTAGCTGCCTCCTGTGTGCCAGGCCGCCCTGGCCCCAGGCCCTGGCCCGGCTCCCTCACACCCGTCCTTCTGGAATTTGAGGGGGTCTGATGGCTGGGGAGGATGCCTTCCAGTCCCCAAATTCTTTTGTGTTATGACACTATCTGCTGATGAGACCAGATCCAGGTTTGTTTAAATAGGCAGAAAAGACCAGAGAAAACAAAGAACAAAGATAACTGGTGCCCCTGGTTTTAGGTTTGTTGTGGTTTTATTCTTGTTTTGAATAAATGTCTGGTAGCCAGTGGGCGAGAGAGGTGTGTGTGTAACCTGCCCAACGTCCCTTCCCTCCTTTCAGTGGCGTTTCACCTTCAGCCACTTTGTGGTAGACCCTGACCAGGAGTACGAGGTGACCGTTCACCACCTGCCCAAGCCAATCCCTGATGGGGACCCAAACCACCAGTCCAGAAACCTCCTTGTGCCTGGTAAGAGCATCCTCCCAAGACAGTCCCTTCCCCACTGGGCTCTGTGAGAAGAAAGCAGCAGGTGGCTGAGACATCAGCCTTCCTGCTCGGGGAGACAGTGGCTGCCACTGCCAGCCCGTGACACCCACAGAACAGACAGATGCAGGGGACTGGTGTGCGGCTGCAACTCTGCTCCCTGAAGGCAGAGCCCATTCTCTGTTGGCACAACAGTGTGTATTAGCCCAAATCCCAGGAGTTTTATGGGAACCAGAGTCCCTCTCTCTGTCTAGAGAAGTGCCCTTTCTACCCAGAAAACACCAGGAAGACAAGCCACTCATAGAAGAGTCGCAGCCCCTGCTCTCAGCCTGGTCCCAGCCTCCATCGCTCGTCCTTCTCTTTCTGTGCCACCTCCTGCCTGCATTCATCCAGCACCCGTCCCACGGTGACACCCCCACTCCCCGCTGGTTCTCTGCCAGGCTTCTCTCAGGCGCCGTGTGGTGTGTGCCCTGCTCGCTCTCTGTCCTCCAGAGTCGTAGCCATTGCCTGCGCTTCTCCCTGTTCAGAGGCAGCTGTGCCTGGAGCCCCAGCCTGCTTGAGGACGAGGTCTGGGTCTTCTAGCCATCTGTGTCATCTCCAGAACCTCGGGATGGCAGGTGGTCAGGAAGTGCTTGTTCAGGATGGTGACGCCCTTCATCCCTGGAACACCTTGCACAGCGTGTGCACACACTGTTTACCCTGCTTGATTTTCTGCATGATGTATGCTACTCATTTGCTTTTATTGGTCTCTGCTATTGGAGTGTAATCTCCAGAGGACGGGGACTTTGTGTTATTCACCACTGTATCGTCAGTGCCTAGAACAACGCCTGGCACACAGTAGTGCTTGTTGGATGAGTAAATGTCCCCTGTCCTCTCCCCTGTTCCTAAAATAGACTGTCCCTGCCCCTCCATGGTGATTCACACCTGTCACGTGTCTTCTTAAGCCAAAATACAAATATTGCAGTCAAGGCAGTTTGGAGGAGGACCAAGAAGGTGACTGGAGCAGCGGGCCTCAAGCTGTGGTCCCTGGGCCAGCAGCATCAGCAGATGACCTGGGTGCTTGTCAGAATGCAGACTCTGGTGCCGCCCAGACCCGAGTCAGAAACCTGACGGTGGTCACGGGGAAGTCTGAGGGTCCCTGCCCTGGGGCACCAGAGTGCTGCTCAGCCTGCAGAGGCAGCTCTGGAGAGAAGCAGCTATAGGTGGCAAGAGAAGGGCCTGGAGGGGACCAAGAATCTTCGGTCACCCAGAGCAGGCCCAGCAGGAGCACGCTGGAATCAGGAGGCTCCCTGCGAGAGGACAGGCCCACCTGGCCAGCCCCCAGTCCTGGGGGCCTCTGGCCAGTGGCAGCTGTCCGGGCCTAGAGCTCTCTCTGAAGGGGCCCCTTTGAACGGCTCCCAGAAGCAAAGAGATCCCGGTCCCCGGTGTGAGGAGTCTGGAAGAACAAACTTCCTAAAGTGAAGGCTTGACTACTGTCCTTTCTGGGTCGCAGGCTGCGAGGACCCCAGGATGAAGGTCACCACGCCCTGTGTGAACTCAGGTGGGTGTGGCCGGCCGGGGAGGCGTGCCCTGGGCGCGCGCGCGCACGCCCTCCTCACGCCCCGCCTGCGTCTGTGCCCATGGCAGGCAGCCTGTGGGAGCCCAACGTCACCGTGGAGGCCTCGGAGGCCCACCAGCTGCGTGTGGGCTTCGCCCTGTGGCACGAGCCTGCCCGCTACCAGCTCCTGCTGAGCAGCTTCCCCCGCGCGGAGGACCACGTCTGCTTCGAGCACGTCCAGCACGTAGCTGCGGTAAGGCCGCCGCGGCCGGCCCCGCGCACAGCGCAGAGCGCCCCTGCGAGGCTCGCGGCTCCTCTTCTGGTCCTGACAGGGCCGGCGGCTCGGAGCCCAGCGGCGACCGTGAGCCGCCTTGCCCTTTCCTCCCCTGTGGGCGCACGGCTGGCTCCAGTGGCGACCTTTCCTGCTGACCTCACGGTCGGTGCTGTAGCTCAGACGGGAGCCAAGCCCGTCCTGCCCGCCCCCACACTCTCCCGTTCCCTTTTTGTTTTGCCGTGTTTATTCTACTTTATCCCAGAAGGGCTTTGAGGGTTTAAAAAAAAAGAAAGAAATGTGGAAATTAAGACAAAGGAGAACTAAAGATAAGGAAATAAGACGAAGGCAGCTTAGTGCCGGAAACGTGCCGTGCTGGTCTGTGCGGCTGCTGGGTGTGAACACACATTTGTGCCCTGATTCCCTGCAGCCAAAGCAAAGAGGGAACATCAGTTCCTAGATGTGCTCATGGGTTAGCAACAAACCAGCTGCCTTGCAGAAATGGAGTTTTTCCTGGAACGGAAACCTGAGGAGCACGTCTCCCTCTGGCCTTGCCAAGGAGCTCCCTGGACCGCAGAGTTGGCGCAGCGTCCTGGCGCTGCCGCAGCAGGTTCCTAATCAGCCGGCCTTCCCCATCCCTCTCTCCAGCCCAGACGCGAGGACTTCCAGCAGCGATCCAACGTCACGCTCACCGTCCACAACTCGAACTGGTGCTGCCACCACCGCGTGCAGGTGGGTGAGTGGTGTGGGCAGGCACGGGAGCGAGCGCCCTGGGCATCCCTGCCAGGCGGGGAGGAAAGAAGGGAGGGCAGCTCGTGGCCTCGCGCTCACCCCAGCACGAGGCAGGGGGTCCTTCGACGCCCTCTTGCTGATGGGGGGTCTGGCCTAACACCCCCCGGGCCCGTTACTCTCAAATCACCTCTGCTGGCCAGAAAGCACGGGGCTCTCGGCACCCTTGCAGCCCTCCCTTCCCCACCCCCTCTCCGCCCCACAGATCCAGCCCTTCTTCAACAGCTGTCTCAACGACTGCCTCCGCCACTCCGTGACGGTTCCCTGCCCAGACGTCCCAGAGACTCTAGGTAGGAGGAATGTGGCTCTCCTGGGCCATAGGGGGGCGAGAGTGGGTGAAGGTCTGAGCCGAATCCTGACCCGGCTCTCGGGGACATGGGGAGGACAGTCTCATGTAACGTGGAGCTCCTGCAGGGGGCTTTGAGTGTCCCCCCTTGGGTTGGAGTCCTGACTGGCTTTCATTAGCTGTGCAGCCTTGGGCCAAGTATTTAACCTTTCTGGTCCTCTACTTCCTTGACTGCACCATGGGGTAGATATTTTCATAGAGTTCTGTCCATGCACCATGTACTAAACAGAGAGCATTTTAACATCCGCACAGAGTGTGAGTAACGTTCATAGATATTAAATGACTTGTCCAAGATCACACACCAAGGACGAGGCAGAGCCCTGGGATCTGAGCTGCAGCCTTGACACTCAGCAGCTCACAGGCCAGCATCTCCTTCAGCAGCCACGTGCCCCCTTCAGGGAGGCCACTGCTGCATACCGGTCAGAACGCAGCAGATGTGACACTGGGCTGGAAGAGAACCCTGGCCTTCCACAGAGGGGGAAAGGCATCTCTTCTTACAGCAGCAGCTAGAGGTGGCTTGCGTAGATGGAGTAGATGTAGATGTAGATGTAGGTGTAGATCATTAAGTGTAGCCAGGATCTAAAGTGCCTGGAGTGGGGCCAGGGTCGTTAAGGCCCCCAAGGGTGTCAGCAGTGGCTACCTGATGAATGCTGATAATTAAGAGTCTCATTTCCCTTCTCTTATTCTCACTGCAGACGTGGCTGCAGGTAAGCTCGGATCTTCTCACAGCGCTGCAGGTCCTCGGGACTTTCCGCAGGGGCCACATGAGAAGCCCCTGACTGAGCCAGGCAGACAATGCCAGCCCAGAGGGGGCAAGCGGGCCAGTGTGTGGCTGCTCGGGCCAGAGAGGACGGAGCCCAGGGGCCAGGGAGCGGGGGCAGCAGAGCAGCCCCCGCCACGTCACTCTCACTGTTCTGCTTGCACAGAATACCCGCCCCTGTGGGTGTACGGCTTCATCACCGGCGTCTCCCTCCTGCTGGTGGGCTCTGTCATCCTGTTCATCCTCTGCATGACTTGGCGGCTGTCCGGTAAGAGGCAGGGTCCGGGCCGTCCCCAGGCGCTCCCTTCTCCCCACACCCTCCCCCCCCACTCCAGCCTCCAGCTGGTCCTCTCTGGAAGCCTGTGCTTAGGGGCATCTTCAGTGCTGGCCCTTCAATCTCAGGTTACGTCACCTGCCTTCTGCCTTGCCTCAGCCTTAGTTATCAAGAACCTGGAGCCTGGGGCTGACCTGGGCCTGAGCACCAGCTCCACACTTGGCCCCTGGGCAGACCACTTGGGTCCTGAGCGTCAGCTTCCTCTCGTAAAATGGCGATGGAAAAATAATGATACTCGCATTGTGAAGTATCGTAAGGATTAAGTGAAATAATGCACATGAATTCTGAGCTTAGACCCTGGCACGTGACGTTTACCACTGTCTGTTGGCCACAGTTATGTTTGTTATTAAAATCAGCAGGCTGGAAGGAGCCAGAGTGGAGTTGCCCTGCATCGGCAGTGCTCAGCCAGGCAGGCGGAGCGGCCGAACAGCCCGCCCTGCAGCCTCAGCGCGCACGTCTGGGGTGGGAGAACAGGGAGGGACAGCGTGCCGTGACAGAGAAGGCCGGGGCTTGGACCAGAAGCATGGGAGCAGATCCCTGCCCCACGCGCCAGCCTGCAGTTGTAGGCCGGTTGTGTGACAAGCCGTACATAGGTTTTGTTTTCCTTTCTGTACAAGTGCAACCCCGACACCTTCCTCCCGCTGTGGTGAGGGGTGCTGGCTGAGGGGGTGCTGGCCCGCAGGGATTAGTAAATCCAGCCCCTCCCTCTGCGGTGGGTGCCAAGCAGGGAGAACGTGGGCGGGGGCTCGGCCCTGCGCTGCCCCTTCAATCTTCTGGGAAGCTGTTTCCACACTCGCCGAGGCCCTTCAGGGTCCAGTCTTAATCACTGGTAATTACCGTGCGGTAGAAGGAAGCCACCCGGCACGAGCAGACCCACGGAGGCTCCTCCTCCAGAGCACCCTCCGGTAACCTCTCCGTGGAGGTTGGGGCTTTTGTTTCATTTCTGCTGTCGTGGTCTGACCTTTCTGGGGTGTCCCTGCACGGGGTGCAGGGAAGGGGAAACCTCGATAGTTATCTGACTGTCTTAACAGTTCTGGGAAAGGGTCCCAGAGTGAGGAATGAAATTAAGGTTCTAAACCTCTTGCGTGGCCACCTGTGGATTTCGGCCATCCCTGCTGTCACTGAGGAGTTAACTCCTGCACTGTCGTCACATCTTGAGGGGAACAATTGCTTAAGTATGTGGGTTCCCCTTCCTTACCTCAGAAATATTGGGAGGAAATGTTGTAAGTGGGCTGGGTGGGGGCGGCTTCTGGAAAGGAGTGTGGTAAGACACTCGCTCCCCGAAGGGACACTTACGGGGAAGGGTGTCCCCTCACGTGGCGTCTGCTGGGCTGGCCAAACTGCAGGGGGCCAGGGAGACCAGGACGCTAATGGGGGACCAGGGTGCAGCCCCCAGCACCACTCTGGGGGTCCTAGCTGGGTCAGTGCTGCGTGATAATAGTTGTGACCCCAGCCGAGCTTGTATGACACGCCAGGCGCTTCACATACCGGATGTCATTTAATACCCATTAAATTGAGATTAAACACAGACCTGCTTTATGGAGGAAGAAACTGAGTTTCTGAGGCGTTAGTGACATTCTCTGATCACACAGCTTGCAGGGCAGACCCAGGCCCACGCCTCGCCACCACCTACATGGCTCACACGGCCCGGGCATGTCCAGCCACTGCTGGCTCGGGGCCTGCCCTTAATGTCGTGCTTTGTCAGGGTGGGCAGCACCCCTGCTGACACCCTGCGGCAGGTCCCCATTTCTCTTCCCAAAGAGCCACTGCAGTGTATTTCTTTTCCTTTCAGGGTCTCATCATGAGAAATATGGTAATGACACCAAACACACGGGTAAGTATTTCCTGGATTGCGTGTGTGTGCGCACGTGTGTGTGTGTGTTGAAAGGTATGGAGGGCTCTCCTGGGGTGAGTCAGTGGGTCGCCCTCTGCAGTCTGACTCCCAGGTCCCTTCAGGATACCCCACATTAGGACCCCCACTTCCCGGACCCAACTCAGGGCTTGCAGGGAGCCCCCACTAGCAAGGCCTGGGTACCATCGTTTTAAGCACTCAGACAAGGAAAGGAAGGTAAGAACCACATTTTGTGAAAAGAGGTCCTCCCTGGAGCAGATGTTTCTATTCCACGGGCAGGCCGTTGTGCCTCTTTTCTTGTTTTGATTAAAGTGATTAAAGTCCAGGCTAAAGACTAGATAGGGATGTGTGAGAGAGAGAGATTCTTTTTCTCACAAGGCACCAGACTGGGATTTTTTTCGGGCAGCCAAAGCAAGGTGAAGCAGCAACATCTGGCTTGTTCCAAAGGCCTCGTCGTGTGCCTTAGTCTAGGAGCCAAGCTCAGTATTCGGTCCAGGCCCCTCCAGGCTGGCCAGCAGGGGACGCCACCCTCGGCCTATGGCCAGAGGGTCAGCACACATGTGTCCTTGTTTCCTTAGATGTCCTGCCTGCAGCTGACCTGACCCCCCCTCCCCTGAAGCCAAGGAAGGTCTGGATCGTCTACTCAGCCGACCACCCTCTTTATGTGGATGTCGTCCTAAAATTCGCCCAGTTCCTGCTCACCGTCTGTGGCACTGAAGTAGCCCTCGACCTGCTGGAGGAACAGGTCATCTCGGAGGTGGGGGTCATGACCTGGGTAGGCCGCCAGAAGCAGGAAATGGTGGAGAGCAGCTCCAAAATCATCATCTTGTGCTCCCGAGGTACCCAGGCCAAGTGGCAGGCTATCCTTGGCTGGGAGGAGCCCGCCGTCCAGCTGCGGTGTGACCGCAGGAAGCCCGCTGGGGACCTGTTCACGGCGGCCATGAATATGATCCTGCCGGACTTCAGGAAGCCGGCCTGCTTCGGCACCTACATCATCTGCTACTTCAGCGGCATCAGCAGCGAGGGCGACGTCCCCGACCTCTTCAACATCACTTCCAGGTACGCCCTCATGGACAGGTTCGAGGAGGTGTACTTCCGGATCCAGGACCTGGAGATGTTTGAGCCTGGCCGCATGCACCGTATCGGGGAGCTCACAGGCAAAAACTACCTGCACAGCCCCAGCGGCTGGCAGCTCAGGGAGGCCGTGGAGCGGTTCCGGGAGTGGCAGGCCCAGTACCCCGACTGGTTTGAGCACGAGAACCTGTGCTCAGCGGATGACCAGGACCTGCCGTCCCTGGACGAAGAGGTGTTTGAAGAGCCACTGCTGCCGCCAGGAGCGGGCATCATCAGGCAGAGGCCGGTGGTGCAGGAGCCTGCCTCCACGGACGGGCTGGCAGTGAGTGTGCTCCTCAGCGAGGAAGGAGGAGGAGTGTGGAAGCTGGAGCCTCAGCTGCCGCCAGAGGGGCAGCGGGCGGCCCAGCCCCTACAGACCATGGTGCTCCCAGCTGAGAAGGTCCCTGGGGCTCAGGCCGCGGAGCCCATGCCTCTCGCTGGTGGGGGCAGCATGGCCTGCCGGCTGGCTGTACTGGAGAAAGGCAGGGCCCACCCGCTGCTGGGGAGCTGTGGCCCTCAGCAGAACAGTGTGCTCTTCCTGCCCGGGGACTCAGGGGGCCCGCCTGGCTGCAGCGCCCCGCTGGCGTCTCCCGAGCGCCTCCCGAGCGAGATGCGACAGCAGCTGGAAGGCTTGATGCTCTCACTCCTCCAGCAAGACCCCTACACGCCCTGCGAGGAGGAGCAGCGGCAGTCAGTGCAGTCTGACCAGGGCTACATCTCCCGGAGCTCCCCACAGCCCCCCGACGGACTCAGGGAAATGGAGGAGGAGGAGGAGGAGGAGGGGGAGGAGGAGGGCCTGGGGGAGTCGGCCAAGCTGCTCTCTCTGGAGGACCTGGAGAGCTTGAGAAGCCTGCAGCGACAACTGCTCTTCCAAGAGCTACAGAAGAACGCTGGCTGGGACAGGATGGGGTCAGAGAGGCCAGTTGTGCCAGGGCAGGCCCCTTCCTAGGGGCTACCAGGTCCCCAGCATCGAGAGAGGGGTGTGTGTGTGTGGGTGTACACGTGTGTGCGTTTATGTGTACATGTCTGCACGTTTGTGTGTACATGTCTGCATGTGTATGTGTGTGTGTGTGAAGCGTGTGCTTGCAATTGTAGACATGTTAACTCATCCCTAGGCACCCCCTAACTTTCCATCGTGTGGCCATCTGGTTATCGTCTGTCCCTACAGGAACCCACAGCCCGTTTCCTGGAGCTAATGGCAGAGTGACCTCGAGTCTCTGTCATTTGCTTATTCATTCATTCAGCATTTATTTTGCACCTACTACGTGCTGGGCATTTGGGATTCAAAGACAAATTGTACAGGGCATGACCCTGGCCCCAAGGAGCCTCACACCCAGTGAGAAGATACACAGGAAAGGCACCTGGCCCGGGGAGAGGTTCCTGGAGGAGATGATGTCTGAGCTAGAGGAGAGGCGTGTTGCCTAGTCGCAGGGTCAGTGCTGGGAGGTGAGCGGGGCCGGAGCATCAGGTGGCTGGAGTGGAAGGAGGGGTGGGAGGTAGCCAGAGCTCAGCCTGTGGGCCAGGTGGGAGCTGGGACGTCAGCCCGAAGGCCTGGGACTCCTTTCCTGTGATGGGCTGTCGCCCAGCAGGGGACACAGCTGAGGGCCAGACACACCCGGAGGGGACAGGATAGAAATGTGTGAAGTGAAACCCAACCGCATGCAGCAGGGAGACAAATGTGACATCCTGAGCTCGTGTTTTGGCAGTCGGCGGGAGAGCTGTGGCGAAGGGTCTGCAGCCCCCCTGAGCTCGGGAAGCGCTGGTGTCCAAGGACAGAGAGAGGGAGGGATGACAGCTGCGGGGCCCACAGCGGGTGGGAGGGGAGTAGAGGTCTGGGCAGACCCTTACCAGGGGGACAGTGTGCCGGTCTGTACTTCACGGTCTCACAACGTTTGCGGAGAGACTCTGAGGCCCAGTGTTTGAAGAAATTGTTGCTGAAGTGCCTTCTTGGGGTACACTGAAGGCTTCTGCCTGTTGAGGGGTCCTGAAGAGCACACTGTGACGCCATCAGACCCCAGAACTGCGCGTCTCTGCCCCCCTGCCTGCGTCCTGAGCTGTGCTTGCAGTCTTCCGCGAGGAGACCATGGGAAGGCAGATGGGGGCCGTGGTGTGTGTGCACGTACATATGTGTGCACAAAGGGGAGATTTCAGTAAAAGAAGGCATAAGTGTTAACTCTGGTAAGAATTTTAGTACTTATTTTGGGTCAGATATTACTGTAGATGAAGAAGTTCCTATTTGTTGAGTTCTTTCCTGCAGTGAGATTTTGCCTAGTGGCAGCAGGGCCACCAAGGCTCCAGTCCCAGATGGTGCATGGCGCGTGCTCAGCCCGGCAGCAGCGAAGGACCAGGCAAAGGAGAAGAGGAACTGAGGCTTCCCAGCCACCAGCCTCAGGCCCCATCTCTCTTCAGTAATCCCGGAGGCAGCGTCACTGGGTGTGGACACCTGCCAAGCTTTCTGTGACATTTCCCCAGCTTCTGATAAGCACTCACTCTGTGACCAGAGTGCAGAATACCATGGTGGACTCTTCCCTCGCTAGAACCAAGGCTCTGCCTGGCAGCAAAATGGACCCAAGCCACTGTGGTCCCAGTGCCCTGGAGCAGGCCTTCACTTTGATCCCATCTCTCTCTCCTTGAATTCTAGCTCTGCTGCCCTTTGAGGCCATCCCAGTGAATTTCCCCAATTGGTGGTGTCCTCTGTGTCCCCTTTATCTCCAGGATGGCTGCTTTTTTTTCTAACAGGTTTATTGAGATACAATTCACATACCATTCAATTCATTTGATCTGATCTGTACAATTCAATGACTTAGTGTAGTCACAAAGCTCAGCGACCAGCACAATTTTAGATCATTTTATTACCCCCGAAAGAAACCCAGCTCCCCTTTGTCACCACCCCTAACCTTCCATCTCCGTACATTTGCCTCTTCTGGACACGTCCTCTAGAAATGGAACCATAAACTTCTCCAGGGTGTCTTGGCCCTTCCTTAATGTCATCCCTGTTCCTCCCCACGGTGCTGCCGGCTCCCCTGGAGCCCTCAGGCTCAGGCTGGTCTCTGCTCACAGTAAGTGCTGGGAATTCGGTCAGCTGAATGTGTCTGCTCTCAGCCAAATGCCAAGAGCCTCGAGAGCGAGTATAAATAAAGCCAGACTTAACACGTATCTTTCGTTATTCTGAACCACGGCTAATAAAACCCTGTTGCAGCGAGAAGCACCCCTCCAAGAACAGATGCCCTCAACACTATCATTCTGCCACCTCTAGCCCCTCTCCTGGAAAGAGTGCAGCAGAGGTGGCCCAGGGCAGGGAGCACCCCAGTCCACGAAACCTGCAGCAGAGCCTCTGCCCGTGCCTGGCAGCCACTGCAGCCACACACGTGGCCAAGCACCCACTCCCGCATGCTGTTCCATGACTTTTCCTGCCTACTGTCTTATTCCTAGATTTTTTTAGAAAGGAGGAATAATTAGATGGTGATGTGGACATTGCTTGATACAGTGCTTTGGTTCAAAACCAGTTTCTCCTTTCTGCTTAGGAAGGTCCTCAGGGGTGGTTAGGTTCTAAAGAGGGTCTTATTCAGTTCCTGAAACACCCATTCGGCAGTTTGAGCTGAGATCTCTGAATGCAAGGTGTGATAGATTTACTTATTTCCTGCTTATCCTTGAAGCTTAAAGAGGGCATAAGAGAGAAGATGCACTCAGCATTGCAGTGGGCGGTTGACACTACATGGCATTGGGACTCTGGTAAGCACTTCCTGTCCTAAATAAACAAAGGGCATGCTAGGCCCTGCTGTGCCCTAGCGCCACCCGAGAAGGCCTGCCAGTGGGGCAGGACAGGAGGAGCCCAGGAGAGTCCCAGCCAGGGTGAGCTGCAGGGCTGCCATCGCAGCCTGGGCTCCTGTCTCACAAGTCAGGTGTGTCGGGCAGGGGGGAGGGAGTCCCTGCAAAGAGGAGACAGCTTGGGATCCTGGCCCACAGTGACTTTAATTAATCACTGTCCCTAGATCTGTTGCTCATCTCTGAAGTGGCTGTGGTGGGAGTTTCTACCTCATGGGGTCCCGGGGGGAGTGGGTGACCTATCCATGAGAAGCACTGAGGTGGTGTCCTGCATCCACCTGGTGCTCAATTCATGCCAGCCACCCTCTGGCTGGGTCCACTGGCTTCCCTGGACACACTGCTGCCTCTTGAAAGAAGTCCACAGGCTCCTTGGGTCTCTGCCTCTTAGCAGAGGGAAGCGCCTGGCCTGACTCTGGGGTGGAGCAGCCTCCCCTGCTGCTGTGCCCTGCTCTGTCTGGTGTTTCCTGCCTCAGATTATAAAAGGGGTGCATGCGCCAATACTTGGCGTATATTAGGAGCCCAATAAATGTGTTGACTGAGTGAATGTGCTCAGTGTGGGAAAACGGCAACAATAGGGATTCTACAGATCATACATTCTAGAATGTAAGGTAGAGCAATTGCCCCCAAACCCACGGCATATGCTGTCGATCGGTGTGCCCACCACTTCCCACACGTGGCCTTGCACATCACTCTGAAATGGCATCCAGGTCCCTCTCCTTGCTTCAGCCTCTCCAAAGTGCTCCATGCCCCATTGCCTCACCCAGATGCTGGCACTGGGTCCGCACACGCATCCTGTCCATTTAGGTGACTGAGACAGCCTCAGCCGGTGAGCCAGTCCTGCCTGTTAGAGGAACACGGAGTCCTCTCTCATGGTGTGAAGAGTCTTGCCCAACCCCGTCACCTAGAGTCCACAGGGAGTAGCCCCTTGGGCCATTAATACCTGTATATGATTGTACAATACCTTACATTAACATGATGATCGATACCTCTGTATGCCGGCGCCATACCTCACATTAACATGATGATCAATACCTCTGTATGATGGCTCCATACCTCGCATTAACATGATGATCGATACCTCTGTATGATGGTGCCATAGCTCGCATTAACATGTTGATCGATACCTCTGTATGATGGTATTGCATTAACATGATGATCAATACCTCTGATGGCACAGTGCCTTGCATGGTGGAGGACGGGGATACACAGTGCCATGAGGGGAGAGGTTGTGGTGGGGGGTGCGGCTGGCTGGCCCTGACGTTCACCTGCACCCTGACGTGGGTGTCCCACTGGCCGACTCCGCTCGCCTCTTCGCTGGGACGCTCAGGAACTGAGCGCAGCCCTGGCCCTTACCCGGAGCTGTCGGAGCTTCCGTGGAGGGGCAGCTGCAGCCCAGCGGACTCTGGAGGCAGCCACGCCAGGGTTCAGCCGAATTCCCTTCCTGACTATGGCGCGGCGTTGGGCGACCCGCCTCATCTTCCTGGGCCTCAGGGACGTGCAGACAAGATGCCCTGGGGGTACCGGCGAGGAGGACGTGGGCCAGTGCATGTGGACGCCTGACCGTCTGCCGCATGCTGCGCTTTCCTGCTCTTCCTCCGGCCGGACGCAGCCCGGTGCGGGGCGGTGTCGCCGACGCAGGGTCACGTCGCCTGTAAGCCCCCCCCCCGCTCCGCCGTTACAAAGTGCCTTCTGATCTGTCCAGCGAACCAGAGTCAGCGAGCGCCAGTGTGCCTGACTAGAAGACATTTGTGAGTGCTTACAACATGCTTGGTCCAATTAATCTTCTTATTGTACGTCAGATTTAGGAATAAATGCAGACACGGTCTTCTGTTGTTCTGTAATGATTTTGTGTGTAAATTTTGTCCACTGTATAATTGTAAATGTCCTGGGGAAAAGGACCATTTTGCATATGTTGCCTCATCTAATTCTTACTGCAGCCCAGTGAGGTAGGTAAGGCTGCTCCTGTCCCACAAAGGATGGCAAAGTCCTGGGAGGCCGGGTGACAGCTAGTAGGAGGCAGAGGAGGCCCGGGCTCCCGGCCCCTCGGCTGTGACCCACCTCCCTTGTTCCCCTGGGCCAAACCCCTGTGTGGCCTTTGGAGTAGCCAGGAGCATCAAACTGTAGGGTGACAACACAAAGTGGTTTCAGTAGTACCAGCTGCCTCTGTGCTATAAAATACTATACTGTGATTTTGGTGCAGACCCAATGTTCTGCCTTAGACTTAATAGTACACTTCATGTTAAGACAAAATCCATGGACCTGTTAATCTCATACGTAAGAACTCATGCTCTGGCTGGGGCAGGAGAGATAGGGGAGGGCAGAGTATTTAGAAATTAGATTCTCAAGCCTTTCCCTTTTTGTAAGCTATTCTTAGAAAGAAGTGGGAGACTGGACATGGTGGTGCGCACCTGTCATCCCAGCTACTCGGGAGGCTGAGGCAGGAGGATCGCTTAAACCCAGGAGTTTGAGGCTGCAGTGAGCTATGATTGCACCATTGCACTCTAACCTGGGCACCAGAGTGAGACCCTGGAGAGAGAGAAGGAGAGAAAGAAACCGGAGAGGAGGCTCAGGGTGACTGGGAAAGTCACTGTCAGGCTGAGTCCATCTGAGCTGGCTGTGCTGACAGAAAACCTGTCTGG
>CM052440.1:84021529-84057439 GCA_028533085.1 Varecia variegata | reverse complement strand
AAAAAAAAAAAAAAAAACCCAAAGGAAAAAAATATTAAAGCACAGAAATAATAAAATCTAAACTTTTTTTTTTTTTGAGACAGAGGCTCACTTTGTCACCCAGCTAGAGTGCAACCTCAAATTCCTGGGCTCAAGCGATCCTCCTGCATCAGCCTCCCAAGTAGCTGGGACTACAGGCATGAGCCACCATGCCTGGCTAATTTTTTCTATTTTTAGTAGAGACAGGGTCTCACTCTTGCTCAGGATGGTCTCAAACTACTGAGCTCAAGCGATACTCCCGCCTTGGTCTCCAAGAGTGCTAGGATTACAGGCATGAGCCACTTCATGGGCCAAAACCTAACATTTAAATACAGAACTCTCTGGGATGATTTATTAAGAATAAAAGAGAAAAAGCATCAACAAGCATTCAGAATGCAAAAGGAGACCTCACTATGGAAACAATACAGTTTTTAATAATAAAATAGTATAAACAATCTTATACAAATATATTCAAAAACTTACAGAAAATGGAAAATTCCCTAGAAAACTGTGACTTTTCTAAACTGTCAAAGTAGAAAAATCTGAATATACATTTAATTATTAAAGAAATCAAATCAGTAATTAAAAGTATCCTCCCCTAAAATTTACCGGGTCCAGATGGTTTTGTGTGTTCCACCAATAGTCAAGGAACTGAGAATCCCACCTTTAGCTGTTCCAGAAAATAGAAAAAGATGGACTGGGTTGCCATTTATTTTATGAGGGTAATATAATCAATATCAAAAACAGCAAAGAAAAATGTTTTAAAAATATAGGCTGCTATTATATTTATATTTATGTCCCCCTAAAATTTATATGTTGAAACCTAATCCCCAGTGTACTGGTATTTGGAGGTGGGGGCCTTTGAGAAGTGATATTAGATCAAAGGGAAGGGCCCTCATGAATGTGATTTGTGCCCTTATAAAAAAGACTCCAGAGAGAGACTTTGTCCCTTCCACCATGTGAGGACAAGGCAAGAAGATGGCTTCAGAACTCAGCTGAATTATGTTTGTGTTCTAGTATTTTATGGAAGGTAGAATTTTTGAGCAATGAAATTGGGTATTTGGCTGAGGAAATCTCTAAATAAAAGTGTTAAGAGTGGCCTCTTGACTGCTTATGGTAAAATTCAAGAAGAGAGAAATGACTTCAAGATGGAACTGTTAGGCAAGCAGGGCAAGACCTTAAAGATCTGGAAAATTAACAGTCTATCCACATTAAGAAGAATTAGAAAGCTGTTTGGGGGAGAACACTGAGGGTGTGGCCAAGCTCCCTAGATAAGGAGATGAGTAGGGATCGGCTATCCTCCCCAGAAGCCTAGAACTATTTTAGGACACAATGGAATAATGACCCTGAGGCAATTCAGAGATTGTCAGAGCTGCCACTCTCCTCCCCAGGCCCAGAGTGCAAGGACCCAGGTCAAAGGTGGAGAGGGGGCCTCCAGTTCAGGGAGACCAGGAACCTGGAGGATGACCCTCACCAGACACCAAATCTGCCAGTGGCTCGGAAAAGTAAATTTCTGTCTTTGTAAGACACCACTGTACGGTATTCTGTTGTAAGAGCCTGAATGGACTAAGACATAGATCAGTCTCACTTAGGAACACAAAGAGCTCCTAGACAAAACACCAGCTAGTAGCAGCCAGCAACATGCAACATGACCAGTTCAGTTTTATCCCACGAATGCAAGGAAGAGTTAAAGATGAAAACAAAATCGACTAATGGAGTTTATCATATTAACAGCTTAAAGAAGAAAAACACTTAATGATCAACTCAATAAATACAGAAAAACAACATTCAATATCTATTCATGAATTTAAGCAAAAACTTAGCAAAACAGAATTTCTTTACCCTAATAAACAGTAATATGGTAACAGACACAGACTAGACACTGCTCAATCCCATTTCCTCTTCCTGGGCACAGAGGAAGGCCACACGTCCCATCCCCTTGGTCGCTGCATTGGAACAACATGCCTAGTCAATGAATCTGGACACAATGATGTACACCACTGCCTGGTTTGGCCATAAGCCCCCCCACAGCCACCCACTCCCTCTCTCCCACAGAGACTGTAGAAGCCATGTGTGGAAGACAGCAGCATCACCAAATGAAGGCTCCTGGATCCCTGCCTGAGTCACCACTTGAAGGGAAAAGGCCAAGAATAGCCACCTGACCCCCATCAGGCTATGAAATGAGTAAGAAATATTTATTTTCTTAAGCTACATTTTCATATGTGTGTGGGTCTCTTCCTGGGTGCTCTGCTTTGTCCATTGGACTGTGTCTCTCCCTCTGCTAGCAGAACACTGCCCCAGCTGCTTTAACTTTATAAAAATGTCTGGTAGCTGACAGGGTAAGTGCAGGGCCAAACCAGTGAAGAACTCCTCCAAAACATGGCAGTTTCTCATTTCTTAACCATAGGGTTAGTGGGTGCACAACAGTTATTCACTGAGTGAATGAATGAAGCCAAAAGAGGAAGTCAGAAAGACCAAAGGAAGAAGCAGACAAGGAGGGAAGAAGGAACACACTCTCCACTCTCAGGAATGCTAAGGCTGCTCTCCTGGGGATATGAAACCAGAAGGCTCCAGTCAGAGTGGGAGAGGCAGGGAAAGAGTTTCCAGCTGGACCCCTGTTCTCTCTCTCGCCCCACAAGAAGAGAAAATGACACAAGATTTTGGAACCACAGGCTGGAGGACCCTGGAAGCAAAAGCTGAAGATGTCAGCTGCCCAGCAGTTCACACCCTGAGACAATCTTCCCACTCCAACCTCCAAGGAAGAAGCTGCCAAGAGCCCCAGGCAGAGAAACAGGCGTCCCTGCATGGCCTACCTCAGCAGCACGACTAAGCACTGGGGAAGTGACAGAATGATGTTAAAAAAAAAACTATTATAACTGAGATATTTTAAAATTCCACCCTCAAGGCAGCATCCCGTTGCTATGGCAACCCCCGCTCTGCAGGGTGTCCTGATTACCAACACACTCACTGCACCTGCCTCCGGCAGCCGAGAGGAGGCGTCCCCAGGAGCTTGGAAGCTGCCGCCGCCAAGGGGAACACGGAGGAAGTGCCCGTGTTCTGACTCCAAGGTCATTACTCGAGACCCAAGGTGATTACAGATGTTCAATGTGAACACCTGTTGGAAGTTTTGCCCCAGGTTAATAATGTCCTATCCAAATGGACTTGCAAAGTCTTTTTTGTTTCTTATTCACTTGGCTCCATCAAAACACAAAATGGTAACATTTTCATTCAGTTTGGGATTGAACAAATGAAGGCACTGGTTGTTAATTTTGGTTCCAGGGTTTAGACAAAGCCACTAAGGAACAAGATTGGAATCGGAGCAGAGTGGCTGGCCCCATCTTATACAGATTTGCATGCATTGTGCAGCACTACACCTGCTCTTCTGCACCTGGCCTGGAATAGCTTGTGAGACCTGTAGGAAACCCAAACAAGTGAGAAAGGGGAGCAATGGCCACACAGCCCAAAGGACAGCCAGCCAAAGGGACAGGGCCAGAGGCAGGCAGACACGGAGGTGCTGCCATTCTGCCATGTCAGTGTGCGGTGAGCAGTCTTGACCCTGGGAGGGATGCTCCCCACATGGCCACACCAAGCTTGATTTCCCGGCTCCCTCTGCACTCAGCTGCCATTTCATTTGGTAAGGTTGACCTGCTTGGCCCACGCAGAGCTCACCTGGGCTGCATCCACAGCAGCAGCTGCTCCAGGACACGCAGTGGTGCTTGGAGGACAGGCAGGGGGCTGGCTGGGGGTGGGAGGATCTCTGGTGCAGTGCTTTGGGAGAACTCGACTCAGAGTTAGGAGATGGCCTCTAGGCCCAGCCCCTCCGTTTACTGTGACTTCAGATACATCATCACTAAAAGGAGAAATTCACAGGGCAGGTATCACTGCCAATGACTGGTCACTGCTATGGCACGCAGAATGGTGCCTCGAAATGGAAGAATGGTCTCTCCCATTGTGCTCTAATGGATAACGACGACATAGATAAGAACTGCTTCTCTCCATTTGGGGCTTTGTGAGGCTCTAACAACTTATGAACAAATGATGCCTATTTTTAAATGCCTTGGAAAATAATGATGACTACACAAACGTAAACTAGCAAGACTATTACCCCACCCAGCAGCTCAGATGAGGACCAGCCAAGGTGCTTCGGAAGGCCAGGCCTTGGCCGATTTCCTCAGGGCACTTTCAGAAGTAGTCCTGGGCCCCAGGCACTGCAGTCAGCATGCGGTGCCTACCCAACATCCACTGCGCTGCCCTTCCTCCCAAACACAACCCGAACTCTGCTGGAGCCACAGTGTGCCTGTCCCTGCCTCCTTGTAGCTAGGGGTGACAGTGTCACAGGACTGGAGGCCACAGGAGTACCTCTGGGGAAGCTCTTACGGGAGTCAAGCTGCACTTGCTTTGTCTCCACTCTCGCCTCCTTGCTCCTGGGAGCGTGGGTGACGGGCTCAAAAGTCCAGCTGTGCCACCTTGTATCTGAACACAACACAGAGGATGGTGGGGCAAGCCCGTGAGACCTCGAGGACGTCCCCAAGTGCTTTCTCCAGCCTGAACACCTACCTCTGAGCTTCCTGCTGTGGAATAGAATCGGAAATGATACAGCACCATACTTAAAATAGCTCATTTATTTCCCACATAATCCTATGAAACAGGTATTGTCAACGCCAGTTTTACAGATGACAGAATGGAAGCTGGAAGAAGTGAAGTCAGCCGCATGAGGCCACAGAGCTAGTGAGAGCAGGGCTAGGACGCCATCTCCACGCCTGGCCTTCCCACGGACCCAAATCACTGAGGGACGTGCCAGCTCACGAGAGAGAAGCCCAGCAGGACCCCAGGGCTGGGCCTAGACTGTGAGGAGGGAGGAGCTGCTGTTGCCTGAGACCGGGAAGACTGCAGGCGGCGCTGGATCCCTGGCTGTGGAGGGACAGGGCCGGCCGGGCTCTGGACTGCGTTCTCGGGTGCTGGCTAAGGGAGCCCCGTCCTCACTCCCACCCTTGGCCGGCGTCCAGGATGCCAGCCCTCTGCTCTCCCGTTTCTCTGGCCTCTTGCTCTCGATCCCTTGCTTCCTTACTTTTAAACACCCATAAGGCATTCAGAGGGGAGAAGTCAGAGCCAAGAGTGCTTTATGAATGAGGAAGGAGTGATCAGCTGTTGTCAAATGCAAACCACCTCGGAGTAAAATGAGGACAATTTACAGACCCAGGGATCTGCAAATGCCCAGGTTGTGGGTGACACAAACAAATGAAGAAATGGAATTGGATTACTCCTGGAGGAAGGATCTAAGAAGAAACACATACTTTCTAGAATCACTGTAGGAAAAGCCCCTTCCTTGAGAACAAACCACTAACAAGATCCTTTTTCTTTTCCATCCCAGGGAAGTTGCTAAGGATATGCCAAAGCTGGGCACCACTCGTTCCTAGATAGACTTGGGCTTCACAGCCCAGACTGGGTGTGGGTGTGGGGTGGGAGGAAGAGCAGAGGCAGGACAGGAGACGTTGGCACCTCAGGGAATGAGTGCTACCCATCTCTCTGCCCCCTGGCCACCCATACCTCTCACCTGCTACCCTCTCCCCACCAGACTTTTGATACATTCCAGACAGAGCTTCACAAGAGACAGCATCATGAATATTTATTATGATCATTTTAATTTAAAAAAATAAGCCCCACAGTCTCTGAGCAATAAACCAAAATACAGTAAAAAGTGGTATCTGCATGTTAGTACACACCCTGCTGACAAGCAGTGGTGACTCCTTCAAGAAGGGAAAGGCCTCTGCAGAAATTCCCACATTAGCTCTAGTGCCTTCCCTTTCTCACACGTCCCTACTGCAATGAGAAGGAAACTGAGGCACAAGGTAAAGGGACTGGCCTGAGGTTAAACTGCCAGGAGAGACACACAGGAATCAGGCCCAGAAAATCCTGCTAGTTCCATGTGAAACACTGCCCAGGGGACATTTCTGTGGCTACTGCCTAGCAGGGATAAAACCACTGCCTTCTTCCAGGTGACCAGTAATACACACCTGTGGGGCCACAGGGAGAGTGGCAAGGGAGCTAGGCCGGCCCTGACTGGGGCACAGTGGCCAGGACAGAGCTCAGCCAACAGGATTCACCTGCAGCTCCAGCCCCACCCCCACCTCCAAAACCCACCCCTCACTACAAAGCCCAGCCCTCCTTGCGGAAAACCAGCTGCACAGCCTCATTCACGTCATTCACAATGTGGGATGCCTCCATGAGCCCTGGACTGAAGCTGAAGTCCCGGTGCCCATGGAAGGGAGACTCCTTTCCTCCCTGGGCAGGCTCTGGGTCCCTGGGACGGTACACGCCAGTGCATACCAGGATGGAGGCACAGCTCTGGGCTGTGGAGGGCCGCTGTTTCCGTGGGCCCCCAGGCCCCAGCTCCTGGGCCCCACGGCGCCTGGCCTTCTGCAGGTGCTGGTGGAACAGGTTGGCACCATAGATGTCAGACATGGGGTTATCACTGGCAGGGCAGCCACATAGAAAAGGGAAGAGGAGAAAATCCAAATTCAGTGTTGCAAGGAGCAGAGGGCAATTTGGGCGTAGGAGTGTAAATCAGATACAGGGAAACAAGGGGGTGAGCATGGACAGGAAGAAGGAAGGGGGAGTTGTGAAGGGATGACGAGGATGGAGCAGAGCTCACCCCACAGCATAGAGCTTCTGTATGGGGACCGGCCAGCCCCGACGCTCCGCCTGCTGCCTGATCAGGCCCTCCGCGTACTGGTAAGTGAGGATGCTGGGCTTGCCCATCAGGCCCTCGTATCTCAGTTCCTTGCCCGTCACTTTCCGGTAAATGGTTTCCAGGCACAGCAGAAAGGTGCCGTGGCCAAACCTGCCAGAGAAGAGAGCTCAGCTGCTCAGTCTCCCTGGTCCCCAGGCTCTTCCAGAGAACAGTACTGCCGTTCTCTATGCAGCACCCATGGAGACCAACATTTTACCTGGGGCCCCGGTGGTGGGGATCAGAGTTAAGTTACTTCTAGTAACTGACATTTATTGAGCACTGTTCTGGCACTGGAGACAGCATATCACATTTAACTCTCAGAAAAACCTCATGAGATGGATACTGTTACCCTCATTTTACAAATGAGGAAACTGAGCCATAATGAGATTAAATAACTTGCGCAAAGTAGCAGAGCTAGGATTACAACCCAGGCAGTCTGACTCCAGAAACTACACTTAAATTCTGCTTTATAGATTTGTGGTTGACTATTGGTTGCCATTCTCCCTATGTTGGTGTCAGTTTTCAGCTAAACATATTGCCACGAGGTATAAAAAGTACATTCCCTTGCCTCCCTTGCAGCTAGGTATGGCCATGTGACTACACCACAGGTCAATAAAAGCAGAAGTGCTGGGCTAAACTTTTCATAAGTATCCTTAAAATTGGGGAAGGGGTATTCTCTGCCCTCCTAACTCTTTCCTGCCACCTGGAATGCTGATGTGATGGCTGGCATTTGGGCAGCTATCTTAGATTTGGCAGTAAAGAGCTAAGGACTGCACAGCAGGATGACAGAAGGTGCCAGCATTCCTGACAAGGTAGAGCCTCCACACAAGCCCTGGACTTCCTAACCTAGACTTTTACATGAGAAAGAAATAAGATACTTTTGTTTTGGGTTTTCATCCCTTGTTGCTAAACCAAATCTCAACTGATATTGTGCTATATGTTAGTTTGTATTTCAGTGTCATTTATTTGTATAAAGAATTCTATTTTTAAATCATTGAATGAAAAACTAACCTCAAATCTGGTTTATAAACTGAAATTTTCCCCTTGCTATTCAGTTCACAGCTACATAACCAACCCCCCTCACCTACTGTCAGCATACCCTAACTCTAGGAATAATACTTTAGAGACCATACCAAACCTCAAGCGACAGAAATACCATTTAAAAGTGACCAGAGAGAACACCAAAACCCCGCTCTCTCTAGGGCCCTGAGTCACATGAGCGGAGACAGCACTGGGCCCTGCCTCTGCCTGCACGCAGCTCACTGCCAGTCAGCGGCAGGGTGAGAGGACTTTGGCCTGGCAGGTAAGGGCAGCCAAAGAGGACACAGCAGCCGTCAGCTGGCCTTCCGGTAAGGCACCTCAAGGGCTACCTATACCTGTACTCAGCCCCAGGGCAGGACAGATGCCGCCAACACAGTTGAGCAGGGAGTGTGGCTTGCTCAATACCCATGCTGTGCTCTTGAGAAAGTCCCTTATCCACTGGTCTTTCTCTGGTCTGCACAACCATCAGAATCATGCTTGCTGTACCCTGCCCCTATGTCTTAAAGGTCAAAGGAAACAAAGAAGTGAAAGAACTAATGCTATAGGGTGGAAGCAAGGAAGGAAGAGCAGTTGAATAGTCTACACTGATACAACTCAAAAACTGTCCATTGTTTGGGTTCAACTAGACAAGAGCATGTTCTGCAGAGATTATAGAGGGTTGCAGTCATGTATTAAAAATCATCTCAATACATTCTCAGTAATCTGTAGTTCCAGTTGAATAACTGATATGTGAAGTGACCCCTGAAATCCTTCCTAGAAAGCCAAGTTACTATGGCAACTGTAGGGCTTATCCAGGTAGGGTTCCGACCACCCAGCACGTCAGAATGATGAGTGGGAAGCTGCCGGCAGGACTGCCCAAGCAGCAGCTGGAAGCGGGCCACCAGGGCCAAGGCCAGGGACTCTGCATCCTCACCTGGGCATCTTGGCTTCAGCCATCCAAAGGAGATCCACGTTGCTGGCCAGGACAGGGAGATGGGGATAGGGGGCTGTTGCCAGGCCAGTCCCAGGCTTCCCATTGCTGAGGAGGACATCCATGATCAGCTGCAGGCTTGTCTCCCAGCGGACCGGCTCCCCAAGGAGGAGCACCCCTTTAAAGAGCAAAGGCACAGGGGGGCGGGTTGCAGGGTATGCAGCCTGCCTTTGGTGGCGGGTGGGCAGAAGGCCCTCAGGCCAGCTGGTGCTCCCCACCCACAAGCTCTCCATCCACAGTGTGCTCCTCTGGGCCAGGACATGGTTCCCTGACAAGCCTGGTGAGCCACTCACCCATCCACCCTGGGTGAACAAGGCCCAAGGAAGAGCTTCCTAAGGGCTCCCGTTTTAACTTGAGTCCACTGGGATTTCACAGAAGAGGTTAAAAAAAGAAAGCAGCAATGCTCTACCCTGCTGGCCGAGGCTCTGCCCACTGTGTCTTGCCCCATGTGAGTTCAGCAAAGGGGCACCTGTTCCACCAGTCACTTCTCTCTGAGCCCAGGGACCAGCAGAACCCAATGGCTGAGAGAGGGGGATGTGGAGTGTTAGAGACCTGAACTCAACCCTGACCCTGCCAGTTTTCCTGCATGATTGTGGGCAAGTTACTTACCTTCTCTAAGCCTCAGTTACATAATAGCAACACCTACTTACAGTGCTGTTGTGAGGATACAAATGAGATACAACAAATAAGCACTTACTTAGCCCAGTGCTGGACACACAGCAAGCACTTAACAAAAAAGAGCTGCTGATATTCGCTACTAGACTGGTGAACTGAAGTGGACCAGTGGTTCTCAGTGAGGCACCACCTCCTAGGGAGGTATTTTAGAAATTGGAGGAAATGTTAATTATCACAATGACTGACACTCAGCAGGTGAGGGTTGTGAGAGGGGGCGAGGGATGCTAGATCCTCAAGATAGCCCTACACAATCAAAAACTGTCCCACATCCTAATATGTGGATGTCCCACCTGATATTCATGCAGGTAAACAACCTGCTTAGAATTACTTGAGCCAACTCCATTTTATACATAATCACAACATATTTTGTGTATAGTTTTAATAAGCACTGATTTTTCCAAAAATACAACTGTCATATAAGTCAAGAGAAGACTGTATTTTATTTTTTCAAAACTTTTGTCTCAAACTCCAGGGCTGAAGCAATCCTCCCGCCTCAGCCTCCTGAACAGCTAGAGCTATAGGCGTGTGCCACTGTGCTCGCAACTCCCCTAATTTCTGAGTCACCTATAAAACATAACTATATCACATCTGTAAATACACTTCTATCAGTTTGCATTTGTATCTGATGTATCATTCATGATGATTCTATGCTTAGTGCAATCATTTTACTTCTTGGTAGTTACTATATATTGAAATTACATTATCTTCTTACTAAAAATTTTTCCTTTTATTTCCCCCTATTATAATTAGGGCTTTATACTGAACTAATTAATTTTTAATGTATGTGCATAGGAAAGTTGTATTACCTATGAATGTCATTTCAGGATAGTAAAGGCAATATTGCAATACCCTTGTTGTACAACGGGAGAATCAGGTTTGAAAGAGTTCAGAAACACTGGACTAGAGTATGCCTAGGTTCCTTTCCACTCTAAGAGTCTCCACATTTACAGTTTTTCTAGAATAATAAGGTGAGTGACATGGAGAAATAAAAACTAACAACAAAGTCTCAGAGGTGGTGAGTGGCAGACCCAGACCAGAGCCACCTTTGCCGCTCCACCAGGCTGCAGGCAGACACTCACACTGAGACAGCCTGAGGGCCTGAGCAGGGAGGGAGAAAAAGATCCCACCCCACGCTCGAGGAGGACCGCTTTACCTTCAATGGCTGGGAAGTCATTCCTCGGAAGGGGCTGCCGAGAGACAGAGAAGAGGCCGTCAGTGCCATAGTCACCTTCCACTCGCGGCCCCCACGTTCCACACACACCAGAGGCCATCCCCATGGTGGAGTCCAAGCCAAGGGAAAGCTGGAGAGGACTGAGGAAGAAGATTGAGAGAAGAAGGTGGAAAGACAACGGCCAGGTGGGCCACAGAACAGGCCAAGGGTGCCACACTCGAAGGGTATCCAGGAGAAGGGGCAGGCGCTGTCTCTCTCCAGTGAGGACCGGACGCGAGATACAGCCCAAGCAAGAGGCTGTAGAATCAGAGCCAGAGAAGAAGGCACTGGGTGTGACGGGCCATTTGTCTCACTGTCAGTGCAGGCGGAGTCACCTGACCAGCCTCTGGGGTCCATTCCCTCCCCAGGCACCGCAGTCTTGGCTCTGCCTCTAACCAGCTATGTGACCTGGGGCTGAGTCACTTCCCTGTGTGTGACGCAGTCTCTGAGCTATTCTGAGATCTGGTCCAATTCTCCCATTCTGGTTCTCCACAGAATTTGCATGATGCAGGGAGAAAGCTCTCAAGGGAGAGGAAGTGCTGTGTTCACTTAGCAACTCTGCAGGAGGAAGGCCTCAAGCCGTGTAAATGAATAAAAGTGAACTGTCCGTTTATGACCACATTTCGTCAAATTCTGGTCGTGGTCTGAGTTAACGTTCACATGAGGAAGAAGTGGGCCAAGGGGCACCTCGAGGGACTGGCACTCATACTTTGCAGGGGTCCCCAACCCGTGGTGAGTTGTATAACTATTTCATTATATGTTACAATGTAATAATAATAGAAACAAAGTGCACCATAAATGTAATGTACTTGAATCATCCTGAAACCATCTCCTCCCTCCCTGGTCTGTGGAAAACCTGTCTTCCATGGAAACGGTCCCTGGTGACAAAAAGGCTGGGGTCCGCTGCTAGAGGATCCACGAAAGGCCCTGAACTGCTCACCAGAAGAGATAAGAAGTCAAGGCAATGGCTGCACCAGGTGCAGTGGCTCACGCCTGTAATCCCAGCACTTTGGGAGGCTGAGGAGGGAGGATGGCTTGAGGCCAGGTATTAAGAAGTCTAGACAGTGGCTCGAATATGAGCGAAACCCACAAGGGCCCATGGGCAGACATGCAGAGTTGCCGGTGCTCCTTTTACAAGCAAAGCACTTCTCACAAGGGCAACATTGTTCAGGGCAAAGGAACAGCACCATTCTTCAGGGCAAAGGAACAGCAGTGACTAACAGAGGTTAGTGACCCTGCTGAGCGACACTGGAAAAGCCAGCCAGTGAGGTACCAAATCTGAGTTGGAGGGCATGCTGGGGCTACGAAAGGGGTTCCCAGGTCATTAGAAACACCGCAGACAGGACAGCGCTGGAGCCTCCCTCTTCCCTGGGCCATTCTTGTATATCCAGGAAAAAATCCTTGGCTGGATGTGCCTCTCCAAGGAGGCAAGGCTGCCGCAGCGTGGACAAACTTCAGCTGAGCGGGAGGGGGTGGGAGGGCCGTGGGCAGAGCCAATGCAGGGCACAGCAGGACAGACCACACGCTGAGAGCCCTGGGCGCAGCACAGGAGGTGGCACGGCCCAACCCGGGCACCTTATTACCATGGTCTTTGGCCGCCGCTCCAGATCCACCATGTCAAGCGCAGGGAAGGCCATTCGCAGCTCATCCACAGTCACCACATTCTGGAAGCCCAGTCTGGAGCAAGATCAGGGAAGCAACACTGGGCAGTTCTGGGGGAAGATGCTTTTCTGAATGCATCAGATCATGAATGATGGGAACCAGACCCAGTCCTGATCCACCGAGGCAGGAGGGAACTGAGCAGAGCCCAGCAAGGATGATACAACCCTACAGGGGCTGGCAGGCAGGCTGTGCCATCCATCGGCAGTCACTGAGCACATTTGGTGCCAGGTCCTATGCTAGGCACTGCCCAGGGTGCAGAGGCACAGAAGAAGCTCTGTCCCCAGGGAGCTCATGCTTGCTCAGAGCCCATCAGAACTGGTGCTCTGTGAACAGCGCTGCCACTCAGTGCTGAGGTCAGAAGAGACTCCTCAGGGGCTGGGGAGTAGGACTGGAGCTGACATCTTGAAGGATGAACCCAATTCAGCAAGGAAGGGGAGGCCTTGGGGAGGGACAAGCCAGATCCAGCCTTATCTCCTCTAAGACTTGCCTCTATGTTCCTGTCTTCAATTCCAACTTGCAGTTTTAATTGGACATAGTTTCAGATTACTCTCAAAATGATGATTCCATCAGATTATTCCATCAGCAATAAAGCCAGCCCTGACTCTCCACTGCCCTGAGAAGTCAGTCCATACTCCCTTAGTTTACTTCCAAGGCTTCCTACGCCCTGGCACCACCTCCCTGTTCTCTCTCATTCCCTACCCTCTCCCATTCCAACCTCCCATTTCCCCCTGCCTGGGAAACTTAATCATCTCCGGGGCACAGCCATAACCCTCCGCGAAGCCACAGGCAATTCCTGCCCAAGGGACATAGCCTTCCTCTCAACAGCTGTGACACTTAGAACCTATACTACTCTTAAGAGCCTTCAATCATATGTCACCTTAAATACTCCTTTATTGTTCACGGGCACTATTCTTGCCTCCTCAAGTGTGAACCCTGTGATTAACTCAAAATCCCAATGCCCTTATCTTGGTCTCCTGCCCCCTTTAGAGCCTGCTGCACAGCACTGGTACCCAGGAATCACTCAGCACAAAGTACAAGCCACTTGAGGACAGGGGCCAGGCCTTCTGCTTCCTGAGTGTGCCCACACCCAGGGGATGAGTTCCCTGCAACCGCCTCCTTATATAACACCAGCTGAGAAGCTGAGCACCCAGGAAGGGGGCTAGAGCAGTGGTCCTCAAACCTGGTTACAGAATCAGCTAGAGAGAAGTTTTTTTAAATACAGATTCCTGAGTTTTACCCTAGACCTGGTGAATCAAGACTCTCCGGCACTAAGACCCAGTAATCTGCATCTTAATCTCCTCAGAAGATTGTGGTACGGAGCATGGGGACTGGCTTTTTGAAATCGCAAGGACTGACCACACTCAGGAGTTGTCCTCTCTGCCCTGTGGGCCCACTACGCAGCCCCTGCACTGCCCACACCCTGCATCCTCACTAGGTCCCTGCTCAGACAAGGGAGGAAAGGCCCCAGTCCTGCCCCTTAGCAAAAGGATACATCCTGGCATTTTCCACCAGGGGTCCCTGCCCGGACACTAGCATCCGCTTCTCATGGTACTGCGAAAAGAGCTTCATGGGGCTGTGAGAGAGGATAACTTGGTCTGGATCCACCTAGAGGGACACCAAGACACAGAGGAGAGCAGAGGAAGACATTGACAGTGAGGGAGAATAATGGGAGACAGGTGGCAGGTTCTTTCACCTAGGAAGGGAAGGGAAGGGGGGGAATGCCCAGAAAAAGAGGGGGAAGAAAGCCCTTTCTAGCACCCAGCACTTGTAAAACTCATCCAAACAAGAGTGAGAAAAAACTGTCTCATTTGGCTCTTGCCACACAAAACAAGAAAACAGAAATGCCATCAGATGTGAGCCCTGCCCCTCTCCAATCCTGCCCGGCTCAATTTACTGATGCCCTTTGGATGTCTGAATCCCCCACCTGGAGACCACAAGGTTTGTGTGCGTGTTCTTTGTTACTGCTGTAGAAATGTCTTTGACTTTTTGTTTTCAGTTCTACTTAAAGACTTAGCTTTTTTCTTTGAGACAGGGTCTCCCTCTGTTGCCTAGACTAGAGTGCAGTGGTGTCATCATAGCTCACTGCAACCTTCAACTCCTGGGCTTAAGTGATCCTCCTGCCTCAGCCTCCCTAGAAGCTGGTACTACAGGCACGTGTCACCATGACCAGCTAATTTTTTTTTATTTTTTGTACAGATGGGTCTTGCAGTTGCCCAAGCTGTTCTTGAATTCCTAGCCTCAAGTATTCTTCCCACCTTGGCCTCCCAAAATGCTGGGATTACAGGCATGAGCCACCGCACCTTGCCCAAGACTTACCTTCTTAACGTTATACTAACTCCAACAATGCAGCCTTTACCTGGAATGTTTTGGAACCTTTTCTGGAAACCACAGCAAGGAACCAATTTTATTCCTTTACCCTTTGTATTCGACCTCAAGCAGCAGCATCTAATCAATCAGCCATGTTATGTACTCTCTTGGTTCCAAAGGATTCTTTCCAAAAACTAAATCCACCCTTAAACAAGAATGTGTCAATGTCGAGAAGCAGCCTGGAATGGCAAGTGGGTGAAGAGGAACTGCTTCTGGAGGCCAGCACTTATTCAGGTGCATACATCTTATTTACGAAAAAAAAGGGCAATAACTTCAGAGTCCCTCCTGGTATGCAGAATTTTAGACAAATGTGACCCTTGCTTTCCTGGGGCTGACAACCCTGTTGCCCAGAAGAAAAGAAATGGATACAAGGAATGCACACTAAAACTTCCAAATACATGGGCAGGATTTTTGTGCTAAACTTTGTGTGTGTGGTGTGTGTGTGTGTAAAGAAGACCCTACTGGTGACGCTCTACTCATGAGGCTAAGCTTGAACTTCAAGTTATTTTTCCTGCAGGGTTGAAAGATTCTCACTGCCATGACCTAGGACTTAGTGATACTGTACCCCAACCTAGGGGAAGGGACTTGGAGCTGGGGTGGAGGTCCACTAGGAGCCAGGTCCTTGGGCTCCCACACCTCTGGCTGCCTCCTTACCTTGCACCCCAGTAAGTCTGACAGCTCCTGGGCTTTGCCATATTGTAAGATGTTGCCAGCATTCGTGACAAAAACCACGGGCACCCGCAGCTGGCCCTGGGAGTTCACCAGCCTGCGGAATGCTTCGAGAGCGGCCGGGATCACTCTGTGGCCCCGAACCAGCACTCCATCGATATCCAACAGGAACCCAAAGGTAGGCAAGCTCTGCACAGAAGGTAAGAGAGAATTACCTCTGCATGAGTCAAGAGGCAGAAGGAGAAAAAGGGGGAAAAAAACAGTCCTTACAGAGAAAGACTCAACCTCATCCTCAGGTCACCCAGGGCCCTTGAAAACCTATGTTGGAAAGAACAAAAAAACAAAAGCAATGGACTTCAGATAGGGCAAATCCACCTATAACAAAGAATTATTCCTTTGTCATGTTTTATAAAGTATATAACCATTTTGTTAAAATTATTTTTGCATAATTATTATAAAGCAATTTTTAAATTGGAAAATAGAGAAATCCAAAAAAAATACAATCCCAACCCTTTTTTATTAGTTTTTTCATTAAACACAAACATAAAAATACAGAATGCTTCATGAATTTGTGTGTCATCCTTGCACAGGGTCATGCTAATCTCCGTATTGAATCCTAACCCCTTAAAACAACCAATTAATATTTTTCTTTCCTCTTTTTATTCTTATATTTTTCCTATAGCTACAACTGTACTTTATGTAATTTTGTATCTTGTTCATTTTGCTTGACATATCATAAACATTTTTACTGGTTACAAGAGCCTTCATAACCATTTTTCAAGATTTTGTTTTAATTAGAACAACACAAACTTTTAAAAAAAAAAACAGAACATCTCAATCACTACAGATGATATAAAAATGTTTTAAAAGTTTCCTGTCTCCATCTTCCACCTAGTCCTATTCTATCTCTTACAGTAAAATATTTTCCAGAAACCTTTTACGGAGATACAGTACCCACATTTTTAACCTTTTAATCACTCACACACACACACACACACACACACCCCGGATCATGTTTACTTTCTTTTCCATCTGACTTTAGTCGGGATCTCTTGGCTGTCTTTCCATATCAATATGCATAGCCCTACCTCCTACACATCATTTCTGGCTACATAATATTCTGAGTGAATAATATACTTACATTATATTTCCCCTAATTTGGATATCTAGATTTTGAACCGCTTCATAAATACTGATTTCCCAATATTATGCATATTATGAATATTTCCTTAGGCTAGATTTTTTTTTTCAAGACAGAGTCAGGCTCTGTTGTCCGGGCTAGAGTGCTGTGGTGTCAGCCTAGATCACAGTAACCTCAAACTCCTGGGATCAAGCAATCCTCTTGCCTCAGTGTCCCAAGTAGCTGGGACTACAGGCATGTACTACCACGCCCAGCTAATTTTTTGTATATATTTTAGTTGTTTGGCTAATTTCTTTCTATTTTTAGTAGAGATGGGGTCTCGCCGTTGCTCAGGCTGGTCTCGAACTCCTGAGCTCAAACCATCCACCCATCTCGGACTCCCAGAGTGCTAGGATTACAGGCGTGAGCCACCACGTCCAGCCTCCTTAGGCTAGATTCTTAAAAGTAGGAGTAATAAGTCACAGAGCACAAATACTGTAATTATGCAACACCTACTGACAAACTGTTTTCCAAAAATGTGTGTCAACTTACATGGCCACTGGCAATGTACTTTATCCTTACAATACTGATTTTCACATGTATCAGACAGTTAATTATCAAATGTTTTGTTAATTGAAAGGTTAACAGAATGGTATCTCATCTCAATCTGCATTTCTTGGATTCATAAATTTTAAGTCTTTTTTAAAAATTCATTCCATTTCTTAATTTATAAACTGCCTATTAACATACAAGATGTTTCTCAATGGCCAGGAAAATCCAATCTAACTTATTTGCTATTTTTCTTCTCTTGGTGCCAGCTAGGAGAAGCCATGTTGACTGCACATTCCTACTCTATGCAGAGGGCTCTCCCTGGAAAGTGCAAAGAGAAATACAAAGGAACTGCGCTCCAGCCCCTCATTGCTTAGCTAGCGTGACAGCAAGTAACCAGTCTAGAAAGCAAACCTACTAAAACTGCGGCATTTTCACAAATGCAAATCAATTCTAAATATTTAAGTTCTGAGTAAACAAACAGAATTAAACAGAGGCAAATTCTTGAAAGAGAATTTTGAGCTAGACAATGAAAGCGTTAAATATATGCATTCATGTAACAAAACTCTCTTGAGAGCCTAATCAGCATGAGCCTAGACAAGAACAGATGAGGTCCCAGTCTACACACTTCAGAGAGAAGACAATTAAAGAGCAGCTCCAAGACAGTCTATACTGAGTGCTGGCTTACAAGATGAACCTGCACCAGAGGGTCCGAATCCATTCGGGAGGGGAAGATGGGCCATCACAGGTCTCCTTGGCCAATTTAAGGAGTTTGAAATTAGGAAAATAGCATCATCAGACCTGCGTTGTAGAAAAATTTTGGCTGCAGAGAGAAGAATGGATTGAGCAGACTGAAGGGAATCAAGTTGAAGGAGACCAGTTGGTACCAACTGCAACCCAAGACAGAGAGGATGGTGCTTTGACTAGGGCACTGGCAACACGAATGGAGAGCTGGGGGCTGATCATACCTAGCCCCCAGAACAGCAGGACTGCACTCAGGTGCAGGGGCAGAGGGAGGAGCCACAGGGACTCCCATGCTTTTTTTTTTTTTTTTTTGGCTTGGGGACCTAGGGCGACAGATGCCAGTATCAGTCACTGCTCCAAGGGACACAGGTGCAGCAGCAGGTAGGAAGCTAGGGGAAGACAAAGATAAGGCCCACTGTGGACCTGGGGGACAGGTAAGTGGACATATCAGCACTGGACAGAGGTCCTGGAGATGAGAATCTGGAAGGGCTCTGCTCTCAGAGAACCAGGCAGAACAAAGCCACTCAAGGACAGGCTGAGAGGGAGCACCAGTCACATGAGCACGGAAATCCAGAGGGCGTGGGGCCAAGAAAGCCAAGGGATGCTTCTGGGTGAGTAAAATAGGAATTGGGGGCTGGGCATGGTGGCTCATGCCTGTACTCCTAGCACTCTGGGAGGCCGAGGCAGCA
The DNA here is from genome assembly GCA_028533085.1 of Varecia variegata. Lineage (NCBI taxonomy): Eukaryota > Metazoa > Chordata > Mammalia > Primates > Lemuridae > Varecia > Varecia variegata. The sequence continues at coordinate 84,038,995 of CM052440.1, read as the reverse complement.
TCACTTGAGCTCAGGAGTTTGAGACCAGCCTGAGCAAGAGTAAGACCCTGTCTCTACAAAACATAGAAAAAATTAGCCGGGCTTGATGGTGCATACCTGTAGTCCCAGCTACTCAGGAGGCTGAGGCGGGAGGATCACTTGAGCCCAGGAGCTGGAGGTTGTAGTGAGTTATGACGACACCACTGCACTCCACCCCGAGCCTCAAAAAGAAAAAAACAAAAACAAACAAACAAACAAAAAACAGGAACTGGAGTGACTGTAATGATCCCATCTCCCAGCCACTGAACAAGCAGGACCCCTGGGGGAGGTGGTCTTTCAGCTCCTTGATGTGCACAGAGCGTCCCAGCTTGGCCAATGGCAGCCACAGCACCAAGTTGGAGGTGGGCAGGGACACTGGAAAAATAGGAGGAAGCAACTTGAACCAACAAGCTATCACATCTGAACACCAGAAAACAGCTCCCAGGGAGAAACCCTCTAAGCCCCACATGCCATGCAGGAAGTCCCTAAACAGTGCCTCTAGCGCTTGGCTCCAAAGGCTGATGCTGTTGCACTCTAGACCGGCACACTGTACTGGGCACTGAACTAGATATTTAACAAAGACATTTTTTTAAATTCTTTGTACCAGCCCTTTGAGGAAGTGTAGGTCCAAAAGGCATGACCTAGCAAAATGTGCCTGGGTTAGACATGGTGCTCAATATAAACACACACTAAATACTCTGACTGGATAAATAAGAAACCAACTTCACAGTAAACAACTAGTCAAGGGTCACCCAGTTCACAAGTGCTGGATTCAGGGATTCAGCCTCAAATTGAGCTAGTCACAAAGTCAGGGCTCCCTCACTGGGCAGCACCTCAGAGCAAGCAGGGTGCCCAGGAGGGTCCAGGTCCTCTATCTGGAACACACAGCTTCCCTCACCTCCTGCCAGCCTCCAGCTATGAGCCCCGGTTCTTCTGTCCTCAGTGCCTTCATGTACCCAATGGCCCTCAAAGATCCCTGGAGCCTCTCTCTGTTCCTCAACAAGTCCCACTAGAATGGGGGTCCTAACCTGGGCCCATGGACAGATTTTGGGGTGACCATAAAGCCCCTTAAAACTCTATGTGCATTTTTCCTGGAGAAAGGAACCACAGTTTTCAGATTTCATCTTACTCTTCTCAAAGAGACTCACTACCTGGGTCTTAATGGATGAGGGGATGTGATTTGCCCTTATATCCCCCACCTGGCACAGTGCTTAGACCCTCACAGGTGCTCAAAAAATGTTGACCCAAATGATGAATGACCCAAAGGATGAACAGTTGGGGAGAAATAAGGCAGACCTTTCCCTTTGGGCACTTCTCGACCACCCTACCCCTTCCCGAGGGAAGAGAGTTGGTGGCTCTTAGAAAAAGTCAGTCCCTGGAGGTAAGGAATGGGTCATTCTAGCACTTCTTTTGTACTGTTATGGATACAAAGCATACTGTTCTCAAAGTTTAAACTTAAAATTCATTTGCTTATAATTTGGAGACAATCAGGAAAATTTTAATAAGGCCTGCATTTTAAGTGATATTAAGGAATTACAGGTAGGTATGATAATGGCATTGTGGTTATGTTCAGAATGTCCTTATTTTCTTAGAGGGACGCACAGAAGAATTTAGGGTTGAGATGACAAGAAATTAGGGATTTACTTTAAAATCTTACAGCCAACTAGGCTGGATGTGAGAGCTCACGCACTCTGGGAGGCTGAGGTGGGAGGATCACTTGAGGTCAGGAGTTCGAGACCAGCCTAAACAAGAGAGAGACCCCATCTCTACTAAAAATATAAAAAAATAAAATAAGTAAAATAAAATCTTACAGCTAAAAAGAGGAGGGAGCAAGTATGGCAAAATGTTAGTAACTGCTGAATCTGGGAGATGGGCATATGGGGTTCATATTATCCTGTTTTTGAATTTTTGAAAACTTTCAGTTAAAAAAATAAAAAGCTCATTTGTGTTATAGCTGCAAAATTTAATCATGCACAGTTTTATTGGTCACATCCTAAATACAAGATATGCTTTCTTGGCCGGGCGAGGTGGCTCACGCCTGTAATCCTAGCTCTCTGGGAGGCCGAGGCGGGCGGACTGTTTGAGCTCAGGAGTTCGAGACCAGCCTGAACAAGAGCGAGACCCCGTCTCTACTAAAAATAGAAAGAAATCATATGGACAGCTACAAATATATATAGAAAAATTAGCCAGGCATGGTGGCACATGCCTGTAGTCCCAGCTACTCGGGAGGCCGAGGCAGAAGGATCGCTTGAGCCCAGGAGTTTGAGGTTGCTGTGAGCTAGGCTGACACCACGGCACTCACTCTAGCCCAGGCAACAGAGTGAGACTCCGTCTCAAAAAAAAAAAAAACAAAAAAAAAAACACAAGATATGCTTTCTTAAAAATAAGAAGCCATAGCCTCTGCTACTTAGAACAGGAAGATTTTCAGGAAAATTTAGCAATTTCCTTAAGGTTCCCTCATCTATCACTACACCTCCCTCCCCAACCCTCAGGATGTACACAGAGAAAGAGGCACCCCAGAACATACAAAGTGAAGGTACACATTAGTCGTCACAAATGTCCCACGCTAATGCAAGATATTAACACAGTCATGCACCACATAATAATGTTTTGGTCAACAATGGACCACATACACAATGGTGATCCTGTAAGATAATAATGGAACAAGAACACATAGCTGAAGCAGCAGCAAGAGAAAAGGGAACTGCAGGAGAAGGAAAAGAAGACAAACCAAGAAAATTCACAGTGAAGCATTTAGCAGAAGCTTTTGCAGACCTCAAGAAGTTCCTCAAAAAGTTTGAAACAAGAATCCCAACACTGAAAGGCTTTCATTAATAGGGAGGAATGTTCATGGTGCATTACCTGTTTACAAGCAAATCTAGGACCAAAAAAAAAAACCAGAAACAAACCACGATGGACATATTTCTGAAAAGAGTGATGCCTCCTCAAGAGCCTTGGGCAGGTCTTTCAGGGGGTCTTCCAGAAGGCATTTGTCATATGAGATGGCAGCTCCATGCATGTTATTATTCCTGAAGACCTCCCAGTGGGACAATATGTGGAGGTGAAAGACAGTGACCTTGACCCTCTGTAGGCCTAGACTAATGTGTGTGCTTATGTTTTAGTTTTTAACAAAAAAGTTTAAAAAAAAAGTTTCTTATTCTTAAAAAAAGCTTATGGAATAAGGAAAATATCTTGCCTCTCTCTCTTTGCCCTGCCTTTTGCTTGCCATGCTGAGACAACAGGTCTGGTCATCATCTGTGGCGAATGTACCATGATCTGTAAACCTGTATCTTGCTCTTGCCCTATAATCCTATCTTTCTTTCCTCAATAAACCTCATTTCATGCTTGGCTAAAATAAAATAAAATAAAATAAAAATTTTCATGCTTGGTATTTTGTTGGGCATGGTGGTTCACAACTGTAATCCTAGAATTTTCAGAGGCCTAGTTAGGAGGATTGCTTGAGGCCAGGAGTTCAAGACCAGCCTGAGTGAGGCTCCATCTCTACCAAAAAAAAAAAAAAAATAGAAAAATTAGCTGGGCATGGTGGCACACGCCTGTAGTGCCAGCTACTCCAGAGTCTGAGGCAGGAGGATTGCTTGAGCCGAGGAGTTTGAGGTTGCAGTGAGCTATGATGATGCCACTGTACTCTAGCCCTGGGTGACAGCAAGAACCTGTCTCAAAAAAAAAGAAAATATTTTTATAGAGCTGTACACTGTGTTTTAAGATAGGTGTCATTACAGAAGAGTCAAAAAGTTAAAAAATTAAAGTTTATAAAGTAAAAGTTATAGTAAGCTAATGTTAATTATTGGAAAAAATATTTTTTATAAATTTAGTGCAGCCTAAATGTCCAGTGTTTATAAAGTCTACAGAACTGCACAGTAATGTCCTAGGCCTTCACACTCACTCACCACTCACTGACTCAACCAGAGCAACTTCCAGGCTTGCAAGCTCCATTTATGGGAAGTGCCCTATACAGTACCCTAAACGTGTACCATGTTTTATCTTTCATACCATATTTTTATGTACCTTTTGTTTAGATATGCTTCTTAGGTACACAAATGCTTTCCATTGATTCCAATTCCCTACAGTACTCAGTACAGTAACATGTTGTGTGGGTTTGTAGCCCATGAGCAGCAGGCTACACCGTACAGTTTGTGGAAGTATACTCTGTGATGTTTGCACCACAACATATTTCTCAGAACGTATTCCCATCATAAGGGACACAACTGTAATAAGGAAATTGTGGGAGTGGGGGGTGTGTATGGGAACTCTTTGTACTTTCTGCTTAATTTTTCTGTAAACCTAAAACTTCTCTAAAAAGTAAAGTCTATTAATTTAAGTGAAGGTGCCTAGAAAAAAAGAGATTTTTTCCTTTCTTTTTATCCTCATCTGTATCTCTATTTTAACTTTTCTTCTGCATCACTTTTTTTCTTCCAACTAGTCCTGAATCTTAGGCCAGATCCTTTAGTTCTGCAGTTCCCAAGCCTTCGGCCCCAGACCGGTAGGGGGCAGCGCCATTAGGGACCTGGCTGCAGAGCTCCTCCGCGCTCCCGACTCCTTACTCTCCTCACCCCCCTCACCCCCCTCACCCCGACTCCGGTCCATGGAAAAACTGTCTTCCATGAAACTGGTCCCAGGTGCCAAAATGGTGGGGGACCACTGCCTTAAAGTTCATTTTTGTGGCAGTGATAAAATATGTGGAATTTAAACATGAGTTTGAAATAAAGAGATCACTAAGATATTCCTTTGTGTTTTTGCTTCTTGACTAGAATTGGTTTGGTATGTTTTCCAGACAGTAACAATCATTACAACTACCATCAACTTCACTATCTACTACAACTACTTCCACATTTGAGAGAACTTGCTACATGCCAGGCACTATGCAAAGTACTCCACATACATCATCTTATTTATTTTGACAAAAACACTGCATGTGTGCATATACCCATTGAGATGGGGAAACTGAAGCTCAGAAAGCTAAGTAATTTGCCTTAAGTCAAACAGCTCATGAACGGTGCAGGCAGGATTCAATTCTAAAGCTAGTACTCTTTATCTTTCTTTTTTTTTTTTTTTTTTTTTTTTGAGACAGAGTTTCGCTCTGTCGCCCTGGGTAGAGTGCCGTGGCATCATCATAGCTCCCTGCAACCTCCAACTCCTGAGTTGAAGTGATCCTCCTGCCTCGGCCTCCCAGAGTGCTAGGATTATAGGCGTGAGCCACCACACCCCACCACAGTTAGTACTGTTAATCTCTATACTATGCTACGTCCCTTTCTTCCCTTTTCTACCTGAGAAGTCACTTGGAGGTATCTCAGGACCTGTAAAGACACTAGAACCAATAAAATAGTTATACATTGCTTGAGGCCAGTTGGAGACCAGTCTGAGCAACACTGAGACCCAGTCTCTACCAAAAATAGAAAAAATTAGCTGGGCGTGGTGGTGTGCGCCTGTTGTCACAGCTACTAAGAAGGCTGAGGCAGGAGGCTCGCTGGAGCCCAGGAGTTTGAGGTTGCATTGAGCTGTGATGAGTCCACTGCACTCTAGCCTGGGCGACAGAGCGAGACCGTTGAAAGAAAGAAAGAAAGAGGAAAGGAAGGACGGAAGTAAGGGAGGGAAAGAAAGAAGGAAGGGAGGGAAAGAAAGAAGGAAGGAAGGAGAGAGAGAGAGAGAAAGATGAAGGAAGGAAGGAAGGAGGGAGGGAGGGAAGGAAGGAAGGAAGGCAGGGCGGGCAACTTGACTCCAAGCTTCGGCTTGCTTACTAACACCAAGGTCAGACCTTCCTCCAAAGTTCTGAGAGATTTATATATCACTAAAATGCCTTGCACAAATTAAGGACCTTACTCCAGTTCTCTTCCTCTTGCCCCACAGAACCTCCCCTACACTCAAGCAAGGCCACAGCGAATGGGACCAAAGTAAGACACCCACACCAAACCCAAATTCACTTCCGGAGTGTCCGTCTACAGGCGCGACTCCCGGAGGGGGTCCATCGCGAGACCTCACATCTCTTTCATATGTAGTTGAAAATCATAACCAAAATGCTACCACTGTGAAAATAAAAAAGGAAGAGCAGTAAAAATATAAGAGGAACAAGGAAACTGCTGAGAAACTTTGGGGTTGAAAAGCAACAAGGGACCAAGAAACCATCCTGATTAGCCTTTTCTGGGCTTGTTTTGGTCGCTCTCCAGCGGAGTAACTTTTCTTCCAGGCCGACGGCGCTGCAAATCGCACGCGAGTCAGGGGGAGGCCGGGGACACTGGGCCTCCAGGCGAGAACGAAGTGCACTTGAGGTCAGATGCCTAGTCAAGGCCGTTTCCCGGGAGGCGGGGATGCCACAGCGTCCCGGCCGGCCGCCCTCCCTCTCCGCGCCTCCTGGCCCCGCTGCCAGTCCTGAGCACCGCTCTGCCAGAGCCCGGGCGTTCTCACCTGAGCGGGGCCCACAGCGTAGCCCCTCTGCGGGCAAAGGCTCCGGAACCCCGCAGCCGCGCACGCAGCCCTCCAACAGAGCCCGAGCGCCGCGCCCAGCGCCGCTACTCTGCCGAGCGCCGCCATCCGGCCGCCCGCCGCGCGCACGCGCAGACTGCGCCTGTCGGCCCGTGCACCCACCCCCGCCGCGCAGCCAATCAGCGGCCCGGCGCGCGGCATCTCGGGAGTCGTAGTCCCGCATCTCGGCGCTGGGTGTGGACGCGCGGTACCAGAGCCTCGGCACGCGGAGCCAGGAGGACGCCCGGGGCGCTGGGCCGCGGGCCCGAGGGGCTGGGTTGCAGCCAAGAGGCGCAAGGTCCTGCCGCTTCGCAGGCGGACACTTGAGGTGAGCAGGCCGCTGTGCACGGTTGGCATGGCCCAGGTGCACCACCCTACTATCTCTGCGTACCTGCTTGTTCCCGGGAACGTGCGTGTCACGTGGAAGTCCCAGCTCTCTCAACCTCGGTGACTTTGCGGGACGGGGCTATGTGGCGGGAACTTAACCTTGATTTCAAGGAGAGGTTGTGGAAGCAGGCCTTTCTTTTCATGTTCAAGTCTACTGAGCCCCGGTCAATCAAGGAATGTGCGTCAGGTGCCAATTATTAATTATTTTGTTCTTTCAGTAAACAGCCGCTGAACCTCTCCTTCCTGCGGGCTCTGTGCTAACGGCTGGAGAGACTATATACATGAATAATCCCCCCAAACTCACACTCTTAAGGGAGGTTGAGGCAAGACTGTAATACAAGGTAGAAAATAACTCCCGAGAGAGGGTCAGATAATTAATTTAGCAAACATCTATTGAACCCAGCTAGTGCTGGGCACGGTGCCACTCCCGGGGTAGATACAGAGATGAATGAGGAAAGAACGGGCTTTGGTAACTGAGAGTCAAGGGGATGGAGAGTACTTCCTTGGAGACTCTGAGCAGAACTGGGTCTGGCAGTCCCTGGTCATGAAGGGGAGATTCCGCTGCAGGAAGAAGAAGTCTCATTTCCCACCACTTGCAATGTGTAGGATGCTCTTTCCTCTAGGAGGCGGATCCCCCCTTCCTGGCAGACACCTTGACCAAAACCTCATGAACGACCCTCACACAGAACTACCACCTAAGTCACTCCTGAGTTCCTAACCCTCAGAAATTGAGATAATGAATGTTTGTTGTTTTAAGCCATTAAAGTCTGGGGTAATTTGTTACACAGCAAATGATAACTAATACATGAGGTGATCAGGACTGTGTCATCCTCAAAGCTGTTTCATCCTCAGGGTTCTCAGCCTGTGTCAGTTGTGTTCCCCACCTGGGTCTACCTTGGTTTTAGTCTTCCTCAGCTGTGAACTGAATGCCATAAAAGAGCAGCCTTCTCTGGCAGGAACCAGAAACAAGCTGGGTTTTTGTTGTTTTCAGGAAAGATGACAGAAGGTACATTCTGTGAGGTTCCAACCTGATTATTGTATCAAATACTCTGTGTATGCATATGTGTAGATACTGATACATCTTCATTAGATTATCTGGATTCTTAAGCCAAAAAGGGTAAAAATTGTCCTCAAAGAAGAAATCTAATGGCTAAGCCTTGCTCTGTTAAAGAGTTCACACCTCCAGGAACAAGGGTACTCAGGTCTACCCAGTACTGTTCTAAGTGTCCTCCCACCCTGCCATCTGAGCTAAGCATGTACTCTGCCACCCTTGGGCAGTGCTGAATAAACACTAATAAACTCAGGCTCTGTGTTGTAGGCAGACCCCACCCTTCTCTTACTTAACATGTCTTTATTTTGTTTCCTAGTCATGTTATTCCACAATCAGGCTAAGATGTTCTTTTATATTCAGGTTCAGAATATTTTCTCTGTTCATGTCCACTGAATTTGGAAGCTTCCCAAGCCATTACACCAACACATCTGACTTTATCTGTATTGTTTTGTACCCTCTGTCCTTGTACAAGGGGACTGTGCGTGTTAATTAGGAGGGTCTACCTGGTCTTCAATCACATTACTCATGGGGTTTGTTCATGTTGATTTTTTAAATTAGTTTTTGTCCCGAAGGGGGCTTCAGTGCTTGAAGTACATTCTATTTGGAATTTTCAGCCTCCTATGTGCTGAATTTCCCCACCTTCCTATCTCGGGTCAGAGGTCAAGGATTCCCTAACTTTAGCATGCATCAGCATCACCCGAAGGGCTGGTAAAACCACAGCATGGTGGGACCCATTCTCAGAGTTTGGATTTGTGTACCCAGTCGGTTCCCAGGTGATGCTGATGCTGCTGGCCCACGGGGGGAAGTTGCTCCGGGAGCCAGAGTATGTCTGAGCAGATGCTGGACCAGTGACATTCTGGAGACTGTGCTTCCCCACGCTGGAACAGCTGCTGCCTCAGCTCTCTCCACTCCAGTCCCCCAACCACACCTATGTGACCGGTTCTGTTCCACTGAAGTCCTGATACTGACACTGGCCCCTCCTTATCTCAGGTGTTCCATATTTTACTCCTGGCCTTGCTTTCAATTTTCCTCAGTTGTGGACTGAACTCCATGAAACAGTAGGCCTCCCTGGAATCAGAGATGAGCTGGTTCTTTTCAGGAAATGATAACAGAACAGAAGGTGCATCCTGGGAAGTTCCAACCTGATTGTCCCTCACATGTGTAGAGCTCAATGTCCCAGACTCTAACCTATTTGAGGGCAGAGTCTCCCTGATGCACCTCTGTCTCCCTCTCAGGGCCTGGTGCCTTGCACATGAGTTGGCAAAGGAATGGATATCCATTATTCTGCATTCCCAATAAACTTGCTTATACGTGTGTGCACGTAGCCATGTGTGTAAACCTGCTAACGCCCATGCACACGCTTTGTATTAGTTAGGATTGGGTTTGGCTGCAAGTAACAGAAACCTCCAAAGAGCAATGGCTTAAATAAGAAAGAAATTTGTTTCTCTCACGTAAAGCTGGGGGAGAACAATGCAGGCATGGTAATATGGCTGCACAAACTTATTAGGAGCCCAGGCTCCTGTTGTGCTCCTTCACCATCTTCACTGCACAGCTTCTGCTTCATGGTCCAAGACAGCTGCTCAAGCTCTGGCATGTTCACATTCCAGCCAGCAGGAAAGAAGAGACAAAGAGGGTACACCATCTCCCTACAGGTGCAATTCCGAGAAGTCTCATACACCACTTCTGATTACATCTCATTGGCCAAAACTTAATCACACGGCCATGCCTAGCAGCGAGGAAGGCTGGAAAATGTAGCTTGGGCCTAGTTAAAAGCCAGGGTTAATTCCAGGCAAGGGAATAAAGGATATTGGAGGGAAATTGACACCCACAGGAGATAGTCAAAAGGGGGAAAGTGGTTCCTGGTAGAGGAGTAGCAGGGGTGCCCTGGCTGGGAGAGAGAGTGGAGAATGGGCAGCAGGAAACAGGAAGTGGGTGGGGTGGGCCCCACCTGGCTGGGGGGCAGTAAGGGAATCCAGGAGGGTTTATCTATGTACTTTCTCTCTCTGTCTCTCTCTCTCACACCCCACCCCCTTTCCCCAGAGGCCCCACTCAGCCTTGCTGAGGAAGAATTCTGAGAAGAGGGTGGAGATCTTCTCTGCAGGGGAGGAATACTTACTCCCTCCTCCTCCTGGTTCCCTGAAAAATGAACTTCTATTAATAATGTTCCTGGCCTGTCTCTACCTGGGGAAGAGGAAACGTGACTTATGGAGCATGTGTGGCTTGTTCCTCTCTCCTCTTGGGGAGCCAGCCCATCCACGGGACGTGGGTGCTCTGCCTGTCCCTGAGTTGCGAGGGGGCTGGGTGCACACCTGTGCCAGTGATGGCGGATCCATGTGATTCAAGGGGGCATTAGCAAGCCTATTTTGTCTCCTAAATAAGCCACATTGTCTGACAAGGTCTTAGCAGTAATAAAGCTGACATTTTTATTCCCATCCATCTTGTGTCTATTTTTCAAAGGATTTAGACTTAAGCAGAAAAGTGCTTTATTTATTGACTTGCTCTTAAAACCCCAACAGCCTCCTTTCCTGCTGGCCCGAGACTAGAGACCCCAATCATGCCTTCCCATACCCTGCTGACTGGGGGAATAATCGACCACCTCTGTCATGAGAGTTTAGGTGCCCAGGTGACCTCTGGGACCTCCCTACCAGAACCCCCAAGCTCTCTCTGGAGGCAAGGAACCACAGGAGAGCAGGAACACAGAAAGTTGAAATCATTCACTCTGTGGTATAAATGACTGACACTTGCTCTTATCCTGAAAGCAAATTCTGCAGGCGGGAAGGAGGGAGAGAGCAGAGGTGCTAGGAAAATGACTGGGCCAGGCGTAGGGCACAGATGGGGGCCTGAGGGCTCCGGTGACAAGCTAAAGCACCTCACCAATTTTCTAGACAAGTTTCCTTCTTGGTGTTCTCAAGCCCACCTGTCTTCCCTGCTCAGAAAAAGTGAGGCTGGGGGGTGTGGTCATGTTGATTCGGGCCCAGGGTTGAGGGTCACAGGGTCTTGAGTCCTCACCTGCCCCAGGGCCCTCAGTATGGCTGTGCCCAGGGCATGGGAGAAAGAGTGAAGAGGTGCTTCCAGGGGCTGCCAGAGATTCCCTGGGTGCGGGGGCTGCAGTGGGCTAGGGGTGAGAGGCCAGCTGGCCCAAGGCCAGGAGATACTGGCAGGGGACAGATGTCAGAGGGCCTGGCTGGGCCTCAGCAGAGGGGAAGGAAGGCAGGAAAAGGAGGAGGCATGAGAAGGCTGATTAAGGAAATTTTAAAAGCCCAACAGAGATGAAGAAGAGGGAGGAGGAAGGGAACACCAGAGGCAGAGTTCTAAGCATTTTGGAAGTGTGCCATGCCCAAGTTCCTAGCCTCCCTGCTCAAGTCTGTTGCCATTCCCCTGGACTCTCTGCCACCTGCCCCTCCTGGCCACCGTCAACTCCCCAGCTCATGCCAGGCTGCACTGCACTTCCCAGGCAGGGCAGTGCCAGCATCCTACACCCAGGGCCTCTCCCCGACAGCCTAGGGGAATGTGGAGGCACTGATCCCCTCAGCTCGGCCCTCACACTCCCCTGCCACCAGCCCTAGGAGGGGGCAGCTGGTGCCAGGGAGCTGCTGAGCGGAGCCAGCTGGGCCCCTCCTGCAAGCTCCCTCCGGGGAGGACCAGCACACAGGCGAGGGGCTCAGCTCCTGCCACCCCCAGGTCCCACAGGAGGGGAGGACACTCAGGGGGAGTCTGATTGCCCTTGGAGCCCCACTCATGTGGGGCCTGAGCAGATGGTGAAGCTGCCTGATCCCATCAGTGCCCCTCCCTGCACCCTGACTCAGAGTGACCCCACTGGCTGCTGCCCTGAGGCTCCAGCCATGGACCGTCACAGCCTTAGACCAACTGGCTGTTCTTCATTGGTGTGATGGTTAATTTTCAGTGTCAACTTGACTGGATTAAGGAATACATAGATAGCTGGTAAAGCATTACTTCTGGGTGCGTCTGTGAGGATGTTTCCAGAATAGAGTGAGGTATGAGTTGGTGGATTGAGTGGGGAAGATCCACCATCGATGCACCATTCAATTAGCTGGGGGCACGGACAGAACAAAAAGGCACAGGAAAGGCAAATTTGCTCTTTCACTCCTGGAGTTGGAACACCCTTCTTCTGCCATTGGACCTCAGAACTCCAGTTTCTCTGGGTTTTAGACTCTGGGACTTGCACTAGTAGGCCCCCAGATTCTCAGACCTTCAACCTTAGCCTGAGAGTTACACCATCGGCTTCCCTGATCCTGAAGCCATCAGACTTCGACTGAGCCATCCTACTGGCATCCCAGGGTCTCCAGTTTGCAGACAAACAGCATATCGTGGGACTTCCCAGCCCCTGCAATCACAGATACCCATTCCAGTCATAAATCCCTTCCTCTCTCTATCTCTCATCTATCTATCCATATCCTATTGGTTATGTCTCTCTGGAGAACCCTGACTAATCCAATTAGTATGCAGATAGGAAGGGAAACCACCCATTAAATAGTCCTGCTGAAAGAATCCATCCTAAATTTTATCAAGACTTGAGGTCCCGCTACCAATTAAAAGGAAATACAGGGGCCAGAGGAACATGCCACAGAGTGTCATGAGAATGCAATCAGCAAATTCCAGACTGAAACATTTTATAGGACAAATGACTAGATTTCCTTGCCAAATAAATTTCAAGCAACAAAAGAGAGGAAAGAGAACAATGACAGATAGTCCTAGAGGTGCTGCTGGAATGGAACTGTCTTATTCAGCTCAGCTATTGCAGAGAAAAGATAAGTGAAAATCACCAGCAGTCCCCATTACCACTGCAGACGCCTGCAATCCTGGTTATGAGACAGTCCACAGTCCTCACAAGCCCTGAGCCCAGTATAGGAGATGCCTTGAGTCCACATGGCTACATTGCTTCAGAGATAGAACTCACGCTGGGTGCCCCCCACTCCCCAGGACCATAGCTGCTACAGCATGGTGTCATTTTGAGAACAGAGCCACTGATGAAGTGCATACTGCCTTGGGGCCCACAAGCACCTGTATCTTCACATCCCTGGGCTCCCACCATCGTCCCATCACACTCACACGAAGAGATGAAAGGCCATAACCCAAGCCGAACTAAGTGGTGTGACTGTGGCCCTGGCACCCCAGCCCACACATCACTCTATACTCAAGGAACAGGTGGTCAAACACAGCGGGAAGGCCATCTTCAGGACTGGGTGAGCCAACACACATGCTCCCCAAGGCCTGTGGGTCAGCTGCCCCATTCCTGCTGCCACTAGTGAGCCACCTCCTTGACTGGCAGAGGCATCACATACCACATGTGTCCCCCCAGACCTGGAGATTGGCACACCTGGCAACCCCACCCCCTTGATCAAAGGAGCTGCTGCACCCAGGGTGCACACCCCACAGTGCCCCAACACTGTCCTACCTGGGACCCATGCCATCAACAAAGCCAAGTCACTGTCTCCACAAACACTCACAGTCTAGACCCTGGAGGCACCAAAGATGGTGCCTTTCACAGACACCAAAGATGTTGATTACAGCCAAAGAAATCACACGAAGACTACACCACTGTGCCCACTCAGAACCAAAACCAAAGCACCCTACCCAACACAATAGGACACATCTACAGAAAAGTCTTTCCCAAAGAAAGCTACACAAAAAGATTTGAAGAAGTGACTATTCGAACAAATGCAAAGATATCAATAAAGGGACACAAAAGTCATGAAAAGGTAAGGAAACATGGCATCTCCAAAGGAACATAATAATTCCCCAGTAACAGACAACAAGGAAAAAGAAATCTACACAATGCCTAAAAAAGATTTCAAAATAATGATCTTAAGGAAACTCAGTGAGATACAAGAAAATGCACATAGAAAATTCAACAAAAATCAAGAAAAGAATTCATAATCTGAATCAGAAATTCAAGAAAGAAATAGATGTAATAAAAAAGAACCAAACAGAAACCTTGGAAGTGAATAATTCAAAGAATAAAATAAAAAATACAATCAAGAACATCGACAATAGACTAAATCAAGCAGAAGAATTTGTAAACTTGATGGTAGTTTTTTGGAATAACACAGTCAGACAAAAAAAAAAAGAATAATAAAGAATGAAGAAAGCCTATTCCTATGGCAACACCATTAAGCAAACAAATATTCATTAATGGCAGCTTGTCAGGGGAAAGAGATGGGAAAAAGCACAGCTGAAAACTTCCTAGCTTTTAGGAGAAATATGGACTTCCAGATCCGGAACCTCAAAAGTTCTCAAATAGATTCAACCCAAAAATATCCTCTCCACTGCACAATATAGTCAAGCTATATTGTGAAATGTCAAAGAAAAAGAGAATTCTAAAAACAGTATGAGAAAGTGTCACCATATATAAGGGAATCCCCCTCAGACAAACAGCAGATTTCTCAGCAGAAACCTTACAGGCCAAAAGAAGATAGAATGATATATTCAAAGTGCTGAAAGAAAGAAAGAAGAAAAAAACTGTCATACCATACTCAGCAATGCTATCCTTCAGAAATGAAGACAAAATAGACTTTCCCAAACAAGCAAAATCTAAGGGAATTCATTACCACTAGACTGCCTTTATAAGAAATGCTCAAGGGAGTCCTACATCTGGAATCAAAAGCATGACAACTACCATCATGAAAATGCATGAAAGTAAAAAACTCATTGGTACACCAGATACACAAATGAGAAAAAGAACAGAATCAAACTTTATCACTATAGAAAACCACCAGAGCCAGGTGCAGTGGCTCACGCCTATAATCCCAGCACTGTGGGAGGCTGAGACAGGAGGATTCCCTTGAGGCCAGGAGTTTGAGACCAGCCTGGGCAACACAGCAAGACCCTGATTCTAACCAAAAAATAAGAAAAATTAGCCAGGCATAATGGCACGTGCCTATAGTCCTAGCTACTCAGAGGCTGAGACAGGATGATTGCTTGAGCCCAGGAGTTCAAGGCTGCAGTGAGCTATGATTGTGCTACTGCACTCCAGCCTGGGGTGACAGAGCAAGAGGGAGAGATAGAGGGAGGAATGAAGGACAGGAGGGAGGGAGAGAAGAAAGGGAAGAAGGGAGAGGGAAAGGAGGGGGAGAGAGAGAAAGGAAAGAAAGAAAGAGAGAGGGAGGGAGGGAAAGAAAGAGAGAAAGAAAGAAAGAGAGAGAAGGGATGGAAGGAAGGGAAGGAAGGAAAGGAAGGAAAAAAGGAAGGAAGAAAAGAAAGGAAGGAAGGAAGAAAGAAAAGAAAGGAAAGAAAGGAAAGAAAGAAGAAAACCACCAAATGGCAAAGATAAATAATAAGGGATTAAAAGAAACATATTATATGCAAAACAATCAGAAAACAATTAACAAAATGAAGAGTAAGTCCTCGTCTCTCAATAATGAACTTGAATGTAAACAAATTAAATCCCCCAATTAAAAGATATAGACTAAGTGAATGGATTACAAAAAAAAAAAAAAACAAGACCCAACTATATGATGCCTAAAAAAACGTACTTCAACAGTAAAGACACTCATAGACTACAAGTGAAGGAATGAAAAAAAAATATTCCACACAAACAGAAACCAAAATGAGCAGGAGTATCTATACTTGTATCAGACAAAATAGACTTTATGTCAAAAACTGTAAAAAGAAACATAGTCGATTAAGTAACGATAAAGGGAATCAATTCAGGGAGAGACTGTAACAGTTTTAAATATATATGCACCAACATCAGACTACCCACATATATATGGCAAATATTATTAGATCTAAAGGAAGAGATAAACCCCAATACAATAATAGTTGGGGACATCAACACCACACTCTCAACACTGGACAGATCACCTAGACAGAAAATCAACAAAGAAATATTGGATTTAAACTGCACTAACCTCCAGCCTGAGCAAGAGCGAGACCCCATCTCCACTAAAAACAGAAAGAAATTATCTGGCCAACTAAAAATATATAGAGATTAAAAAAATAAAAAAATAAAAATAAACTGCACTAACCTAACAGATATTTATAGAACATTTCATCCAACAGCAGCAGAATACACATTCTTCTCATCAGCACATAGAACATTTTTCAGACAGAACATGTTAGGCCACAAAACAAGTTTCAACAAATTTAAGAAATCATATCAAATATCTTTTTTGACCACAACAGAATAAAACTAGAAATCAATAATGAGGAACTTTGGAAATTGTGCAAATATATGGAAATTAACATGCTTCTGAACAACCAATGGGTCAAGGAAGAAATTAAGAAGGAAATTTTAAAATGTCTTACAACAAATGAAAATAGAAACACAACATACCAAAAAAACCTATGGGTACTGTAAGAGCAGTACTGACAGGGACGTTTATAATAATAAGCATCTACGTCGCAAACAATCTAATCATGTTCCTCAAGGCACTAAAAAGTTATAAACAAACCAAACCCAAATTTGGTAGTAGGAAATAAATAATAAAGATCACAGAAGAAATAAGCAAAATAGAGACTACGAAACAGCACAAAAGATCAACAAAACAAAAAGTTCATTTTTTGAAAAGAAAAACAAAGGCGACAAACCATTAGCTAGACTGACTATGAAAAGGAGAGAGAAGATGCAAATAAAATCAGAAATGAAAATGAAGACACTAAAACTGATGCCATGGAAATAAAATGGCTCATTAAAGACTATTATGAACAACTCTACACCAACAAATTAGAAAACTGAAAGGAAATGGATAAATTCTTGAACACATACAACCCACCAAGACTGAAGCAGGAAGAAATAGGAAACCTGAACAGAGGAATAACGAGTAGCAACAAGACTGAATCAGTAATAAAGTCACCCAACAAAGAAAAGCCCCAGACTACAAAGCTTCACTGCTGAATTCTATCAAACTTTTTTTTTTTGAGACAGTGTCTTGCTCTGTCACTGGCTGGGGCTAGAGTGCTGTGGCATCAGGCCAGCTCACAACAACCTCAAACTCCTGGGCATTTAAAGAACTAACATCAATTCTTCTCAAACTGTTCCAGAAAATTGATGAGGAAAGAGTTTGTCCAAACTCATTCTATGAGGCAAGCATTACCATGATACCAAAAGCACACAAGGACACAACAAGAAAACTACAAGCCAAAAATCCTTGATGAAGACAAATGCTAACATCCTTAATAATATACTATCAAGCCAAAGCAAATAGCAAATAAAAAGATTATACAAGATGATCAAGTGGGATTTATCACATGGATGAATAGATGGTTAAACATATGCAAATCAATAAATGTGATACATCACATCGAGAGAATGAAGGACAAAAACCAAATGATGATCTCAATATCCAGAAAAAGCTTTTGATAAAATTCAACATTCCTCCATGATAAAAACTCTCAACAAATTAGGTATAGAGGGAACGTACCTCAACACCATAAAAGTCATATATGACAAATCCACAGCTAACATCATACTCAATGGGGAAAAGAACTGGAACAAGACAAGGATGTCCACTTTTACCACTCTTATTCAACATAGCACTGGAAGTCCTAGCCAGAGCAATTAGGCAAGAGAG
>CM052440.1:83996447-84021029 GCA_028533085.1 Varecia variegata | reverse complement strand
GGGGTTCCAGAGAGTACAAAAACAGAGACAAGATGAATGCCTTGATCTATCTCCTGGATACATTCTTCCTTTCCTGTCCCGACAACAACTCCAGGTTCCTCAACATTTAGACTTCAGGATTTGCACCAGTGGCCCCCCAAGTTCTCAGGCCTTTGGCCTCAGATTGGGAGTTACACCACTGGCTTCCCTGGTTCTGAGGCCTTCAAACTTGAACTGAGCCATGCTACCAGCATCACAGGGTCTCCACCTCGCAGACAGCCTGTCGTGGTATTTCTCATCCTCCAAAATTACATGAGCCAATCCCCTGTAGTGAATCCCTTCTCTTATATCTATGTATGTATATCCTATTGATTCTAGCTCTCTGGGAAACCCTGACTTATATAGATTTTGGTACCAGAAGTGGTTCTAGAGGAGCAGAATTTTAAGGATGAGTTTCCTTAACTGGTTTGGGGTTTTTTGGAATTGGCTCTCTAATCTGATGAGACCTAAAAATGTAAGGGGCTCTACTTCTAATAGTACAGAGAGCACTGGTGTGAACTGTTTATAGTGATAAGCAAAATAAATGTATTTGATACTAATTCACCACTTATAAGAGGCAGGGAATTTAGTGATTCTATACATGATATTAGGTTGGTGCAAAAGTAATTGTGGTTTCAGCACTGTTGAAATTTGCTGTTTGATATTGGAATACATTCTTAAATAAATGTGGTTATGTTTACATCATTTTAATGTGCATTTCTTGCTTTATGTTTTTTGCTAATGACTTATTACTTGCTGTTTATTTTATATTCATTTTAGACTATGGAAATGATGTTAGACAAAAAGCAAATTCAAGTGATTTTCTTGTTGGAGTTCAAAATGGGTCGTAAAGCAGCAGAGACAACTCACAACATTGACAATGCATTTGGCCCAGGAACTGCTAGCGAACGTACGGTACAGTGGTGGCTCCAGAAGTTTTGCAAAGGAGACGAGAGCCTTGAAGATGAGGAGCGCAGTGGCCGGCCATCGGAAGTTGACAGCAACCAATTGAGAGCAGTCACCAAAGCTGATCCTCTTACAGCTACAGGAGAAGTTGCCAAAGAAGTCGACGTCGACCATTCTATGGTTGTTTGGCATTTGAAGCAAATTGGAAAGGTGAAAAAGCTCGGTAAGTGGGTGCCTCATGAGCTGACCGAAAATCAAAGAAATCATCATTTTGAAGTGTCATCTTCTCTTATTGTACACAACAACAACGAACCATTTCTTGATTGGATTGTGACGTGACACGAAAAGTGGATTTTATATGACAACCAGTGATGACCAGCTCAGTGGCTGGACCCAGAAGAAGCTCCAAAGCACTTCCCAAAGCCAAACTTGCACCAGAAAAAGGTCATGGTCACTGTTTGGTGGTCTGCTGCCTGTCTGATCCACTCCAGCTTTCTGAATCCTGAAGAAACCATCACATCTGAGAAGTCTGCTCAGCAAATCAATGAGATGCACTGAAAACTGCAATGCCTGCAGCCAGCATTGGTCAACAAAAAGGGCCCAATTCTCCTCCATGACAGCACCCGCCCGCACGTCGCACAACCAACGCTTGAAAAGTTGAACAAATTGGGCTACGAAGTTTTGCCTCATTCACCATATTCACCTGACCTGTCATCAACCGACTACCACTTCTTCAAGCGTTTCGACAACTTTTTACAGGGAAAACGCTTCCACAACCAGCAGGATGCAGAAAATGCTTTCCATGAATTCATTGAATCCCGAAGCATGGGTTTTTACACTACAGGAATAAACAAATTTATTTCTCATTGGCAAAAATGTGTTGATTGTAATGGTTCCTATTTTGATTAATAAAGATGTGTTTGATCCTAGTTATAATGATTTAAAATTCACAGTCCAAAACCGCAATTACTTTTGCACCAACCTTATAATATCTAACAAATTATATATGCATTTACTTTTTGAGCCAGAAATCCCACTTCTGAGATTCTGAGAATCTGTCCCAAAGATATTCTGGCAGAAATACAAATTAATTTATTTACAAGGTTATTCATTGCAGTATTATAATTTTAAAAAATTGGAAACAACTTAAATCCCTAGTAGCAGGGGATTGGTTGAATTAATCATAGGCCATCCCTACAATGGAGTACTGTGCAACTAAAACAAGGAATGAGTGAGATCTCTTTGCAGATTATGGATTGATCTAGAGCATATATTTTGAAGTTAAAAAAAAGAAAGTCAATGTCATATATAATTACATGAGAGCTACTCTGTGTGTAAGAATTGAGTAGAGGCCAGGCGTGGTGGTTGCACACCTATAGTCCCAGCTACTCTGGATGCTGAGGCAGGAGGATCCCTTGAGCCCAGAGTTCAAGGCTGCAATGACCTTTGATGACACCACTGTACTCCAACCTGGGTGACAGAGTGAGACCCTGTCACAAAAAAAAAAAAAAAAAGAATTGGTCCAATTAATGGTGTCCAGCTTAAAAAAAAAAAAAAAGAATGGGTGAACGAAATACATTTTGCATATATAACTATATTTCTAAATATATACAGTTGTGGTTTCTTTGAAAATATAATTAGTCTGAAAAGTTAATAAATATCCAGTCCATTTCATTGACAGTAACATGGCCAAAGATCATGCCTATTCATATTTTGAAGCCTGAAGACTCTGGTCTTTTATCTGCTGGGCTTTGAGCTACGCCAGTCCCTTCTATGTCAAGTTAATGGCAGCCTCCATGAGGCCGGAGGAAGCATCCGTCCTGGCTAGAAAGGCAACATCCTCTCTTCTCTCTGCCAAAGCTCTCTGCCTCTGAATCAGGAAGCACCAGTCTTATCTCCTGCTAAGGCTGGGACCAGTTTGAGGTACAGAAGCAGTTGGCCTTTTCAACTTGACATAGTTAACTTAGATGCAGTTCTCCTGAAGAAAGCACCTGCTTAGCCAAGTTGTACCTCCACTCTATCCATCTTGGCTTACCCCCTGCCTAGCCTAATCTGGAATTGATCTTTCTCATGTATGACTTTGCTAAAACCAGCAAGGAGAAGCAAATACCAACATTTGAATTTTTCCTACCTTTTCATATAACATTATAGCCTTTTTTCTCTTCTTTGCTTTTCTTTCTTTCTTTTTCTTTTTTTCCTTTTTTTTTTTTTTTTTTTTTTTTTTGAGACAGGGTCTAGCTCTCTGGCCCAGGCTAGAGGGCAGTGATGTCATCAGAGCTCACTACAACCTCAAACTCCTGAGCTCAAGTGATCCTCCTGACTCAGCCTCCCAAGAAGCTGGGACTATAAGCTCATGCCACCACACCTGGCTAAATTTTTTAAATTTTGTAGAGACAGGGTCTCACTATGTTGTTCAGGCTGTTCTCAAACTCCTGGCCTCAAGCAATCCTCCTGCCTCAGCCCCTCAAAGTGCTAGGATTATAGCCTTGATTGGCACAAGTTATGTGGGATAAAGCAGACACCAGGTTGAATAAATATTTTACTACTGGACAGGTTTTCCAGCCTGCCAGATCTGATTCCTCTGCTGCCCGACTGTTTCCACAAAGCTAAGACCCGTTCTTTTAGGTTATCTCTCATGCAGCACTCCAATTCTAGGAACTCTATTCACTATCAGTTAGATTGGGTTGGGCTGAGAAACACAAAATCCAAAGTAACAGTAGCCACAACAAGATAAACGTTCATTTCTCTCTCAAGTAAATGAAGTCAGGGGATAGTCAGTCCAAGGCTGGCATGGTGATCCATGGTGTCAGGAATCCAGGCTCCTTCTATCTGCTTTCTTCAGCAGTTACTCTCAACACATAGCTTCTACCTCATGGCTTAAAATAGCTACCTGAGCTCCAACCATCGCATTCACATTCCAACTAGCAAGAAGGCAGAAGGGACAGAAAAGGGTCTGTGCCTTTAAGGACATTTCCCAGAAGTTATACCCACACTTCTACTCACATGCCATTGACCAGAACAGTCATATGGCCACAGTGCTGCAAGGGAGGCTGGGAATTGTAGTCCTCATTCCAGGCAGCCATGTGCCCAACTAAAAATCAGAGGTCTATATCTAAGGAAAAAGGGAAAACATATACAAAGGGAAAATAACAGTCTCTGCCATATTGCTCCTGATGCAGAGTATAAGAAAAGGAGCAGGCCTTCTCATCCCAGACTACGAAGCTGCATAATCTCCCAACTCATCCTCACTAGGTATTTATTTCAAGATTAACTCAGAGTTTGATTTTTATTTGAAAAGATACCATTTCCTTCCCCCTACCCATTGTTGCTATTGCCTTCCCATAGATGATGATTTCTCCCTACAGTATTAATTCCTCCTTATGAGCATAGAAGCGCAGAATGTCAGAGCCAGAAAGGTCCCTAGGAAGACGGCCAGTCCAGCTCCTGCAGTGGAAAAATGAGACCTTGGAGAAGGACACACAGCCGTGTGAGCTGGCTTGAGCAGGGTCAGTGCGCATGTATTGTTAGCTAGGGATGCAGGCAGAGCAAGCACTCTGACCCCAGGCCTGCACTCACTTCTCTTTCCCAGACTGACCTCCCCAAACTCTGCCGGCGGGACCCATGGCTGCTCCTCCAGGCAGGTCCCCCCATCAGCCAGGTGGACATCCACAGAGGAGCAGAGGGCACACCCTGCTGACCCCCTCCCTGGGGAACAGGTCTCCTCACCTTGACTCCAGTCTCCTTTGCTGCTTTGGCCTGTGGTGAGTTATCGGGGTAAAGAAAGGCAGTGTGTTCTGGGCAAGGTCTGGGATACTGTACGCAGCTCCAGGCCTGAGGGGATAAATGGGGCAAGGGAGGGTGGGGGAGAGAGGGAAAGGCCATTACCGCAGGGCTCAGGGACTAAGGCATTGAAACTTCAGCCCTCCAGCCCCTTCAGAGCAGTGTTGCAGAAGTCCCTTATCTACTGCAGAAAATCCTGGCTGTTAGAGAAGAAAACTGATTGGTTATTTTTTCCATCAAAATGATGTTCATACGTTTTTCTTTTTTCCATTTCTCCTTCTAATCTGCCTCTTACCTATAAAGCAAGGCCCCTGCTTCCCAGCAGCCCATGCGCAGATGGTTACTGAGCACCTTCTCTGGGCCTCACCTGAGCTGATGTCATGAGGAGTTGGGGTGGGGGGAAGCTCCCTAAACCCAGTGAAGTGCCGGCAGAGCAGGTTCTTACCCGACCCTTAGTCACTCAATAAATTAAGGACTATGTTGCAACTATTTATAGTAACAGATATTTGAGAACAATTCAGATGCCCACCTATATAGGGAACTTGATAATTAAACTATGGGATGTTCCCACAATGAAGCACCACGCAGTTAGAAAAAGGAAGTGCTCTCTATGTACTGAAATGGAAAGATCTCAGGGGTATGTTGTTAATTAAAAAGAGCAGTCCCAGCTACCGAGGAGGCTGAGGTGGGAGGATCACTTGAGCCCAGGAGTCTGGGGCTACAGTGAGCTATGATCACAGCACTGCCCTTCAGCTGGGTGACAGGGCAAAACCTCATCTCCAAAAAAAATTAAAAGAAAAAAAAAAGAGCAAAGTTCACTTTCCAGGTTTCCCTGTCGTTCTGCTGGGACCCAAAGATCCAGGAGGAGCTTACAGCTGTGACTAGACTGCAATGGACCCGTCAGAAATGCCTGACCCAACCTTGATCCCAGAGTCTTCACAAATGCTCACTGAAGAAAATTCCCAAGACAATTCAGAGTCTCTTCAAAACTTCTCCGAAACTTTAATAAGGAACCTTAGTCAACTGAGTCTCAACGCCGGCACCAATTTCCCTTCCCCTCTCCCAGAAGATTTGCCCCAACAATTAACCCAACGACAGGCTAGAAGACAAGGCATCTCCCAGGATATCAGAGATGTTGGGCCTTACAGAAGAAGAGGAGTGAGGAGCTGTTATCTGAGCAGAGAGATAGGCTGGCAAGACTGCGATATCTTTTACTCAACAACGGATATTCTCGGGATGGAAGACAACTAGCAGACACTGGACTTAGAGGAACTCAGAGTGAATCAAGAAGTGAACCATTCAAATGTAGGTGCAGTTTCTACATGCAACACAGATGGGATCCTTCTGAAAATGCTAGAATAGGGAATTATGACACTGAGCCAATTTCACCATAAACCTTATGTTTCTGTTTTTCGATGGTAATTTTACACACCAAGTTGAGTAAGCTACTCTTTGTTAGGATAGACTGTATAATAGCAATGATTTTGATAATCTATGATGAGTTCTGTGATATCTTTTTCTTGTATCTTTTCCCTATTACCTTGATACCAGTAGATTATAAGGGATCTGTGTAGTTTGAATGTATTTGAATAACTTCACTATACTTCAGGTCTACTTTTTGATTTCACCCAAAGAATCCCCAATAGGTCTGAAGTATTCCCATGTGTTTTAGAAAGCTAAAGTCAGTGAGATAAAATTCAACATCACCAAGAATTTGTGGCAAAGTAACTGGTGGGAGAAGAATGTGAACGAAACATTGGGTAGTTTGGCTAGAGCTTAATTGATTAGATTTTCTGGTCTTCAAAAAAAATTGTGAGGAAAGGAAATTTTAATGTGCTGTATTTTTACTTTGTAGTAGCAAATAAATGTGTACATGAACAATAAAATTGACATTTGAGTACCTTTAAAAAAAAAAAGTTCAGAACAGTGTGAACAGCATGCTGCCTTTTCTATCAGACTGGGGAAAACAACATATATATAGTTACGTTTGTATTTTTTGCATAAAGAAACACAAGGAACTAATAAACTCGGTGGGGTGGGAAAGCGAATGGGGGACACGGGTGGGCCTCAGCCTTTCCGATGTATTCCCTTTCATAGCTTTTGGATGTTTGAAATGTAATTGTATATTTCGTCACATTTTTTATTTTAAATATAGTAAAATTTTAAAACTTACCACAGCACTACTTTCCCATCCCGCACTGTGGGCTCTGCCCTAAATTTGCAGGGTGCAGGAAGGAGGGCCCAGGTCTGGCGCGGGCAGGACCCAGCGCACGCCGCGCGGTAACCCGCCGGAAGAGGGTAAACCAGCGCGTGAGCTGCGGGGGACGATGGGTGGTTTCTGTGTCCCTCTGTGTGACTGGCATAGACTCGCCGCCACCTTCACGCGCCACGACCCCGAGCGGCGGCGGAGACGCTGCCCACAGGGAGGCGCCGCTGTCTGCCCGGCCCGGGCTGCGGGGCCGCGCGCGGCCAGCAGGGGGCAGCAGCGCCGCGCCGCCCGCGGCCGGCCACAGGTGACCCGGGGCCCCGGGCGAGGGCCTCTGCCCTTCAGGCTCCGCCGAGCGCCTTTTGTTTTCCACGTGCTTCCGTCTCGGGCCGGTTCCCACGGCGTGGCAGCCACTGGGGTCTCGGGGGCCGCGGTTGTCTGCAGCCTGGGGGCGGCGGCGGGGGCTGGCCCGGAGCCCTGGACCGCTCAGCCGGGGACCCCGACCAGGGGACGGCCCTTAGGCTGAGGCTGCCAGCTGTCCCCTCTGAGCCAGAGCACAGTACTGTCCCCCGGAGTTTCTGGGGAAGCCAGTTACCGGATGAGCCCCTGAAAAGCACTTAAACAGCTCTGCGTTGTAGGCTGAGTCCCCAGCTAAGAATCAAGATGCCTGCGGTCACCCGGAAACCCTTTGTGAGACCTTGGAAGGGTGATTTACCCTCCAGAGGCCTTGACTCAGTCATCTTCAGGCCTCTCCTAGCTCTGATATTCTGTGAATCTAAAAACTCCAGTCCCTCCGCGTGCCCACCGCAGAGCTGGCTTAGCCCAGGGAGGCCTGGCTGAACTGGGACCCCAACCTATGGTCTCTGGACAGTTTGCCCTTCCGAGGGCTGGATCCAGGCCACCCTGCCTAGACAAAATGAAAACGGCAGCTCTGCCCGGTTGCGCCATTACTGGGGAGCTCTGACGGACACTGGATGTTTCTCCTGCAAAGCCAAACCGAAGTTGCTCCCGGGGCACCCACCAGGTTCCAGGGACCTCAGCGGCTCTTCTGGCCCCCAGATGTTTTATTTACATCCTTCCCACACAGAGGACACAGGAATGTAAGTTATATTTGTAGGATGACTGCTATTTGAAGTAACATATATGTGTGAAAATAATATTCAAAATCCTAGTATCCTAACTTCATTTGGCCGATAGATACATTTTTATATAGTCAATCTTCAAGTGACCAGTTCTTATCATCAGTCTTTAAAAATCCTGACCCCGGGAAAAGGGACATTTTGGGATTCTGGAGTGGGAGGCTGAGGCAGTTTTTAGAATCCCAGTCTGGTGAACTTTAAAAATTGACCAGGCACATCTTCCTGCAGGTGGGAAATAGTTTACATAGCCACTCAGGGTCCTTCCACGCTGAGGACCCTATAGCTTTTCTCTCATTTTAGCCCATCTTTTCAACCAAACATACCTCATCCTGTTCTCCTCATTCCAAAGGAAGAGCTGACCTAGAGCAGATACAGATCTAGGTTCATGGGCCCCTGAGGCTTATACGTATTTGAAGGCCTTCTTAAAGAAAAAAGGATTAAAACTCACTAAGAATACACATTTTCTCTGAAGCAAAAGCTTCAGCATTACTGTAGTAGCACCCCATCCTAGAGGTCACTTAAAGCTCCACAATTCCATGCTTTACTCTTCCTCTTCCAAATCTTTTTCTCATCCCGTCCTTTCTCTTTTTTCTTTGTTGGTTTCCTTGCTGAGGTCTGGAGCCAAGAGGACCTGTGGAGCCACGGCTGAAGAGGCAGCAGAGTGGGTTGAAGGTGGGCTGCGTGCAAGGAGAATTAGCAAATACCAAGATGCATGAGGGTAGAAGGGGAGGCAGGTCTCTCACTGCTGGGGAACAGTGCAAGGCCAGAATAAAGCCTAGGGTGTGGAATGGAATTGGAAGTATGGATACAAACTCACAAGTTTTAATATACATGGATAAATTTGTAAATAAATGTATTAGGTCATTAAGTATGAAATGTCTGATTTCCTTAAGTACTAAGTTTGACAGTATCTCTGACATTTCACTTTGACACTTGTTTTTTTTTTTTCCTACTGTGAAGGTACATCCTCTGTCTTTCAAACGCACATTTTAGCTTGTGATTATCTTTCACATTTTTTTTTCAGAGCAATTTTTGTGAAACCATGGATAAGTCAAAAATTTGTGTTATTTTTGAATGCGAGTTCCATCGTGGAACCAATGCAGTGCAGACAGCTCAAAATACCATCAGAGTATTTGGGAAGGATGTGGCTAAGGAATGCACAGTATGTCGATGGTTTGAGAAGTTCCGTTCTGGTGATTTTAATATTGAAAGTGAGCCACTTGGGTGACATGAGACCAAGGTGGATAACAAGGAGCTGAAAACTGTAGTGGAAGCAAATCCATCTCAACCTATATGTGAATTAACAGCAAAGTTTGATGTCACTATTCCAACAATATCGGACCATTTGAAACAAATCGGCAAGGTAAAGAAGCTGGACAGATGGGTTCTGCGTGAATTAAATGAGCATCAGAAGAGAAATCGTCTCAAAGCTTGCCTTTCTTTGCTGTCACGACATAAAGGTGAATCATTTCTATACTGTATTGTTATGTGTGATGAAAAATAAATTCTTTTTGACAATTGCAAGCATTCAGCACAGTGGTTGGATAAAGATGAAGTGCTGAAACACAGTCAAAAACCAAACATTCATCAAAAAAAGGCAATGGTGTCTATTTGGTGGTCCAGCTCTGGTGTTATCCACTATAGTTTCATGAAACCTGGTCAATCAATTACAGTGGATGTCTGCTGCAATCAATTGGACGAAATGATGAGGATGCTTGTGATGGAGCAACTGAGATTGGTTAATAGAGACAGGCTAATCCTCTTGCAAGACCACATGTTGCAAAAAACAACACTGTTCAAACTACAGAGGCTTGACTTGGAAACTCTCTGTCATCCAGTGTATTCACCAGACCTTGCACCGACTGACTACCACTTCTTCCAGGCTTTGGACCACTTCTTGCAAGGAAAAATATTCAATTCTCAACAAGCTGTGGAAAATGCCTTTGGCGATTTCATTGCCACTACTCTACAGGGTTCTTCACTTCTGGCATAAACAAGCTACTGTTAAGGTGGCAAAACTGTGTGTATAGCTTAGGCACACACTTTGATTAATTGTACTACTTCTTGTTTGAGATATAATAAACTACACTTTGGATTCAAAATTGGACATTTCATATTTAATGACCTAATATATGTACATATATTTATATGTGTATTTCTATTTCAATATATAAATTATATTTGTGTGTCTTTCTTTGTATACACACACACACACACACACACACACACACACTGCAGTAGCAGTGGGCACCTGCAGTGCTCAAATCAAGCTTCTCAATATTATTTTTACTAAAAGGAACCAGAGCTCCCTAGAGAAATGGTTAATGTTAAGCATGAGATAGAGAAAGTACAAAGTGAACCTAGAACATTTTATTATGTCAGAAAGTAAGGAAGTGCTCAAAAAATTATGGAATTTATTCAGAACCAGCTTAACAGGGTTCCCATGCCAAATATGGAATAGTGTGAGCATCAAAATAAATAATGATAGTAACGGGTTATTGCCCCCACTGAATTAAATCAGAGTCCACAGCCAGGCGTGGTGGCTCATGCCTGTAATCCTAGCACTCTGGGAGGCCGAGGCAGGCAGATCATTTGAGCTCAGGAGTTCGAGACCAACCTGAGCAAGAGCGAGACCCTGTCTCTACCAAAAAAAGAGAAAGAAATTATCTGGACAACTAAAAATATATAGAAAAAATTAGCCGGGCATGGTGACGCATGCCTGTAGTCCCAGCTACTCGGGAGGCTGAGGCAGAGGGATTGCTTGAGCCCAGGAGTTTGAGGTTGCTGTGAGCTAGGCTGACACCATGGCACTCTAGCCCAGGCAACAGACTGAGACTGTCTCAAAAAAAAAAAAAAAAAAAAAATCAGAGTCCACGAGTCACACAGGTAAAATAAATAAATAAATAAATTCTTGCTTATAGTAGAATGGCAAATAAATATGGAAGAAATGGTGGAATTAGAAAATTAACATTTAATGATTGTATTTTCCAGAATATTTTCCAACAGCTTCTCCCATCTTATATGCCCTTCTTATAGTGTAACTTTGACAGTCTTCTATCAAAAGGGGTCTCTGTCCCCTACTGTTAGAACTAAGAGGTTTTGGTGACTTTTGACCAGTAGAGTGTGGTGAAGGTGATACCAAGGGCTTCTGTTTGTTCCCTGGAATACTTACCCTGGCAGCTGAGGACACTGTGAGGAAGCCCAAACTAGCCCGTGCGGAGCACACCTGGCTGAGCCCTGAGACTGTGTAGGAAAAGGAGACACCTGGCCACCCCACCTGCTCTAGCACTGCCACTATCGTGACTTCAACCTCATGAAAGACCCCAACCCAGTACTGGCCACCAGGCCCTTCCCAAATCCCTGACCCACAGAAACTGTGAGAAGTAATACATTTTTACTTTTGTTTCAAGCGTCTGGTAAAATTTGTTACCTGCACTAATAGAGAATTGGAATAGCAACCATCATAGTAATAAATAGATGGAGACAAAATTCCTCAACGGATGCAAAAACTAACGGGAAAGTTTTTAGGAGGAGTAGGACCTTTATGTAAAGTGCTTCAAACATGTGTTAATCATAGAGAAAATAGTAAATTTACAGTGGCAGATTTTGGCAGCCAGCACCTTAGCAAAGCGCTCATCCCTTGGCCTCGTGAAGACGAATCACCATTGTGTGCAGTGGTGTGCAGGGAACGTCTAGCAGCATTTCCACAAAGGGCTGCTGGGGATGCTGATTTGTAAACTTTGCTGAGTTTTTGGGGTGTAAAAATTCCCCCAAAGACTAATTTCAGTTTCCCAACAGGTTGAAAATGTGACAATTGGCTTTTGCTTGCGAGCTCAGGTCACCCCATCACACCCAACTCATGTGCCTGCTGTGCAGTGCTCCAGGATGGACAGAGCGTCCCCTCTGAAGGGTCCTTTCTGGACATGCCACCTGCATCTCTTCATAAGGGAACTTTAGACACACCCGCAATGAGGGTCATTCTACAAAATAACTGGCCTGCACTCTTCAAAAATGTTGAAGTTACAAAAGACAAGGGAAGACTTAGGAGCCATGCAGACTGAAAGAGATTCGAGAGATACGGCAACTAAATGTAACACGCAATCCTGGACCGGGTTCTGGACTCCCCTCCCCCCAGAACGTGCTCAGCAGGGCCAGATCCGGAGCCAGATGGTGGGACCTTGTCAGTGTCCTTTCCTGATTTGGGCAGAGATACTGTGACTGCGTAGGAGAACACCACTGTCTTTAGTAAATGCACACTGGAGAATCCAGGAGTAATGGAGCATAATGTCTACAACTTAGTCTCATTGGTTAGGAAAAAATAGGATATATGTATAGAGAGATTTCAGATGGACAGAGACAAAGAGAATGATACAGCAAATGTTGTAAAATGTTAACAATCAGGAACCTGGGCAAACAGAATATTCACATTCTTTGTACTATTCTTGTAACTTGTTTCAGGTTTGAAATTATTTCAAAATAATAAATGTTCCATTGCACATTTAGCTCAGTAGGACTCAGTCTATTGAACTAGACACAAAGGCAAGAAGGCAAGAAAGTAACTAGACATGGAGTCAGGAGTGTGTGTTGTGGTTCATTTTGCCAGATCAGAGATCACACCAAGTCCAGGCCAGCGACCTTGCACTGTGGCCCATGCTGGAGGTCCCTGCAGCCTTGGCAACTTGCTACAGAAGCCCACTCTGCTAAATCCATCTTTACCAATTATTAAATGTAAGTTGGCCAAGGTGGGACTTAAGAAATCTATTGAGATTGGTTAAGGCAATGGATCCTCCTCAGAATGAGACAGGATCTTAGAGGTCTTCTAGCTCCATGTGGGCACAGCCTGTTAGCTGGCCACGGTCGGCAAGGCTTGCCCTAGTACCCTGGGAAACTACGAATGGAGAGAGGGCTGGCTGCTGCCCGAGAGTGTGGACGCAGGTGATGGATGACGGATGGGAAGACACTCAAATCCACCTGGGACTTTTAGGGAATGCTTTGATTCCTTCACATCCTTTAGCTGGGTGAGGACAGGGCTGGCTTCTTGCCTTCTGTCTCCCAAAGGCCAGGCTAGGATCCAAAATCTGATCACAGGAGGTCTTTTGTCTGGGGAGACTCCGCTCTGCTCCCTCCTGCCCCAGCAGCCAGCTCAAGGGAGACAAGTGACCCCCACTCATTCAATGCATCTTTTATTGAGTACTAACTAGGTTTGGGGCTAGGCTCCGGGTTTGCACATGTGTGAAACAATCAGAAACAATCATTAGTGCCTGCCCACATGGGGCTTACAGTCTGGCAGGGCAGGACTGTAAACATGGAAATAAATATATGATTATAAACTGTGATTGGAGTCATGAAAGAAAAGATCAAGGTGCCGGAAGAGAGAGTAACAGGGCAGGGGGCTGAGAAAACCTCTCCGAGATGGTGACCTGAACCTGAAACTTAAAGGGTGAACAGGAGTGAAGTAGACAAAGGAAAGAATGTTCCAGGCAAAGAGAATGAGAAAGGCCCTGGCACAGGGCAGAGCTTGGAACACTGGGGGAGCAAAGGGCCTGTGTGGACAGGGCCTGGGGCACTGGGGAGCCTGGGGCGAGTGGCGCTGGGAGGGACCCAGGTTAGACAGGATGCTGCACGCCCCGAGGAGACATTTGGGTTTTATTCTAAACCACTGGTTGTAAGCAGTGGAGTAACCTGATTGATTTAACTTCCCAACAGTCACTCTGCTCTATGAAAAATGAACTGGAAGAAGCAAAGAGAAGAAAGGGGAGATCAGTTAGGAGGCTAAGGCCATAACTCAGGCCAGAGGGGACAGTGGCCTGGACTTGCTGACAACAGTGGAGGTGGAAGACACAGATGGACTCAAGGTATATTTCTGTGTAGGGAGCAGGACAGAGCAGCATCACGACTGTCACTGAAAATGTCTGCTTTGAGCAACCAGGGAGAGTTTACCAAGGTGGGGACGGCCAGGGAAAGGGTGAAAGGGAAGGGTGGTGAGCTCACAACTGCACGTACTTGGTTTCTGAGATTCCTGTGAGCTCCCCAAGTGAATGAATAAATTTGGGGATCATCAACAAACAAATGATATTTATAAGCAAAGAAATGGATGAGACTACCTAGGAACAGAGTGCGGAGTGCAGAGAGCAGAGGAAACAAGAGGAGAGAACAAGGGAGACGGCACCGGGAGCCAGCTCAGGACTGCGCCCGGGGACAGGGACGCAACACAGAGCCCAGAGGAGGAGGAGCTGGAAAAACGAAGCAACCGGAAGCCACGGCCAGAGAGAGGAGGAAGCCAAGGGGGCTGATGTCACTGCAGCTGAGAGAGGAGAACGTTTCCAGAAGGTGACTTTGGTCAGCTGGCCTAGAGTTTCTGACAGGTCAGTCAACACGGAGGCCACTGAAGTGCCGGGGGCGTGGGGTGGATTCAAGACCGACGGGGAGGAGTGTGTGGAGGGTGGCCGTCTTCTCCTCACTGTGTAACCACGTCAGCTATGAACCTTTTCCATCTTTTCTCCCAGGTTTCCATGAAAGCAGTTTTCTTGTCCTCTGACAGGACGCTGTACCTGCAGGAGGAAGAGGAGCCCGGGTCAGGCCCAGGAAGGGGCTGGGGAACGGGGCAGGAGTCTGAGGGAACATCAGAGTCTTGCAGAGCACGTATCGCCCAGTCCACAAGCAAGAACTAAGCAATGATGACGTGGAGCAGACTCACAGGAGCCCTGGGGACGTCTGCTGCAGACCTCCTGAGGGCCAAACGCAGGCTGTGGGCTGGAGGGAGGCAGGGGCCTGGGCCGTGCACAGGACACTCACCTGATGGAGTTGATGGCCAGCTGTTTGAGGGTCCGCAGGTCGGCCTTCATCCCCCCAATGCCCATGAAGGCCTCGTAGAAGTCATAGGACAAGCCTTTGGCACCGAAGACAGCTGGGTCGTCAGAGCTGATCACCATGGGCTGCCCGATGGCCATTAGGGTGGCCACAGGGTGGTTTCTCAAGTCAGACACCAATTTCAGGACCTGCCCAGTAGGAGGCAAGGAGAAGGGCAAGCTCTAATCCACAAAGAGCCGACACAAGGGAGGCCAGACCTTGAGCAGAGGCAGCTCCTTTTTGTCCCCATCACCACTCTGAGCACTGGGGTGACTTCTGGGCAGAGTCACAGGGAGACACGGGGACATAGGCAGTCCTCGCGCTCTTCCCTGTGTTCTCCAAGTGTCACCAGCACTACAGACGTTTGGTCTGACTCACCCTGGGTCCTGCTCCTGCTCTCCTGAGTGCAGCCAGGCGGCACGTGCACAAAGGACCCCAAGAAACAATTGGAAGCAGCAGTATCCCAGGGCCCTTCCCACCTCGCTGGCCTCCCTCAATGTCCCTTTTGCTTTGTCCACAGCTGGGCCCCAAATTCCACCTCACTGGGGACCCTCACTGCTGCCTGGTTCTGAAGACTGCCTTAGGCAAAAGGCTACTCCTAAATAACGTGACTAAAGGGAGGGGGAGAGTGGAGGAACAGAGAAAACCAATGAGTTAAGAAGATAGAAATCATACAAGAAAAGGTTTGGGAATCAGAACCGAGGGTGAAGTTAGGGGAGAAGAGCACGCTGGATTAGTCCCAGGAGTGGTGCATACCTGGTTGGAGATGGGACAGACTTCTATGGGGATGTCCTTTTTCTGGGAGAAAGCCCTGACTGCTGGGTGTTTGCTCAAAGCAAAGCCGTGGCCGATTCTGGTAGTGTTCATTGTTACGGCATCCAGAAGGTTTTTGTCTATGGAAGTGCCGTGCCAGTCTGAAGATAGAAGGACATTCTTCAGTGGGGGTGCACAGATCTGAACCACAAACCATCCTCAGGCAAAGGCTCCAGACCCCCCCAAGCAAGAAAATGAAGAGAAATTAACATTAACACCCACTCCCCCACACGTTTTCCTTTTAATAATGCTAAAGAGAGGTATGGTATACCTTTTTTACATTTAATTAATTTATTAATTTATGAATCTGAAGGGGAAGTTGAAACTTACACAGGTTTCATAAATTGACCAAGGACATTGAACTAGTAAGTAGCAAAACTGAGTTGTAAACCTTGGCCTATCTGACCCCACAGTCCATATTCTCTCTTCCCCTTTTTGTTAGTTTCTAGAGCTATTTTCTGGGACTCTTAGTTTATGATCTTTACAACAGTGTGTTACAGCCTCTCTTATTCATAACACCAGTATAATTACCTGTATGTACTTACTTTAATTTATATATTTAACAGTGCTCTTGAGACATTTATCACTTGCTAGATCACAGCAGGCGTTCTCGCCGCAGCCTCCCGGCCACCCCCCACATCGGCCCTGCAACCAGCACCTCCTCAGAGGGCAAAAGGACAAGTCCTGACTCTCCCAGCCTCCCTTGCAGCTAGAGTAGTCCCAAGGCTGGCCTGGAGGTCGTTGCTGGGGACCTGCTGGGGCTTCTTCCCTGACAAAAGGAGATGCACTGGAGGGAATGTAGTCTTGCTTCACTGGATGTTGTCACACCTCAGTGTGACTTCACCATCCGAAGAACACAAGGGGGAAAAATCACCAATTCAGTGAGCACAGGAGAGGTTGCTTTTTACGTGAGATACTAATGGCCTTAATGTAAAATCTGTCTCATGTGTACTCCATTCTTGCAGCCAAAATCCTCCTAACTGATCCACACATAAAATATGAAAATTCCACTTTTCTGTTAGAAATAAAACTCAAGAATTCCCATTGTTAGTTAGGGCATGTATTTGAGGTGGATTTTCACTGGTTTTTAAAAGATTTCTTCTTCTTTTTTTAAATGAGGACATTACTTTTGGGTATGAAATACACAAGTCCTGGCAAAATCATCTCCAAGGACCATACATACATCTTGGAACTGGGTTAGATCCTGCATTACGATGTTTTGTGCTGTCAGAATTATTTCACACAGGTAAACATGATTTTCCCAACGAGGCCACAAGCTCTTCAAGGTTAACCATCCCCTCCCCGATCCTATCCCCCACAAACAAGTCTTTAAATCTCCTAGAGCACACTTTGATCTAAATTGGATCTAAATTGACTCCAAATGTCAGGAAAAAGAGATTAATGCCCAGGGCCCCTCCCTCTGAGCGATGATACGATACATCAAGGCTCGGGCCTGGTGGGGAAATGCAAGCTGCCCACTGCTCGCTCCTTCCCTCCTTGGTCTCCTGAGGGTGACAGCTGGGATGCAGCAGAGAGCTGCCCTGCGGTCCAGGCGCCCAGGTGAAAAGCCTCCCTCAATCTTCCTATCGATCTGAATCGCCGCCATGCTCTTTGCTTCGTTAGGGTTCACACACTTAAGGACTGCAACATGAGAGGGGCTGAGAGATGATGGAGCAACCCCATGGATTGAGCTTTGGGGACCAAATGTGTGCCTGGGCTGATGGCATTTCAGGAAGAACAGCAGCCAAGGCTGCTTAGAGCAGGGTGGGGTCTCCTCTTCAGCACTGATGAGGGACAGAACTTCTTATGATGGGAGCAGGCCTGGTTCTCGTCCTTCTTCCGCCAACTTCCAGCTGTGTGACTTGGGGCAGGTCAGTTAACCTCTCAAGCACAATTGAATCACACAGTGGAGATCATCAGAAAGGGCTAGAATTCATACACATTGTATACATGTGTTAAAGTATCGTATGTACAATATTGTACAAATTATGTATGACTAGGATATATCAATTTAAAAATAATATTTGTGCTTGGCCTTTTTTTTTTTTTTGAGACAGAGTCTCACTCTGTTGCCCGGGCTAGAGTGAGTGCCGTGGCGTCCTCCTAGCTCACAGCAACCTCAAACTCCTGGACTCAAGCAATCCTACTGCCTCAGCCTCCCGAGTAGCTGGGACTACAGGCATGCGCCACCATGCCCAGCTAATTTTTTCTATATATTTTTAGTTGGCCAGATAATTTCTTTCTATTTTTAGTAGAGACGGGGTCTCGCTCTTGCTCAGGCTGGTCTCGAACTCCTGACCTCGAGCGATCCACCTGCCTCGGCCTCCCAAGTGCTAGGATTACAGGCGTGAGCCACCGCGCCCGGCCTGTGCTTGGCCTTTTAAAACATATTTTTATAGCCAAAGTCAGACAATGTGAGTTTGCAAAATTATGCGCTCACCATGGTTCCAGTTCAGACTCCACTGTTTACCAGCTCTTTAACCTGGGACCAATAACACTGTATTTGGAGCCTCGAGCGCTTTATCTACAAAATGAGGATAAAAGCACGCCCTGGCAGGTCTGGGGTGAGGATCCAGAAGTGATGTAGGTAGTGCCCAATGCTGTTATTATCACTGCTGTTCCTTCTGCACGGGGCTGCCGGCGGGACTGAGACAACACATGGGAACGGGCCCCCCCCTGGGGGCTGTGAAGCCCTGTGCGCCACAGCCAGGACAGTGAGCACTGGCACCGGCTCCCGGCAGCACCCTCGAGTGACAGAGGCTCCTGCCGACCCCTCCGACGCCCTGCGTGTGCCCTGCATGGTACCCGCACGGCTCACCAGTCTCTCCAGCGTGGAAGAAGTAGGGTAGTTTGACACCCTGCTTGACAGGAATCATCAGAGCCTCCTTGTAATCGAACAGGGAGTGGCCAGTGTCCTCATGCCCCACCTGCAGGACAGAGAAGAGGGACATGGAGTGTGCTTCACCCGTGGCCCATAAACACCCTTCCTATGCCCTGCACTACCACGTGGGACCTTTGTCACACAGTCTTCTAAGAATGACCAGTAGCAGAGTCTGGGTAAAAGAGAGTGTGTTATTGCCCTGAAACAGTTGCTCCCTCATTCAGAGGCTGCGCCTTGGATCCCCCCGGCCCTGCCCACCTGTCTCCTCTCACAGCAGCCTCTAGGCTTCAGCCCTGGCTCCTGGGGGCTGGCGGGGCGAGCTCTCCCCTAGTCTTGCACAGAGACGGGAGAGAGGGACGACAACATGGGAGGAGGGAGAAGCTCCTGCCCTCTTCCTGAGAGGCTGGGCCCTTCGAGCCATCCCAGAGGACCCCAGGAGGACACCCTGGGTCCAAACACAATGGCCCTGAAATCCACACCTTTCGGCTCTGGCTGTTCTGAAACCAGGAGCTTAAGCACAATCTCAGGTTATGTAAGAGGGAGTCAGGGGCCTTCCAGCCAGCTAGGCCACATTAATGTAATGAGATTGATGAGTTGCCACCCAGGAAGTCTGGCCTGGCTGTGGCTTTGATTAGGGGACGTGAGGGACAGTGACAACACCTATGGATATGCAGCTTCAGAAATAGATGGGGAAGCAAGTGTCTTAGAGAAGAGGGAGGGACAAATGTCACATCCTTGAGGATTTGCATTGTGGACTCTGCTTCCAGACACCACCCCTCCCCCACATACTAGAGGGTGCCGGGATGGTTCTAGGAGCCAGACGTAGCTGACAATGTGGGATAGAAAGAAGGGCAGAAGGCAGGGCAAGGGGAACAGGGCTATAATTATTGTCCACATGCCCTGAACTCTGTCCTTGTTCTGGAACTTTCCTTATTAGCCCTTTGGCCCCCTGCTCTCCCTTCGCCCATCACTGCCATACCCCCAGGCCCCAAGAAAGGGTCAGCGCTGAACTCTTGGCAGCCCTGCCAGGTCAGCAGCCTGGGCCTCTCCCAGGGTTTCAGTGGGTACTGCAGGCACATGGATTTCCCTGCACGAGAGCTGCCCGCTCCACAGACGGCCCCTCTGTTCACAGAATCGTTACCAGGTCAAACCCTGCCACCATGTTGGGGAACTTGGTTCGAAGGTCCATGGCTGTTCGGACGGATTCTTTGATGACAGACACGTCTTTGGATCTGAGAGAGACAGAGAGACACTAGGAGACAGTGCAACTCGGCAACAGTCACAAATCCCAGAGGGGTTCCCTCTGTGCCTGGCACCACTGCCACATGACCCCATCCCAACCAGGCTGTGGTGACCTCTGAGAGCTATTTAGCCCAAATCCATTCCTGTTAAGGACTGTTGCTGGCTCCAGGGGGGTCAGGGGACCTAAGGGAAAAGAGGTGGCAAAGTGGCCTTGTCCCAAACTTTCCCTGCCTCCCTGTGGGGGTGGGTCATGGAAGTAGACACAGTATGGAAGCCAGTTCTCTGTCCACTGGACACCTGCGAAAGGCCACAGGTCACCCAAGTCCCTGACAAGTAGGCTGGACCCGATAACCATCTGGCCTCTTGCTGATTAAGTCAGCAAGACCCTGGGCACTCCAGGAACCCCGTGGGGTGAGGCAAGCAGCTTAGCAACAGAAGACGAGAATCTGGCACAAGTTCGTAGACAGGACGAAGGTCTCTGCCCGGCTGCTGGCTCACCTGTTCCAATCCTCACTCTATGGGACTAAGCTGTCCTGGCGGCTCCTGCCACCCCCACCCCCACAGCCTAGGGGAACATGGGGGCACCAATCCCCTCAGCTCGGCCCTCACACTCCCCTGCCACCGACCCAGGGAGGGGCAGCTGGCACCAGGGAACCGCTGAGTGGAGCCAGCTGGGCCCCTCCTGCAAGCTCCCTCCGGGGAGGCCCAGCACACAGGTGAGGGGTGAGCTCCTGCCACCCCCAGGCCCCACAGGAGGGGAGGGCACTCAGGGGGAGTCTGGTTGCCCTTGGAGCCCAGCGGCATCCCATCAGTGGCCCTCCCTGCAGCCTGACTCGAAGTCACCCCCTCTGATGGCTGCCCTGCCACTCTGGCCACGCACAGTCACAGCCTCGCACCAGCTGCCCTCAACACCCGGGAGAGCTACTCATCTGGCAAAATCATAAGGCAATCAAGCTATAAAGCTTTCTGTGCTTGCCTGGGAGGAGAGCGGGTCCTGCGCCACCCCATGTGCCAGGCCACACACTTGTCACTGCTGCAGGTTCCCCACACGCAAACTTGGGCCAGCACCACTCAGGGCCCCGCACACGGCCACATGCAGAACCACCCCAGTGGCAAATTGACACAAAGAAATGGGCCACATTCAGGCAAAAACACTGGGCTCATAACTGAGTCACCCAGGCCAGTGTGGGGTCACAGCCTAGAATCATCTGGAA
The DNA here is from genome assembly GCA_028533085.1 of Varecia variegata. Classification (NCBI taxonomy): domain Eukaryota; kingdom Metazoa; phylum Chordata; class Mammalia; order Primates; family Lemuridae; genus Varecia; species Varecia variegata. Next base: position 83,999,981 of record CM052440.1, on the reverse strand, counting down.
AATTGTCACAGTTCTTCATTTCAGTTTGGTTGTGAAGACCCAAACTAGAAGGGATTTCATGGATAGATCCAGACTTTTACACTCATGCACAAATGCACACGCCAAGCCCACAGCTCGTTGGCATCAGGCCCAGGGTCTCAAACCCACCCCCAGACCCCTCACCCCGCTCTCTCCTCTGCTCCCCCTCTGCAACCCAGCGCCTCTGCCCACCTCCCGTTCTCCCAGCTCGGCAGCTGCGGCGACAGTCTCTCTCACCTGTGATCCGAGTAAATGATTTTGATTCCAATAAACTCCGGGTGACTTTTCACAAACATCTGAGCCACGTCCTTGTAAGTCTTCACTGACCAGTCCTTGTCGTGGATCTCCCCATTCAGTTCGTACACCTGGGAGGCAAGCACATCCCAGCAAGCATCAGAGGCGAACAAGTAAAGACCTCATTGCCAACTACGCACACTCTCCTTGCTCAATGTCCTCTGCAGCCTCTGACATTTTCTCCACTGCTTGATCGGAAGTCCTGGCCCCTTTGGGGATAACACTCTTTGACACCTGCCTGTCTCATTCATTGCTGCGTTTCCACGTGGTGCCTGGCACACAGTAGGTGCTCACTAAGTGTTTGTGTAATGACTGAAGAACAGGTCAGCGGGAAGAGGTCACAGCAAGAAAGAGGGGCCCAGGAATCCATGTCATCTCCCTGTGGTCCTTCCCACTCCACTCCCCACCTTCTCCACCTCTGGCCAGAGCACCCCCAGGCGGTCACTGCCACCAGGCAGGGAGAAGAGCTGGGAGTGCGTGGTAGGTGAGACAAAGGAGAAGGAAGCTGAGGGAAAAGAGGTGCACAGAGGGGAGGGTGTCAATAAGACCCCTCAAGAGGGCCGCTGGCAGCTGGGCATCGAACCAGGCCACAGTCTCCAGGAAGTCGGCTTGCTGGGACCCTGTGCCCTCCCCTGTCACTGGGTCAGGTCTTACCCCACACCACGTGGCGGTGTGCACGGGCCGTTCAGGGTGGGGACAGGCTGTGGGAGTCTCTGCAGAGATTGTAGGGTGAGGCAGGGTGGGGGAAAGAATATGTGGGGTTCGGTTTTTTCCCTTGGCCCTTAATTAAGCCCCTGCAATGTATATGGAGGGGGCTGAGCCTGGAAGGGATAACAAGGGCTGATAAGACAAGCTCCCTGCCCTCCAGGAGCTGCCGATCTAGTCAGAGACACCCTCTACCTGCTTACGCAAAGCAGGAGGAATAAGCAGGCAACAGCAGCATGTGGGAGCTTACAGGAAGCAGCCACTCATCCTAGCGATAGAATCTGAGGTCACCAGTCTCTGGACCCAGGGAGTAGGGTGCGCAGGGGCTTCAGGGAGCCCAGAGCTGCTCCTCATCCTGAAGGGAAAAGTCCTTTCTCCTCACTGGAGTCAGCCCTTTGTGTCCCTGGCACTGAGGGAGCTGGGTCCTCTCAGGGACCACCTCCTCTGCCTGTTGTTGTCCACCGGGCCCCCCCACACCGTCTCCCCAGGCCCGGGCCGGCCGGCGCCCGCCCTGGCCGTGCCCATGGTGTGCAGCCCCTGCGACCATCCCCGCCTCCCTCTCCTCCCCCGCCCTTTGGCCTGCGGGGGCCTGCTCTGCTGCCTGAGTGGGGGGCGGTGAGGAGCGGCAGCTTGGCCCTACTGGCCCTTGCTCTTTGTTTCCTCTGCCAGCCCCCCGGGAAGCCTGGCACATCAACGGCCCCACGAGGCTGCCCCAGCCAGGGCAGTGGGCTCACTGTTCCCGGGCAGAGTTCCCCTGGCGGCTTAGATGGCAGCAGACGTGCTCCGGACGTTAAGGACATTTCACAAGGAGAACCGTGGGCACTGTTAGCCCAGTCTGCGCTGCTGCCCGTTGTTACTGTTCACTGGCAGGGATCAGAACAGGCCACCCCAAGACACGCCACTTTGGCGTGAGGACTATCTTGAGGTGAAGGCAATCAAGCAGCAGCCAGTGCAGACTGAGCTCTCTGCCCTCCCCCATCTGCCTCAAAGCAGGACACACATTTCCCTTTGTGAAGGTGGCCCCCACCTGGACAGGAGGACAACTCTTTTCACTGGAGACAGAAAGATGTCACCGAGATGGGTCTGCACAAACAAACCTTGGTGAGGTAGCCCACATCTTCTGTTAGTTTTCCCATGTATTTACCGTCTTACAATTTACTAGAAGCCCAAACCCCTTTTCCTTTGTCTTGCCACTTCACAATTTACCACCACGTGTTAAAAGGGTGTGTAAGCCCCGCTCTAACTTCTTTGGGCCTTCACTTCTCGATGAAAGCCTCTACCTACTGTGCACATAAAATTAAAATATTAGCATCAAATAAAATTTGCATGTCCTTTCCCCTGTTAATCTGTCTTTTGTCAGTTTAATTCATGGGCTCAGGCAGATAACCTAGGAAGGTAGAGGAAAAATTTTATTTTTACCCCCTACATTTCCAAGGGTTTAAAGAAGAACTTTTCCTGCACTGATCAGGGCTGCAACAGGCGTGCAGGCGCCCTGTTAGGATCTTCAAGTCCTTGATGCTAAAAGAGCCCCTGTGTGCTATAGCCTAGCAGTTCTCGCAGTGTGGTCTGGGGAGCCCTGTGGTCCCCTAGACCTTTTCAGGAAGTCTATAAAATCAAAGCTCTCTTCATAATAATTTGAAGATATCACTTGTCATTTTCACCCTCATTCTTTCATAATATACAGTAGAATTTTTCTGAAGCTATATCATGTGATGATATCATCCTCACACGTAACAGACTATGAGCTTGTATTTCAAAAACTTCTCAATTTTAATAACTAATCAGGATATATCAATAGATATGATCCACATAAGTAAAAGCTGTTGGAAATCCTTAATAATTTCTAAGAGTATATAAAGGGATTCTGGGACCAGAAAGTTTGAGAACCATTGCGTTAACCCAACCCAGAATTGTCACCTGCAGGTGTCTCGTCATCACCCAGCTGGTTGGCAGCAGGGAGAAACAGAGTTCTGTCCATGCCTTGACCGCCCTGTCATTGTTGAGTCTCCTGCTCATACCCCCTAACTGGAATAGAGACTCCTTGAGGGCAGGGTCCACACGATTTTGATTTCCTCACCTCCTCACCTAGAGCACCAGAGTAGGAGCTCCACAAATAAATATTAATTCAAGAAGAATGCCTTCCACAAGTCCTTTTAAAGGTACTAAGCCTCAGGCAGCATATTTTAGGGAATGGATGAATAGACAATTATTGGAGGGATGGTAGGTGGAGCTGTGCTAGCAGAATAGAAGGGAGACAAAAGAAAGAAACTTAAAAAAAAATCTACAAATGACAAACCTGCCTAAAAGAAGATCTCTGGGGCCGGGCGCGGTGGCTCACGCCTGTAATCCTAGCACTTGGGAGGCCGAGGTGGGCGGATTGTTTGAGCTCAGGAGTTCGAGACCAGCCTGAGCAAGAGCGAGACCCCGTCTCTACTAAAAACAGAAAGAAATTATCTGGCCAACTAAAAATATATATAGAAAAAATTAGCCGGGCATGGTGGCGTATGCCTGTAGTCC
>CM052440.1:83956731-83996347 GCA_028533085.1 Varecia variegata | reverse complement strand
AGAAGATCTCTGGCAGATTAATCAAGTATGCAAAGATATGCAAATGATACAACCAGAGGCCTGATGGGGCCTTACAAATGGCAGTGGTTCCAAATCATCAATCCTGTCATTCCTGTGCTTATCACTGGAGAAGCTGGGCCCCACGCCTTCAAGGTTCTACCCACACTGCTCATTGTCACAGCACACCTTCAAGGTTCTACCCACACTGCTCATTGTCACAGCACGGAGTGCCAGGAAGACAAGGTCTGGCTCCCAGGGCTGCAGCCTCATTCAGAGCTCCTTCCTAGTCTCCTGGTGCCCTGTAAATCACCCCGAGGCTGTCCAGGCCCTGCACTCATGCAGCTCTGGCCTCTCCAAAGAAACTGCAGCCTCAAAGGAAGGGAGTGCTTAGAATGGGATCTGAATGCTCAACAGCACCCCCACTTCCAGGAGAGGGAGGCCCCCTCTGGGGAGGGGAGGCCTGTAGCTCCTCCCAGCCTCCCAGCCAGGCGTTGGTAGGCAGTTGAGGGAAGGGCTCTGCTGGTTCAGGGGCTCTGGTCAGCCTTCTGGATTCAGGCTCCCAGTGGAGCTACAATCTGTCCCAAATCAGTCATACCTCATAGGATTATTACAAGGATCAAATGAGTTAATATTTGCAATGCATTCAGAAATGACAGCTATTAATAATAATGTTGTTATTACAAATCTATCATCAGATAAAGAAAAACAACTCAAAACCTACAATTGTCCTAGGAAGATGAGTTAACATCTAAGAATTTAACAATTTGTAAGTACTAGTAGGTGATGTTAGTTGTTTGTCTAAGACTAAGTGATGCAAAAAGCTGCTATATCCAATGTAAAAAGCCTTGAATTAAAAGCACATTGAGCTCAATTTAGATTACTTCAATTTTTAACTATAGTTTAATTAAAGAACTGTAAATTTGTGGGGAAACTATTGAAGCTACATACTACTTACATAAACCAATATAATATTACAAAGTTTCACTGTCTTCGATGTCATGGAGGTATAGAATTTTGAAGCTTGAAGGAACTGTAGGGAAATTTGGGAGCAGAGAGTTGCTCAAGGTCACACAACTAGTTTGTATCAGACCAGAAACTAGGACTCAGGTTTCTAATTTCTGATGCAATTAGCTCTCACTACTAGCGCATCATTCATTTACCAAGCTTTGAGCTTCTACTAAGTGCCAGGCACATGCAGAGAGCTTGACATCACAATCTCATTTAATCTCAAAACTACACGGGTAGGTAGGTCTCATTTTATAGACGAGGATGTAGAGCCTTAAGAAGGTTCAGAAAGTCAACCCTGCTACATGGGTAGTGGGCTGGGGTCTGCAAGGCCAGAATCCTGCTTGCCCAGAGGAGTCTCCCATCATCTGGGGGCCCTGGCCCCACCTGTACAAAGGCCACACTGTCTTTCGAGTGACAGTCCCAGGGTCTCAATGTCTCTGCCTTGGCTTACCTTGGAATCACCAGAGAGGAAAAATGCCTTTGTTCCACTCCAGACCAATCAAATCAGAATCTCTGGGTTAGAGTGTGGGTTTTTTTAAACCTCCTCAGATGATTCCAGTGAACAAGGCACAGCTAGGGTAAGCTCTACCAGTCTGGGGGACTGACCGCCAGTAAACAGCACGGCTGTGGCACGGCAGGGTGAGTGCTGTCATAAAGGGGGCCCTTAAGAGAGAGTATCCTCACAGAGTGACACAAAGACACTTCCGCAGGAGCCAGGTGGAATCCAGGCAAAAGCACTGGGGGGGAGGGGCAGGGGAGCACTAGAGTACTTGTCATATGAGTGACAGCATCCAGGAAAACGCTGGAACGACCGCCACGGCTCCTGTCTGCCCCGCCATGTCTCTCCCTCAAGACCTCCCATCTAGGCGCCCACAGGACAAGCGCCCGTGGGTAACCTCCCGGCCCCAGATGGGCTCCACGCTAAGTCCTCCCCAGGACCCAGTCTGGGCCTCCAATTCTGGCTGTGGGGGAAGGGACTGGAGCCCAGGAGATAAGACCCGCCTAGCAACTGTTGCCATGGGCAAGTAGCCTTTGTCATCGAGCATTAGGAACACAATGGGAGGCTGAGCAGCCAGGACAGTCCATCAACTTCATCTGGAGCCCTGAATTAGCCCACGACTGAGCAGGGGAGGTAAAGCGGCTCGGAATTCCCGGGAAGACTGTTTTTAGCGGCTGGCTGGCGTGTCGATGGCCCCCTGTCTGGCTAATGGGGGGCATTAAGACCTAGACTATCTGTGGCAAGAGGCCTTTGTTCCAGGGTCAGGCCAGAACAAATGGTCAAATCCCAGCCCCCCAGCCCCGACCAGAATCTGAAATCCCAGCAGCCAGCACCTCTAGAAAGGCCGCTGGGGCAGGGTGGGGCAGAGCAGGAGAGAGGAGGGAGTGGGGCAAGCCCCCACGTTAAGTGCCCCACGCCGGCAAAATACTCACTTTCCCTTGTAGAAAAGGGGAAGGTGGAACTAGAAACCAGCGCTCGGCCTTTCTCTCTATCCCTCCAATCTCAGTTCTCAGCAACTTTGCCCAAATACTTCCCCATCGAGCTCAAGATGAAAGTCCCAGCCCTTAGAACCACCAAGACCCAAACCCTCTCCCAGCCTTTTCTCCCTCCCGTCAGCCACTGAAGAGCCCAGCGTTCTGCAAGGGTTGAAGTTTCTCTCCCCAATCCCCACACCAAGAAAGTTGTCAGGATTTGCCCAACAGGAAGCCACTCCCCTGCCAGGGCCCAGCTCATTCTAGGGATAGCCACTCTTCCCCAGAAGTGGTAAAATGGAAGCCGGATGCCCTCTCAGGGACCTCCTTTTGCGATGAGGTGGCTACCACGAGGCCCAGAGAGCCCAGCTCAATGAGGAAAGCATCCAGTTTGGGAGCCTCGATCTGGTCACCCCTGGCAACCTATGTGACCTTGATCAAGCCCTTTGGCCTTTTCTGAGCCTTAGTTTCCACATCGATAAAATGAATTAATATCTTCTCTAAAACAGGGTTGTTGGGAGGCTCATAGGAGATGATGCAGGTGAAGAGCTTTATGAAGGTCAAGGTGAAGAAGGTGCTGTCTCCAAGAGGGCCTGGGTTGGGGCATCTGCATCAGAATCCCGGGGAGGGAGCCAGGAGAGGGCACTAGTTAACTTTTCAGCTTCCTGGCCCTACCCAACCACACAGAATCAGGACCCTGGGAGGTCAGGGTCTGCAAACAGCACCTCCACATTACTCACATGCACCTCAGCGTTTGAGCAGTGCCCCCAGCAAGCATGGCTGTCACCACCGGCGCCTGCTGAGGATACCAGGCAATGTACAATCTGGTGCCTGAAACAAGTCACTGTCTAGTTGGGAAATCAGGGCTTATATGTTATGGCATAAATAACACAAGGTGACACATGTGGAAATAAACATTACAGGGAGCAAAGGCCCTCTCTTGTCTTTTAAAAGATAATTTGTGCCCAGGTCTATGTACCTACCTATCTGCTCTGTCCTAATGAGAAACCCTTCCCCTTCCAACGGAGACAGGCAAAGAAAAGTCCTCCTCCCATTTCTCAAGAACTCAGAAATGGAAATACAAGTCTGCACTCAGAGAGTCAAAATACAAACAAGCAGCAGATCCACGTGGAGGTAAGCCAAGTCACCTTCCAAGGGTGTTGACACAGCTAAGGAACAGGGGGCTCAGTCCAGGCTCCAAAGAAAAGGGAGAGTTGAGACTCAAGGAAGCTTTGTCTCAGATTAAGGGACCTGCAAACTGGAGTAACTGGTTCTTGGGGCAGATGTAGCCTTCATGACAGAGGGTCCTAGAATGCTTTAAATAAAACTGAGGGTAGGGAAGGTGATTTAGGAATCCCCACCAGAATTTTTGAAAAGGAAACAATGCAAAAATATCAGTCGGTATACACTGCATTGTTTCAGAAACATTTGTTTAATTTTATGGATGCATATGGATATGTGTGAAAATATTGTCTTCAATATTCAGTTTATTATAGTACTTATTTGTTTCCAGGGGAAAAGGTGATAGCTTTTTGTTTGTTTTTCTTTTTTCTTTTTTTTCCCCCCTGAGACAGGGTCTCTCTCTGTAGGCACCGCCCCCTGTCCCCACTAGAGTTCAGTGGCATCACCATAGCTCACAGCAACCTCAAACTCCTGGGCTCAAGTGATCCTCCTGCCTCAGCCTCCTGAATAGCTGGAACTACAGGTGTGCACCACCACACCCAGCTAATTTTTCTATATTTTGTGGAGACAGGGTCTCGCTCTTGCTCAGGCTGGTTTCAAACTCCTGGCCTTAAAGAATCTTCCCGCCTTGGCCTCCCAAAGGGCCAGGATTACAGACGTGAGCCACCATGCCCAGCCATGGTGACAGCTTTTAACAATTTCCCAAAGGGTAAGAACACTGTTACCAACTCTTAAGTTCTCAGAGCTCAGTGACAGGGCTCATTAGGGCTCTAGTTCATCAAAAAAACTTTTGACTATAATTTGGCTTTGAGGAGAGAATTTCCTGATTAGGAAGCATAAGTATCTGGTCTGTATGATAGTTTCATTCTGACTTTCTTATTTATACATTCATTCCTTATGAATTTGGTCAATGTGTATCAGTCCTCCAGACCCCTATCACTTCTGGGTCTACAAACAATAAAATTTCTGAGCTTATAAAGATGAAAGAATATGCTAAAAAAAAAGCCAAAATGCTGCCACCCTGTGAACCCTTCTACAAGCTTGAAGGTCAGTCACCAAGGCGTTTACATACTCAATAAATATTTGAACAAATGAGCAGATTATTTTGGATATAATATAGAGGAAACTCTACCCACAGGTCACTTTCCCCATGCCACTAAAAACCTTTAACCAGCTCAAACCCCGTGAACCTACCAGATGGAATGCCCAGGAATCATGCCCACTCCCTCAATACCCTATCTTACCCCCGCAGAAAAGTCCTCAGGAAAGTTCCCTTCAATAGACTCACCAAAGGAACTTCTTAGTAGTATTTGATCACCTAGGGCTGCTCTCTGCAAAAGACCCTTCCCTTTCCAACGCAGAGCCTCCATTCCCCCAACTCCAGTCTGTAAATCTGGGGTGGGTCCATGTCATAGTACCCGGAATTGCAGTCACCCTTTGCTCCTGACCAAAGTGCAAGCCCCTAGAGTCAGACTTGTGATAATGCTCTCTCCTTTTGGACTCTTCCTAATCCTTCCCATTTCTCTGTCTTCAAATTTTCTTCCTTAAAATCAAAATAATTTTTAACCTCTTCTTAGAGTTAGGACTCCATGGACCCCATTTTCTTAGCTGACTTTAGGAGGGCCCCCTTCTCCTGCACCTCAGCTCTTTCCACAGTCCTGAGTCACTTCAAGTCACTTCATCCTAGGTCTTCCTGGGCACACTGGATCCCAAGGACACATGCCCCCTTAGGACTTGCACTTCAGTGGCTCTGCCTGGGAGCTCTCCCCCAAGCAGCTCCATTCTGACAAATTGAGCTCATACTTACCACTTTCTGCCCCAGCCCCATCTTTCCAGGTCACTCACCTCTCAGTGGCCACCCTGCGAGTTCCCATTCTTTCACCTTCCGCTTGTCTCTGTCCTTCTGTCCACCTCCTAGTCCCCGCGCCCCTCAGCTGAGAAGCCTTCCTGCATGCTAGTTCTTCCGCTTTGTTCCTCCTGCTACCCCGGGGCTCTATCAAGCCGCTGTCTGCTCCGTGGGCAGGTAATGCAGCAGGCACCGCCGCAGTGCGGACCACTGCAGGATCTTGTCTCCGGCCTGCGCTGGCCCGCAGCCTCTCTGGGGAATCAGCAACCTGCCCATCTCCCGGGAGGTTCTCTCAAACACCCACTGCCCTCCCCTGTCTGCCCTCGGTCTCAGAGGGTGTCCTCGCCTCGCCCACTGTGGAAACAGGAGAGGCAGGGCGGGCCCTCCTCCCTCAGCAAGCACTGCCACCCCAGTGTCATATCTGCCCCACACCCACCTTCCCTCTGGTCTTACAGAAAGTTCTCTGGTTGCAGGACAGTCTCACTCCCTGGGTGCTGGGGTGGCCACATCCTGCCCTCTTTCTGCCCCCTATTTTTAACCTGTCCACACTCCTTCCTTCTGTGAACAGAAGTCTCTCTACCCTAGAAAGAAACCTCTTGCACCCTGTGTTTTCCTCTAGCGACCTCGACTTTCTCTCAATCACAGGGTCTGTAATCAGCCAAACCTGGCTGCACTTTATCACCTGCAATTCATTTTTCTCTCCCAAAGTCAGCTTCTCCTCTCAGCACGCCACTGGAACTGCTCAAGGTGGCTCCTAATGTCCTGCCATGGGGCCCCCTTTACCCCTGAAGCCCCTTCTCCATGGTCTCGGGATGTCTCTGTCCTTACTCTCCTCCTCCTTCCCAGCTCCCACCAGGCGCACTGCATGTCACAGCGAGGAGAGAAGCTGGGAGCCACGAGAAAGGGGGCAAAGGGCAGTGAGGGTGGTGTCCCCAGATTTGCTGAGGCCACCCTGTCCATTTCAGGTCTCCTTGCTCGCAGTGGCCCCTGGAAAGGCACCTGTCACCTTGCACCAGAGACCTGGGGGTAAATTCATGAGCATTCAGTCCTACCAGGCAAGATCTGAACATCAGGCCGAGCAGAGGAAGGAAGGGCGGGAGGGGAGAGCAGGCTCACCGGAAGCAGCATGGCTCTGATCTCCATGTAGAGCACGTTGTCCTTATAGAACTCCTCCAGGCTGCGGAAGATGTAGTCTCTGAACACTGGCGCATAATGGACAAGGCCAGAGATGGTGAAGAAGATGGTTTCAAACTTTGACCAGACGACATTTTGGTCTACATAAGTCACCTCGGGGTCCTGGGTCATCAGAGTGAAATTCCTCAGCAGGCTGTCCGAGACAAAAGGGGAGTTGAGGAGGCACCCGTAGGGCTACTGCCCACTTAGTGTCTCCCACCCAGAAGCAAACCGGGATGCATGCGAGTGAGCAGAGCAAAGGAAGGGGCAACGGGCAGCACCCCGGCTGTCCAGTGTGAGCCTGGCCTCTGGCTAGGAAGCCACTGCCTGCTCACACTCCCCGGAGACAGCTTGGGAGGGGAGTGCGCACCAGCCGGCCCGCCCGCCTCCCTCCACAGCCTCGGCTCCCTCACCCTCACCCCGTGGTGCTCGAATCCCAGACCAAGCTCTCTTCGGGGGAGTTATGGATGGAATTGTGTCCCCCACAAATTCATATATTGAAGCCCTAACCTCAAACCGCCTGTATTTGGAGACAGGCCATCTAAGGAGGTAGTGAAGGTCAAGTGAGGTCGTAAGGGTGGAGCCCTGACCCAATAGGACCAGTGTCCGTACAGGAAGAGGAAGAGACACTGGGAGTGCACACACAGGAGACCTGTGAGGACACAGCAAGAAGGCGGACTTCCGCACACCAAGGAGAGAGGCCTTAGGAGAAACCTACCATCCAGCAGTTTGACCTTGGACTTCCAGCCTCCAGGACTGTGAGGAAATAAATTCCTGTCGTTTGAGCCACCCAGCCCGAGGTGTTCTGTGGTGGCAGCCTGAGCAGATTGCCACAGGCGTGTGATGGGAATCACTGTGTACTTGGCACCACATAATCCAGGTGTATGTCCCTGATTTGCCATTTACCAGCTGTGTGGCCTTGGGCAACTTACCTAACCTTGCTGTGCATCATGTCTCTTATTTCATGAAGAGAAATAACCTCATGAAAGCACTGTGCCTATGATTAAAATAATTGTTATTATAATATTACTGTACATGTCTGTTAGGAAGTTGTTCCATTATGTTTTCAGGCTGTTTCAGCCACCAGCCAGACTGTCACTTCAGGAACTAGGGACTTTTCTTCTCTCTGGTCTTATTGAGCTTCAAGACAAATCTCATTTGTGGTGAGAGTAGTGTTGCTGATAAGGCCTTTTGCAGATCAAATCAGATTTTAAATGCACCAGGAAATTACTGTGGACAGAAAGGGTGCTGATTGCTTTTGTGAAGCAAAAGTATCCTGTAAAGTTAAGAGAAAAAGCTGCCTAATCCCGTTATGAGGACAGATTTTTATATGTGGGTCTGTACCAAGGGAGACACACCTGCATGCTGCACACTCCGTGACAGGCCCGTGACACCTGCTTGTAGAACTACCACTCACCTGTTGTCAAACTCAGTGACATTCTGCACCTGCTTCCGGTAATCCTCCAGCAAAATCCACTTTGAACATTCTTCTGTCATAAGGGTGGCAGGAGTTGGGTCAGCAAATTTGAACTGCACGGTGCCCCGTGGAGTGAAACAGATATGGCAGTGGGGCCTGTAGGTGACGTTCTTCACCAGCCAGTCCATACTCACGATGCCAAAGTCATGGAGGTGTAAGGCAGCCCCTGGAGAGGGAAGGAGAATGGGGGACGAAGGAGTGGAGTGCAGGTGCCAAGTGTGGGGCTCGAGAGGACAGAGTGGGTGCACAGGAAGGAGTGGGAGCAGGAGCTCTGCTGTCTGGCCCAGGAGCTCAGAGCTGAGCATGACACACTTTCTCATCCCGGCTCCCGAGCCCCGCCTGCCTGCCCTCTTCTGCCTGGACTGCTGCCTTCCCTGCTCAGTTTAAGAGTGGAGCTTCCTTGTCTTCCTTTCTCACTAGTCAGAACCATGAGTGGTCTTGCTGGAGAGGGGCAGCATGGTGGGTGGCAGAGGCTTGGAATCAGAAGACTGAGCTTCAAGCCGGGGCTCCCCCAGCTTCCAGCTCTCTGTTGGGAGCCCCAGCCTTTCAGTGAGGCCTTGCCCCCAACACTGCATGGCAGGGAAGGAGGCAAGAAGAATGAGCCTGGGCCCAGTCCTGTCTGCGTGCTTGTCCTTGATCCTCTCATCCTGCTCCCCAGCCACCCCCACCCCACCCCCCTTGTCTGTTCCCCAGCCCTGGGCCTGCATTTCTGCTGCTCCTGGCCTTCGAGATTCACCCTTGAGGCCCCACATGTGTCCTTCCGACCAGATGCCAGGTGTCTCTGGTGCTCTTCACGATGCAGTGCACACTGCCCCTCTGCCCTTCTAGCCCGTGCAGCACCTTCCCTGACAGCCCCTGGGCAGGTGTCCCTGCTGCCTGAGCTTTGGCGTGTTGCCTCTTACCATCCCCATCAACTGGGTATGCTACTTCACTGACCTCACCATTTTTTTTTTTTTTTTCAAAAATCTCTATACCATTTTTTAAAAAGGTATAGAAAAGTCCTTGTAAGCTGCAAACTGCTATTTATATGTTATTTTACTATTCACAGAAGTGTGTTTATACTACCCCTGGATGCCATGTAGTATCATATTCCATCTGGTAACTTAGCCCCTGGAGAAAGGGTGGAAGAAAGGCCTTGAGGGCCGGGCACCTGTAATCCTAGAACTCTGGGAGGCGGAGGCAGAAGGAGGCGGGAGGATCGTTTGAGCTCAGGAGTTTGAGACCAGCCTGAGCAAGAGCGAGACCCCGTCTCTACTAAAAATAGAAAGAAATTAGCTGGACAACTAAAAATATATAGAAAAAAATTAGCCGGGCATAGTGGCGCATGCCTGTAGTCCCAGCTACTTGGGAGGCTGAGGCAGAAGGATTGCTTAAGCCCAGGAGTTCAGGTTGCTGTGAGCTAGGCTGACACCATGGCACTCTAGCCTGGGCAACAGAGCAAGACTCTAAAAAACAAAAAAACAAAACCGCTTCCTAGATAGCCAGTACGGACAAAGGAGCAGGGAAGTTGCGTGGAGTTTTCTCTATTCCATTTAGAACAACAACAGCTCCAGTAAAAATTACAGCTCTAACTTTAGTTCAGCTACCTTCCCAAGATCCCCAAACCACCCCTCTCCAAACCTCTACCTTTTGGCATCATCTTCATGATATTAAACACCTGACTTTTCTCAATGAGATGCTTGGCCCGGAAGAAGTGCATGCTGGGCGGGAACACCAGGGTCTTCATGGCCTTGGTCATCTCGGCTATTTTCATGGCCATGAGCTTCTTGTTGGCCTGCTCCTCCTGGGTGCTCAGCACCAGCTGCCCGCCCAGCCTCATCGTCTTCTCCTTCATCGACAGGTGGGTCCGTACTTCATCTACGGATAGGGCTGAACCCAAGACAGACACTGCCACAGCCAACAGCAGGAAGTTCAGGGTTGGCCACCCAGATGGGTCCCCCACCGCCATTGGGATGCCTGGAAGAGGAATGGCTCATATGGAGATGCCATAGGACTCGAAGGGGGAATGAGTACATGAAAATCTACAAATTTAAGGGTCACACTTTGATTTTCCTTTTCCCACCCTGTTCTTAGATTATCAGGAGGTGGTATATTGAAGGATTTTTTTCTCTGAGACCCCAGAGAAAATTTTCCAGGTCCAGATAGGTAAGGGTTTCCCTAATGAAAGGTCACCACGAGGCCTCCAGCAAAGTTTTAAGGTCAACAAGCCAGAGCTCACTCATAAACACATTGAAATCAGATATTTAGTGTCTCATTTTAAAATATAGCCAGCTACTTGGGAGGCTGAGGTAGGAGGATAGCTTGAGCCCAGGAGTTTGAGGCTGTAGAGTGCCAGGATCATGCCTGTAAATAGTCACTGCACTCCAGCCTGGACAACATAGTGAAAGGCTCATCCCTTAAAATTTTTTTTTTCAATTAAAAAATTTAAAAAATAGCAAAAGAAACAATCAACAGAATAAAGAGACAACCTCACAAATGGGAGAAAATATTTGTCAATTACTCATCTGACCAGGGACTAATGTCCAGAATACACAAGGAACTCAAACAACTCAATAAAGAAAAAAACAAATAATCTCATTAAAAATGGGCAAAAAAAACATGAGTAGACATTTCTCAAAAGAAGACATACAAGTGGCCAACAGATATATGAAAAAATGTTCAACATCACTAATCATCAAGGAAATGCAAATCAAAACCACAATGAGATATCATCTACTCTAGTAAGAATGGCTATTATTTAAAAGACAAAAAATAACGGATGCTGATAAGAATGTGGAGAAAAGGGAACTCTTATACACTGTTTGTAGGAATAGAAATTGATACAATCACTATGGAAAACAGTGTGGAGATTTCCCAAAAAACTAAAAATAGAACTACCATATGATCCAGCAATCCCACAACTGGATACTTATCCAAAGGAAAAAAAAATCAGTATATCAAAAGGATACCTGCACTCCCATGTTTAATGCAGCATTATTCACAATAGCAAAGATACGGAATCAACCTAAACGTCCATCAGTGGATAAATGGATAAAGAAAATGTGGTACATATACATAATGGAATACTATTTGGCCATAAAAAAGAATGAAATCCTGTCATTTGCAGCAACATGGCTGGAACTGGAGGTCATTAAGTTAAATGTAATAAGCCAGGCACAGAAAGACAAATATTGCATGTTCTCACTTATATTTATGAGCTAAAAAGCTTGATCTCATGGACACAGAGAATGATAGATACCGGAGATTGGGAAGCATGGGTGAGTAGGGTGAAGAGAGTTGGTTATGGGTACAAGCATACAGTTAAATAGAAGAAACTTATGTATATTTCAAAGTAACTAGAAGAGAGGACTTGACATGATACCAACATGTAGAAATGATAAACACTCAAGGTGATAGACACCCCAAATACCCTGATCTGATCATTCCACGTTTGC
This sequence comes from Varecia variegata, assembly GCA_028533085.1. Lineage (NCBI taxonomy): Eukaryota > Metazoa > Chordata > Mammalia > Primates > Lemuridae > Varecia > Varecia variegata. The sequence goes on along the minus strand of CM052440.1, from coordinate 83,984,757 downwards.
TTGTAACAAAATATCACAGGTACTCAAAAATATGTACAAGTATTAAGTATCCACAATAATTAAAAATAAAAAAATAAAAATAAAAGATGAATCTAAAAAATGTTTTGTAACTTATCCTAGATATGCTTTTTGTTTTCTCCTTGCCCCCATGATGACAGCTACTATGTCTGTCTGATGCACTACAGGATCCCAGTTCCACTGTGGAATACCTTTCCTGTAGCAGGGGAAACATAAATATGAACTGGCTCAAGTTAAACATATTTAATTAAAAAAAAATAAAAATTAAAAAAATTAAAAATAAGTAAATAAATATAACCAGAGAACAAAGGATCACGAGACATTTGAAGAAGGATGCCAATGTGAGAAAGAAACCAAAACAAAACACACAGAACTAAGGAGCCAAGGGGAAATGAAGCAATGTAGAAAAATCCAAAGAATTATAATTAATATCCTCAGAGACAAAGGAAAAGATATTGTGTCTGTAAAACAAGAATAGGAGTTTATAAAAAATGAACACAGAATGAGAAAGAGCTTTTTTTTTTTTTTTTTTTTTCTTTTTTTGAGACAGTCTCACTTTGTTGCCTGGGCTAGAGTGAGTGCCGTGGCGTCAGCCTAGCTCACAGCAACCTCAAACTCCTGGGCTCAAGCGATCCTACTGCCTCAGCCTCCCGAGTAGCTGGGACTACAGGCATGCGCCACCATGCCTGGCTAATGTTTTCCATATATATTTTTAGCTGGCCAGATCATTTCTTTCTATTTTTAGTAGAGACGGGGTCTCGCTCTTTCTCAGGCTGGTCTCGAACTCCTGAGCTCAAACAATCCGCCCGCCTCGGCCTCCCAAGTGCTAGGATTACAGGCGTGAGCCACCGCGCCCGGCCTGAGAAAGAGCTTTTTGAAGTGAAAAATATAAGTGCTGAAATTTAAAATTTTTACCAGCAATATTAAAAAATGACATGGAAGAAAATCTTTTAGAAAGTAGAACCAAATAGGAGAGGAGAAAATGAGATGATTTATTGGTTCAGGAAATCCAACACCCAAATAATGGACATTTCAGAAGGAAAAAGAAAAAAATAGGTGGGAGGAAATAAGCAAAAAGGTAGCACAAGGAATTGTCCCAGAACCAACAGTGAAAAGACTTGTTGAGCACCTGGCACAGCTGAGTGCATCACTCAGTGGCCACATCGAGATACATCACCTTGTTATCTTAGGACACTCGCATTCAAAAAAGATTCTAAAAGCTTCCAGAGAGCAGCTGGAAGGAACTGTATTAACCACCTCCTCGCACCAAGCACTATGTTTGGCCCTTTCCCTGGGTTCTCTATGTGAATTACATGTACAGATTGTTTCTACGTCCTTGGAAGTATGACCCAATACACCAGAAAGAATCAAGACTGTGACTGAGACGTCAGGAAGAGCCTCAAACTAGCATCAGTCCTTAACTGTGCCCGCACGGGCACAGCACTGCTGTCGTGGGTCTCCATGTCCTCCCCTGGAAAACGGGTCGTTTGGCCTGGACCAGTGGTTCTTGAAGAGTGATGTGTGTATCATCAGTGACACGAGATACAATTTGAGGTGGTTCCCAAATGAAGATGGGTGATTTTGTTAGGTATGTAGCTTCAAAATGTGTCTTAGCACATCAACCCCATGGTATCATGACTGTTATTGTTTTGGTTAAATTAAAAAATTTTCAAGTAAGTTAATTTAAAGAAAAACATTAAATAAATAGAGGTGCATGGATGTGACAAAAATGGAAAGTTTGGTAACCGTTACACCGTGTTATGTCCAAGATGCTTCCTGGCTCTAGCATTCAGTTATTCCATGGTCCATCAACTACCGACAGGGAATTTTAAGAGGGAATTAGCATCACCAGTCCCACAGTCACGGCAGGGGCTGCACCCGCTGTGCCCATGTTCAACGTCACCAAGTCCTTGACTCTCTTCTCAGACTAAGTGTCTGCCTGCAGCTGAGATCTCCAGGGCGAGGGGACAGTGACTTCTGCGTCCCACCCCACCCAGCCTGCGCTGCATCTGCCACCCAGTGGCCCCAGCCCCTTGTCCCTCTCTCCCTGGTGACACATAAGCTCCAAAATTTCCAACTCCGTCCTCTCCAAGAAGGACCCAAAAGCATGTGTGTCCTGGCATCTGCAGGCTGTGCCTGGCCTGCCAGACAAAGTCTAGCTAGTGCTGGTCGGGACCAGCCTGGTCAGATATGAGGAAAAATAATTCCTGCCAATGCCTATTGCTATACCTACTTCATCTTTGCTCCCTCCACAAAATTTTTCTCTTACTTTTAAAAGAGAGTGTGTGAAATCTCTAGAAAATGGTTTGTTTGCAGACTGAGGAGGCAGGAACAGGCCATGTGCACCTGTGTCTCTGAGTAAAGTCCTTGGGCCCACAACTCTTTTCCAGAGCCTGAGGCGGACAAAGCCTCTTCCTCCTCCACTGAAAGTCTCAGAACCCCCTCTGGTGGGGGTGGGAGGGGTGTGGCAGGTAAACAAGCCCGAGCACCCCACTGCCCAGCTCCCTCCTGAGTCTCCCCAGCCCGGAGCTCCACCCAGACCCCCACCCAGGGGACCCCAGTTACCTCACAGCAGGGCCAGAAACTGTAGGCTGTTTGCTTAGTGTCCCCAGCAGCTGTGCCAGAAGCACCAGAAAAGCCCAGCAGCTGTCTCACTTCCTGCGGGCAGGTTTCACTTCTCGCCAGCCCGTGTTGCACACAGGGAAGAGGCGCTGTGTGGGGCCGAGGCTGCGGACAGCCGAGCGAGGGGTTTGCACGCGTGCTGGGGTGTGTGCGTGTGCGCTCCTGTGCGGGAGGTGCTGTGTTTGTGTGTGTCTGATTCATGTGCATGTGGGCGTATGTGTGTTTAGGGGAGGAGGTGTGTGTCTGTGTGATCTGTCTCTGAAGGTCCAGGACAAAGTTTTGGACAACAAGCGCCACACAGAGGCACTCCAAAATCTGTTCATGATTTTTGGGAAGTGTCTCCTGCCTCAAAATGCGATTGTGCATTGAGGGGTGACCCATCAGACAGAGGGCAAAAAGGTAGCCACGATAAAATGTGAATGTTTCCAGGGGAAAATACGGGAAGTGGGCAGCACAGAAGAGGCGACAGGGAGGTGTAAGGAGAGAGTTGGGTGTGGGGTGACCAGCAGGAACAACAGTTGGGGGGGTGGGGAGTGGATAAAGCAGATGCCCAGCAGGGTGGGAATCTGACCTGGCTCTATGGCCGGCCTTCCCACTCCAGCTGCGTGGCCTTGGCCATGTCATTTAAACTCTCTGTACTTCAGCTTCCTGATTTGAAAATGGGGTAATAAAAGTACCTGCCACATGGAGTGCCTTGTGAGAATTAAATGAAGAGTGCATGCACAGTGCCTGGTGCGTGGTAAGTTCTTAATGATTATTAGCTGCTCCTGATCTTGGCAGTGACTATTCTGATGCATCCTCCAGCTCAATCAGAGGGAGGAATCGGGGCCTCACCCGGGACCTGCAGGACGCATGCAGGGTCCACGTACTGGATGTGCGGCCCCCTCCTTCCCGGTCCCACTCTAACCCACCCCACACCCCATGGCGCGCCCAGCTCTGCCGCTCCCATACACCTGGGACCTCTGGGTTCCTGTTGTCCTCTTCTCCAAACAGGAGGAAATCCAAACGTGAAAAGGTAGAGAAGTTAGAAATTTCTCATCAGAAGTTCAAGCCTAATTTTGTGAAAGTCGGAGGAGTGAGAAGGCACACGCAAGCAGTAGGGAAAAACAAATTCGATTAAATCAGAAGAGCAGATGGCCAATTTTGAAAATAAATCATTTGAAGGGTTGTTTTAAAAAAACAAATCAAAGCTAAAGATCAAGCTTTCTCTCCAAAAGCTTTGGCCAGACGCAGGAGGTAGCGTTCACATCTCCAAAGGCTGCGGTGGGGCCCCCAGGCCGTGCCTCGGCGAGGCAGCGTGGACAGGCAGCCCCGGCCAGCGAGCGGGGCCTCTGCAGGCTGCATGCAGCTTCTGGCCAGGCAGAACCTGCCCGGATGGGGGTGGAAACCGAGAGAAGAGAAACGCTGGGTGCAAGTACCTGGACTCTGGATCAGAAGCAGCGAATCAAAGCAGGGTCAATCCGGAGGCCCAGAGCAGGCTCTGCAGAGGTGCAGGGGCAGCTTGTCTGGAGCCGACCTCCTGGCCTTCTGTGGCTGCAACCAGCTCCAAGGAGGACTTTTATGGCTGGAGTCACCTACCAAGGGGCGTCAGCCTCCACTCAGGCGTGACTCTGAGCATTGTCTGGCAGGAGGGGTGTGGCATCTGACGACAGTGGGCACATGTGTAGAATGTGAGCCATTCTGGAAGAATATTTTGCCAAGTGCAGAGACCGTAAAATGTGGAATGAGCCTCTGTTTTTTACACTCTATTGAAGATGACCACCAGAGGCAGAAACTGGGCTTGTGCTCGGAACCTGAAAATCTGCAGGGCAGAAAAAGAGGACCAAGGCATCTTTCAGTGACTACAAAACTAAACCCACATGGAAAGAAGCCTGAAATGACAGGTGGAGTATGACCCCAGAACTGGGGACAGGAGAGGTTTTCAGGATTAAAGATAGTCTATGGCTACACAAATATTTGAGAGGTATTTTCAATAAAACATCTGTCTTCTCCTGTTGCCAGGAATCACAAGCTGCTGCTATATTGGACCTAGAGCAGAGCACGGGGAGCTCCCTGCAGTTTAAGGTTTAAGGTGCTGCATGTGCCATTTCCGTGTAAGAGAAAGAAGATTCTCTGACCCCCAGAGTTAGGAAAATGTAAATAATAATTGTACTGAGAATTATATATATACTACATATTTTTTATACTCATTTAATCCTTGTAGTGATTTTATTTATTTGTTTGTTTTTTAGAGACAGGATTTTACTCATTCCCAGGCTGGAGTGCAGTGGCTCATTCACTACAATCTTGAATGCCCGGCCTCAAGTGATCCTCCTGCCTCAGCCTCCCAAAGTGCTGTAATTACAGGCATGAGCCACCATGCCCAGCTATTCCTTGCAGGGTCTTCTAAGGTAGGGTCTGTTGCTACCCTCACTTGAGAGATGGACACCCTGAAGCACCTGGAGGCTAGGTAACTTGCCCAAGGTCACACAGCTGGCAGCAAGCGGAGAGTAGACTTACAGGCCCAGGTAAGCTCCCCGACACTGCTTTCCCTGGCAGCAAGGACATGGAAGGTCTTCCAGGCAGCGGGGAGCCACTGGCCTGCAGCAGCTCACTCTGCACAAGGGAGGAGGTCCCAGGGGCGGCACAATTAGCAGGACCCAGGAATAGACATCATCAGGCATAACATGATTTTTCCAGATACTGGGAACTTGTGCTTTTAATCACCAAAGTAGGGAGCAAAATGTTAGCTCTTTTACTGAACTGCTGTGTGATTTGGGGTTTTTTGGGGTTTGGGGTTTTTGTTTTTGTTTTTGTTTTTAGAGACAGTCTCTCTCTGTCACCCAGGCTGGAGTGCAATGGCGTCATCATAGCTTATAGCAGCCTCGAACTCCTGGGCTCCAGCAATCCTCCTGCCTCAGCCTCCAGAGAAGCTGGGACTACAGGTGCATATTGAACATTGAGTCTCCCAAGCCCCCTACTAGTCTCCCAGACATCAGCAACTAAGTTATACCCATAGTCAAGAAAAGGGCCTGTGTAGGTCTTTTTGATGAGGCTTTCTCTGGTGCTTTAACCAGCTTCATTGAAAAGACCTAAAGACTGACAAAGATTTGCCAGATCACTGTATAGTAAAACTAATGGCAACACTACCTTTCCCCCTCCCTGCCCCACCTATGTACACAGAGCTTATAACATCCTTTTAGTACCCTATTCTTAAATTAAATATAAGCACACAGCCAAGATGTACTACATTGGAGGAATACTGGGTTTTTGTTTTTTTTTTTTGAGACAGAGTCTCGCTCCGTTGCCCAGGCTAGAGTGCCGTGGTGTCAGCCTAGCTCACAGCAACCTCAAACTCCTGGGCTCAAGTGATCCTCCTGCCTCAGCCTCCCGAGTAGCTGGGACTACAGAAATGTGCCACCATGCCCGGCTAATTTTTTTTCTATATATATTTTTAGTTGTCCAGCTAATTTCTTTCTATTTCTAGTAGAGACGGGGTCTCGCTCTTGCTCAGATTGGTCTCAAACTCCTGACCTCGAGCGATCCTTCCACCTAGGCCTCCCAGAGTGCTAGGATTACAGGCCTGAGCCACCTCGCCTGGCCAGGAATACTGTTTTATGACAGAGAAAAAAGTATCTTGGAAGACAGAGAATAGGAGAGAAAAGAAAACTTCATCTAACATTATTATTAATAGCCTCAGAGATATAAGACAAGATATTGCAGGCATGAAACAAGAGCAGGATGCTATAGAAAAGGAATAGGCAAAGAATGAAAAGGAACTTCTGGAAACAATGATAAGAGAATAAAAATGAGAAACAACAGAAGAGTTGAATGATACAATTAAGGATATCTTCCAAAAAGTAAACCAAAGGGACAAAGGAAAAAATTGAAGGGAAAATTTTTTTTTAAAGGATGAACAGTTCGAGAACTCTAATGTATGAAAACTCTATGTTCCAGAAAGAGAAAACAGAATGGAGAAAATCATGAAAAAGATAATTCAAGAAAGTATCTTAGAACCGAAAGACATGAAAATCCAGATTGAAAGGCCTCTTGAAAAGTCCAGCACAATGAATGAAATTGAATCACATCAAGAGCCCTCAGAGTGAAATTTCAGTACAATGGGGACAAAGCAAAGAACATAAAATCATTCAAAAGAAGAGAGCAAACCAGGAAAAGGAATGTAGGGGATCCAGGAAATAGAGGATCTGACACAGAAAGAGAGGAAATTCCCAGACTGCAGGTCAAGGAAGATGCCAGCCCAGAGATGCACATGGGACACCAGGGCAGTGGGTCCGGCCCAGCCAGGAGCTGGCGAGAAAGCCCCGGGGAGAGAATTATATGAAGTTCGAGCTGGTAGAATACCTTATGTGTCTGATTGTATGCATAGGAGTTTCACATAACCAGGGGAGAGTGTGAATAGGTGTAAAAGAAGTAGAAAACTAAGCACAAGAAAAAAATATGACAATTATTAATTTCATGAAATACAAAGAGTTGTGCAGAAAAGGAGATGTTATCATCATAAGCTACACAGCAAAGTGGTATCTACATAGGCATACTAATGCAAGCACTGACAGGGAGCTAACAAAACCATGACATAAATATATTGGGATGACAGAGGGACAGGAAATGTGTGTGTGGTGGTCAGAGTCAGGGCCAGAGCTGAGAGAGAGCTCAATCTTCACCTTCTATAGTGGGAAGCCAGCAGGTAATGCCTGAAACAGGAAAAAAATCAAGAATAGCAATGAAAAGACTTATTGGGGATATGGAGGGAGAGACTAAAAGATTCAGCTAAAAGACTTGACAAGTGCTTGCTGCCTCTAGAGAGCACAGAACGGCTGGTGGAGGGCTGCGTGGTACAGGTCAACCCCCATGGAATCTGACTCTTTAAACCAGGGCTGTGAGTGCAAGGTCCAGTTAGGGTCCTTCTTCCTGTTTTTCAGGTTGTTGGGGCTGCCAGTAAAGCGACTCTGGAGGAGAATTGAGAAACGAACAGTGTCGTACACAAACCACAGACGCTACACCCGAGCAGAGCCCAACAGACCATCACTAACCCAGGAGGGAGGATTCCTGCAGAGAGTGACTTCATGGTTCCAAGCAAACTGGAAAGTAAGACCCAGGGATGCAACAACTCGTGACTCGAAGTCATTTGCTCCATGGTTGGCTTCCCCATTAGACTGCAGCACATTAAATATTTGCTCAAAAATGGTGAACATTCACTGAGCACTTCCTATGCACCAGGCACTGTGCTAAAGCGCTTAGCCACGCTGTCTCATGGTCCTCGGGACAGCTCCCTGAGGGAGGCGGCCCACCCACTGCACAGATGCAGAAGTACACCCCTAATTAAGTATTTGAACCCAAGCAGACGGTGTCGGGGCTGTGCGGCACACACCTCTGTCCCACCGCCTTCCTCATTCTTGTGTTCCCTGCTGAACCCCACTGCCTTGTGCAGTGCTGGCACACAGAAGGGCTCCATACAGATTTGCTGTTATTGCCCCTTTTTCTTGGGAAATAAACACTCACAGGCAAACCCAGGGAGAGAGGAACCTGTAAATTCATGTCTCTCTTGGTCTTGTGACAGTGCAAACTTTGAGATCTCAAACTCAGCTTAACCCATGCTGATGTCTCCAGCCCTCTCCCTCCAAAACCTTATCCTCTTCCAATTTTCTCCTCAGTAAGTGGCACCTCCATTCCCCCAGTGTTTCTGCCAAAACCCTGATTCCCACCATAGAAGACGAGGGGGCAGGCAGCTGGTACCATCCACATCTCCATCCCAGACTCCCCCTGGCCAGGCCTGGCCCTACCCCATGGGTATCGGCTAGTCTGCATCCTCGGTGCAGCTCCACAGACACGGTCACAGAGCAGGGCCCTGCCACCTCTCACCCGCCCCACTGCAACAGCTTCCACTGCTGTCCCCTTTCAATTAATTTTCACTCTGCAGGTCTAAAAGCACAAACCCCAGCACGTCCCTCAGGTCCCTTCCTGCTGAAAACCTTTCAAAGTCTACGGGCTGCACCACCAGTAAAACCCAAACTCTCTCCTGCGCCTGCTAGGCCCTGCTCCTGCGGCCTTGGGACCACACCTCCCCTCCCGCTCTGCTGGCTGGCCCTCTTGTGCCCCGCAAGTGCGGGCTCTTTCCCTGGGAGGGTCTGCGGCACAATCCCTTTGCCTGGAAGCCTCTTCTCCTCCTTCGCCAGGTCGCAGATCCCCGTGTAATGTTTCTCCCCAGGGAGGCTTTCAGCGGACACCCCGACGGAAAGTTAGCCACCTGGTTACACTCTTCACAGTGTCCTCTCCCTTTCCCCCACAGCACGTGTCGCCATTCGTGATTGTGTGTTTACACATTTCTGTGATTTCCATTTCACACAGATCTCCACAGCAGAGGGAAAGCTGTTCACCGAGGTGCACTCTGGGTCTACACAGAGCCTGGCTCGGAGTAGCTCCCCTAGAAAAGTCTGCAGCAGGAAGGCCCACATGAGTGAAAGTATGAAGGAAAAGAAAATTCTGAGTGTCTGTGGGACATTTGCATCTTCTCAACCTGATGTGATGGGGAAGAGGGACATGAGACCAGAGTGTCTTGCAGAGAGTGGCCAGCCAGCATGGCCATTCACCTGTGTGGCTTCTTTGTGTGCTGTTGGCTGAAAAATTGTTGTCACAAGTACATGAGTCTATAATGACAGTGGTGTAAACGGTGCCCCTTAGAATTGTGCAGCTCAACTTGCACAATCACACATGGCAGCCTTGGAGAGAATGATAAATGCCAAGGGCGTATCGATAAGCCTGCGCAAGGCTTTCTTGTTAGTTTGTATTTAGCTGTTCCCTGTGTTCAGAGAAACACTGAAGTACCCCTAGGGATCAAGCCTTGAACCACTTGTCTCCCATATTTTTGTTTCTAGTCTCTAGCGTACTCTTTGCAAGTACCAACATTTATCTACCTTTGCACTCTTGGTAATTTTCTTTGCTCCATTCTTATTTTTCTATTTTGGGGGGAAGAGGTGGCTTTTTCTTGATTATAGCTGGTGTCCTTCGTGAGCCTGTCTGTATTTTGGTCCTTTCCTTTGGCCAGTCAAGGATTCATCATCAGTCATGCCAACAGCACCTGTGACTTGACACCATCGAAGTAGGTTCTGAGAGCTGGGCGCGGTGGTTCACACCTGTAATCCTAGCACTCCAGGAGACCAAGGCAGGAGAATCGCTTGAAGTCAGGATTTCAAGACCAGCCTGAGCAAGAGCGAGACCCCATCTCTACAAAAAAATACAGAAATTAGCTGGGTGTGGTGGCCTACCCTCCCGAGTAGTCCCAGCTACTCGGGAGGCTGAGGCAGGAGGATGCTTGAGCCCAGGAGTTTGAGGCTGCAGTGAGCTATGATGATGCCACCGCACTCTAGCCCGGGAGACAGAGTGAGACCTTGTCTAAATAAATAAATAAATAAATAAAAATAAAAAGTGGGTTCTGAATCCAAAGACAAAGAACGGCCTCTTATGTGACTGTGCACGTGCCAGCCAGCCTTTTCTTCACTTCAGGCGTGGGGCCAGTGGCCTTCTAGGGGTGAAGGACGTCTGTTTCCATCTGTTCACAGGATAGCAGTGGGACTGCCTGCACTTCCTGTGTTGTTCTAGAGGAGAGCTCTCCTCAAGCAGCAGGGGAGGGACGGGCCAGCAGTTCTTGAACTTTCTAAACACCCAGCTGACTGGCGCCCGCATACACCCGGGATGCCATTTTGTTTGGCTAGCCTGCAAAGCTACAACCTCTGCCGGGGTTTCCTCAACTCTGGAGGAGAGACCTTAGGAAAGCAAATCTTATTATGTCACTTCCATTCTGAAAACCCCAAAAGTTCCTCAAGGCACCTCTTCTCATTGCCCCACACAGCCTCCTCCAGCTTGTCACACTGAGCCCCTCACAGTCCTCCGAGCCAGCCGGGCTGGTGCTCGCGCAGGCCTCTGCACGGGGCACACGCTTGCTGCGTGTGGAAAAGCTCTGCCTTCCCTTTCCTGTGGCCAGCTCCTGTGTTCCAGCCTCCGCTTGGATGTCTTTAACTCCCTCCCCTAAGACAAGGGCCTGATCAGGCGTCCTTCCCGGCTCAGTCCCCATCTCAGCCCGTAATGCATCGTATGGAAACGTTCGTCACCTGTGTGCTTCTACGCTAGGATACACCGTTGATGGCAGCGACTGTCTCGTTCCCCAAACACTGTGGGTGACAGGGCTTAACTGCTGGCTTGCTCGGTCTGTCTTTGTCCAGTGGATGGACGGGAGGATGGGAGGTGCTGCACATGCCCCCTCTCCCCCTCAGGCTTCCGTTCCTGTCACCGAGAGACTGGCCTTTGGTCTTTGTTACCCGATTTAAGGAGGTTCTTCATCCCCACGTTCATTTCCTTACGGCTGTTCTACATCTCTCTACCTCCTCTCAACCCAAAAGCTCCATCCAGAGCCTCCAAATTGACGCTATTCAGGAGGGAGGAGGCCGTGTGAGGAGAAAGAGCCCAGGGACAGGCTGGCGGCTCCAGAGGGATGTCACTGAGATGAAAGGAGGATGGGCCAAGGAACCTGCAGTCTGCGGCTCCCTCTTTTATGCTCTGCCCTTTACCTTCTAAGTCCCCCGGCTCTGACATACCTTTCACCGTCCTGACTGTGTAAGGCAGGTAGGTGGTCAGTCCCGCAGCCAGGACAGGAGACGCCAGGTGAAAACAATCGCTGCGGCTGAGCTCCCTGAGCCTCCAGGGGCCACTCGGCGCAGCAGATGATCTCTTGTGACCCTCAGCCACCTAACGAGGGAGCCAGCAGTGTCTCCTCACTCCAGGGAACCTGACGTTCAGAGAAGTTAGCGCCTGGGTCCAGGTCAGGGCTGTGGCAGAGCCAGAACCGCTACACCAAATCCGCCCTTTGCTTAGAGCCCCCTGGGGCAGAGAAGAGGAGACAGCTGCTGTGTGAGAAATAAATAAGACAGGGGAGGCTGCCTGGGAGGGAGCAGGACATGCAGGAACCTCAGTCTCCCTCTCCACGGGCCCCTGGGCCGTGTGTGTACTCCACACCCTCCTCAGGGGCGCCTGCCCCGCTGCTATGTGGACCAAACACACTGGGAACTCCAGCCGCACCTCCGCCCCTTCCTCCTGGACCAGGGCCAGCTGGTCAGCACACCCGTCCACACAGGCTTAGCACGGTCCCGCTGGACGCCGAGCTCCAGGGAAGGCCCACCCTTGAGGCGCACAGCCCGGACCGTGCCCTAGAACCCCCAGGAAACCTTTACAAGCCACCGAGACCCAGGTCCCACTCCAGACCTGTCCAATCGGATTCCCTGGGCTTGGGTTCTGGGGTTTTGGGGGGCAGGCAGGGGTCTGGTGTATTTTTTAAAGCTTCCCTAGTGATTCTTATGCAGAGCCAGGGCTGAAAACCACTGCAGTTCAGGAGACAGAGCCACAAGAAAAGGCTAAATAGTAGCAGAGGGCATTATCTACACACATAAAAAGACTCAAATTCCTTGGGAGGCAGGGGACCTGGTGACAGCTTTGTCTGGGAGGTGACCCTGAGGGACATCCAGAGGATGAGGAAGGAGACTACAGAGGAGGAAGTGCAGGGAAGGAGAACAGGGGGAGGCCCTCTCCCCTCCCCCCCACGGCTCGGCCCCCTCCCTCTAACTTCCCAGAGTTTCCGGCTTGCCCTGCCCACCCCGGAGAGGCCCAGGCTGTCACCACCGACCTCCAGGAATCTCTCCGTCCTGTGGGTCCGACTTGGTGCTGCACTTTAGAGGACAGCGCTTGGTTCCTCTGCTCCTAGGGCACAGAAGTGAAGGAAAGCCACCAGGGGAGGCACAGCACAGGCACGGGCTGCCAGCCCCAGCGACAGCCATGACGTGGGTGGACATCAGTCTGAGACCCCCACCCTCTCCTTTCTCCCCCTTCCAATGCTGATAAAATGTGCTTCACCTTCTCCCGGGTAGAGAGCAGGTAAGGGGCAGGCAAACTGAGTTCACAGGGAAACCAGTCTGTGGAGAGCCATACACCAGGAAGTTCCAGGCTGAGACTAAATTACCCCGGAGACCTGCTAAATTTCAAGTGAAGTCGCCATGGAGGAAGTGGTTCGAGATGGGGAACAGGGCCATTTCTGCCTTCAAAACAATCCCCAAACAGGGCTTGGAATAGACCTCCACAATGATTACCTACATTTCAAGACTAACCAAAGACCCCTTAATATTTCCCCAGCCTCTCGCCAGGCTGTGGATCAGGTTAGGGTCTGTCCCCAGGGGCTCAAGATCTGGGGTAGGGCATTGTGCATGCCTGGGTGTGTGCACCGCCCCTCACCACCCTCAGCTGACCAAGAACACCAATTTGCATCTGAAATCATTCCATAGGTATGCCAGAGCAGCCTCCTAGGCGACGTTTCTTCACCCCCAACGCAAATGGCTAGATATGGGGCGACTCCAGCCCCCAAATGTGGAACCTGGGAAGGAGGCGTTATAATGTAAATCCAGGGCTCTTAAATACTTTTAACGTCGTAATACAAGAAACAGATTGCTCCAGGGCCAAAAGGATTACCTTTTACTTGCAAATGAAAATAATGAATCTTTAAGTGCAGGTATTGTCAGGGTGATGAGCTGACTTAGGCTGGAGGAGAGGGGGCCTCCTGGGTGGGCCACAGTGCAGAATTAAAAAAAAAAACAACAAAAAAAAAAAACCCACAACCAGAGCAGAGAAGAAAAAGACCAAAAGGGGACGCAAGAACCCAGGAGAGGAGACTCAAACATTCCAGGGGCAGGCCGGCGGAAGCCAGAAGACTAGATTCCTGGGACCAGTAAGGAAGGGTGATAAAGGAGGATACTTACTTCCACTGGGACAAAAGTGGAACGGGAACGTATATCTCAGAAACCGAGCCCAGGAAGTCAAGGAGCGCGCTTAGCACTTTGGGCTTCCTCTCCTCCAGCACTGGTCAAGCTCAGAATTTTAACTCATTTCCAAGAATGTGCTCAACTGTGGATTTCCGGATTACAGGGCCTATGTGGAGGTGTACTTTGATATCCCCAGTGCCTGGCATTTACTGAGTGCTTGCTGCTGCGGGAGTGATTGATTCCCTGCCTCTCTCCTTTATTCACCAACTACGGAGATCTTGCTATATGGCGGGCAACGTACTGGGTACTGGGCTGATAGTCCCTGCGCTTGTGACGTTTACAGTCTATAGGGAGAGAGAGAGCATGAATAAATGCTTGATTAGTTAATTACATGGAAATAATTACACTTAGGGTATGGAAGGATAAGAACAGCATAGGAGGGAGACCCCCAGAGCAGGGGGTACAGGACAGTTTCCCGAAGGAAGTGACATTCACAATGAGGTCTGAAGGATGGATAGGAGTCAGCCAGAGGGAGAAGCAGCATTCCAGGACAAGAGACAAGCATGTGCAAAGGTCCTGAGGTGAAAAGCTTAAGGAACTGAAAGAAGGAAGAGGGTGGCACAGGAGAGTAAAGAACACTATGATGGCGAGTGAGGGGTGACAACTCATGAACTTCCGGCTGGAAGCCCTGCCTCGTCAGAGGCAGAGAGGATACAGGGAATCCATTCTGGTGGATCTAAAACAGATCTGCATTCTCTCATAGCTTACCCTTTGCTGATCCTCCCAGGGTTCCAGGCCCTGCCTTTCCCCACCACTGACCCTGGATTAGGGAGCAGCCCTTGCCCCCCAGGCACCGAGGACTGGTTATTGCCCACAGTGGACGAGCAGCGACTTCCCACCAGGAGTCCATGGCAGTGGTGACAGGAGGCTTTGAGGGGGAGGGATCCTCACTGGTGAGTACTAGAGAGTGTGGAGAAATGAGCAGAGCAGGCCACCTGAGGAGCATTTAGGAGACCCCAGCCATTTCTGCCTCAATGAAACTGAAAGTGGAGGCCTCTCTGGGATGGAACAGGAAGTGGCAGGCAACTTCTGGTCCTGGGGCTGAGGTGGGTGGGGGCAGGACACTGGCTTCGGAGGAGATGCCCATGGTGGGTGCCTGGTGGAGCCAAGCCCTGCTATAAACTGAGCTTATAGTCTTAGATGAAGAAACCAGCCTTAAGAATCAGCTTGTGAATATTCTCCCCACAACTGAGGACAACTCAGAGAAAATATGGAGGAAGTAGGGACTGGCCAGGAAGCTGGAGACACCCACAAGGGCCAAAAGAAGAGACCCTGTGGGCAAGAGCCTGAACACCGGCCAGGAGATCAGAGGGCACACTGGCGAAGGACCAGGAATCCGAACATCTTCTGGCTGGGGTATCAAGGCAGGGCAGGGCAGAGTGGACTAGGGCAGGGGGACGGCTCACACGTCCTGGTGACAGCACCTGAGGGGGTGTTGTTCACGTGGGCTTGGGGTTCATGGAGCCTCCTGGGGGTGTGCAGTGTCCTACAGAAGCAATGAGGTGCTTTCGCAGCTGCTGAGACTGCCTTCAGGGCCAGCAATGACTCACAAATGAATTCACAAATTCAAGCAAAAGCCTCCATTTTCTGGGCCATCAAACTGCCCTTGGACAAAGTGGGTAACTGGGCCGGGCGCGGTGCCTCACGCCTGTAATCCTAGCACTCTGGGAGGCCAAGGCGGGAGGATCGCTCGAGGTCAGGAGTTTGAGACCAGCCTGAGCAAGAGCGAGACCTCACCTCTACTAAAAAATAGAAAGAAATTATCTGGACAACTAAAAAAATATATACAAAAAATTAGCCGGGCATGGTGGCGCATGCCTGTAGTTCCAGCTACTCGGGAGGCTGAAGCAGAAGGCTCGCTTAAGCCCAGGAGTTTGAGGTTGCTGTGAGCTAGGCTGACGACACGGCACTCTAGCCCCGGGCAACAAAGCAAGACTCTGTCTCAAAAAAAATAAAAAAAAATTAAACTAAAAAAAAAAACTGGGTAACTGTAAGAGACTGTCATCAAGCCAACTTGCCTCTGGCCTAAGGGATGTTAGAGTACAAACAAACAAAAAACAAAAACAGTGGTCACACACAAGAAATAACAAATGTGTGCAGTCAGCCGCTGGCTGCTGTTGACTGTGTGGCAGAACGTTAGGAACAGACCGACAGTCGTGAACACGAGGCTGGTTAAGTCAATTGTGGTGCCCACTTATGGAGTGCTGTGCTTTATAGAGATGGACACAGGGCCGGGCACGGTGGCTCACGCCTGTAATCCTAGCACTCTGGGAGGCCGAGGTGGGTGGATAGCTCGAGGTCAGGAGTTCGAGACCAGCCTGAGCAAGAGCGAGACCCCATCTCTACTAAAAATAGAAAGAAATTATCGGGTCAACTAAAAATATACATAGAAAAAATTAGCTGGGCATGGTGGCGCATGCCTGTAGTCCCAGCTACTCGGGAGACTGAGGCAGTAGGATCGCTTGAGCCCAGGAGTTTGAGGTTGCTGTGAGCTAGGCTAACACCACGGCACTCACTCTAGCCCGGGCAACAGAACGAGACTCTGTCTCAAATAAATAAATAAATAAATAAAGATAGACAGAGAACTTTCTCTAAGAAAAAAAAATCTCCAAACTACATTTATGTTAAAATAAAAAGCAAGGTGCAGAAGTATGTACAGTGTACCACCTTGAGTATAAGAAAGGCCAAAGAAAGAATAATATATATTCATAGCTATTAATGTTTGCAAAAAACTCTGGAAGGCGGCTAACAAAAGTGGCAAGCTGTTAGGCTGGGTGAAGATCAGGCAGAAAGCACAGGGAGGTGGAGTCACGACTTTCCACTGCAGTCACTTGTATGTTACTCTGATTTTTTCAACCATATAACTTATCTGTGGTAGGCAGAATGGCTCCTCCAAGACGTCCATGCCCTGACCCTCGGCCCCTGTGGATGTGCTGCATCATATACAGCAAAAGGACTTGAAGATCTACTGAAGGTCGTGGACTTTAAAATGAGGCAAGATCGTCTGGGTGGACCCAATCTGATGGCATGAGCCCTTAAAAGCAGAGAGCTTTCTATGAATCTATCTATCAGCTCCAGCAAAAAGAGTCAAATGTTTGAAGCGTGGGAGGGACTCAGACTGTGATTACAGGGCAGGACCACACGGAAGGCTGGAGCAGGAAAGAGACACCTGTGGGAGCAAAGGCCATCCCTGGCAGGCAGCAGCGAGGAAAGAGGGTCTCAGTCCTACAACTCAGGGAACTTGTTTCCACCAACTACCTGTATGAGCTTAACAGCAAGCTGTTCCCAGAGCCTGCAGAGGGGACGCAGGCCTGCCACCACCTCCCTTTCAGCCTCACAAGGCCTTCAGCAGGGACTCTGCTGAGGCCAGCTGGACTTCAGACCTACACGGATTGTGAGATCCTAAATCTGTGCTATTTTAGGTCACTATGCTTGTGGTAATTTGTTACAACAGCAATAGAAACCAATAGGCTATTTAATATTTTTAAAACAATTTTTTTAATTGGTGCTCAGAAAATCTCTTCCTTCTCTGGCAGTTTTATTCCTTCACAGAAGTCTTGGCTCCTTGAATGAAATTTAGAGAATGAGTGGAGAAGTGGCCTGGGAGAAATCGGGCCCAGTCCCATCTACATTTTATGGCAAACTAGGTCCACTCTTGGTTCTGTTCTGTCAGCTCCTGTCCTGGACTCTGACGCAGGGCCCCCTCAAATGTTCACAAGACAGTGTTGGAGAAAGCACCACAAAGCCAGTGTTTCGTTTCGCGCACTCAGAGGGACAGCACAGTCTGTGAGCCCTGCCCTGTGGTTCTCAAAGCGTGGGCCTGGGCCACACCCGTCAGCGACACCTTCAAACTTGCTAGAAATGCAGAACCTCAGCATCTTCCCAGGCCTGCAGGACTGAGAACTCCGTGCTTTAATAGTCCCCGGTGATCCCGACACACGCTCAAGTCTGAGAACCAGTATATGTCCTAGCTGAGTCTTTCCTTAGGCTGGGTAACCTCTTCCTTGAGATAGATAACACCATCTTCCTAGGATGAGTGATGGAGCTGGTAGAGGTAGCGAGTAGAGGCATTTCAGACGGTGGGAAGGGTCCTAGATTGTCCTAGTAGATCTCCAAGTGGCCACTAGGTCTCAAGTGACAACAGAAACTTTGCCATGCTGGATGGGCAAACAGAGCAATAGTGTGCCCAGCTGGGTAGGGCAAGCTTGGTGGGTATGAAGGGGTGTGAAAGGCTGCCTGTCACAGAAGGTCTGCTATCACACCACGGCAGTGCACACAGCCCTGGGTCACACATGGAGGGGCCATGCCAGGAGAGGCAGGCACCGCGTAGTGTGACAGTCCACACCATCCTCAGAAGTGCTGCTCTGTGTCAATAGAAGGCCCACCTAGAAAACACTATTCCAGAATGCAAGTAAGGCAAGCCTAAGTAAACCAAGAAGTGCCTGCAGTTATTAACTGCAGAATGGTTTTTAAAACCTGGAAGGTGTTTGTGTGCTCAGTTCAGATCCTACATGGTTGGGCAAAAGTGGGCAAAGTATGACACATAGCTGAGCTGGAAAACAGAAATCTGGGGGAGAAAACAGATTTTCTAGGCACATGTAGGAGAAAAGGAAGAGCAAAATCTGACAGGTAGGTAAGAGAGAACTCTAGGGGCTAAATTGCTGGGGAGTTTCCTACCCACCGTCCCTGGGCCGAGGCCTCTCTCCGCACGGCCTGAGTTGGATCTCTTGAACAAACAGACGACTGTCCAAGGCCTGAGCAGGCCTCCGCTCATCAGTTTCCTTTTGGTTCTCTGCCCTCGCATGCCTCACCTGACTGTCCCCTGTGAATTGTTCAGAGTCACATCTCCACATGCCCACCCCCAGGTACAGCTTCCTGCCTGGTACCTAGGAGCTTGGCTTCTGCCTGTCCCCACCTCTGGCCTGGTCGCACAGGTCAGTCCCCGGCGGGACGCCTGGGCTGCTGACTGTGCGAAGGGAGCAGAGCCCTGGGAGAACGTGCTCAGGAGTCCCCGCAGCACAACACAGCCCGAACCCTGCACCTCTCTGCCCGTGGCAGGACACACTTCACGTGGGAGCTTGCGAAAGGGAGTGGGGGAGGGCGTGGGGCGGCCGGTGTCTGGGGGATGAATTCTTCATGGAGACAGAGGCCCTTTTTTTGGTTTGAAGGGGGCATAAGAGGAATGAACTCAGGACACAGCCAGGCTGTGGCAGCCCCTGGAGGACTCCCACACGTGCAGACACACGACCGCAGGGGCTTTCCACACGGTGCAGGCACCTACCCTGCGAGAGCAGGTACTGCCCTTCTGGGGCTCTCGACTTCTCTGTCAGTCTGCGGGGCTCCATAACAAAATGCCACGGACTGGGCGGCTGAAACAACGGAAATGTATTTCCTCGCGGTTCTGGGGCTGGGAGATCAAGGTGGCAACAGGCGTGGCTTCTCCTGAGGCCCCTCTCCTTGGCCTGCAGACGCCTTTCCTGTGTGCGCGAGCACCTGGCATCTCTGTGTGTCTGAACGTCCTGTTCTCGTGAGGACTCTAGGCGTGTCAGATTAGGGCCCATCCCACCAGCCTCCTTCTAATTCAATCACCTCTTTAAAGGTCCTATGTGGAAATACAGTCACATTTTGAGGTAGTGGGGGTTAGGGCTTCAACACATGAATTTGGGGGGGGGGGACAAAATTCGGCCCGTAACAGTATCTGCGTAAGGAATACTAATGCCCATCGATTTCACTAGTTGAAGGAAGTGATTCAGACGAGAAGGCAGAGATTTGTTACCATAGCAGACCAAGTTAAAAGTACCTCCAGCAAAACTCCAGAAAGGTCTGCCTTGTCCTTTGGTAATAGAAAAGAGTCGCTCCTCGCGCGACTGTTTATCGAGTGCTCTCTGTGCCGAGCATTGTGAAGGCAAAGCCATAAGGCGGAGGGACAGGGCCGCACTGCGACGCAGACACTGTCCGATCTAATCGAGAAGCATTTATCGAGCGGTGTTGGAGGTCAAAGAAGTATCAGACAAACTTGATCCCAGTGCCCAGGGAGCTTGTAATTCTTGGTGGGGAGGCAAGACAAACCCGTATAAAACATCAGGAAAACAGCAGGCGATGTATAACCAAGCTCTAAATTGTGTGGTGGGGACTTCACTTGCTGTTGGAATTCCGAATGCGGGAGATCCATGAGGAGCCTCGGACAGCAGCTAAATCACTCAGGCCAGGACGTTCTTAGCCGGAGCCATCGTTCACGTTGCGGGCTTTCTGCTCAAAACGGCCAAGCCAGTGCGAGAGCCTCAAGCACACAGACCGCACAGGAGCTCCAGAGTTTCAAGTTTCTAACCCCAGGAGGCCACGGTGGGTCTCGCTCTGCTCACCAGGGCCCCAGCCCCACTCTCTCCACTAGCTTCCCACCCCCAAGGGGGACAATCAGGGGGCTCCCAAACCGCCCCCTACCGCCATGCCCGATGGGGCGTCTCAACAGGACGGAGCAAATGAGCTCACCTGCACCTCTCTCCCACCACCTTGCAGGGCCCCTCGGTAACAGGCCAGATGCCCTCGCGTGTGGCACCCGTGGCTGCCTGCTGACTGCACAGGCCATCAGTGGGCAGGATGTGGCAGGGAGGGAAGGGGAGACAGACAGAGAGGACAAAGGTATGGGAACTGGAGACTAGAGTGATCGTCTGGCCTGACACATTTTTGGGGGCCCCCTTTTAGACGAGGGTTCTGTATTGGCCTGTGAGTGTGGCCCACACGGCCACTCTGAGACTGTTCTCACTCCCCGGGTCCCCTGGGGAAGGCTGCAGCCCCCACCCAGGTTTCTCAGGTGTGCAGTGGATGCCTCTGGGTGGAGCCTTCTCTCCTCTGCACCTGAGTCCTTCAGGCAGTGACCTGCCCCAGTGGTGGCCAGAGTGCCCGC
This sequence comes from Varecia variegata, assembly GCA_028533085.1. Taxonomy (NCBI): domain Eukaryota; kingdom Metazoa; phylum Chordata; class Mammalia; order Primates; family Lemuridae; genus Varecia; species Varecia variegata. Next base: position 83,964,357 of record CM052440.1, on the reverse strand, counting down.
ATTTCAAGTGGTATATTGGGAGTCTTAAAAACCTGTCTGAAACAAGCACATCAGAATCAGAATTCACTGTCACTGAGAAAGTAAATGAGGGTCGCTCAGCCCTTTTAGGAGCCACATTTCTTGGGGTGGAGTGGAAATACGTAGCACGAAATAGACCCTCCTAGAACTCCTCAGACAAAGGAACCTAAAGCTGAACATCCTGAGAGGCCTGGCTTTAGCTTGCTACCCCAGGCCAGTACGTGCCACAGCTCCTGGGAGCCCCGGAAGCCTCCGATCTGCCTCTCTCCGGTTCAGTCTCTGTGTGGGCTGAAAACACCTGCGTCCATGTGTCCTGGGGTCTGACGGGGGCTCTCCTTCCAGGCACAGGAGCTCAGGCCTGCACACAGCACTGGTGCCCAGCACAGCATTTTTAGTCACCTGGCTCAGTGGCAGTGGGCTTGGGTTTAACCCTGTCTCCCAGGAAGGAAAAGGAGAAACCGTTTTGTCCAGGTACTAAACGGATAGGTGTGCACTGGAGCAAGAACTCCTAATAATAAATATATTATTACTTGAGGACTAACATTGTGCCAGATGCTTTACATACGCGTCTTCATTTAATCTTCTAGGTATTGTTATCATTCCCACTGTAGAAATGAGGGAACTGAATCTTCAGAAGCTAACTAGCCTAGGGACGTGACTTGGCCAAGATCATGTGGCTAGTCATTGGGGAAGGTGGACTTGACCTCAGGCAACTCCCTGGCCCACATATTAATCACTAGGCTACCTCCTTCCCTTGTAAGCTGAGGTTGTCAATTCTCACTACCATAAGGCTTGGCTCCTTTACAAAACCAAAATCAGGACAGGAGAGAGAGGACTTAGGGATAATATCCTGTCCTTAGACTATAAACCTGCACGCCAATTTTTTAAAGCTTCATTGAGGCATATTTTACATATCATATAATTCATCCATTTAAAACGTACAAGTCAATGATTTTTAGTAAACTTACCAAATTGTGCAACCATTACCTTAAATATGTCTTAGAATATTTTCATTACCCCAATAGGATCCCTCCTACCCTCTTACCTGCAGGTCAAAATAGGAGCCACAAACATTGCACTTGGCCCACCATATTTAAAATGTTTTTTTGAATTTTTTGCTAGTTTTTTTATTTTTTAAGGGACAAGGTCTTGCTCTGTCCCCAGACAGAGCAAGTGAGCTATGATTGTGTACAATGGCACAATCATAGCTCACTGCAACCTCAAACTCCTGGGCTCAAGTGATTCTCCTGGCTCCTGAGTAGCAGGACTACAGGCTCGCGCCACAATGCCCTTTTTTTTATTTATTATTTTTTATTTTGCCTAGACTAGTCTCAAATTTGCTAGCTTTTTTTTAATTTGAAAATTTTTAATTTTTAATTATTGTGGGCACATAATAGTTGTATATCTTTGTAGGGTACAAATGGTGTTTTGATATAGGCATACAATGTGTATTAATCAAATCAGGGTAATTGGGGTGTATCACCTCAGGCATTTATCATTTCTTCATGTTAGGAATATTCCAATTCTACTCTTTTAGTTATTTAGTTATTTTAAAGTATACCCTAACTTATTGTTGATTATAGTCACTTTGTTGTGCTGTAAGATATTGTTCATTCTATCTGACTGTCTAACTATATTTTTGCACCCATTAACCATCCCCACTTTATCGCCCCTCCCCACTACCCTTCCCAGCCTCTAGTAACCATCATTCTACTTTCTGTCTCCATGAGATCAATTGTTTTAATATTTAGCTCCCACATATGAGTGAGAACATGCGAGATTTGTCTGTTTGGCTTATTTCCCTTAACGCATAGTGTTCTCCAGTTACATCCGTGTTGTTGCAAATGGCAGGATTTCATTCTTTTATGGCTATATAATACTCCACTGTGTATATGTACCACAGTTTCTTTATCTATTCATCTGTTGAGGGACACTTAGATGGATTCCAAATCTTGGCTATTGTGAGTAGTGCTACACAGGGGAGTGCAGATAGCTTTTCGATACACCGATTTCTTTGGATATGTACTTAGCAGTGGGATTGCTGGGTACTAACTTTTTAAAATGAGACAATTTCACACAAAATTTAAAATTTTAACTTCTCTTAAAAGAATCAGAAGATTGGGCAAAATAGCACTGTTGTGGCTGCTTTGTTATTGCAAAGCTAATTCCTGGTCCTCACCAAGAAGGAGCTGCTCTTTTTACTGGGGTGACCTCTGAAAACGAAGTCACATGTCTTGTTTGAAAGCTTCATAGTTAGGGTTTATATCTGATGTGGCAAAAGGAAGCTCAGGGTTTGGCAACTCTTTGGCATCAACCTCTCCCTACACACAAAGATGGCATTTCTGGAATCTTGCTTTTTGGTTTACCTCTGCCAGGCTCAATACAGACACACTTCTCCGGGATCTCTCAACAGAGTTGACCGGAGGATGCTTTAGTTACTACAGCTGACATTGTTGGTTTTCCACTAAATTCCTCCTTTGTTTCTTGTTATTTTGTTCAAAGTGGCAATATTTTGGGGGATGGTGGGCCCAGCCCTGGGGAGTAAACTGTGATTGGTGGACCCAAAGGAGACATAGGGGACACTGACATAGGCTGGGGGCTTTTGGAAAAGATTGTCCTCCCTTTTTGCCATCTTTGTTTATTGCCACAATAAGCGGTAACACTTGGCGCTATAGCAGCCACCTTGTGATCGTGAGTGGGAAGCCAAGGGAATTGCAGAGAAGCCGAAAGAGCCCTGACATTGTTGCACTAGGAAATCACCCAAACATCTCCTCTGGACTTCCTGTTATGTGAGACAAGACTGGCCCTTATTGTTTAAGGCTCTTCTAGTTACGCATTCTGTTATTTGAAACCAAAAACATTCTGACTGCAGTGTAACATTTTAATCATGAATGCTGTTGCCAAAACTAAGATGCGTCCCTGGTTTCCAGCATTTGCTGAATTTGTTAACCATACTTTGGGGGTGGGTTTCCATGTATTAAGCTCTATTCAGCCATTTTATGTTGGTGTTTATTTATTTTTAACTCTCAAGAGATGAGCTTTTTTTCATCTTAACTCCAGAGTTTATGTGCAAATGATATGTCCTAAAAACTGTATTACAAAAGGCCATGATGTTAGCCGAGGAGATAAACGACAAATGCAGAGACCTTGCCATAGCAGATGCACCTCCTCCAACAATCCTGGATTAAATTAACAAGCAGGCAAAGAGGGTCACCCTGTAAAACCACAAACTGGCGGCCAGCTCTGAAGACCTAGGAAATGGCTTTGTTTGCTGTCAGCCTCCACCCATAGTCTTGTTTTAATTAGAGAATTAATAGTCCCTACTGTCAGGAAGGCTACAGCTGCTTCCAGCCTCACCCACCCCAACACCTGGGGGATGGTGTTCAGTCCCTCTATTGCTGGGATGCGAAGGGGCAGCCCAAGCGCTGGCCACTGCCCTTCACTGTGCTCGAAGCTTCACTCACTAAATTAGCTTCTGCCCGCCGAGCACCGGCCTGCACCAGTGTCCCCTGCCCGTTACTGCTAATCCCCGGAACAACCCTGTCAAGTAGGAGAACTTGTCCGAGATCGGTCTGTCTCCAAAGTCTGCCCTATTTCCCGACACCAGGCTGCATCGCTGCCACTCGGCTCCAGACAAGGAGACCAGAGCTGTCACCAAGCTCATGGTGGGTCCCTGAGCTGCAGCTCATGCTCTCTTAGCAAGTGCATTCTGGTCTCCAGGGCTCTTGCGCCAGAGTCCTAACCCTGAGCCCACCTCCCAAGGCCCCAGCGGTGAACGGGACCCTTCTGCCTTGGCACACGTCCGGAGATCTGTTACAGGAAGCTGCCGAGCGAACTAGCCCAGGTTTGCCTCCTTCCTGTCTGTCCACCTGGGAGTGGAAGCCTGCCCCAAGCCTCCGCCCGGGAAACAGCCTCCCAACGACAGCCTCCAGTATTAAAATAGAACCAGAGGCAATGTGAGGGTGTCCTCACCCAAAAGTTTTAATCAGAATCTAATAGAGCCTCTTAGAGCTATTAATAAGTTTCAGTTTGCAGAAAATATACAGATAAAGGACAAGTTAAACAACATGACGAGGAAATAATTAGACACATTTATAATATGGAGCATTATAGGAGACAATTGATCTGTCTCTCCAGAGGTCAAAAGGTGAAGGGATTGTTCTAGATTAAAATAGACTTAAGGAAAATAATAAAATGCAATGTGTCATCCTTGATTGGGTCCTGGTTTAAATAAACCAGCTACAAAAGATATTTGGGGGCAAATAGGTAAACTTAAATATGGTCTTGTTATTAGATTGAATTAAATAATTATTTTAACTTTGTTAGTTGTGACAATGGCACTGTGATTATACAGGACAATATCTTCACTTTTGGAGATGAATTTGATGGAGTGAAGTCACCATGTTTATAATTTACTTTAAAATGACTCAGAGAAAGAGAGAGACAAATATGGCAAAATGTTTGCATCTAGGTGGTAAATTACAGAATATTCTTCATAGTATTCTTTCTAATTTTCTGTATGTTTGAAACTTTTCATCATAAAAGCTTTGAAAGCTAGACGGAGACTTAGAGCCAGGGCCTCTGCGTTGCTCAGATTTTGCCCACAGGGTTCCCTCTCCAGGGTTGGCTCCCCTGCTCTTTCAGCCTGGGCCCCCTGAGGTTTGAATGAGCTGAAACTGCTGGGGCCCCTAGAACTAGACCAGCAAACACTGGTTCTGGATCTGGACAACCAAGGCAGAATTCTTAATTGGCATCCTGGCGATGAAGATAAACATCTCTCCCTAAGGGGAGCCCCTGGGAGAGACAGCCCCAGCCAGCACAGCCAGGGCCCTCCTGACATCCCTCCCGGTGTGAAGAGGAACAGAATTAATAGCATAGTAAGATGATTAGCAGCAAGGATGGGCCCAGAAGTTAGAACCATTTATTAGAGTACAAAGTCATTGCTGGCTCTAAGATAAAAAAATGAGAAAAAAGAAAAAAAAAGGATAAAAAATGAGGTTGATATTCCCCAAGTCAATTAATAAACTTAGTATAATTTCCATAAAACACCAGTGAACAACAGAACTTGACAAAATTATTGCATAACTCATACGGAAAAAGAAATGGGCCAAAAATACAGGCTTGAGGAATATTTTGGAAGACTGTAAGTTCCTTGAGAAGAACCACACCTGGCCTGTCTACCTTCCCACCAGAACGCCCACTGCTGTCACAGGGTGTTGCATACAATACGTACTCAAACAATTTTAAAATTGTATCAGGACTCTGTTTTCCTCATTTAACCTGGAGCAAACGTGGAGACTCCGCTAGGCCTTTGGACATCTGACTGCTGAGGCAGACCCCACCCACACTGAAGGATCAGGTTCAGCCACACCAAGCCAGGACACATGAAATTTCCCTGGAATGCCAGAGTTAGCCTTGGAGTTGAGTAGACAGGGATTCAAATATTGGCTCCACCAAAAACTAATTGATAAACTTTGTCATCTAAAAATGGAGATTTTAATAGTACCTTCCTCATAAGAGAATCCTATAAGAAAACACACATAACACATCTGCCAAAATGTATGGTACATACAGTAGGCACCCAATAAACAATGGCTGGTGTTATTTTTGTTATGATTACCACTGGAGTTGACAAAACCCTTCTAAGTACAACCTACCAGAATAAATTCCTCATGGCCAGTTTCGTAGGTAAGTTCCGGTTAGCCAATAGGCCAGTCAACTCTGCTAGGATTGGGACTAAGTCACACACATGTCTGTATTCCTCTAGGTCCAGCAACGCCAGTCCCAGAGTAAGTGCTCAGAAAAGCATCTGGTCAATTGACTGGACTCAGCTGAAGCCCACGACCTTCCATAAAGCGGGGCTTGGGGCCTCCCCAGGAGAGAGGAGGTAGACAGCCACTAACCCCAAAGGAACCTGCATGGAAAGTGCTCAGGAAGATGGTGCACTGGCTCTTCTGCCCTTCAGGACCCCTGGCCTGCAAGAGGCAGACTTCCGGAGCTTCCCGGGATGGAAGTTTCACTGGGGCTGCAGCCAGAGCGTCTAGACGTAGGGAAAAGACAGGCAGTAATTCAAGCTGGCTGTGTGACCAACCACCCCTAAGGGGTGACTTTATTGGGCTACCTTGTCTCTGGAGAAGGAAATGGGCTATAGTCAAAGAGATTAGCATTCTAAAAGCAAGAGAATTCGTAAAGTAGAAAAGGACCTTGAGATCAGAGCCTGCATTTTACACAGGAGGGCGCTGACTGGGCAAGTGCCTGGCCCTGGGCCACCTAACTTGTCAGTGGCTAAGCAGGTGAAACCTGGGAACCGAGCTTTCTGATTCCCCCGCTGCTCTGTCCACTGCTCCAGCCAACCTCTTCTGGGACACAATCCTGCACGGGGCAGACAGTGTCACTACTCATCCCCCCAACCTCTCCCTCGATCCTCCAGCCTTTCCCTCTTCCCTCCTGCCAGGCACCGTGCAGTTGGGAGGGCGGAGTGCTCAGAGAGCAGAAGCTGGGACTTGGGGTCCTCCCGAGGTGTTGTAGGGGGTTTCGGCTGCTTGACGGAGCAGGCAGGCGTCTGCAAAAGGCATCTACATTTCTCACACTGTCCCTAACCGCCAGGCCCAGTGCCAGGCGGCAGCCTCTTTGTCAACATAGAGGCCGTGCCTTTGTAACCAGAGGGAGGCAGAAAACACACCCTGGCAACACAGACTGGCCTCCGGGGAAGGAGGGAGAGGGAATGGTCTGCAGAAGTTCCAGCAAATGTTCTCATTTAAACAAACAAACAACAAGAAGAAAATAACAAGCTGGCAAGAGAGCCAAGGGAGACAGCAAGCAAACTCTCGAAGCGCTGTAATGAAGCGTAACTGCCTTCCAGATTCTGGTGTGCTGGGAGGGGTGGGGTGTTTATTAACCTGGTCAAAGACATCGGGCAAATTGAGCTGCATCCCAGCCTCGCCTCCAAACAACTTAGCCTGCAAGTGAGACCCTAGCACTGGGGCGTGAAGGGGACTGAGAAATAACCCTGCACAGGTCTTGGGCCCTTGGAGAGGGGAGTCCAAACTGGGCCTCCGTGAAAGGAGGCACTGGGGAGAACCCAGCACCCCTTAAGGGTGGTTGGTCACACAGCCAGCTAGGGCAGGCCTGGGGGTGGCTATTCTGTCCCTATCTGGGACAATTTCCACCCATTTGGTCCAGGCTGATACCAAGGCTAGGAGCTGGCTGGTTTGGTCCCCAGGACTGCACCAATTCACGTGTGAGAATACACCAGACCAAGGCCCAGGAATATTTACATGAGTTTGTGCCAGTATTAACCCCGGGGGGAGGGGGGATGCCTACCCAGTCAGAAGCCCTGTGCCAGGCGAGGAGGGCATTGCCGGGGGTGTTGCATGGCAGAAACTAGCATATGGGCCCCAAAGAAACCTTTCTGGGTAGGGGGAGGGAGGGCGGTACCCATGTGAATCACTCTCTGGTGGTTTTGCTTTGGTTTCAGAACCTGTGGCTAAGGCAGAAGGACCAATAGGGCCCCTGGCCGCATTGCTTTTTCTCCTCCCAGCTGCTTCAGTCTCTCTCAAGCCTCCTGGACACAAAACAGCTGAGCAGATAAACAAGTCACCACCTGCT
>CM052440.1:83940280-83956631 GCA_028533085.1 Varecia variegata | reverse complement strand
GTGTACCAAGCCCTGGGCTCTCCCTCCTCCCGGGGCCATTTCAAACAAAACAGTTGTGCTTTCTGAAAGTAAGACATGGAGCTCTGGAGTCCCCAGGGAAAACGGGTTTATGGCATCCGCCAGCCCTGGAGCCAGTGTGTGTCTGGCCCCTTGGCCCACAGCCCCATTGCCAGGCCCAGGAGAACTGGAAGGAAGGGGTTAATCTGGGCAGAAGAAGCAGGAGGGGCCAGCGCCATTCCTGACTGCAGGGGAGGCCAGCCCTGGGATGGAGGGCAGCAGGAAGCAGCCCAGAGAGGCCAGGGGCCAAGGCCCAGTTTAAACCCTGAATGGAGGCCACCTTTCTCGTAGCTGGCGTGTGCGCACAAGCCCCCGGCCTCCCGCAGGCTAGCGTGCACGTGGTGTGCTCTTATTACCGAAGTAGAGGTTGTCACAACAGACTCTGGCGTTGGTAGCCTGAAGCCCTGAGTAGTGCTGCTTAATAAGTCCCCAGCGCCAATGGCAGGCAGTACCCAAGGCCCCGGTTGGTGGGGAGACAGGAGAGGAACCCCAGAGTGCTTCCTCCCAGGGAAGGGTGCTGTGTGCCACGAGGTGGGTGGTGGCGATCCCCCAGAGCTTTTCTTGGCAGTTTAGAGTTTAACTCTGGGTTGTATTGGCTCACTGGGCAGGGAGCATGAGGACACTGCAAGGCACAGGCACTGGGCCAGCCTCTGTCTTCACCCCAAGCTGCCGGATTTCCCCAGAACTCTGTCTCTACTGTTGTGTGGACAAGGCAGTGGATGCATTTGGTGTTTGCCAGAAACAAACATGCCTTTCCTTTGCCGAGTGTCTCCTATCTGTCTGCACAGCCTGACGCTCTGAGGCTGTTTTGTACGGAAAGCAGCAGCAGCACCGGACTGGATGGCCTGGAGCTTGGTGTGAAACAGTTAATGCCTGTGTGACTGTGGGCAAGTTACTTAACGTCTCTGAACCTCGGTTTTCTCATCAGGATAATGGAAATAATATCTACCACTTAAGTTAAACTACTCTTCTATTTTTCAGGCGAAGTTAAGTGACCAGGCAACGTTAGTATGAGGTACAGAAAGCACCCCGCATTCTGCTGGGGCTCCACTTGGTGCTCAATGCAATAGTTTCCCTTTTTTTGGTATTCTGTGGGAGACACAATGGAAACACCAAGGGCTAGTGGAAGTGGCAGGAGGAAAGGGCGCCCAAAACACAGTGGCTCTGAAGACCCACTGGACAGAGGCAGGAAGGACACCAGAGGGAACTCCTCCTCCAGGAGGAAGTCAGTGGACCTGGAGTCCTTCCCTACTCACTGAGCAGTTTCTCCTCCTGGCACTGTGACATTCTGGGACAGCTATTTCTTTACTGTGAGGAGTGTCCTGGGTACCACAGCATGTTTAGCAGCACCCCTGGCCTCTACCCTCTGGGCACCGGTAGCACCCCTCCCCCGAGTTATGATCACCAAAATGTCTCCAAACACTGACAAATGTCCCCTGCGGGGTGGGGGGCAGACTCTCCCAGCTGCGAGCCAAGGCTACGTTTATGGTAGGGCGTCACTGAAGGTCAGGGGACCAATGTTCACCAATACCTTTCTCTTAAGAGAGAGGTTTCCAAATGCCTAAGAATGAAGATTTGGAGACGGAGAAGGGGACAAATGGCTACCTGGGAAGTGTGGTATCTGGGGAGGATGAGGGAGGGGTGCCTGCTGTTGAACAGGCTGGCAGCAGAGCCACAGCCAGTGCCCCCCAGCGATGCCCCCCAAGGGGCACTGCCTTGGTAGAAGTTTCCCAATCTATACTTTTGTCTCACCTCATTTGCAGAATTGAGGCCCATTTTTTTTTTTTTTTTGAGACAGAATCTCACTCTGTCGCCCAGGTTAGAATGTGGGTTAGAGTGCCGTGGCACGGTGTCATCATAGCTCACAGCAACCTCAGACTCCTAGGCTCAAGTGATCCTCCTGCCTCAGCCTCCTAAATAACTGGCACTACAGGTGCACCACCATGCCTGGCTAATTTTTTTTCTACTTTTAGTGGAGACAGGGTCTCCCTTTTGCTCAGGCTGGCCTCAAATGCCTGACCTCAAACGATCCTCCAGCCTCAGCCTCCCAGAGTGCTGGGATTACAGGTGTGAGCCACCGCGCCCCACCTTGAGGTCAGTTTCTGAATCAAACTGGAAAGCAATTTAAGGTGGTGGGAGTGTTGTATGAAAGGAAAGAAGGTTAGCACTCCCCTTGACAAGGATGGAAGAGGCTCTCGGGCCTGTACAACACGCATATGGTTAAGGCATTGCCACCTACTTTGTGGCATCTAACCACCATTTTTGTACTACTCAGCTATAAGAAACAATGGTGATCTAGCACCTCTTGTATTTTCCTGGAAAGAGGTGGAACCCATTCTACTAAGTGAAGTATCCCAAGAATGGAAAAATAAGCACCACATGTACTCACCAGCAAATTGGTTTCACTGATCATCACCTAAGAGCACATTTAGGAATAACATTGATCGGGTGTCGGGCAGATGTGGGTTGGGGAGGGGATGGGTGTATACATACATAATGAGTGCGATGCGTACTGTCTAGGGGATGGACACGCTTGAAGCTCTGACTCAGGGGGGGTGGAGGGGCAAGGGCAATATACATAACCTAAACTTTTGTACCCCCACAATATGCTGAAATTAAAAAAAAAAAAGATTAGGCACATTAACATATCTAAAGAAACAACATGTCCCCTTGAAGGGCAGAAGCTTAGAAAAAGAAGCTCTACTGGGAAAACTGGGCCTTGTGTTTTAAAGAACTGTCCAAGAGAAATGATGCTGTGACATGGGCCAGCAACATGTTGCCCAAGAAGCAGGTACGCCCCACACTGGAGATGGATCTTTGGGTTATTATAACTTAATTACCTGGGTGGGCAGGCCTACCCAAAGAGGTGATTCAGTGAACTCCGTTGCTCTGATTTCATACTCGTCAAGCTATCTTATTTAAAAACTTCGCTTCCCATTCAGGTGATGAATACACCCAAAACCCAGATTTCACCACTATACAGTAGATACATGTAACAGAATTCAACTTACCCCCTAAATCTATTAAAATAAAAAATAATTATTTGGCTTCCCAATTAAAAAAAAAAAAGGTGGTGGGAGTCACCTATCCCTGTCCTAGCTGTCACTAATGAGCTGCAAGACCTTAGCTGAGCCGTTTGGTCTTTCTGCAATTGTTTCTTGGGCTGTGAAATGTGGGGGCTGCAGTCACCCAGTTCTATGGTACCTTTCAGCTGTAAATTCTAAAGCCTGTGATTAAACCGCCTGGGTGGTTGTAAGTTCCATCTTACTGCGTGGAAAGCCAGCAGCAGAATGCTCCACATGTCTTTGTGAAGAAGGACTGTTGCTGAGAAATACTTCCTGAGTTCCTATTGTATGCAAAGCAGTATTCTTTTTCCCTTTCCTTCAAGGGCTCACAATCTAGTAAAAGAGATAAAAATAATTCCAATAAAAGACCATTCCTCTCTGATGGCTTCAAAGTCAGGCAGATCTGAGTATGAAGGCTAGCTCCAACACTGTGAGCAATCTGGGTTATTTGGGTCACTTAATCTCAGTTTCTCCATCTGTAAAATGGGTATAATAATAGCAACTATGTCAGGGGGTCATTTTAAGAATCAAATGAGATGATACAGGTAAGACAATTAACATGGTGCTTGACACATCATGTTGCATGTTGCATGAAGTGCAAAATGATTGTCAGCAGCAAATATCTATAGAACGCTCTGCAGCAGGCACTGTGCCAGGCCCTGGGCTAATGGAGATGAGGGACAGGATTCCTGCTCTGGGGAAGACCACCAGCTGCGGGGGAAGAAGCAAGGAACAACTACAGTGCCCCGAGAGGCCGTGACAGAGCCAGGCAGGAGAGGCATGGACACAGGGAAGGCAGCTGGTCCTGACACAGGGTCAAGGCAGGCATCTCAGGTCAGAGAGGAGCTACGACTGGGCTGATGCTTGAAGAGTGGCCAGTGCTATTTGCCACAGTGAGGAGACAGAGCAGTGCCAGGAGGGAACGCATCCGTGAACAGGCCAAACCCTGAGCACCTCTGCAGAACTGAGTTCCCTCAACAAGGCCAAGTGAGGAGAAGTGAGCCCGAACGCTGGTTTCAGTAAAAAGGGATCCGCACAAGAAAATGCCTCCTTTTTATTAGACACACTAGTTCTCTTTTTGACCTAATCACTAGGAAGCTCAGAGCCAGTTTTTAGGCTCAAATGTTGCAGCACTTCCTTGAATCCAGATTTTCTGGTGTAATTATTTTCTTGCCCAGGCTTCCTTCACAGCTTGGACCTCAGCCTTTAATCTGCGGTTTATGGTCCTTGTGCCATTAGTTATAAACTGCCTTGAATCTTTTTTGAATACATTGAATACAGATGGTGTTTGAATGAATGAATGAATGAATGAACTGTAAAACGCAGACATGTACAGAAAAGAATGAACTCAGACCCTTGGGGTAAGCCACACCGGGCAGCAGCACAGTCTGTCTTGCTCGTGACAGTCCCGGACACTGCGGGCGCTCAGTGTAGCTGCTGACTCAGAGGACAGTGAGGACCGTTTCACCAGAGTACACCAGGACTGACCTCCAGCCACTCCCTGGCTGCATCACGCACTCTGGCTCTTCACTGGACTTCTCTGTACACTGTTCACTAATTGTTTTGGCTGAAAGCCTTGTTGCTCCAGCCAGATGGCAAACTATCCCTCAAGGACAGACACTTTGTCATACATGCCTGTGTCCTCTAGAATTGCACCTACACAGCGCTGGTCACAAAGCAGCCTCCCCAAATTTCTGTGGCTTTAGTCAAATAAGCACCTGCAATTCCTTGCAATTGAACAAAGATGAACCACCCTACCCAGTTCAAGTCAGGCTAGAATCGTTTCCGCTCTGATCATACATTCGACCATGGAGTGGCATCGCTTTCATTCATCCTGGTAGTCAATGAATATCTGCTGAATGAAAGGAGGAAAGAACTGCTTCCTATTGGCCCAGCTTGAAGGTCTTTGCGCACAGTTTTCTCAGCAGCATTATCTGGCCCCTTTACACAAAAGGCAGGGAGGGGAGGAGGAGCACGCAGCCTCCCAGGGAAGGGGCAGAGGTTCCCAGTGAGCAGAGCTGGAAGGGCAGGCAGGTCTCTGGAAGCTGCCGCCAGCCGCAGCCAAAGCTGCGCTCCCCATTGGATGGACCGGCCACTTACCGGGAGTCGGGCTCAGGCCAAGGACTGGCCGGGTGACACTCACAGTACTCATGGTGTCCTGGGATCCAAGTGGCCTCTCACATACTCTCTCCCTTCCTGCTTCCTTCTTTCTCTTTCTCTCTCTCCGCCTTTCTCTCTATTCCTCTCTCAGTGAAAGGACTCCCTTGACAAGAGTATCAGGTTTCAGTTGTCTGTGTCCTGGGAAATTACAAGATCTTTTCCCCTCTTTCTAACCAGGATTGATTACACATGCAGAGCGAGTGGCTGCCCTGGCCTGCCCACCCAGCCAGAAGGTGGGCAGGGTCACAGATCGAAGCTTCCAGGCCTGCTCTCTTCCTTCTTGGTATGATCTGCTCAAGTATGAACTCCAGGGACCCTCCCCCAAGAATTTGGCTGTCCTTGCCGAGGTGGGCAGCTCAGGCGTGCCCTCTCTGGGTCGGGTGTCTGGCTGCCAGATCTGCTTCCACTCCAGGACACCTACATCCAGAGGGAAAAAGGGGAAACACCAGGTTATTTGTGATCAGATATTCTGTTGTTTAGACAGAGAAACAGGAGGCCCAGAGAGTAGGTGGGATTGAGAACAGCCAGGGGAAAGAGCGAAGGGCAGAGGAGAAATGATCAGAGGGACAGGAGGAACCCCGTGAATTCCCTTCTGCTCTGGTTCCAGCCACCGAGAGTGCAATGGAGGAAAGCGAGTGCTGAGGACTTGCCCCAGAGAGGTCGGATTTAGAAAATTTGAAAAGATTCAATATTGGTGACAGCAGTGTGGAGACTGAGCCGCCCATCACCAGTGATAAGCATTCAGTAGCTACGCCTCTGCTTTACAGGGTAATTGCAGCCAAGTGGTTCCTGGGTGTTGCTAATTTGAAAGGCCTGCAACACAGGGGCCGGTCCTGGCCTCCGTCAGCACCCACAGACAAGCGGAGGTTGGTTGCTAACACAATGGAGACTGGGCATCACCAATGCCCTCACTTTCAGGCGGGAAAACCACAGCTGAGAGGCCACCTGATCCCCCAGGTTCACTCAGGACTTGGGGATGGATGGCTCAGAGCCCGGCCTCGCCCTGCTCCACCCACAGGCCACGAGGCTCCCTGGCCAACTAAGCAAGGAGTGCAGAGCGCAAAGTGATCTAAAAACAAAAACAGATGCACAGGTACAAAAGCAGGAGAATTGGGGGGTGGAGGCTGTGGCTGTGGGGTGGGGGCAGGGTTTGAGTTCCAGGTGGGCAGGTAATGGATGACTTTTGGCTCCTGAGTATTCTTGAAAGGGCAGACCCTGGAGTCCAGAGCTCCCGGTGCCAGCCTTCCCCTCCCCCACCCACGCCTGGCTGCTGCGGCACCTGATATTTTCCAGGGCACAATATTTAGCACCTTCAAAGGAGGGCTGAAGGGGAGTAAGGATAGAGCATCTGGCTCAGATTTCCCAACTCCGCACTGGACAAAGTCTTAGGAGCTGCGAGCTGTGCACAGTCCCATCGTTCAGATGAAACATAAAACCCAGGCCTCGGGAGTCACACCTGGTCGCCAAGGACACCCCATCCTGAGGCTAAGCTAAGGGCATTAGCCTGGGTGGCTTGTGACTGCTCTGCAGCTCGGATCAGTCCTTCTGCAGACACAGAGCTCGCCCCCACCTGTCACCTCCGGGACCCTCCAGCCAGGCCCCCTTCAGACACAAAATTCCCTGTGCTTACCTTCGGGCTCACTCTGCTGAGGAAACAGCATGCAGCTTCCCAGGGTTATGAGAAATAACTTTCCTAGGAATGTCACCAGCTGCAGACGCCCCTGTCATAAACTGTCCCAGCTTTAAGCCGCCTAGGGCTTTTATCCCCTCCTCTTAGCTACTCATTACCCAGCTTAATTAGGCCAGGAAATGCTCTCGCAGAGGACACTCTCGGCAGGAGGCGAGACTGGAGGAGAGGTTCTCAGCAGCTCCACTTCCTGGGGCTGGAGCTGGGGGCTGGGGAGGCCAGCGATGGCAGGCTGCGGCCTCCGCGAACAGCTGCCGGGAAAGAGGCAGAGACGTGCACATTTGCTCCCAGGCCCTCCTGGGAGCTGAGGGCTGCACTTGTTTACGGGAACAGCACTGGATCTGAAGGCTTGGAAGTCCCTGCCCACCCTCTCCAGGCCCATCTCAATACGCCAGCTTCGCCACCCTGCCCCCACCCTTTCCTGGGAGGAGGTTGCACCCTCAGTAAGCACTCAGTATTTCAGCCTGACCCTGACTCCGTAACAGCCAAATACACGGCCGAGATGACTCCCGCTCTCAGCCAGCCCTGACCTTCACCCTAGACTGCTCTGGTCACGCGAGTGTGTGTGTGGGGGTGGGGTGAGGGTTGGGGGGGCGTGTGCTGGGCCCCCCAGAAAAGCAGTAGTGCCAAGGTTCTCCCTGAGCTGGGATGCGGGAGTGGGTTTGCCTGCTGTAAAGCTGGGTGTGCTTCACCCTTTTGTGCAACTTTCTGCTACCGCGGTATTGGAAGGAGCAGCACGTCCAGGGGTGAACAGAACGGGATTGATGTCAGACAGCTGGAGTCTGAGTCTGGCTCTGCCAGTGGGTATTCTGTGACATTCGACATACTCTTTCATTTTTCTGCACCTCCGTTTCCTTAGCAGCAAAAATGGGGATAGTAACATCCACCTCTTGCAAGGCTGAGATGATCTACTTACCGTCCTTAAGGCAGAAACAGGCGTCAGGGGTCTCAGGGCGGGCTCAGGATGCTGGTTCGGAAGGATTGGCTGCTCTTTGAGGGAAGGTTTAGAAAGGAGGAAACAAATATTAATGAGCTCCATTCATACTCACATTATTCTACTTAGTCATCAGATATTCTGTGGAGACTTCGGGATGTAAATGAGTAAAGTGAGGCTCAGAGAGGGTGGGTGGTGGCTGGTGAGTGGCAGAGCAGACCCTGTGGCAGGGCTACCCTCACAGCCTGGAAACGTCAGAGTGACACCAGCCCAGAGCGCGGAGGGCCACCTGACCCTCAGCAGCCACACCACCGGAGGATCATCGCCCTCCCAGAGGGGACTGAGAGGGCTTAGAGTCAGATGCTATCCAGGAGTGACTGTCTGGAGTGGGGTCTCGTCCCGGAAGCACGCCTCCACTGACCTTTCAGTCCTGGAGCTATTTGGTTCAATCTTCGCCAGTTTGTGGTTTTATGCCTTGTCTCTTCCATTGTGTTAATGTTTTCTAAGAAAATTTCTTCCTTCCTTTCTTCCTTTTGAGACAAATGTGCCCTGGGTAGAGTGTAGTGGTGTCATCGTAGCTCAAGCAGTCCTCTTGCCTCAACCTCCTGAGCATCTGGGGCTACGTTGCCCAGGCTGGTTTCGAACTCCCGGCCTCAAGTGATCCTCCCGCCTTGGCCTCCCAATGTGCTAGCATTACAGGCGTAAGCCACTGTGCCTGGCTGAGAAAATGTACATCTCTTGAAAAGTGACCTCGCCTATAGCAAGACAAAAGTGATTCGTGGTTCTCAGATATCCAACAGTACTATGATTTGAAGTTTTATAAATAACTTTGAAAAGTGCTTTCCCATTATATCAAGAAAAAATAAAATGCCATCTGGCAGTGGTCAGGGGATTGGGGAGTACAGGGGCACCTCCAATTCCGTCCAGGGGAAGGTAGTCCATTTACCCAGCCTCTCCCCAGGTCTAGGTGCTCCTGGGCCTGGGCTCCCCCAAAATCTGCATCTTTTCTTGACCCACACAAAGAGTCCATACCCCTGCCTCCCCAAACTCCTGTCCTTTGGTTTCAGGGTCCCACTAGTCATGGCACTCTTAGACTTGCTCGGCTGGCTGGTAAAGTGCTTCTCATTCGAAATACAGAAAATCAAAGTAAGTTCCTCTCTGAGCAGCCAGAGGCATAAGAAACCTTGGAGTCCTAAGGCTTGGTGGTCTCCAGCTGTGTCACTCTCGGCTTGTGACCTGAGGTGAGTGAAGTCAGGGAAAGAAGAAAATCAGCAGCCTCGCAGTTGCCAGAGAGGCCCAGGCAGCACGTCCTTCCCAGTGGCCCCAGCAGGCCTTGGTGGGCTTCGAGGTCAGATGTCCCTAACCCGGAGCTGTCAGAGCCCAGGTCTGTCTGAAGGAAGGCCAGGCAGTGTGGGTGCAGGTGGGGGCTCCCGGGGCTGGGCATGAGGCGTGAGGGACGGTGGGGCGTGTAGGCTCACACCCTCACCCCCACATTCTATGGCAAAGATGCCCCGAGCTGTAACAGAAGGGTGAGGCCAATGTGTAGCCTCTGAAACTCACAGAAACTTTCCTCTCAACACCTGGGGGGGCCTTTTAGGCCATCTCCCCATCTCCATTAGATCTGCAGGCCCCTCCCTTCTTTCTACCCACCGGGAGGCGTCATCTCCTCTGGTGGACGCCCACGCAGAGGCAGCCTTGGAGATGCGGCCTCCACCCTGAGGAGCTTGGGGGCAAACATCTGCTCTCTGCCTTTGTTCCCCTTATTCAGTGGGGGGGAGGGACCGGTGGCGCCCTCCAGCCCCCCTGGCTCAGCTGAATCACACACCCAAACAACAGTTTGGCAAATCCTCCTCCAAAATAACTGGGAAAAGCTGAAAACTCCTCTTGGCCTATGAGCGGGATTTTCAGGGTGTCATTCCCACGCTGCGTGGGTCGGGCAGGAGGAGTGACATCCGCCCTCCTTGGCAACACCCCTCCTTTGTTCTCTGGCTCCCTAGTGCCTGGCCAGGCACTTGGCAGACCGTACAGTCGCCTGCGCCCTGCCATCCCCGAGGGGCCTGCCCCTGTGCCCCTTCTAACCACCCAGGCTGCAGCACTGCCCCAGCCCTGGGCGTGGGCGGCCTCGACCTCACCAAACAGCTGAAGGCCTGGCCAGGGGGCTGAATCACACCTTCTCCAGGGCTGGGCTGGGGCTCAAGTGCTCACCTGCTGACCTGCTTAGGAAATGCAGGGCAGGGTTTTGTTTCAACACCTTCCTGGCAATCCCACCCACTTAACACCAAGTTTTCAATGCCAGGTTTGGGACAGGGAATCTCAGTGAAGCCTGCACTAGCTTCCGCAGTTCTGCACTCTGGAAATGTCTGCTGAGCAACTGCTCGCTGTGGGGTTGGGGTGCAGGGGTAACTAAATCAGATGGGGCGGCCCCTGCTCTGGCACACCCAGGGAGGTGCTGCAAACCCACACACGGCGTGACAGGTGACAGTCAGGGGTACATGAAGAAAAGGGTCAGGGTTTGATGAAAATGAGTCAAATGAGGAGCAAAGGGAAGGAGATTTGAGGGGGTCAGGGAAGGCCTCTGGGAGGAAGTGCCATTTAAGCTGAGAGGAACAGAAATTAGCCAGGACTGCACCATCTTCCGGGTGGCTGTCAGAGGTAAAGCGCGAAGACAGCAGGAGCCGACATGCTCAAGCAGGCTCTAGCTCGGTTCTCCCTCAGATCTGTCCGCAAATGTTCTGTGTGGCCTGGCAGCAGCCCTCCCTTTCCCAAGGCTGAGAGGGGCACGAGCCTCACAAGTGCTGAGACCCCCAGTCAAGATCCAGCGTATTGTTATTATCAGTGGCAGCATGTTCTTTCTCATTTCTACCCACGCCAGGGCAGGGAGAGCCTTCTTAGAGGACAGGACACCTGCTCTCTTCCCAGACTTAGCCGGACACTCCCTCCTCCAGATTCCCACCCACACTTCCGGGCACCCTCTTTCCCTCCTTGCAGACGATCTTGCAGGTTTGAGGTTTGACGCCTATTTCTGCTGTCTCACTCTTTTGCCCCATCCCAGCCCAGGACCACTGTCAACAGTTCAGTGTGCATCTCCCACGTGTCAACTCAGACACATACACATACCAAGTAGAACCATACCTTGGTTCTATGATTGATTTTTCTTTTTCTTTTTTTTTTTTTTGTGACAGAGTCTCACTCTGTTGCCTGGGGCAAGTGCTGTGGCATCAGCCTAGCTCACAGCAACCTCAAACTCCTGGACTTAAGCAATCCTCCTGTGTCAGCCTCCCGAGTCGCTGGGACTACAGGTGCACACCACCATGCCCGGTTAATTTTTCTATTTTTAGTAGAGACGGGGTCTCACTCTTGCTCAGGCTGGTCTCGAACTCCTGAGCTCAAGCATCCTTCCACCTCGACTTCCCAGAGTGCTAGTATTACAGGCGTGAGCTACCGTGCCCGGCCCTATGATTTCTTTTAACCAAATAATTTGTCTTCCAGTATATGGGGCTATCTCTTTGTTCTAACCTGCTTCGTGATATTACTTAGTCTGGAAATCATGATTTATTTAATTACTTCCTTATTGATGGATGTTTTGGGGTCCCCTCCACCTTTTTCTTTTTTTCTTTTTTGCTATTATACCTTGGGTGACTTTTTTATAAGGTGAACTTAACGTGAGTTGGATTTCTTCCTCATTCTTTTTTTTCATTTATTTGAAGTCTTGGCCCATTTGCCCCTGAGCTGGACCCCCTCATGCTCTGACAGCCTCGGCCCCCTGCCCAACCCTCCTTCCTGGTCCCATCCTGGTGCAACACGGTGATGAGTCACTGCCCTCTGTGTCCCCTGACACCCTCCCTTGTGCAGGTGGCAGGCTGGGCTGACCACTTCAAGGCTGGAACTCGATTGCCGCCCTCCCCCACCCTCCCAGCTCTCCTTTCCCTCTGCAGCCCTTGGGACAAACAGCTTGCTAGGGCATGAGTGAGTCACCTCTTAGGGGAGGCCCCTCCAGCCTGCTCTTCCCTGGCAGGCTGCTCTCTGTGACCATCCACTTCTGTCAACGCTTTCTCTTGTCTGTTCCGATCTTATTTGTCCATTTATACTTTTTCTTTGTCTGCTTTGAACCTTGCTTTCTGAGGGATTTTCTAGTGCCGCCTCCAGCCTGGAGCCCTCCATGCTCGCTGTTCTCTTCCGGTTCTTTCTTTCCGTCCCCAGCTCTAGGCTTTGTGTTCCAGCGCCCCCCCCTGCCCCCGCCACACACGCACACAGGTTCTGCAGCCCTCAGCCAGTGCCCAGAGCTCTCCAGTCCAACAGCCTCTCCTCTTACTAATCTCTTTTCCCAACGCTGTCTTCCGTGGCCAGCCAGGTCTGCACAGGCGAAGTGAAGAAGGTTGGCAATTGCCTAATGAGTCCTCACAATGCAGACAGCCAATTAAAATATCCTTGACACAGAGGATCCCCTTCACTCTGTTGAAAGCTGAGCTCCAATGAGGTCTGCCCTTCACAAAATCTGTCACACCACCTAGACTATTGGGGTGACAAAAACTGATGTTTATCTCACTAGCAAGTGAGAATTTCAGCAACCTCTGGCTGCCATCCCCTAAAATAAAAGATAGTTAAATACACCCACAAACAAATAAGCAAAATAAAAAACACACCAAAAAAAAAAAAAACAAAAAAACCCCACTCTCTTAGAATTGGTGTATAATTGTGAACTGAAATTCATCCCTAAAATAGGAATTCCTATGGAAAGTGCCATTTGCATGGCAACTTAAGTCCCAGCACCTATAAAAATAGGTGTATCCTTTTGCAAAACACAGAGCAGAACTGAGTACAGTAGCTTTTGTAACTTCAAAGGCCTGGACATTCTGCCCTCTTGCCTTGTTCAAAGACTCAAATAGAGAAATTCTAGGGAATAAAAACACAATTAACAAGCACTAGTTAGGTGTTCAGAGTGGTTAAAGATAGAAGCCACATCTCTGACCACAACATATTTGCTTTCTTTTCTTTTCTTTCTTTTTTTTTTTTTTTTGTTTGAGACAGGGTCTTGCTTTTGTCGCCCCAGCTAGAGTGCAGTGGTGTCATCACAGTTCACCGCAACCTCCAACTCCTGGGCTCAAGCGATCCTCCTAAGTAACTTGGGACGACAAGCACCACCACCCTTTAAACCCCAAGGAGGTGCCTTTCTAAATGTGCGCTTTGATTTCGTGGATGTAGAGACCTAAGCTTTGGTCCCAGGCACCAGCTCCACCCTCTCCTTAGCCGTGTCTTCAGGTGGTGCCTCAGTCTCCTCACCTATCCAACCAGGAACAGGATACCCACCTCCCAGGGTTGTGCTAAGACATAACTAAGATACCCTATTTGTAAAATTGCCCAAAAATGAAACACAGGAAGTCCCTGATGGGTTCTAATGTGACTAAAATTACCAGTGCATTCCATTTGTTGAATTATGCAAGAAATACTCATAGATACGGGGGACAGATTTAAGCTTATGAAATCAATTAAGGAAAATATCACAAAACACTAAATTTTCCATGTTAAAGAAAGATTTCAGTAAACTTTCAAAATGCCTTCTTCATATTTCTCACTTGTAAAGAACAAGGTCTGGGACTTACCTGGTCTCACAGATCTTCGGGTCTAGCAAGAAAACCCAAGGCGAGGAAACCAGCCAGGCACATCCACACAGAGACTCCTTTGGGAGCATCACCCGGACAGCAAGGATGTCCCTTCAGACCCCCTGGGCATGGGGACAGGCACCTTTTCCCTGTTTCTCTGCAGGGTCTCTCCTCTGTGGTTCTTGTCTTACTGTGGTGTGAGAAGTCTCTAGGGCACAGTCTCCAGGTGAGGGACAGAACGCGGATGCTGGACTGTCTTGAGCTGGGAGACCCTGGGCAAGTCCCAAAGCCTCTGAGCTCCAGTTTCCTGAAGTATAGAATGAAGATAATAATACCCATCTTGAGGGAAATGTATGAAGAGTAAGTAAGAATATATAACTGAAAACAGTTTATAAATTTTGCAGTACTCTATAAAATAAGCCATTATTATCATCATAGGTGCATTTATTATGCGTTTGACTTAGTTTGAACACAAAGATCCACTCTTTTGACCTTGCGTCCTGCCCCTCCCTCTGCTCTGAGACAGGCACTGAGCACCCCGTCTGTCTGTGGGGCCACTGGGTTTCCGATGGGGCCACCCCTCTGGGCCAGGGCTGCTCTGCCCCAGGCTGCTCTGGCTTTGCTCTGCCTCTCTTCCGCTCTCTTCCCCTCCCGTGCTCTTTTGCCTGGGCCCCATGAAATTTGCTCTGCACTGTCTAGCATGTTTCCTAATGGACCTCTTTCATGGCTTCTCTGGACCCTAATTAAATCATCCCTCCTTCAGAAGCCAGTTTCTCCAAACAGCAGCTTTTTCATTGACGGTTCTCTTGGAGACGGCTCTCTTCTTTTTCTCCTTTGTTTCCTCCAGCAGCTTTGGAGTCTCTCTCCCTTTTGCCTTCGCCTTCTCCCTCCCCTCGAGGTAGTTCTTTCCTCTCCATCTTCAGCTATCATCCATCCTCCAAGGAAACCTTCAAACAACTGCGGTATTGGCATTTCTAACACCCACTTCGAGTTCCAGAACTCTTCTGGGCACACAGTCTAATTCTAGGAGAAAGAAGGGACTGCATTTCCCCAGCAGTCCTTGTCCTCGTGGTTCCAAAGAGAGTCAGCTTTGTTTGGGAGAGAGTGGATGGTGAACCTCCTCCTTCCCCTCTCCTACCGACAGCAGGTAAATAACGCTTCGGTGGAAGTACACGTTTGCGAGTGTTTATAAACACACATAAATGTGAGGAATATGATCAAAAGCTGTTAGCCAGAGAAGCAGAATCTTGCTTGTTGAGAGACGGAGGGAAAAGAGAACAGTATTTGTATCACGACAGTGTAAGTGGAAAGGAAAGTAGATGAAGATGAGGTGAAGGAGAAGGACCAGGAGATGGGAGAAGGAAAAAAGAAAGAAACCTTCTTCAAAGGAATTTTTTTTTTAAAATAAAAATTTGTTTCCATTTTCCATTGAGGTGAAATCCAATATCTGGGTTCAATTCAGTGCTTAGCCTATAAGTTCTTGCTTTTTTCTTTCTCTTTTGTTGTTCTCTTTTGAGGTGTTTTAGGCTGATAGCTGAGTCTAGGTGTAAGGTGTAACGGGATGTGTATTAGCTAACCTTGGACTACTTATTATTGGAAAGATTTCCTTATCATGTCTTAATGTTTCACTTCTTCTCTACTCTCAGCACTATTCTTACAGGATTTATTCTACCCCCATCTATACACAACCGAAGTGATCCAAGTGGCCAGTCCTTAGGAGGCATGCGTGGTCTGAACCACGGTGCAAGAAGGTGGACTCACGTTTGTGCTGTTTCCCCTTTGGACTAATCGGAGCTACTGGCTGAAAACAACAGAACCAACTAATGGCAACTTAGAGGAATTCGCCGAAAGCTGATCTTCAGGAAGACTGGAGAACCAGGCTTGACAATGGGCCCAAACCAAGGCTGGATGGGCACCCAGGACACCAACCAGGCTGCCTCAGGAGCAGTCTGGCTGATAAACCCCGGTGGGCACTGCCTCTAGAGCACACTCACCTTCGCTTCTGTGAATAAACTCTAACCGCCTCTACATCTGTGCCACTCCCTCCAGATTCAGAGGCTTAGGCAGGGGTTTCCCATGGCTAACCTAGGCTGTGTGCCCATGCCACATTCCCCGGGAAGAGGGAGTACTGGTTCAGATAGGGTCCTTCCCCTTCCGGATGCCCTCACTGGGGGAGACTCAAAACAGGATGGGGAGTTGGGGGTGGGTAACCAAAGCCATGACCCAAGTCCACTATAGCCCACCCTTTCATTGCCCGATATCCACATGCAGCCCTCCTCCTATACTTGACACTTCCCAGGAAGACCACCCAGAAGACATACTTCTCTCTGTCCACATTGTCTACGAGCAACCCTGCTGCCCTTGATAACTGGGATCCATGACCCAGCCAACACTCCAACTCCCGCTTTCCTATTTGCCTGATGACACAAGGAGACAAAATACCAGGCCGCTGT
Organism: Varecia variegata; assembly: GCA_028533085.1. Taxonomy (NCBI): domain Eukaryota; kingdom Metazoa; phylum Chordata; class Mammalia; order Primates; family Lemuridae; genus Varecia; species Varecia variegata. The sequence continues at coordinate 83,940,675 of CM052440.1, read as the reverse complement.
ATTAGCTTCCATCTCAGTACGTCTCCTGGTGGAAGCATTTCTCCCTTGGGTACATTGATAAAGCCTCTAAACCGGCAGAGAATAGATTCATGTGGATAGGGAGCAAACACATTTGTGAGCGGGTCATTGGGTGTGATTATGCCCACTTATACCTCTTGCTTCTTAGCTCTGTATTTTGGCTATGGGAGGGACCAAATCATGATTCAAAGCATGTACTATGTCCTGCAACATAGCAGCACACTATCTCTGACAGTCTTGTAATTATGTCTTTGGTAACCCATGCCATGCCAGTGTTCTGTCAGACTTCTGGATAATAGGATACATGACAAGACTATTGGATCTCATGGCAGAAGTCCATTTCCTGTTTCTTCCACTGTAAAGTGATGTTTGTGGGA
>CM052440.1:83916125-83939780 GCA_028533085.1 Varecia variegata | reverse complement strand
CTAATTTTTTTTTATATATATTTTTAGCTGTCCAAATCATTTCTTTCTATTTCTAGTAGAGATAGGGTCTCGCTCTTGCTCAGGCTGGTCTCGAACTCTGGACCTCGGGTGACCCACCCGCCTTGGCCTCCCAGAGTGCTAGGATTACAGGCGTGAGCCACCGCGCCTAGCCTTAATGTTTTCTTAAACCCATGTTTCCAAAATAATGTCAATTGAGCATGTAATGTTATTTTATGTGTGATTTTTTTTTTCCACAGTAAGACTTCAAAATCCATGTGTTTTACATGTACAGCACATCTCAACTTGAACTGGCCATGTTGCCGGTGGCTGGTGACTACTGTACTGGACAACAGGGTTTTAGAGAGTGTCTGTAAGCTTCAAGGTTAATGTCGAAAGTGGCTTCCGGACCACTCCACCCTCCACGGCCTCAGTCGGTGCGGCCGGGGTTGTGCCGAAGCAGGGCTGTGCCTGTCAGGCCACTGTTAGTTCTGAGCTGCTCACGGCCAGGAGGAAGGCCGGCCCGGGTCCTGTGCCCGCCCCCCCCCACCCAGAGACAGAGCCATGACCTCCGGCTGCTCAATCTCCACAAACAAGCACCCACCAAACCTCCTCCCCAGAGGAAAGAAGCAAAGAGAGTCAATGTCTTTCTTCTTGGACCTGCAAAGTCACCGCAAAGTGGAGAGGCTGTTTGCCTCGTGCCTTGGAAGTTCAGTTACAAATGACTTGCAGCTGTGAAATTGTGTTCAGGCTTCCTCTGGTGCCATTGTCTGGGACACCCCTTGTCCTCACCACGGCTGCACCTTATGTACTCGCAGCAGCGGGCGTCTGCACCTTTCTCTTTACTCAGCCCAGCATCCCTTCTTCAAGGGAACCACTCCACCCCGCAGACCCCCATCTCATCTAATTCTGGTGGGGGTGTCAATTGTAGGGGTCTTCCCCCCTCCTACCATGAAAGTGGCACTCGACCCAGCCCAAGCCAGTCAGACGCTCTTTCCCTGGAATTTAAACACTGAGCAGGAACATGGAGGCTGAGGGCGAGTTGGAGCCAGAGCCCAAGATGCCCCTCAGTGCCCAGGACCTGGCCTTTCAAAGCCTGGTGGTTAGTTTTCCTTGGGTTCTATGAGCCATCCTTCCTACACCTTCTCTCTTTCCCACTCCCCTTTTCCCCTCAAGTTAGCCAGAATTCATTTCTGTTGCTTATAACCAAAGAATCCTGACAAAATTTTAATCTCAGTTTTGCAAAAACAGGAAAAGTAAAGATATGGAAGTCAAATATATGTATGTATGTGTATATTATATTTACATAACTTCTCTTTTGTAAACTATGCTAAATAAGTTTAAGGTTAGCAAATAGGTTTGTTCAGTTTTATTTTTTTAAACAAGGAGCATTGGAAGTTTCCTGTGCCTCACCATACTCCAAGATCAGTGTGTGTCCAGGTGAAATGACACCACCTGCCACCTCCTGCCGTAGCAGCCAAGTGGCCAGTGGGATTCTGGAAGGAAATGGGCCACCCTGGCTCTCTGCCACTGATGGGAGGCTGCCCTTCAGGCCACTTCTGCACGGCCGGCAGCACGCTGCCCTTTTCCTCCTACCGAGGGACTGAATTTTAAATACGTTATTCACTCTGCTTCAGCGCAAGAAACACATGATGAGGTAAATAACATACTCTCAGAACGAAGATGTCTTACAAGAATATTCTCTAAACCATCGTATGATGTTATCACTGGAAAACTGTGAATTCACGTTGCTTCAGAGATAGTGCAATTCCTTAGCTGGAAAACAGTCTGTAAGTGTTAGGTTTCATTGAAAGTATGAAGGATTATTAATACAAAAATTAAAATGCTGTTTATTTAACCCCCTCCCCAAATATACATAAGATACTAGAAAGAGCAGAGCAAATTCGGGGAATATCATGTCAATGATCAGATACTGCTCATTATTTTCATCACATCTCTATATGTGTCTCTGTAAATATTGGTCTGGGAGATTTTGATTAATGATGTCAAAACAAAAAAAAGAGAATATCATTTTTCTGAAGTATGATAGTACATGCCGTGTACTATCCAACAATGTGGGAGGCACAGGCCACTTGGCTTTGCAATTATTTCATACAGAAAAGCAGAAAGTAGTTTTAATTGTAAGAAGAGAGCTGCATTTGAGTCAGAAGATCTGATTTCTTTCCCAGTTCGTAGGCTGCTGCTCACCAGCTATGAGTCCTTGGTGACGCTACTAAACCTTTTTATGTCCAGTCGGAAAACAAGCAAGCTCTGACCCATGTTTGGGACCAGGGGACAGAAACATGAGCAGATAGTCAGACCACCCCGACTGCATGTCCTGGCTCTGCTCCTGCTTGCTTGTCACCCTCCTGGACCTCAGAGTCTTCAGCTGTCAGACAGAGGCGGCATCTCCCGGCCTTGCAGGGATTATGAAATAGAGGCAACGTGAGTGAGATGCCTGGCACCGTGTTCATGCTCAATTACTGCTGGTTCCTCTCCATTGTTATTTTTTTGGTTAAAACTTGAAGTTCACATATTTCACTTTACCCAATTTGTTTTAAAAGTATAATACAAAAGAAAAAGATGTGTAAAAGACAAATGCAAGTAGAATAGGAAATCAGGGAGAGGCAGGGGGTATAATTCAGCCTTGGCACTTGGCACTCAGCAGTCTACTCCCAAAAGAAGAATTGGAGGCAGTGACTGAGCCCCAACACTCAGGACATCCACAAGAAAACAGTGAGTGCCCAGATATTTTGTCATAAAAAGATACCATTTGCCCCTTGCTGCTGTAACTAGCAGGACTGTTTGATAATGAAATATTGTCTGTGTGTGGGTCCCACGTGACATGGGAAGACCTTCCCTAAAGCTGGGCACCCCACCACTGCATACCAAACACATTTGCATTAGAGAATTCTCTAGCACTTCTACAACAGAAATCAGGAACAGGAACTGCCAGAAATAGAAACATAATTGATGAAGGCAGAAAATCCATAAACAATTATGTCTCTGCAATAAATACCAATACAGAGAAGTAGCCAGATCAGTGTGGGTTGTGGCCATGTTAAAACAACTATCCTGGGCCAGAAACCTACCCCTAGTTATCCTGGCTAAGAGTGTCATTAATACCCCAGTGAGAAGATAACACTAGCACTAGCACTACACAGTCTTTATGTCTTTATATTATTTTCGATTTGATTTATTTTCCCAAAAGAGTGACAATGGATAATTTCATTTAGGGATTCAACAGATTCTTCTGTTGATTTTCTAACATTCTGAATTAAAAGAACCCAACTGGAAAAGATAAGGAGGGAGTTGGGTTTCTCAAGACCTCAAGTTCTTGCCATTGTGTGGCTGGAGCCCAGGCTGGGCCTGCAAGTAAGCACTGTCTTATAAGTAACTGTTTGTTGGGTGGAAAGGGGTGGACCCAGCCAGAGGTGTGGCAGTGACCCAGAGCAGGCAGACATGAGACCTGCCCTGTAGAACAGTGCCTGTGAGGGTCTCCCCCTGTTTCGGTGTGCTGCTCCTCACACCAGGAGTTAACCGAAGCAAGACAAAAGGGTAGAGGAAAAAACTACAGAAGAAAAAGGAGAAAGGATATTTAATAGTCCCATCCATGCCCCATCAAGCCTGCCCTCTTGCTGCCCAAACAACTCCTCTTCTACCCCCTTCTCCTGCCCTTGCTCCCATTCTGCCCACAGCCACCCCAATAAACCCTTCTCTTCCTGGGTATACACTTTGTGTAGCAATTTGCTAATCAAGTATTTTGCTAATAGGAGAACACTAGGCTGGGTACTTCTAGGTAGCGATTTCATTTTTAGTAGTGACTTTTAGCGAGACAATGGTTCTGCTTACTGGAATTGTAAAAGGTCTGGAAATCTTGGAATGATCAGCTTTATAATGGAAACAAATTCTCTGTAGTTCTGCCTAAAGAGTATAAGGATGGTCTTATGGACCACACCGTGCTCCTCTGGTCCCCAAATTCATATGTTGAAGCCCTAATCCTGTGGGGCTGTATGGGGCCTTTAAGGAGGCAATGAAGGTTAAATGAGGTCACAAGGGTGGGGCCCTAATCCAACAGGATTGGTGTCCTCCTAAGAAGAGGAAGAGATGTCAGGAGTGTGGACATACAGAGAAGGGACCGTGTGAGGACACATACAGAAGGTGGCCTTCTGCACACCAAGGACAGAGACTCAGGAGAAACCAACCATGCTGGCACCTTGATCTTGGACTCCCAGCCTCCAGGACTGTGAAGAAATAAATTTCTGTTGTTTAAGCCCCCAATCTGTAGTATTCTGTTATGGCAGCCCAAGTAGATCACTACCAAAGATCAAGGACTGCCTGGGGAGATCCTGCCAGCGCACAAGGAATAGGGAACAGAGTCCCACAGAGCTAATGTGAGGCATCTTTCTGGAGCTTCAAATCCATGCTGAGATTGGTGGGAAACATTATTTCATGTTAAGGCAAACAGATAAATTACGGGATACAATGCGAAATCCACATGACTTTTTAAGCAAAAGGCATGATATAGCAAAGATGTCTCCCCTTTGCGGCCGCGTGCCACGTTGTCTCAGACTGCATTCGGTGAGGAAACAGATGCTGCCGTGCAGGAAACCGGTTACATGGGTGCTGAGGGACTGGCGACAGCAGGAAGCCATTGCCTCCCCCAGGGTTAGAAGGACACAGGAGGAGATGATGTCACCAGGCTCCTGAAGCCTGGGCTCCGTGTTAGGGGATAGGGGTAGTATGGGGGAAGCTGGGACCAGGATGGGAGATGATGTCCAGCTAGAGCTGGGATCACGCAGGAGGCACCCTGGCTTCTTCCTGCCTCCCGCCCTCCAGTCTTCTATGAGTCTCCCAGGGCCAGAGGGCAGGAAAGAATGGGAGACAGTTGCCGAGCACACAGGCAGAGCACGCGCGCTGTGCAGGGGAACCCAGGCAGCGCGGGTCTGGGGGACTTTTCTGGTTCTGAAGCCTGGGAAGGGCTGAGGGCATTTCGGCATCGGTGGCTTGGGTTACTTCTTCAGTCTCTCACTTCGACACGGAGAAGCCCTCACTGGCGAATCCCTCCAGACGCTGCCTGCGCACTTGCCTGTGACTCCACGACCAGCCAGTGACTCCTGGGTTCACACGAAAGCTGCTGCTCTGTACGTGCCCGTTTCCAGCTCCTATCCTCCTGAGTCAGAGCGGGACAAGAGGACCCTTAGTTATGTGGGAGCGGCCGCCGCAGTCATCTGTCCTAACTGTCCTCAGGCCCCAGTGGAATGAGGTGCTGGAAGAGGCTGACTCCTGGTGTCTCCCAGGCTTCTCCGGCACTCTGCGCCCCTCGGGTCCCTCAGCTGCTCCTGCCTGTGCGAATCCTACTTACTCCAGGAATGAACTCGAACTCTTCCCACCTCTGGGCGCTTCAGCATGTTGATTTTCCCTCTGCTTGGCGCTGACTTTCATCCTCTTTTGTTAGACTATCTCTATAACTGGGCTGAGAGACCTGGAGGGCAAGGACTGCATCTTTTTCATCTCTTCACCCTCTGCAGTGCCAAAGACAGTGCCTTGCACTGGTGCACGATTGGCATCTATCAAAATGAAACTGGGAGGACTTTGTGTGATTTTAAGGGACTGGGTCATTTCTCCAAACTTTTATTTATTTTTCAAGACAGAGTCTTGCTCTGTTGCTTGGAGTAGAGAGCAGTGGTATGATCACAGCTCACAGCAACCTCAGACTCCTGGGCTTAAACGATCCTACTGCCTCAGCCTTCCGAGTAGCTGGGACTACAGGCATGCACTACCACACCTGGCCAATTTTTCTATTTTTTTGTAGAGACAAGGTCTTCCTGTTGCCCAGGCTGGTCTTGAACTCCTGGGCTCAAGCATAGCTCCTGCCTTTGCCTCCTAAAGTGCTGGGATTATAGGCATGAGCTGCCACGCCCAGCTGGTGCAGCACATTTAAAGAAGACATCATGCCCAGCCACATGCCCGGCCATTTCTCCAAATTTTTGTGCCACGCTAGAAAGACTAGAGTGTAGAATGTCCCACTACTGTAGGTGGTAGCTGCAGACGTCACAATAACTTGTTGGTAACTACGGAGTTAACTTTAACCTGAAGCAGATCATTTTTCTGCTTTCAATTTTCTTACTCCTCCCTGCTTCCATTCTAGCAAGTTCAAAACTGCTAATCTGTGTTACAGAAGAAATCACACCCATTTTCCAGCTCTGGAAAAGACAGCTCCCAGGCTTTAGTAACCTACAGTCATAAAAGGAAGCACTCAGAATATCATAGCCAGAAGGCAGAGTGATTTATCCAAGAAAATGGAGCTGCAAGTGGGGAACATAGAGTCCCTTCCCTGACCTGCTGTGCGACCTTTAACAAGTTATTTCTCCTCATTTTTCCCTTTCTATAATGAAGGGATTGAACTAGACGCCTTAAAACTCAGTTTCAGTCTGGGTACTATGGCTCATACCTGTAATCCCAGTTCTTTGGCAGGCCCAGGTAGGAGGATCACTTGAGGCCAGGAGTTCGAGACCAGCCTGGGTATTAGCAAGACCCGCCTCTACAAAAAAAAAAAAAAAAAATAGTAATAATAGCCGATCATGGTGGTTCAAGTCTGTAGTCCCAGCTACTCAGAAGGCTGAGGGAGAAAGATCACTTAAGCCCAGGAGTTCAAGGTTATAGTGAGCTATGATGGAGCCACTGCACTCCAGCCTGGGCAAGAGAGTAACACTGTCTCAACAAAACGAAACAAAAGAACAACTCAGTTTCAGATCTAAAAATCTTATGAATCTATGGTTAACCAAGTCTGTAATAGTCTAAGTTGATTTAAATCAAGCTTAATAATTTTTTCATAATTACATTAGTGTGTAGGTTTGCTACGTTCAATTCTAAGGAAAGCTCTTACTGAACCTCCTGAGAGCCAACAGTGCATCTTGGTTCCGGGGCCTCTCTGATCTCCGGCATGGATCCCAACTCTCAAGTGCGTGGTTCTGGGGCTACCCCATGCCACCCCGAAGCCCTGGGTTCTGGGGCTGCCCCACACCACCCTGAAACCATGGGCTGGCAGGCTACTTTCAGAGAACAGATGCAGCTCAGGAGAACGAGGCAGAGGGGAAGCTTCCCTTCACTCCGACTTAAGTTCTTCTACCCTTACCCTGTCAGGGTGATCTCTTGCCTGTTCCTAACATTTGATCATCTCCTTGGAACCAGGTTAATTGCTTTTTTTTTTTTTTTTTTTGCTTGTTCGGATAATAGTCAGGTATCATCTTCAAAGGCCTTCAAAGGCCAAATGTCTGGAAGAGAAACAGGATGACTTCTAATAAGTTATTGGTCTCTACCTCTGATTAATAATTTTGGACACTTTAACTTATGGGCCTGTTATTAGGAAGCTCAAAGTTTTAATTGGAAAGGGTTAGCAGTTACTTAGTTTTCCCTGGGACACTCGTGTGTATAAGGAAAGAAAAAATAAAGTACTGAGACGTATCTGACCCAATGGCTATATTTTATCTGTTTGTTTGTATTTTAAGTTGTTTTATTTTTAAATGAAGGAGTAATTCCTGGGTGACAGTCCCACTACTCCCTTTTAAGAGTTCTCTTAAACAGCAAAGGAACCACTGAGCTCACCACAGCTGGTTTGAGATCGATTATCTTTGTTGATCTGGAAAATATATCAGAAAACTTAACTGGAGAATTAAAGGTGATACTTTTCTAATGCTGTCTCTGGGGTGTTCCAGAAGCTGGCCATGGAAATAACTCTGGAAGCCTGGGAAGCCTGAGAGAGCAAGGCGCCGCGTGCTTGCTGACAGCCAAGCCCCACTCCGCTCTGTTGGGGATGTATTTCCCGGCTTCTTTGCTCTGCACAGTCAGCCACAAGGACATGGCTGTGACTGCTCACCAGCGTTGACTGGCGTTGCCTGGGGCTCTACCTCTGGAATCCAGCTGCTGGTTTGAATCCTGGGTCCACCAATTACCAGCTGCAGGACCTTGGGCGAGTTGCTCTGTGAGCCGTTTCCTCTCTCGTGTGTCCTAGCATCCCCCTAGGGTGTACTAACAGGGACCGGAAGGAAAATTTTCCCAGCCCTTGTCCACACTGAGTCACATTCTTGTGAGTCTTATCAGCTCATGGAGTGTATCAGTTATCTATTGCTGTGTAACAAATTCTCCAAAACTTAGCTGCTTAAAACAATAAATACTTATTTTCTCACAGTTTCTAAGGGTCAGGAATCCAGGCATGGCTTAGTAGGTGATTCCGGCTCAGGGCCGCTCATTAGGCTGCAGTCAGGATGAGACAAGATTTTAGTCTGCTCTTGGAGGTGACATCCCGTCACTTTTGCCCCTCTTGTGGAGGAAGGCTCAGAGGCCCAGAAAGATGAGGTGATTCACCTGATTGCCTCCACCTTCTCCTGACTGTTTTCTGAAGACTGTCCCGCACGGTAGGGGTGAGGCTGCAGGTGCCTGGGTTTGCAAGGAAGGGTGGGGGAAGGGGGACGCCACTCCGCAATTGATCTGCGGCCCACCAGCTAACACTGGTCTCTTTCCATCTTCTTCCTCTTCTTGGAACTTACTTCTTCTTCCCCCTTCACTCTGGGAGTTGCTGTGCCTTTCCTTGTGCTATATTCATACAACATCTGTCGTGCTCACTTGTTCATTGCCCTTCCTGTAACAAGGTAGACGCGTGCAGTGACCAGGGCTTCTTCAGCTGATTCAGTGCTGGGACACAGATTTTCTTGATTTGGTCAGGTAAGACTGCAATGTAAAAACAATCATTATGTGTACAGTGACCATATAACTTATCATCAAGACATCAAGACTGGGACATGTGTAAGAGTGAAAGGGAGCACCATTCCTACAAGTGCCAAGACCATGGGCACAGACAGGCCCATCCCTAGGAAACTGGAACCTATGCTCACCTACCCAGAGGTCAACCAGACCAAGTGGCTTTCTGTCCTCTGACCATGTCTTAAACTTCCCCTCTCTCTTAACCTTGGCCACATTTTGTCCTCCTGTTAGTTTTCCTTCACTGTAAATCCTCCACGAGGCCCTGACAGGATCCAGTGCTCCCTCCTCAGGGTTTCTATAGCATTTGTGCTACAACTGTCATTGTGACTTTCATGTTTAATTTAGTAATATGTCACTGACTAAGTAGTCTCTCTTTTGCTGGGTTGTCAACTGAGGCCAGTGAACATTATTATTCATTTCTCAGTTCTCCCATGATGTTCAGCTGACATCCTATGCATAAAGGATTTACATATATTAATAGAATTAGGAAGATTTCTGGCTTTATCCTAATAACAGTATGGGTGTAACAGCTCAGACCAGAAGTAGAAAACACAAGTATGTACAGGGGCCAGGCAGGTAACACAAGTGAGTGAGGGGCTGGCTTGGGACTCTGATGAACCAGAGGGCATGTCCCATCTACTGGAGTGGCCACCCACAGTTCCATGTGGGGAAAAGCCAGTTACAATGCTGCCAGATTTCTCAGTTTTTTCAGAGAAGCCAAAAATCTTGATATTATGTAAAATACCCTAATTTTTAACTCTTAATAATAGATTAGAGGCCGGGCGCGGTGGCTCATGCCTGTAATCCTAGCACTCTGGGAAGCCAAGGCAGGCAGATCATTTGAGCTCAGGGGTTTGAGACCAGCCTGACCAAGAGTGAGACCCCGTCTCTACTAAAAATAGAAAGAAATTATATGGACAACTAAAAATATAGAAAAATACAGAAAAAAAATATTAGCCAGGCATGGTGGCGCATGCCTGTAGTCCCAGCTATTCGGGAGGCTGAGGCAGTAGGATTGCTCAAGCCCAGGAGTTTGAGGTTGCTGTGAGCTAGGCTGACGCCACGGCAACAGAGTGAGACTCTGTCAAAAATAATAATAATAATAATAGATTAGAAGAACTTTGAGTGAGAGGTAGGCATGGTGGACGGACCTGAAGTAGATGGTTTGGGTTCAAATCCTGGCTCTTTCACTTAGCTGTGTTTCTTAGGCATGTTTCTTAACTTCTCTGTGCCTAAGTTTCTTCATCTGTGAAAGGGGCTATTATTAGTACCAACTTCATGAGGTTATTATGAGGATTAAATGAACTCATAGTGAGTGCTACATGTGTTTGTTAAATAAAGAACATTTAAAAACTTAAACATAAGCTGGGCATGGTGGCACATGCCTGTACTCCCAGCTACTCAGGAGGCTGGGGTGGGAGGATTACTTGAGCCCTGCAGTGAGCTGTGATCACTCCATTGCACTCCAGCCTGGGTGCCAGAGTGAGACCCGGGCCCCTATGTGGTGCACAGGCCTCACTCCTGAACACATGCTCAAGTTTCAATTCTTCATACCCGAGGAGCAGGCCCTCCTTCGAAAAGTCTGCCTGCACTGAGCCATTCCCACGCTGTCCTCACCTCTCTTACTCCCACCCCTCACCCCACTGTGCACCTGCCTTGCGAGAAGCCCCAGAAACCCATGACCAATTGCTTGAACCACCCTTTGAACCTCTGCTCAGAGCACCTCACACCCCTCTCTCCATGTTCCGGTGACACATGAAAAGCTGGTTGGAAAAGGGTGGGGCTTAGGAGATGTGTCTCCTGTTGGGCCACATTGCAAGTATGCGGTGGAACTTAACATAGGTTCCCCATGCCAGCCTCGCAGCCTCGACTCAACAGCTCTGAGAAAACTCAGTAATTACAGCCAGGTGGGCTGTCATAGTGGAAGGAGCAAGCATTTTAGACTCAGTCAGTTGTGGGTTCAAATCCAGACTCTCTTACTTACTGTCTGTGTGACCTTAGTCACCTCATCTGTAAACAGGGGACAACAGACTTTACCTTACAGTGCCAACAGGATTTTTATAAAGTGCCTCCAACCTGGAGTGGGATCAACAGTCACGGCACTGTCTATACAGACACAGTCCTACCATTTCTTTCTTGGAAATCTCTTTCGGGCTTTTCCTTCCCATTCATTCAGCCAGGAGCCCTCCCTGGGCTGGCCTCATGGGCTCATACCTGAGTCTCTGGCACGGTCTTCCAGCCAGTCTCCTGGCCCCTGTTGGCTCTGCCACCTGCAGTGCCGCCTTCTTCTCCTCTTTCAGCTTTGTCTGCACATGGCCAGGCTAGTGTTCCCTTATGGCCTTCCTCTTTCACAAAGCCACTTTTCCATTGTCATGCTCCTCCCAGGAGCCTGTGGCATCAAGCATGAGTCCTCTGCCGGTCTGGGTCTGAGTAGCCTCTTCACTGCTGCCCAGCTCCTGGGCTCCCGCCCGTTTGTCCTCCACAACCCTCCGCTGATGACAGTCACATCCCTATGTTAAAGCCCAAGTCAGAGCCCACCCACCACAAGAGCTTCTTCTACCGCTCTAGCTCCACGCAGCGTAACCACCGTTTGTGCAGCAACTGTTATGTGCAGGGAACTGTGATAAGGGAGGTCATAAAGCGGACGAATACATAGCTTTGGTCTTCCTTTTTTTTTTTTTTTTTTTTTGAGACAGAGTCTCGCTCTGTTGCCCGGGCTAGAGTGAGTGCCGTGGCGTCAGCCTAGCTCACAGCAACCTCAAACTCCTGGGCTTAAGCAATCCTGCCTCAGCCTCCCGAGTAGCTGGGACTACAGGCATGCGCCACCATGCCCGGCTAATTTTTTCTTTATGTATTTTTAGTTGGCCGGATAATTTCTTTCTATTTTTAGTACAGACGTGATCTCACTCTTGCTCAGGCTGGTCTCGAACTCCTGACCTCGAGCCATCCACCCGCCTCGGCCTCCCAGAGTGCTAGGATTACAGGCGTGAGCCACCGCTCCCGGCCTGGTCTTCCTAAGGGGAAAAAAACTTTAAAAAGTGGCGTCTGAGCTGGGATTAGAAGGAGGGTCAGGACTTTTCTAGGGTGAGGTGGGCAAGGTAGAATGCGGTAGGTCTGTGTCAGTGGATTAGTCTTTAGTCACCTTTGTCAACAGACACTTTCCCCACCACATGTGCCCCTGCACATAGGGAAGGGTTGCAACAGCCACATTTGGGCAACGAAACCCCATCTCCTGTCCTCCCTGGCCATAAATGACACTTGACACAAGCTGCTACTCAGATCTTCTGAATCTGGAATTGAGGCTCATGGGTGCTGGCTAGTCTGTATGATACAGCTGAAGACGTTCACCTTGGGAATATAGGACAGCAGTCTCCCCAAGTGCCAAGCATGCAGGAGGAGAGGAGGACTGGAATCCATGCTTACAGAAGGGCGGATGATGGGCTCTGACTTATTTTCTAGAGAAAAGAAGAAGAAAAAGAAAAGGAGGGGCTCTGGCCACTGCTCTGCAGAAGTGGCAAGCATGTCCCAGGCCCGGGTGCCAATTCCTTGTGAAGCTCGACCAAATGTTTTGCCTGTGGGTTTTATGAGATTTCTTCAGATCCTTATAGGGTTTCCCTTTTTTGCTTATTTTTGTGTGTTTCAGTCACTTAAAACCAAAAGTGTTTGACTAAGACACAGAGGCCTAAACATCGGAATTTATGAAAAGAGGTGGGGTCTGGGATGGCACCTTTAACCAGAGTTCAGGTGGGAGGTACCTGGACATCAGGCTGGAAGGGTAGGTTGTTGTAGACACATTGTGGAGGGCCTTAAATGCCACATATAGAAGTTGGGATAGTATTGCTTAAAAAACTACGGAAGTATTGGCAGAAGAGTGAAGCAGAGTTTCAGAGGCAGGCTGCAGAAAGCTATGTCTGGATGGAAGCAGGGGAATATGGCTTTGAAACCCATCTGGTAATCAGCAGCATTTTCTAGCTATGTTTCTAGACTTTGGGCAAATTACCTAACCTCTTGACCTGAAGTTCCTACATTTGTAAGATGAGAATATTAATATTAGTGCATAAGATTTGGGGAGCACTTAAATGAAATAATGGTAATATATTGGCAAATACTAAGCATTCAAATGTTAACTAGTATCACTTTTATCTTTATCTAAATTCCTGTGACACTTATTGCCAATATATACATATAAGCTTTATTTATTTTAAACTTATTTTAAGAATGCTGATTTTCTCACCATCAGATCAAAAGCCTCCTTGTAATGATGACATTTTAAACTCTTTACATCTCTCATAATTCCTGTATGAGCTTCTGGGCCCCGAGGATGAAGAACGAAACACTCTGATTGATTGGTTGTTGGGGGCAGCAAAACCACTGTGTCTAAGTTGGTAGTTGGTGGCTGATAAACATTTCCACATGTTGACTTTCCATGAACTGATGGTCTGGGTTTGGGGCTTAGCTGAAAAAAATGACCACATCACTGAAGCTACTTCCCAAGTTACAAGATTTAATGAACCAAGGAAATTTAATTATTCTCTAAAGTGTGCTTTCTGGTTTAGATTATGACTTGGTGGCCATAGTTGTTACCATCCAATCTTTTGGAAACATTACACACAGATACCAATAGACCTGGGCTCAAAACACAATCATTTTATTTGTTCACTCACATTTATTAATAATTTACTATATGAAAGGTAAGACTGATGCAAAGATATACAGAGTAGGACCCTCACCCATAGTTTGCAATCTGTCAGGAAAGCCAAGCCTCGGAAGCAAATGACTACAATACAAGGCAGTGTGTGATAAGCACGATTAACACAGTAGAACGTCTGAAACAGCGTAAGAGGAGTGGGAGATCGGGAGGGGCCTGCTGGAGGAGGCGGTATGCACGCGGGCCTTGAAGGATGAGGGGTGTCACTAGCTGGAGTTGGGTGAGGAGCCACCTTGGGCTGGGAGAGGTATGTGAGACACAGACTGGAGAAGCCAAGTGGTCAGAACACGAGGTCTGTGCAGAGCCCTGGGGGCAGAAGGAGGAAGAAACGGTTGGGAGCCAGAGCCGGGGAAGCCTTACACGCCAGGCTGCGAGTTTGGATCTTCGGTGTTAGACAAGGGGCGGCCGAAAGGCTTCGGAGTAAGAGAATGACACGGTCTTCATTGCACAGTTTGTGAGTAATCAGTGGTGACGTGCGGGAAGGAAAGCCTAGAAGCCACTGGAATAGCCCGGGGCGAGGGGAGCAAGGCTGAAATTAGGAGCAGCGCTGGAGATGGAAAGGAATAGATAAGGAAAGGATCACACAGGATTCATAGATTATTTACACATGGAGTACTTGGGAGGCATCAAAAAATATGTTTTTCCAAGATGACGAGTTGGGATGCAGGTGTGCTGGTTTTGGTGCTGTCCGGACAGCCCAGTGTCTGGCAGGCACTAGAAATATGGCTGGAGCTCAGGAGGAAGGTCGGAACCAGCAGAAAGTCCTTCCCATGGAAGAACTTCCCATGCAAGTGCCACGTGAGCTGTGGGGAGGGTTACATATCCAAAAGAAAGAAAATGCCTAGAGAAATGGAAATCAAAAAGGTAAATTTTAGGTCATATTCAGGGAACTGGAAAAGGAGCCAGACAGAGAGAGAGAGAGAGAAGTCAAAAACAAAATAATTGTAACTAATGTTGATTATGTGTTTATTATGTTCCAGACACTATTCTAAGTGATGTATATGTATCAATGCATGTCATTCTCACAACTTAATGAGGTAAGTACCATTACTTGAAGAAACTGAGAGTCAGAGAGGTTAAGCAATTTACCCAAGCTCACGCAGCAAGGCTCAGAGCCAGAGTCAAACACATTCTGTGTGAACCCGGTGCTACATGCTTAGCCCTGATCTATTCTGCCTCTAAAGTAGTGGTAGAAGATTGGGTTATTGAAATGAAAGGATAAAGGAATTTCAGGGTGGCCAAAGTGTCAGTGTTGATGACAGGCCACGTAGAATGAGAATCATTACCATGAACCGAGACCTGGAAGGGAGATACTAAAATGAGGCTCTGATTTCCCAGGAGTGTGTAAGGACAAGCACACCCTCCATGCTGGTCTTTTTACCTGCCCTGCTCCCTTTAACAAGGGCTGGTCAAGCATGACAAGGTTTTCACTCATATGATTGTTCTGGAAACAAGTGGCTAAATGCATTAGTCATCAGCCTTCTCTGTCATCTTAGATCCATTAAACCCATTCAACCTGCCATTCAGGGGGCTGGAAAAGGACGTAAGCCAAACCCCAACTGTCCTCCAAGCGATCCTTTAATGAAAGGTCAGAGTAATCGAAAGAAAGCTTCGGCTCTCTTCTTTAGCTGAGGCCAAAGAAAGGTGGAGAAAGGGATATTACAATCAAGGGAATTGAAACAGGCTTAAGCAGCACTGAGAGTTCTACTTCCCGTTTATTAGGATAATAGAACATTATCTTGCAAGGACAATTGGGGGCTATTGAGTTTTTAGGTCAATTTATGCTGGGGCACTAGTATTCAACTGCTTTGGCTTGAATTTTTGATTCTACTCAGTGATCTCAGACCAGAATTCAGGTCTACATTCTGTCGGGCAGACCCCACCTGGCCCTCTCCAGGCTGGTTAAGGATTATTTCTGGCCAGTGCGAAACACACAGAAGACCTCAGATCTCTGCATTATTGTGACAACTCGTGGGTCCTTCCATCTCAAGCTCACCGCTTCTTCAAGGCTACGTGGCTCTATCTTGTTTAACCCTGTGTGCTGTTCACACCATCCCCTAGATCTGGGATGCCACAGCCTCTCCTTTCTGCTTAACTCCTTCACTTATTCACTGGACAAACATTTATTGAGAGCCACTATGGGGCAGGCACTGTTCTAGTTGGAGAGGATGAACGAAAATCAAATGCATGTGCCATTTGTCAGACCGTGGTAAGTGATATAAAGAAAAATAAGTGAGCATAGGGGAAAGGAGGAAGAGGGGATAGTGCAGCTGTTTTAAAGAGGGGGGTCACAGCATAAGATGATGTTTGAGCAAAGATTCAAGCAAAGTGAAGGATCAAGGCATGGGGCCATCCATGGGAGCGTATCTTGTTCATTTCAGATCTCTCAAAACTCCACTGCTGTGTCCTACACCAAGTGGTTTCTCAGTAAGCACTAGGGGGATGTGAAGAGTCATGGCTACTTGAAAGTATAATTGAAAAAAAAAGAAAAAAGAAGAATAAACAACTTACTGACCATCACATTGGACTAGAGAAAACAATTGTTGCACAGAAACTTTCTCAAGGCAAACTTTATTATAACTAGATAACCCCAATATTTTTACATGGATTGTGAGTGAACATGGGTTTGGAAAGGTTATATTATATTTTTTCTTCTTTGTAGTAATAATTATTATAATGAAATTTTATCTGTTAAATTAGCTAATTATTAGAATTTTGTACACTTTACTACATGTAAACTCATTACAATTTTCTGCCTTTCTTGTAAAAATAATTATTTCAAGTAGGCAATGCATTTATAAGGTTTAAAAATTGGAACATATAAATAGATACATGGTGAGAAATCTTCCTCTCACCCTTTGCTCTTCTGCTGCCCAGATGCCACTCAGCCTGGGCACACACACACAGACAACCGCTATCACTAGTATCGAATGCATCCTCCAGCAATTCATTGTGCATATACAAATAAGTATAAATAGATATTCTTAACTCCTCCCCTCTTACATGAATGGTAGCATACTGTATACACACCGTTTTGCATTTTGTTTTTTAAAATTTCATAATGGGCCAGGCATGGCAGCTCACACCTGCAATCCTAGCACTTTGGGAGGCCAAGGCAAGAGGACTGCTTGAGGCCAGGAGTTCAAGACCAGCCTGGGCAACATAGTGAGACCCCCCCTCTGTACGGAAAAGTAAGAAATTAGCCAGGTGTGGTGGTACACACCTGTAGTCCCAATTACTCGAAAGGCTGAGGCAGAAGGATTGCTTGAGGCCAGCAGTTTAAGACTGCAGTGAGCTATGATCATGCCACTGCACTCCAGCCTGGACAACAGAGTGAGACCTTGTCTCTAAAAAAATAAAATAAAACAAAACAAAATAAAATAAAATTTCATAATGCATCTTGGAGGTCTTTCCATATCAGAATATAGAAGGTTTCTCATTCTATTTTCATACTATTCCACTATATGAGGGACTATGATTTATTTAAAATGTCCCTCTGATGGCTTCCAGTCTTTTGCAACACTTTAGTCCAGATGACAGAGGGAGACCCTGTCTTAAAAAAAAAAAAAAAAAAAAAAAAATCTATTAAAACTCTCAATCAGTTTAAAAAAAAAAAAAAAGAAAAGAAAAGAAAAAAAAACCAAACTAAACAAAACAAAAACACCAACTGCCCCCAAAACCAAACCAAACAACACTTTAATAAATAACTTGGAATGGTTATAATTTTGCATGTATATGAGTATAGCTATAGAAGAATTGCTACATCAAAGGGTGTACTACTTTGTAAGTTTTATAGATATCACTAAATTGCCTTCCCTACAGGTTGTGCCATTTAACTGTCCCAACAGCAATGAATGAGAACACTCATTTCTTCTCTCATTCGCCATGTAAACATGATGTCTACTGCCTCTCAGGCACCATGGAAGCACTAGGGAGGGAAGTCACATAAGACATGGTTCTGCCCCAGTGGAGCTCACAGTCTGGTGCAGTGGTTCTCAGCTGGGGTAACTTTACTCTCCAGGGACATTGGGCAATGTCTGGAGACATTTTTGGTTATGAAAATTGGGGGTGGGCGTGCTACTGGCACCTTGTGGGTAGAAGCCAAGAATACTGCTAAACATGCTACTATGCACAGAGCAGCCTCTCACAGCAAAGAGGTTTCTGTCCCCAAATGTCAGCAGTGCGTAAGTCGAGAAACCCTGGTCTAGTGGGAGAGAGAGACAGACATTCAAATGTGCTATGGAAGGTGTGTTCTTGAAACTTGGAGGCGTAGCTTCTGAAGGGCTTTTTAGAAGGGGCAGGGAGATGCCCAAGCTGGATTCTAAAGGGAGGATGGGGTGAGAGGGCAAAGGGAACAGCAAGTGAGCTGTGTGGGAATGTGGAACAGCTTAAATGGGTGAAGGAGGACGAGTGTTTTGGATGGCTAGACCAGTGAACGCTGGCGAGTGAGGAATGTGGAACGAGGCCAGAAAGACAGGCGTGGTCGGACTGACAAGGGCCCTAGCTGCTAAGCAGAGGCCCGTGATCTTTCCCCTGAGCGATGTGGGGACGCAGTGAACCGGTCTGAGCAGGGGAGTAAAGCGCCTAGGTGTGCATTTTAGAAACTCACTTTGGGTGCAGGAGGGAGGCTAGACTGGATGGGGATCAGATTGGCCACAGGCAGGGAAGTTCGGAGGCTGCGGCAGTAATCCTGGTTGGAAGTGACAAAGAGCCACACCAAGTGAGGTAGGAATGGAGCCGAGGATGCATTCCGGATATACACAGGAAGTAGACTCAGAAGGCCGTGGAGCTAAGAAGGAGATCTATAGGATGGTTCCTAGGTTTCTGGTATGTAAGCAATGGGCCAGACAGGTCATTCTGCAGACAGAGAACACAGGAGGCGGGCAGATGAGGGCGGGGAGAAATGTCAATGCACATGCTGAGTGTGCTCCAGGTGGGGCTGGTCACTGAGCAGGCGACTGTTCAGACCTGCAGTTCTCCAGACAAGCCCAAGGCTAGCACATGTGTTTAGGAGCATCGGCAAGTAGTTGTCCTTTGAAGCCCTGCACGTGAAAAGGTCATCCAGAGGGAATGGAGAAAGAGAAGTGGGTGGAGAACAGAGCCCTGGGAGCAGCTGTGCATTGGCCCGCAGGGAAATGGCAGGAGGAGCTGGATGTGCAGCTCCTGTGTGGGCTGCTTGCTGTTCTGGTTTCTTCTGGCTGTGCCAACAATGGGACTCTATTTTCTTCCATGCAAACGTCCTCATTCTTGACAGCTCTCTAAAGGGCTAAGCAAATCTCACTTGTTTTTATTAATACTGTTATTCTCGTTATCCCAACTGCTCATGTGGTACCCCAAAGCCTTCCTCAACATACCCTTTGCCACCCCCAATAACCGTTTGACTACACTTCTGCTCAATCACCTGAGGTTTCCTGCCTGCTTCACCAGGAACCCTGTGTAAATATCTATCGTGGAAATTAAATACTTTATTATAATTATCTGGTTTTTGTTTGCTTCCCTAGCTATACTAAAAGCTCCTTAGGGCAGGAATTATAGTTTATTTGTGTTAGAATCTCCAGCACCTAGTAGCATGCTTAGGATTTACGCGTTTGAAAAATGGCTGGCAAATGTGTGACATTGATTGAGTTCTAAAAAGAGGTTTATTGGCAGGGCTACCACACATTTCAGGGCAGGCCTAGTTTATAACTGTTGTTCTGGCAGAGTTGTTAATAATAACTTTTTCAATCACAAAAGTGCCCTAGTTGAAAATATAAAGCATATGGTGATCCTATTTACAATTAAGAACACTAAACTGTCATAGCTGATCCTAACTTTAGGCAGATTTTTCTGTTTACAAAATATTCCTGCCAGAGAAACCAGTGGACATAGCAGGGTTGGTTACTAGTTCAATATTAAATACATGGGAACCACATTTCTGAAATCATGAGGTAGAAATAAGAGACCAGAGTGTTGTGAAAGAGAGGAAATTCAGGCAGATCCTCACATTGACAAAACTTCTTCCCCAGCGAGCTACAGAATCAATACCAAAATGGTGGCACAAAGCGAAGGGTGCAATGCTGAGAACCAGGAGCACAGGATTTCAGAGATACAAGGGGCCTCACAACCAGGTAAGTATAATAATTCATCATGTGAATGGAAAACCTGAGGCCCAGAGGAGTTATGTTGAATTGACCAATATGCAATTAGTGTAAAAATTGGGCATAGACATAAAGATAATCAAATAAATCAAGGAAAGATAACAGAGAACTCAGAAATAGACCCATAATGCAGTCATTTGATTTGTATCAAAGGTGCCAAGAAATCCAACTGGGAAAGGAAAGTCTTTTCAACAAATGGTGATGGAACATCTAGATTCCACCGGAGGAAAAGCTGAACTTTGACCCCCGATCCACGCCATTCACAAAGCCTAAATTGAGATGGATTAGAGATCTAAACTATACATGGTTTTTTAGTAAAAACTGAAACTATAAAGTTTCCAGAGAAAACCATAAGAGAATATCTTTGTGATCTGAGGGAAGGCAAATAGAGAGGACAGAGACAGCAAGAGCCATAAAAAACTTGATAAATTAGGCTTTGTTCAAATTAAAAACTTCCACTCATCAAAAGATACTGTGAAGAAAAGAATAAGCAGGCCACAGATTGAAGAAAAAATCTGCAAAACATATATCTAGTAGATATCTATTAGTTACAGAGAGAAAATTAGTGACTTAACAGTGGACAAGTCTGGCAGATTCTACCTTCACTAAGGGACCAAAGGTAACATCACGAGTTATGGGACAAATGGACACCATGTACCTCATGATGGGATGCACTGAAAAGGACCCAGCCTCCTTCTGTGGCGTTCCTGCCCCACAATGCATAGCCTCAATCTAATCATGGGGACAGGTCACACAAATCCCAAATGAAGGAAATTCTATATAGCTGGCTTGTTCCCTTCAAAAGTAACAAGGTTGTAAAAGACAAGAAATACTGAGAAACTGTTCCAGATTACAAGAGATCAAAGAGACATAATTGACTAGATGCAATATGTAATCTTGGATAGGACCAAATAAAACAATATTAATGGGACTGTTGGTGCAACTTGAAGAAGGCCAAAGTTTAGATAATTTTATTATATTAATGTTGATTTCCTGATTTTGTTAATTGTACTGTTATGTAAGAAGATGCACTTTTTTAAAAGGAAATACATTCTGAAAAATTTAGAGGTAAAAAGACATCATGTCTGAAACTTACTCTCAAACACATCAGAAAAAAATTGATTTCTTTCTCTATATACACACATATGTGTGTATATTTATTTTTAATTAATTTGTTATT
This sequence comes from Varecia variegata, assembly GCA_028533085.1. Lineage (NCBI taxonomy): Eukaryota > Metazoa > Chordata > Mammalia > Primates > Lemuridae > Varecia > Varecia variegata. The sequence continues at coordinate 83,918,995 of CM052440.1, read as the reverse complement.
ATTAATTATTTTTTTAGAGATGGAGTCTTGTTCTGTCACCCAGGCTGGAGTGCAGAGGTACAATCATAGCTTATTGTATCCTCTATCTCCTGGGCTCAAGGGATCCTTCCACCTCAGCCTCCCGAATAGCTGGGACTACAGGTGAGAGCTACCATGCCTGGCTAATTAAAAAAAATTTTTTTTAGAGACAGAGTCCCACTATGTTGCCTAGGCTGGCCCCAAACTCCTGGGCTCAAGCGATCCTCCTGCCTCAGCCTACCAAGTAGCTGGGTTTACAGGCATGAGCCATCATGCCTGGCCATATGTGTATATTTATAGAGAGAATAACTGATAAAACAAGAAGGGTAAATTGCATCATTTGGGGAATATGGGTAAAGAGAATATGGGAATTCTTAGTACCACTTTTGCAATATTTTCTAAGTCTGAAATTATTTCAAAATAAAATGTTTATATATATATATGTTATATATATATAATGACAAAAGATTTGTATCCAGAACACATAAAGAATGCCATACCTATAACTCAATAAAAGCAAACAACTGAATTAAAAACTGTACAAAATATTTGAAAAGATACCTCACAAAGAAAGATGTAAAAGGCAAATAAAAAGATGAAAAGATTCTTAAAATCATAAGTCATTAGAGAAATGCAAATTAAAACCATAATGCAATACCACTATATACCCATCAAATTAAAAAGATTGACAACACTAAATGTTGGCAAGGACATGTAGCAACAGGAACTTTCATGTATTGTTAGTGGGAGTGTTAAATGGTGCAACTCCATTGGAAAAAAATCTTAACAATTTTTTTATAAAACAAAATATATACCTCCTCTATAAACCCATTATCCAAGAGAAATGAAAGCACATGTTCACAAAAAGACTTGTACAAGAATGGTCATGATAGTTTTACTCATAATAGCCAAAAATTGGAAACAACTTAAGCATCCATCAACAGGAGAATGGATATGCAAACTGTGCTATCCTCGAACAATGGAGCACTATTCAGCAATTTTAAAAAATTATGTAACAACACAGATGAATCTCAGAAACATGCTGAATGAAAGAAGCCTTACACAAAAAATAAATACAGTCTGATATCATTTATATGAAGTTCTGTAAAAGGCAAAACTTATCTATGGTGAAAAAATTAGAATAGCAGATGCTTCTGGAGGGTGGGCATGCAGAGTCACTGGAAGGGGTATGAGGGAACTTTCTGGGGTGAAGGTGATACTCTATATCTTGGTAGGAGTTTGGGTTACAGAGGTGTTTGTTTGCATTTGTCAAAGCTCAGTGGATGGTACAGTTAAGATTTGTTTCTAACACTGTACACAAATTTTACCTAAATGAAAGAACCATAAACAATTGAACTCTAGTTATTAATTTCCATGGTGGAGGGTACTAATGTCTGTAACTTACTTTGAAATGTATCAAAAAATAAGATCAACTGATACATAGCTAGATGGATGGATAAGTGATAATGAAATAGAACAAAATGTTAATTGTAGAATACAGGTAGTGGGTATAAACATGTTCACTGTATACTTTCAACTTTTCTGTATGTTTGAAATATTTCATAATAAAATATTGGGAAAAATTTGGCCAAGAATCCTGGTTTCCTAAATCTCAGTTTTTTGTTCTTTCTACTATCCCACTCTGCCTCTTTGTTCTAGCCACCTTCTTGTTAAGCTTTCATGTCTAATCATCCATCAGATGTCTGCAGTTGATTTTGAAAAATTAGGACAGACAAACAAATAAAAGGAGATCAGAAACAAGGCAAGGATGTCTTCTCTCACCACTCCTTTTCAGCGTCGTTTTAGAAGGCCTAGCTAATGCAATAGAAAAAAGAAGGAAATAAAAAGTACATAGATTGGGAAGGAAGAAATAAAACTCTCTTTGTTTACAGATGACATGATAGTCCATCTAAAGAATTCCAAAGAATTGACAAACAAAACAAAACAAAACAAAACAAAACACCTCCTTGAACTAATAAGTGATTATAGCAAGGCTGAAGGTATATAGGAAAGCAAAAGTCAGTTGCTTTCCTATACACCAGCGATGAATAAGTAGAATTTGAAATTGAAAACACAAGACCATTTCCATTAGCACCCCAAAACGTGAAATACTTACGTATAAATCTAACAAAATGTGTACAAGATTTGTGTGAGGAAAACCACAGAACTCTGATGAAAAAACCAAACAATGACCTAAATAAATGGAGAGCTAATACGTGTCCACAGATGGGAAGATGTCAGTTTTGCCCACCTTGATCTATAGATTCGATGCAATCCCAATCAAAGGCCCAGCAGGTTATTTTGTAGATATCTACAAACGGATTCTAAAGTCTATATGGGGAGGCAAAAGACACAGAATAGCCAACACGGTATTGAAGGGGAAGAATACAGTCAGAGGACTGATGCTACCCAACTCCATGGCTTACTGTAAGGCTGCAATAATAGAGCCAGTGTGGTACTGTTGGAAGAATAAACAAATAGACAACTGGAACTGAACAGAGAGCCCAGACATAGACCCACATGGATATGTCAGCAGATCTTTGACAAAGGAGCAAGGGCAATACAATGGAGAAAAGAGAGTGTTTTCAATACAAGGTGCTGGAACAACTTGACATCCCCGTGTCCACAGGCAAAAAAATAAAACTGAATCTAGGCCGGGCGCAGTGGCTCATGCCTGTAATCCTAGCACTCTGAGAGGCCAAGGAGGGAGCATTGCTTGAGCTCAGGAGTTTGAGACCAGCCTGAGCAAGAGCGAGACTCCATCTCTACTATAAATAGAAAGAAATTAGCCAAACAACTAAAAATAGAAAAAATTAGCCAGGCATGGTGGTGCATGCCTGTAGTCCCAGCTA
>CM052440.1:83874902-83915625 GCA_028533085.1 Varecia variegata | reverse complement strand
TATGGGTGATTTTTTTAATACAGTATTTTGTTTAGTTTATTTCTAAGTTCTCCATTAGTATGTATTTATTATTTTTCTGATAACATTTCAGTTTGTTTTTCCCTTGTAAAGGTAACATATAATCATAATAGAATATTTGAGAAATGCACAAAAGTAGAAAGAAGGTTAGGAAGAGGTTATCAGTTGCTATACAGCACATAGATGATATTTTTGTTATATCTCTTTAATAATAATAGTTACTTTAAAAAAATTTATCGCCCGGGCGCAGTGGCTCACGCCTGTAATCCTAGCACTTGGGAGGCCGAGGCAGGTGGATCGCTTGAGGTCAGGAGTTCGAGACCAGCCTGAGCAAGAGCGAGAGTCCGTCTCTACTAAAAATAGAAAGAAATTATCTAGCCAACTAAAAATATATATAGAAAAAATTTAGCCGGGCATGGTGGCGCATGCCTGTAGTCCCAGCTACTTGGGAGGCTGAGGCAGTAGGATCGCTTGAGCCCAGGAGTTTGAGGTTGCTGTGAGCTAGGCTGACGCCACGGCACTCACTCTAGCCTGGGCAACAAAAGCGAGATTCTGTCTCAAAAGAAAAAAAAAAAAAAAAAATTTATCGTATGCCAAGAATGATTTGCTCATTTAATCCTCACAACAAAACTGTGTAAAGTATTACTTTACTAATGTTACAGATTAGCAAATTGAGGGATAGAGAGATTAACACATTGACTGTCACACTAGAAAAAAAAATTTCTTTGGGGTCACAGTGTTTTATTACAAAAATAGAATAAAAACTTCAAAAACAAAATGATCCTAATGTAATGAAAATTTTGTTTTTTTTATTGTTTTGTGTGTGTGTGTTATATGCAACTTGAAAAACAGTTCTCATGGCTGCCAAAGTGAAGACACATGTGAGTTACATATGCTTCACAAGGCCCTGGGCTCAAAACTAGCCTGAGATAAATACAACTCACATGGCAGTCAATGTATTAAGAAACTAGCCCAAGAGGAGATGATAAATGATTGAGCTAGAATCATGTATTACATTTTTTTAAAAAGCTTTAATAAAATATAAATTACAGTCAGGCATGGTGGCACAAGCCTGTAGTTTTAGCACTTTAGGAGGCTGAGGCAGGAGAATTCCTCGAGCCCAGGAGTTTGAGTCCAGCCTGGGCAACATAGCGAGACCCTGTCTCTAATAAAAAAAAAAGAAGAAGATATAATTTACAAACCATCATATATTACTTTTATAATGGAAAAAAATCACATTTGTTTGTTTAAAAATCACAGAAGACTCTAATTTCCAGGAAAAAAAAATCACTGTTAACATTTTGATATTCTTTCCTCCTTCTGTGAATGTTATTTTCCATAATCGAGATCTCCTTTGCAAGGTCTCAGAAAAAGGGACAGGATCAGAGCAAGGCCTTGAAGACAGAAGCACAGTGGGGCCTTCTATGGTGGGGAAGGAGGAGTAGAGGATGACAGGAACAAAACTGAAGGTCGGGAAGAGAGTCAGGGAGCCGCTGACTGATGCTGCTCTGCTCTTAGCAGCAGATGCCAGTGTCTGGTGAGTCTGGGGCGGCAGGGCTTAGACCTGGTTGGAGTAGGGTCTCTATGTGAGTGGGAGTGTTAACTAGGTACTCAGGAAAGAATTCTGAGCATCATCAGCACCCAGATGAGACTGAAAAATCATAATTGATTGTTTTTGGCAAAGCGTGATTTTTTTTCCAGCAACAACAATGCATCATCATCTCATTGGCCTCTTCCCCTAGGTCCTATTTTCAAATGCCTTTCTGAAACTTCTCTACCTTCTCTACTTGATACTAACATGTGGCACCTTTATTTTGACAGCAGTAAAGGCCTGATTAATGTGGGTTGAGAGGGTCAACTTTTAGTAGGTAAGTGTAAAATTGTGTAACCGGGTTTCAAAAATTGATTATAGAAAAATAATTGGAGGGTCCCTTGGCCTGACAGTTTATTTTAAAATTGGGGGGTTTCAGCTGTCCATTGGCTCAATATGAAGCAATGGCATGATGAGCTGCCACAAAACTAATGCTAACTTGGTTGTCATAGATAAACATGCTTATCAGATCAAGAGAAGGAAGCAACACTATTGTACTGTGCATTGGTGAAATAAAACTTCTGCTTTGTTTTTTTTATGTACAAACCCAAGAAGAAATTTGACAAAGCTCAAGAGGACTTTAAGAAGTCGTAAGTCCCCGTCATGTGAGGAAGGAGCAAGGAGAGGACCAAAGCCCTGTCCTCAGCCCCTGCCCCCCTCCCTTCACATGTCCTGCCTGGGGAGCCACACCGAAGCCTCACACCTGCTCCCACTCCCTCGGCTGTATCTCTACCAAGACCTCTCGCTGGTCTTGTGCATCCAGCTGCCTACGGGACGCCCACCCTTGAATGCTCAAGGTTACTACGTGTAAACCTGCTTGCATCGACTGTCTCTCAGAAGCGATATTCCTCATTTCAGGCAGTGAAACCATCTCTTGCCCAGTCATGGAAGTCATCTAGGACACTTATTTCTCAAGCACCACACATGTCCGTCACCAAAGCCTGTAGAGTCTAGCTCCACGATGTGACCCTGACTTCCCCTTTTCTCCATTCCCTCTGCTAGTGCCCTAGGTTAGGACCTCACTGCTTCCTGCATGAATTACTGAATTCAGCATTTGGGACTTAGGTCTATTTTCCAACTAGTTTTTCTGACTTCAATCTATTTATTCCCTTTGCTTCTTCAAGCCATTCTCCATAATTCTGCCAATGTCCTGAAAATACAAATCAGTTTATATCCTTCTTTCACTTAAAATCTTTCAATGACTTCCCCAAATGTTTTAGCATAAAGCTTCAACTCTGAGCTGAGCACTAACGGGCCCTTCATGATCTGCCTCCAGCTGTAGCCTCCTTCCTCTGCCACAAGCAACCAACATGCTCCACACCAGGCACTCTGAGATGCATGACCGTGTGCCACTGCGCCCCTGTGCTCCACCCAGATGCACTCTGTCCTTCGAGCTCCACTGGAGCATCTCGTTGTCCAGGAAGTATCCGCTGGTGTCCTCGTTTGGTTTGGATATTCTTCGTCTGTGCTCCGCAGCACATTATGCCTCCACTTAAAACTCTAATCCTTGATTTATTTGTTTGCCTTTCTCTCCAGACTTTAATTGCTGAAGTGCATGGACCCTGGTTTATTGAACTTCGTAAATTTAAATCCAGAGCTGGATACCATGCATGGCACAGAAAAGGCCTTCAATAAATGATTTTTGTTTTGGTTTTGGTTTTATTTACCACTTGCTGCGATCAAGCATTGCTCTAGGTGCTAGGAATACAATAATGAGCAATTCAGACCTGGGTCCTGCTCTGAATAAATGAAGAAATAAATACTGAATAAATGAACTGGGAGTATTTACTTAGAGAAGAGAGAAATCTTAGAGTTGCAATGACTAGAGTCTTCAATGGGCTATTAGGTGGAAGAGAAAGTAATACATTTTTATCTTGCTCTTCAATCGTTGAGTTAAATTTACAGAGAGGCAGATTTCACTTCACTGTAAAAGAAGATTCTTTGAATAATTAGAATTGATCAAAACTAGAACAGTCTGGCTCCTGACGCAGTGACCCCGCATCGCTGTAAATGGAAAGAGATCAGGCAAAGGCTGACGTCTCCTCAGCAGTGTCACAGGAGGCACTCAGTGGGTGGGTGCCCTTGAAGGCATCTTTGGACCATGAAATCATGATGTACTTCCCATTTCCGTTCTTTTCAGTGCTCCATCTTACTAACCACCCTTTGTACAGTGGAGTCTTTATCTCAGACACCGTAATTTCAAAGATTTAATACATACCATTTTTTTCTTCCCACTTTATTTTCTTTCATTCATAACCTGTTCCTATTATGCGTAAACATATCTAGAAGCTCATCTATACCGCTAACACCTATGTGCAGCTGATCTGATTCTGTGTGCATTGGCTCTTCACTAACAATCCAAGTAAAGTCTTTATTTCAGATGATGATGATGAAAGAGCTGGAAAAACACAGCTGGATATTTCATATCCCAGTTGGATTGACAGCAGTTGAGAATCATCCTCTCATCTCAGAGTCAATTGGATTGGAAAGCTAATGAGGAAGAAATTAATCTAGTAGTCCATAATATCATTTTAATAGTTCCCATAGTTACCGAAAGGCAGCATAACACAGAACAGTTGCCCACTTGTTGCTTATGTGACTACAACCTGCAGGCTGAGGCAGCGTCAAGCAGCACAAGGTGTCTTTGTATTTGTTAGAATTAATGAATTCTGGTATACCAAGAAAAGAATAATCGGATGGAGACACCTGGAGATACTAAGTCCTTGCACTTCCACACAAGAAGGCAAGAAATGCATAGCAGTAGTGCAGGCCTTTGTCATTTGTCCAGCCAATGGGCTTTGGTCCTAACTTAAGAGTAATAATAATGTGTTTTCATTTATATGCAATCTTTCATTCTTCCACCACTGTTGACCAGTGGCTGATGATAACCCCAGCACCTCCCTTGGACTGTTCTGTCACCTCGACTTTGGCCTCAAGTCAGAACTGCCAAAAAGAAATGCTGCCCTGTGCCATGTTTTATGGGTTTCAAGGCACAGACACTTTACCCCTACAAATGGATTGATGACATCAATTTATCTTTCACAGCTCACCATCCAGCCTTTAGCTAGGAAGCTTGATTGCAAGTTGGGTTTCAAATGGACACATAAGAGGCTCTAAAGGCCAGAGGGACGGATTAGAGATATTTGCAGAGTTCTCAACCTTGGCAGTAGCATCGTACCTGGAGATTTGTCTTTTCTACCATTAATTATAATAAGAAGCTTGATAACTCCTGTTACTTAGTCTTGCAGGGATGGGCCATTACATCAGAACGTTTTTAGAGGACATATTTCCTAATGTTTTGGTGGTCTAGGAAGATAGAACTAAAGCTGTCTTCTGGACCATCTGTGTTTTACCAGGAATGTCTTGTTGTTTAACAGTTTAATCATGTCTAAATCTATACAATATCACACAGTTATCAGAGTGCGCCCCACACTTTTCCTTTTTCACCAGCAGGTCTCTTCCTCCTAAATTTCCTATTCCTTTTAGATTTTCAGCTATGCAAAGGCAACAATCTCACAGGCTCTGCTTCAGTCGTTCAGTGAGGTAGGAGGTGATCAGGAAGCTTGGTTAACTTTAAACCTAATGAAACCATAAACATAATAGATTTGAAGTTCATGGGAATTTCTAGGTCCTCTACTCTCACAACAGTGCTTAAAACACAGTAGCTGCTCAGTAATATTTATTGAAAGATGATTGGAGCAATCGAATTGGAAAACAATGTTGATCCCACAGTTTTATTCATGAAAAAAAAATTTTTTTTCTTTTGGTAAAAGAACCAGTTTAGCTTATACAAGGTCACAGTCTGGCCTTGTAATAAAATGAATAGTGTTTACTATGATTGTTGCAGAAAACTTTAGACAATGTAAATGTTTATTCTACATTTTAAGTTAATATCAAGAGAAGTTAATTTCCATGTTCCTGTTTAAAATATATATTCAGGCCAGGCATGGTGACTCACACCTGTAATCCTAGCACTTTGGGAGGCCGAGGTGGGAGGATCACTCGAGCCCAGAAGTTTGAGGATACAGTGAGCTATGATGATGCCACTGCACTCTAGCCCCAGTGACAGTGAGACCCTGTCTTAAAAAAAAAAAAGAAAAAAAAAAAGAAAATACATATTCAGATCAAGAAATCAAGAGCATACCAACATATGTTTGTTTTTGTTTTTTTGAGACAGGATATTGCTCTGCTGCCTTGACTAGAGTGCAGTGGCACCATCACAGCTCACTGCAACCTGGGCTCAAGAGATCCTCTCACCTCAGCTTCCTGAGTAAGTGGGACAGCAGGCAGGAGCCACCATGCCTGGCTGTTTTTTATCTTTATTTTTTTATAGCCAGAGTCTCCCTATGTTGCCCAGACTGGTCTCGAAATCCTTGCCTCAAAGGATCCTCCCACCTCAGCCTACCGAGTTGCTGGGATATTTAAGTCTTTAAGCTCTGGATAAAGATAGCCAACTTTCTCACCAATTCAAGATCCATCTTCCTCCTGAAACTTCCCCCAAACATTCCAGCTCACACTAAAATATTTTCTTTTCTGTACTCGTCTCTAAAAGGAGCGATTAGTCTAGATTATTTCTAATACCCCTTTATAACTTTAACACTATGTAGTAATACTTACAGTGTATAACACATAGATAATCTTACTGTTTTACCAATTGCATTAGAAACTCCTTGAGGCCGGAGACTGAATTTTCTATCTAAATGTATCTTTCCATGTTGAATGAAACAAACTGGAGAGACAACCAAGGCCCAGCTGAGGAGTTTGAGGCCAGACGTACACAACCCTGGGCACTTTGTCAACCAAAATAATGTGACCTTTAAACTGAGTAGGGACTGTTTGAGGGCAAAGGAATCATACAAGGAGCTAAAATAATTAAAAAGAAAGTTAGAGAAATTAAGGACTGTAGCTCCTTTGAAAAGAGATTAAGGGGAAGAACTCATTAAGATTCACCAGCTTCTGAATGGCACTGTGAATTGAGATGCTACAAAGCTATTTGACCTGGTGTCAAGAACAAGGGGAGATGCCACAATAAGATAGGCCAGAGTTGGACACCCCAGGAATTCAGAGAGGAATTTTGGTACACAGCAGCGTAAACATGGACTAAGCAACCCAGAGGCAGCAAAGGAGCTGGTTCTTAGATACAGGTTTTAGAACAGAATTGAACAAGAGCTCTTTAGCAGACAATAAAATATGGTAAGGATTTGGGCCCGCGGTAGAGAGGACAGCCACAGCCCCCTTTTTAGTCTCACCCACTGGGTACTAAGTTAACTAACATTTGTAAGGATCTCCTTTATGGGTGCATGTGGTGTTACAACAGTATTTGTTAGGATACAACCCCCAGCTCTGGTCCAAGCTGGTTTAAACCGGAGCACAGAAGCAACACCCCAGAGAGCAAGAGTCTCCCTCCTCAGCGCTGAACCTCTCTGAGTGCCAGCAGCCTTTCTCCACCAGGGTCAGGAGGGTTTCAAGCTTGACACTTGGGTTTCATGGCAATAACAAATTACCAGTCTTAAGGGCAAAAATAAAGAGAGCTGCTCACGCAGCCTCAGTCTCAGGCAGCCTTGCAGCTGTTATTAAAGTGCTGTGGAAGGACGCCGAGGCTCGCAAGTGCCACAATTCATAGTCATGAAAGTCCCTGTTCTAAGAAGCGCTGAGAACAGTGCTGTGAACAGGTAGAAAGGGGAGCCACGGGACTCTGGGCACTTTCTAATACAGCTGGGTTTAGGAACGGTACCTAGCTGGAGAGATGCTTATAGAAATCTCTGGAAATGGGGGGACATATAGAGAGCACAATATGGTTTCTGACCCTGATTCTCTATGCACAGTGACTCGCTATAGTGACTTTGGCTACTTATCCCAATATACTTTTTTTTTTTAACTTTCTGCCACTTTCTCTCTCCTATTGTCTCTGTCACCTTTTTCCCCAACCAGTGGCCTATCCATTCTTTGGATCCCCCCACACATCACTTTTCAAACTTACTTCACAGAATATTCAAAACCAACACACTTAACAGAGTGTTAGAACCACAGGCTCTGTGGCAGCTGGGAAGGAGAATTGGACAGAGGCTAGAAGGCTGACCTGAACATGAGAAAGGGAAATTTTGTTTAATCCCTTTGTGACTTCCCTTTAGTTCGTTACTGCCCATGTGTACTCTGTATCCCATGGCAGCGTTGTCGGCCCTTACCTGAAAAGTAAGAACCCGTTCCTCTATGGTTTCATTTGTATGGTACTTAGCTTGAAGCCATGTGAAATGAAGAGGTGTATGGAACTTGATGACATGAAAATAGAAACCAAAAGTCTGACACAATGCGAGGGAAAAATCAGGATGGAGAAAACAATCTCATTGAGTATTATGGAAGTCACTGTAAAGCGAAGAAATTAAGTAGAAATAGAAAATCAAGTTTATGTGAAAGGCTTGAAAGTAATCGTAAAATCTGGTGGGCAACTAGATTCATAGTAATAGCAAGCATGTTGACGCTTTAAAAATGATAATCTGCATTTGGCCGCAGACCTTTTGTGATTAAAAAAAAAAACAGACACTAGTGTTTTCTGTGAATGTTACAGATTAGTAATACACAACACATCTGTTCCACAAATACTTGTTATGACCAATTATTCTTAGACTGCTCTAAGGGGGCAGGGAGAAGACAGAAATATAGCAGCCCTATAGGCTGATCCCAGTGGAAGAGCTGTGATTTAGTCAGGGAGATTAAGCATTCATGAAAGAGGAAAGTTGGGAGGTGCTGTGGTAGGCCAGACTGGTTAGGGAAGCCTTTCCTGAAATCTTTAAGAAGGGGCCAGGAACTAAATTTAGAGGAGCCAAGTGAGTACTGATCATTTCGGTTACTGTAGAACAGCACTGCCCTGTACAGTAGCCACTAACCACACGTGGTAGATTGAACTCCCATACTTGACTAGTCCTAATTGAGATGTCCTGTAAATATAAAATATAGTACATATCAGAGCTTGAAGACTTGCTATGGGAAAAAAAGTTCATTAATTTTTTTCGGTATTGATTACATGTTGAAATGATACTACTTTGGATAGGCTGGATTTAAGAATATGCCCAAGAATATACACCCACCCCCCCCAAAAAGAGCTCAGCATTTTTCTCTGTAGCTCATATTACACCCTTACTAACTTCTCACTTCCTTTAACAAAACCATCGTATTCCCAGATGCCCAGGCTCATCATGACTCTTCCCTCTCATTCTTCTCCTGGCTAATAATCACAATCTTATTGGTTCTTCCTCCATGATGTCTCTCACATCCCCTTTCCTTTTGATAACCCTGGTCTGCGCCCTGAGCCAGGCCGTGTTCATCTCACTATTTTAGAAATTTCCTAACTGGTTTTCTTTCCTCTAATTTCTCCCCCATCTACTCTATCTTGCCCAATATAATAAGATTTATCTTCTTAAAACTGTGTATCAATTTTAAGAAGGTGAATTTAGTTTTAATAATTAAGATTATTATCTTTTTTTCTTTCTTTTAACATGTTGAGTTTAAGGTGCTGGGAAAGCAAGTGGTATTTGGTGAGATGACACTGGAGCTTAGAGAGAAGCAGCTGGGCTGACGATATGTGTTGAGAAAGGCATGACCCAAAAGGCTGTGGCAGTGAGTGAGTCCCACGAGGGAGAAAGCAGGAAGGCAGCTCCACATCAAGCATTTAAAGAAGCTCTGAATTCCTTATGGTTTTATGCCATTACTTACATCATCATATACAATCAAATTAATCATTTAATTGGTGCATATTAGGGAGGGTTTCCCCCCACCAAAGTCTAATCTGCTTGAGAAGAAAAGACCAACTCCAATTACAGTGAAAGATTTAAGTAACACTTCAAAATAAATAAGAGAAAGATGACCCAAGCAAGTGCTTGATAGGTGAATCATACAGTAACTTCTTGTGTAAGAGTACCTGGAGAGATACCCCCAAGCTAGGGTGTTTTAGGAAAGCTTGACCAAGGAAGTGAGTTTTGAGGTCATGATCAGAGAGGCTGAGCTGTAGTCTTTCCAGGCAATTGACAGGGCAGGATCAAAAGAGGAGGGAAGGAGATCCAGGGAGTGAGTGAACCAGTTTGGTAGGAGGAAAGGAGTCACTGGTGGGATGGGGTGGGGTGGGGATAGCAGATAAGGCTGGAAAGGCAGGTTGAAGCCAAATTTTGGCAGGCCTTAAATAAGAATCTGCCAGAGTTGGGACTTTTCTCTCATGAGCAAGGGAGTCATTAAATTTTGAGCAGGTAGGAGTGTCATGATTGAATTTAAATTTTAAGAATGTTAATCTGGCCTTATTTTAAAAGTGAAAACCACAGAATTCAGGACCTTTTAGTTTAAGCCCTTCCTCTCACAGATGAGGTACAGAGAGAGTGGGAGCCTTTTCTTACAGACAACCAAAATTTCCTGACAACTAATCTGCTTTCTACAATTTTTAAAATTTTAAATTAGTGTGGCATATAGCCCTCTGCAGGAATAGATACATTGTGGAATGCAGCTCTCTAATGATAAAACATTTAGGGTGTTTCCTAAAACACCCTAGCAGAGATGTATGCTGAGGGGTGTCAAGAATATGTACCTGGACTACACAGTAAACTAAAGTGCTAAAATAATGGTTTTACTACACTCCAGCTCCAATTTGATTCTGGCACCGAAACAAGGAGTATCCAGATCAGGCTAGTAAGCCAAAGGGAGAGAAGGGACAGTCTAAATAGAAACAAGCAGTATAATCCAATAGAGAGAAAACTGAATGAACAGTTAGAAGATTTAGATGCTAGTCTTGGTTAGCAGTGGTTATGCAAGAAGCCAAATGATTGCCTCATCTCTTCCAAGGTTCAATAGTAATAAACCAAGTCACAAATTTTTTAGTTGATCATCTGGAATTTGCAATGTATTTTCCAAAGAAACAATTTTATAAAAAAGTGGTTAGTTTCCCAGATTATCCTTCAGGAACCTATATAAATCCCAACATAGCTCAAATTACTTCATATTTTGCAATGAGAAATATAAATATTTTTGCAACACTAATGAATAAGCAAAACAGAAAAACCAAACTCGTTATCGTGGGGATTTTTAATGGAAAACATTTAATTGTAAGAGGATATGGAACTGAAGGTTGTAGAGACTATGAAAGAATTACTTCTAGGTACTTTCAAGGTCATCTGAGGTTAATGGCACTGACTCACAAACAGAAAGGCACAGGGGGTGGGAAAGGGAAAGAAAGTATGAGCTGAGTGTGTTTTTAAGGAGGATGATACAACCAGTGTTGAGAGGGTGAAAGAATGGGCCAGGCTGGAAAAAGCCAGGAGTGCAATACCTCTCAGAATCAAAGGGAGAAAAAAAGGAGGACCAACATATCAGTACAGGGGTCATTAATCTAGATTCTAGGAGATTAGGCTGGAAGTGAGTCTAGAAAATAGATTTGAGGCGGTTAAGTTCAAGGAGAACAGCGGGACAAATGTTCAAAGCAGGGTCAAAGATTCAGGGTATTAATTCCCACAGGGACAGAGGCAGGAGTTCAGATGGAAAGCTGTAGCTGGAGCCCCAACTCAGGGCACTCAGGGTCCAGATTGACAGCCTAGTCCAAGACACTTGAGATTTCTTAGCTCCTGCAGCCAAGATTGGCTCCAGACTGTAGGCGGAGTGCAAAGGGGAAGAGCCAGGCAAAATCCTGTAGACTGAATCAGAGAGAATGATAGAAGGAAATAGGTCTAAAGTTGTTGTGCTGGTTCAGATAAACAGGAAGAGGAGACTCTCAGGAGAAAATGGCCGCATGGAGGGCAAAGAAAAGGTGCAGAGAAAGGGACAGTGAGAAATCTGTGACCACCACCAGGGGGCACCTCCAGTTCTAGGACAGCCTTGTTGATTTACAGGACTTGGCAGTGGTGTGGAAGAGGGAAGAGGACAATAGAGTGGCCTGTAAATGGGGGCGGTGTGTATTTGTAACCACATTCAAACATACTGCAGGTAAGTACAGAGTAGCCAAATATTCTCACCTGCTTCCTGGTATTGCTAACATCCTGGGTGTTATTACCACGCTGGCTAGTAGTTACAATTCTGGGGCCAGGTAAGAAGGTTAAAGGATAACAAAAGATAAAAAAAGCAGTAATACTTAAAAAAAAAAAAAAAAAAAAGAAGAGCAAAAAGTGTGGAAAATCTAAGTATCTGAGGAAATGAAGAAAGAATAAGAAAGTCCAGAAAACATCTAATGCAGGTTATGTGATGAATTCCACAGTTGCATGTTACCCTTTTCCCATCCTATCTATTATTGGAGTATCTACAGAGTAGCTGGGCTTTATAAACGCACAAAAACATAGTCTTTGCTCTTTAGTCAAAGCTCTTTAGGAGCTTTGAGATGTGTGCTCATTTTTGTCAAAGAGTAAATAAAACACATGCCAGAATTTGGATCCATTTTAAATCATCAAAATAGCTCCAGGTAATTAAGAGCAGAACTTTTGGGGCTGTTTCTATGCCGGGGGGGGCGGGGGGGGCGGGGGGGGAGAAGAAGACGAGGGTTAGAAGATGAAGTATTTTGAGATACATGCGAATATACATTTTCCTTAAAAACTTAAAAACATGTTTTCTAAATGCTGCCTTCTAAAAATACAAAAGGTTATTAAAATTATCAAATATGGTAAGGGAAGAGTGGGGGAGAGTTACCCAGACAGCCCACTCCAAAATCTTTCATGTAAATTCGTTCATCATGCTTGCCATTCTCTCCAGATCTTACACTACTTAAAGGTAGAAGATCTTTGATTTAACCACTGTACACTGTGATTTTGTCTGTCACTCAATAGGTACTTGCTTAATTTTGGAGGGACAGTGTTTGCTCTCTGAAAGGCGGACTACAGAGCCCAGGTAAGAACCTAGAACGCAAGTGCAATGACCAATACGAACATCTGAGCATGCAATGTACTTTTTCCAAACTTCTCGTCTGTTTTTGAAGTGCTTTTTTGCCCCTTCGGGTTTAGCAGAATTCCACGTACTACAGCAATTAACATTTCTGAAGCACACACCTCAACCCCCTTCCCCCGAGCCCATTGCCGTGGCCTAGGCGTGCAGGTCTCCACCCCACCAGAGCACACACCTAGGTCCCCGACTCCTCTCCCCATCCCCCCAGCTTCCTAACCGCATGGTGAGATTCTCCAGGCAGCCTTCCTCCAGTGCGGGCTGTCGCAGGGCTCCAAGCCCGTCTACCCTAGGTCGGCCACACGAGTCCATTCCCTGGGGTGGGGGTGGGGGTGGGTGTAGGGGTCGCTCTTCCCGCTAGGCTGCTGATTGGTGCCTCCCCCTACCCCACCCTTCCCGCCGCACTCCAGCCTCCATCCTACTTAGTTCCAGCTTAACCAGCCCCACCACCTTCTTCCCTCAGAGAAAAGAGCCACTTTAGAGCTCCTTGAAGCACCGTTCTTGGCAGAAATAAAAGCGTTCAAGAACAGGTGGAAACCACTTCGTTTCGCTAGGCCTCATATTTCTAGCGTGGCCAGCCCCTCATTCTTCGGTATTACCCTCAACATCAATAATAACTGAACTCTCCCACACGTGCACGTTTCTGGACCTAGCCCCTAGGAAAGCACCACCCAGCGGGCCCTTTAAAAGGACGCGACCACTAAGGACAAGTGGGGGGTGGGAGAGACCCTTTTTGTCCTCCCTCAGCAAAGTACTTGAACTCCTCAGTCCCAAACACCTGGGAAGCGCGGTGCGTCTCCTAAAGTTCACGGGGGACACCCTGCTCCCTTCGGGTCACGCACTTCTTGCTTCTTGGGGTGCTCGGTCCCCTCTCCCCTCCCACTTCTCTTCCAGTGTAGCTGTCCGGGCTGAGGGTGGGGAGTGGGGGCGGGGGTTGTTGTTGTGGTGAGGGACGGCCCCGCCCCCTCCTCGTGGGCGGCCCCTCCCCCAGGCCCTCTGTTCGGCCCCCTCCCCCGCCCCCCAGCCCCATCTGTTTTCCCCAGCGGTGAGTTGATTACATTGTACGGGACCGGGGGGCGGCCAAGGCAGCCGCAGGATGGGGCGTGTGCGCGGACCCCGCCGGCAGCCCGAGCCGCAGCCGCCTCAGTGAGTCGGGCCCCACGATCCTCCCCCGCCCGGCCGCCTGCCCGCCCCCGGCTCATGCTCAAGCTGAGCGGCGGCAGCAGCGGGACTAGCAGCGTCCGCCGCGCCGCCGCCCCCGCCCGAGGAGCCGAGCGCTGAGGCGCTGCGCCGCGGCGGGAGTCCGAGGCGAGCGGGCCGAGCGCGGGCAGCGTGGGGCCGCCGAGCCGCACTCCGAGCTCGGGGCCGCCGCCGGCGCGGCTGGGAGATGTGCCCGGAGGAGGGCGGCGCGGCCGGGCTGGGCGAGCTCCGCTCCTGGTGGGAAGTGCCGGCCATCGCGCACTTCTGCTCGCTCTTTCGCACGGCGTTCCGCCTGCCCGACTTTGAGATCGAGGTGAGTGGCCGCGCGGGGCGGGCGAGGCGGCGCGCGCTGCGCCCTTTTCTCCCGGTGCCCTCCGAGCGTCCCGGGGACGCGGTGCGGGAGGGAGCGGGGGCCCGAGAGACTTTCGCCGGGAGTCGGAGCCGGGAGGAGGGCTGGGAGGCGAGGGCACGAGGCGCGGCTGGGCAGGGGGCGGCGGGGGCCGCTCGGCTCTGCCCCGGGCGCCAAGTGTGGACGCCGGGCTCAGGACGCTCGCTCGGGCGGCCGCGGTGCCGGGCGGCGCTCCGGGGGAGGCGCGCGAGTCGGCGCTTTTGTGGGAGTGGGACCGGGCGCTCTCCCGGGACTTCTGTGGAGGGGCTGAGTGTGGGGCGAGAGTGCGTGCGCGCTCCCCTCCCGGTGCCATTGAAGCGGCGAGCCAGCTGCTCGGGCGGGGACGGGGACGGGTGCGGGGGGGCGCCGGCGCGGGATTAGCTCGGACCCTGGCGGGAGGCGGCGGGGTGGGGGCCCTGCGGAGCCGGGAGTGGCTCCCCCACTTGGGCGGGCGCGCGAAGGGGCGCCGCACTTTGCCGAGTCCCGGAGGCCAGCACCTCGCGGGGGGCGCTTCGGGCTAACTTCGGGCCGGCGGGGACCGGGCCTGGACGCGGGGGCGCGCCCTCCTTGGGGGAGCCGCCCGGCGCCGAGACCCTGCGCAGGGCTCCGAGGCTGCGGAGGGAAAGTTTGGGACTCCGTTATTCTTTAACAGCTCCTTTCCTCTGGGAATATACAGCCCTCTTTATTCTGGGAGATCGGGAGCTCTTTTGAGTTGATTTCGCCACCATTATCCCTGCGGGCGAGCGTGGAGGAAAGGGATGGCTTTTTCTGGCCAGGCCGAAGGTGCTTTGATTGAGACCGAGGCTTTGTGATAACTGGACTGAAATCGGAGGGTCCCAGGAGCACGGATGGTGGCGGGAGCTGGAGGAACAGAATGCACACGATGGCTCAAACCAGCAGCCAGCCCCAGCAAGCATCCTCCTTTATTTTTATTTTTGGAAGGGGTGTGAAATAGTTGATTGGTTGGCAGATTGAATTGCTTTCTCTTCTAGGGCAAGACGTGTAGTGACTCACCTTTCACCTTTGGACAAAGGTGAATGGAAACTGTGTTGGTCAGTTTTTGTTCCCAGTTCTGCCAGTGCGTTCGCCAACGGAGTAATCAAAATTAGAATCACTCTTTTGGAGGAGAAAATCGTGTTGCCTCCCCACCGCCTTGTATCTTACTTTCTGCCATTTTCGGGTTGATTTTAATTCGTTTACTCCTGAGGTCTTTGCCTCACCTTTATTTTTAGTTGCAGTCGTGTTTGTTGAAATACCATTTGCTTCTCATATGAATGAAGTGTGGGAACTTGCTCTCGTCGGAGTTAATGATGTCGGGAAAATAAAAAGATCAAAAGGGTTGGGGATGGGAGAGTGAAGAGGAATGTAGACTGATAAACTAGGTCCACTCGCTGGCTATTGGCGATTCTTAGTTCCTTAAACTGATTAAAACAATGTGATGAAATCGTAGGCTTCTCTGGTTTTTAGGAAGATGTAATCGCTTAGGCATTTTACGCAGCACCACAGCGTTTGTTTTCAAAGTTTGAACATGAATGTTACAAGCATAATTTTTATAATACAAATTTACTTGAGACAACTGTTTATATTGACTAAAGAAGAGAAACTGCCACAGAAATTAAAGATTAGGAATCTTAAAAGTCAGGAGATGTTTAACGATTATTCTGATGTCCTGCATTTTGTTTTAGTTGGTGTAAAACCGTGAATAGTTTAATTATATCCTGCCGCTCAAAATGGTGGCTGTGGTGGGAGGTGTTGACTGTGACAGTGCCATCTTGGGTGCTGGTAAATTGTCCCCTAGCCTTTTTTCTTCCTTGTAAGATAGTGAAGTTGAGGTGATGCTGAGATTACAAGTTCAGGGTTTAAGGATCATTCTAAAAATACTGTTGGAAAAACTTCACTCATCTCTCAAAATCCATATATTCCCATTTCGTTGATGGAAAAATAGAGGCAACTCATTTTGACTTCAGTACTACAACATATCTAGAGTAACCTATAAATAACTGTTTTCTGTTGTAAGAAATAAACTTATAGTTTCTGAGAATTAGCTGGTTTAATTCCTAAAGGAAGTAAGTAGATTAAAGAGGTCAAACTTACGTGTATAACACAAACGAAAAATCATTTCAGTTTACATGGTCAATAATGAGGGTTATTTGATCAGGGTTATATGACTGTTTTCTCTTTTGATTCAAGTATTTCTCGGAAATGACTTTTTTTGTTAAAATATATGCTATTTGAAATCCATGCGACACAGATGAATACTGGGATTCCAACATTTACACATTTTAAGAACTGTCCACACTTGTTTTACTTGGAGATGTTCAGTAAATGGATAATAAATGAGAGTGACTTTTTCCCCCTACAGTTCTTGTATAATCTATTTCATGTTAGGTATGTGTTAATGTGGCTAATGCAATTTTTTTTTTTTTTGAGACACGGTCTTGCTCTGTCACCTGGGCTAGAGTGCAGTGGTGTTATCCATCATAGTTCACTGCTGCAACCTCAGACTCCTGGACTCAAGCAATCCTTGCACCTCAGCCTCCAAAAATGTTAGGTTTACAGGCGTGAGCCACCTGGCCCAGCTAATAATGTAAATTCTAACTTAAGGTTTTCAGTAGTTATCAAAAAATTAAAATTTTAAAAATTAATTTATAGACCTCTAACAAATTTGACTCATTGACAGTGCAGAGCTCATTGAAAACATTATCAATTTTGATTCTCTAAGTATAAATAAATTATTTTTTTAGGTGATTTTTTAAAAAAATCAAATAGTTTATTGTCCTGACAGTTTGAGAAACAATCCCTTGGTTAGACTTTATGATGCAGTGGAAGACCCTTATAAAAGGAAAAGAACAATTCTAATGTTGAGTTGTACCTATTAGGCCATATGGAAAGGACTTAAAATCTTAATGTAATCCAGCTTTAAAAGGTAGGAATGATGAATAATACCAAATGGTAGAAATTGGATATCAGCTTTTTCAGGAAACCAGTTTTCAACTGTGGGAAAGGTCTCATTTTATCCTTGACCACCAGGCTGAACCCATGGATTTACAGAAAATTTAAGAAGTAGAATCCTCTCAAGGACTTGGCTTCTATTTATCTAAAGTGAAGCAATCTCTAAGATAGGTGAGGAAGGGCTGGGAGGATTCATGCAGCAATTCTGCAAGAGGTTAAGCCCTCCCACTTAGAGAACTGGTCCCCAAAGTGTGGACATTTTTATTTTTGTATGTAGAAAACCTTTTTATTCCTAATGGAGTACCCAACTTTGAATGTAGAGGATTTCTTTAGAAGAGTCAGCATGTATGATTCTTGGTTGGTTTTAGGATATGTTTAAGGACTTGTATGTTGCTGTCCCCCAAATAAGGGTTCTAGAATCATGAGACTGAAAATCTATGAGTATATATTAGTATATAATGAATCATGAGACTGAAAATCTATGAGTATATAATGAATCATGACACTGAAAATCTATGAGTATATGAGTATATAATAATGATGATTTATTTGAGTTCAAAATTCCTAGTTTTAAAAATAGTATGTAAACATTATATAAAACTTGCAAATATTGTAAAATATAGGTAAAAATTAAAATCACCCCTAATCATCATTCAGGGATATAAGCTGTTAACTGTTAACATATTGTGTGTGTTTTACCACTCTGGGATAAAAGCTATTAACTGTTAACATATTTAAAAATTCATAAATATGGTCACAATGTATTTGTGCCATAGGTTAGGTGTTGCTGTTTTTTTTCCAGATGAGAAGATTGAGATATAGCTGGACAATAGTAGATTAATGACACTGAATTCAACAGTTGGTATCGTTAAGGACCTTACTGTGTACTTAGGAAGGAACTTGGGGATTTACCAAAGAAGTTTTTAACTGGCCTTTGTCTCAGAAGATTCATTATCTGTTAATATTTCAGAACTAGCAATTGTATACCACTTCAATCAAATCAAGTATTTTATTTTATTTTTTTTTTGAGACAGAGTCTCACTCTGTTGCCTGGGCTAGAGTGCCGTGGCGTCAGCCTAGCTCACAGCAACCTCAAACTCCTGGGCTCAAGAAATCCTACTGCCTCAGCCTCCCGAGTAGCTGGGACTACAGGCATGTGCCACCATGCCTGGCTAATTTTTTCTCTATATTTTTAGTTGTCCAGCTAATTTCTTTCTATTTTTTTTGGTAGAGATGGGGTCTCGCTCTTGCTTAGGCTGGTCTCGAACTCCTGAGCTCAAACGATCCGCCCGCCCGCCCGCCTCGGCCTCCCAGAGTGCTAGGATTACAGACGTGAGCCACTGCGCCCAGCCAAATCAAGTATTTTATAATTGTTTAACATTCCAGTGGGTTAGGTTGGCTAAATTTTGTCCTTCAAGAAGAGGAAAAACAGTTACTTGACTTCCCCCAAAGATTTACTGCTGTGTTTTTCCCTAGCCAAGTTTTCTTTACAATGAGTATACTGTCTCTCTCCACTAAAGTGAAGTAAGGGAGGATAGAAGGATTTTTTCAGTGATCTAATCTAAGGTTAATCACGATGGATGTGGGGCTGGCATGGTGCCTGTAGGTGACTATTTGAAAATGGTCATGGAGAATCATTTGAATGGTTTGTATAGTAGCAGCGTGATCGAAATAATGACTGTCCTGTTTTTTTTTTTCCCTGAGTGTCCTGACTTTGAGTACTTAATCCTTTACCTTGTATCTCCTTTCTGGTTGTGGTTGTATGTGGGTAAAGTCCCTTATCTGATCAGTATTATGATCTGGGGGAAGTATTCAGATTCTTGAGTTCTACACTTGGTGCTTCCTTGGATCCAATCCCTTATCAAGAGAATCAAGGCATGAATTAAACATTAAAATAAGAAATAGAAATTGCTGAAAGAAACTTATGAGTACATCAGTCATATCAGTGTTTCCTAAACCTGGTGCCCAGGGATGGGCTATAGGAGACTTTGTGTTGGTGTATGTATGTGCAGTTTGCTGGAGAGGCCTTTCAATTTCATCACATTCTGGAAGAGGTCCCCAACCATGCAAAGGTTAAGAGGCTTTGAACTAGGTGAAGGGATAAGGTGGCCTTTGTTAGAGGAATCAGAAGCCTGGTTCCATGACACAAGATGTACTGGACTAGGAGTTAAGAAACTTGTATTCTAATTGTGTATTCTAATTGTGGCGCTAAGTAGCTCTGTGACCTTGGGCAAGTCAAAAAAACCTAATGATAAATGACACTTCCATACTACTTTGTACATTTTCAAAATGTTATCTCATTTTATCCTTAGCTGTCCTTAACCATCACCATGAGGTAGGGGTTGTCCTCATTTTACAGATGTAGAAATTAGAAATTTAGAGAGGTTAAGTTGCTTGCACAGGGACTCTCACCTGGATCTCAGGTTTTTTTAATTCCAAATTCTTTGGTCTTGCTACTATGTCATGCTATTTCTACTCCAGTTTTCGTTATCTATAAAATGAGGGGCCTACCTGTAAGTAATGACTGAGATTCCACAGTGCACGTTTAGAGTTCTTTGGTTCTTAATAATGTTGAGTAGAGAAGATCTTTTAAAACCTCTGCTAAATTAAGTGCAGAGGAACAAGTTCATGTATTCATTCATTTCTTTCAGCAAATATTCATTAACCACCTACTATATGCTAGGTAATGTACTAGGTGCTGGGGGTACAGCTGCGAACATAACACAAAAATACCTGTCCCCTTCAGTGGAATGAGAGACAAGCAAATTCATAAGCAACATATATAATGTGTCAGAGGGTCACAAGTAAAGTAGGGTGGAGGCATGCAAGTTGAGGGGGTGGGTTGTTGCTATTTTAAATAGGGTGGTTAGGTGTGCCCCCACTGAGAAGATGGCATTTGAGTGGGACTGAAGGAGATGGCTGATTTAAAATGATTTAAAAATTAGTAATTTGTCACACCGATCTCTTTAACATAAGATATCAGGTGATAAAATGTCTTATAAAGATTCAGGATCTGTTCCTCTAAGGAGGAAAGCCCAAGAAAATGATGTGAATTACAGAAGAGCAAATCTTCATGCAGTTTGAAATCCTGAAAGGGGAGAATGTTCTCATACTGTAACTCTCCAAAAGCAAATGCCTGCTCACCTTTCTATTTATATCAACATTTTGCAAGGGAAGGTCTTCTTTTTTCTTTTTTTTTTTTTGTGCCTACCCTGTGAAGCTTCAGAGGGGCAGTTGGGATCTTCTACAGTTTAGAAAGGGCATTACCCTCTCTGAAGGACAGCCTGTGTTGGCACCTGGCCTGCTTTACAACGGAAGTTAGGTTTGGTCTTGCTTAATTTTCTGGAGCACAGATAGGAAAGCCTAAAATACAACTTGGCAGCATTCGGTACTACCAACTCTCTGTCCCTTTGATCAGGAGAGGCTTGGTGTTGGATTCTATGGTGCGTTAGGGGTCCAGAATGAGGTGCACTGGTAGTATTTAAAAACTGCAGGCACAAGGGTGCAAATGCAGTGGGTAGACAGAGCCAAGGGGGAGCTAGTTGTTAGATCTAGTTGATGTAATTGAACACATTTTCAAAAGGGAGCCATCAGAAACCTGTATCGTGGGCCCACTTCTGTCATTAATTTAGGCAGATCATTTTGGGGTTCAGGTGCCTCATCTATAAAATAGGAATTTTAGATAATTTCTAGGTATTTCCTAGGTTTAAAGTTCTATGATTTTAGGAGTGCCTGCGTAGCACTAGGTCATTCAGAAAAATGACTGATCTCACCGGTTAGGATCCATGTTTTACAAATTAATTTGGTACGAAGTGAAAGCTGCAAATATCTATAAATGGAATGTTTACAGATTATATGAATTTTTTTCTCTTTCTCTGGAATCTTGTCTGCAAATAAGCTACTTTGAAAGTAGCTTTTGAGACTTGAAAATTGACATTTTTACTATCTCTAGTGTTCTCAAACTGACCTAAGATTTTGTACTTTGAGATTTTGAGGAATTATGAAGGATGAGGCTTTGAATTATATTATTCTCCTTTAACTTTTTTAAAGAGATGGGGTCTTGCTATGTTGCCCAGGCTGGACTCGGACTTCTGGACACAAGTGATCCTTCCATCTCAGCCTCCCAGAGCACCACTGTGCCTGGCTTCCTTTTACTTGTTTTGTTTCTTATGTTTAACATCATTTATGCCTAGTTTTTTTTCTTTTTCTGGGGGGGGGGGGCGGACAGGGTCTCAGTCTGTTGCCCAGGCTGGGGTGCAGTGGCATGATCATAGCTCACTGTAATCTCAAACTCCTGGGATTAAGTGATCCTCCTGCCTCAGCCTCCCAAGTAGCTGGCACTACAAGCATACCCCACCATGTCCAGCTAAATTTTTTATTTTTTTGTAGAGACAGGGTCTTGCAATTTCTCTGGCTTATACCTAGAATTTTGGATAAAATCCACTTAGAGCTTCTGGCTTGTGGCTTGCCTTTGGTTTGACATTGCAACCTTTTCAGATAGTTATTTCGCCCTTCCCCCATATTTGTATATTTCATTGGATGCTGTTCCTTGGATGCTTTTATTATATTTTGTTTACATTAGCTCTAACAAATATTAATCAACTTATATTGGACTTGGGGGTAGTCTTTTTTTTTTTTTAACAGTTGTTTCAATTGAGAAATGAATGGTTGGATAATAATACTGAGCTCAAGAATCTGTGGGTTCCTTTAAGCTCAGGGTTTCTCAGCCTCAGCACTATTGATATTTTGGGCTGGATAAACCTTTGTTGTGGGAAGCTGCCTTGTGCTATGTACGTTTAGTGATATCCCTGGCCTCTACCTTCTAGGTGCCCGTAGCACCCCCAGTCATGACAAAAATGTCTCCAGACATTGCCAGATCTCTCCTGGGGGGCAGAAGTGCCCCCTTGAGAATTACTACTTCACGGTGTAGGTAGGATCCTTACATAGAAGGCACGCTGCATTTGAGGTAGGTGCGTTTTTCCTTCTGATAGTGATTTTTTTCCCCCTAAACACAAACCTAATATTTTGGTTATAGGAATTGGAGGAAGTTAAAGTTGCTCCCAGATCTGCATGTCATCAGCAATTGCACATGTCAGAAACCTGGGAAATAGATGTTTTATTAATTTTTTTCTTTCATGGGGAGTCATTTAAGGAAAGGAGAGTGTTTAGGGGTAGTAAGGAAAGAATTCTGAGGCTGACTGGGTCTGATAAGAAAGACCTCCCTCCACAAAGGCCTCCCTCAGGCAGGGCCTGGCTGCCTGGTGCTGTGGTGGAGGAGGGGTGGAGGGGCCTGTGCCGCTGCCTCAGGCTGGAGCGGCTGCCATTGCCTGTCAGGGCACAAGGCTCTTCTTGACAGATCTCTCAAGCACTGCACAGTGGTGAACCGGGGAAGGGGGGTTTATCCATGACCAGGTCAAAAGTTCAGTGGGACCTATGTTGAAGGTGTGTGTGTGTGTGTGTGTGTGTGTGTGTGTGTGTGTTTTCCGGACATAGGCATATATAAAGTTTATTATTCCATCATATTTTTCAATGTAGAACACACTAACCACAGGACCCTTCTTGAGGCCACTCTAAATATTTTTCATGATTTTTCCCATTTGATTTTTCTCTAAAGCAAGTGTGGTGAGGTATTTTACGGATTCAAATAGATTTTTATTTTGCTTTGGGAGTGACTGTTACTGTGATGGTGACTTAAGCAGTCTGGTGCACTGTGAAGGGCTTTGAGCTGCTTGGAGGAAAGACTGTAGGACTTCAAGGAAATGGTATCACTTACCTATGGCTTTTGAAGATGTCTTTCACTGAGAGTGCACATCTCCTAAGTCCTTATTTTCCATCTGGGGCATTTTGTCCCCACAGAGACCCAACGCCTTACTTTTTATTCTTTATCTTTTTTGGCTGGAACTAAGGTCATGCCACCTTTTTGTTTTCTCTCCTACTCCATTGTTGTGCTCATCTACTGATGGCCTAGGGTTTGTTCTGGGCATTGGTGGAGAAGGGGTAGAATTTCTGGCCTGCATCAAGGTGTTAAATCCCAGAATTTGTGTAAATGAGTTGGTGTGAAGTCAGTCACTTTTGCAGCCAAGATCAGTTATCTCCTCCTTAGAGGACAGATGACCCCTCAGAATAATTCTCTTATGTGCTCTCTTTTGTACTTTGTTATCCACACACCCATTTAAAATGTGATGTGTTTTATGTAAAAATATATGGAAGATAGTGTTTCATTCTCCTGCTCAAAGTCCCTGACCTCAGCTGGCCTTTATGAAAGATATTTGGCTGATTTGAATGATGTAATGTTGTTGTAAGTTTCACACTGTAATGGTCAGCTTTTAGCTTTGATTCTGCAGCCCAGACTCCTCAGGAGCCAAGTCAGGTCTACTCCTCCTGTAGAGTGAGCTTGCCGAAGTAACTGTCTGACTTTGCCATATGTCACTAAGGCATGTGGACACCTGAATTAAACATGTGAAGGGTTGTCACACCAGACTGTGTGCACATCCCTCTGTGCCCCTCCCCCACCCATAACCTCCAAAGAAAAGTGAAAATAGAGGAAGTGATAGGGCCACAATTACACTAACTGATTCACTTTTTTTAGTGCTGAACTTTTAAATCACATCCAATTAATATTTCCTGAGAATGGAATAAGTACAGTTGAGAATGCTGTTAAACAGTCTTGTTGACTGTAAGAGTGTTTTTTATCCTGGCCAGTTCCTTTTAATGAACACCCCTTCCCTGAGTGTTCATTGTTTAAGCAACAATGGCACTAAGGACAGTTGATTTGCTTGACAGAAAATGTGTTAAATTAACAGATCTACTTCTTTAGCAAATCTTTTCTCTCCTCTACTCCCGTTGTGTGTCTTCTGTCTTCCTGAATGGTTGTTGGCGAATTCTTTTAGGTGTGAGGACAATTTTTATAACTGAGTCCTGGAGTTCTTTGTTTGGGGAACACTACTGTATGGGGGAAAGGTGATTTAAAGAAAAATTTTACCTGTTGCCATAATTAAGAGATTTGATTGTGGATTTTTTCTACTCTTAGACTGGTATTGATTTGGATCAGTATCCTAGAGAATGGTACTAAGTTTTTCACATTGTTTCTTAAAGACTTCCCACCTCATTTTCCTTTGTGTTGTTAAAGCAGCCACCCAGCCCTCCTTACAGGATGTTGAGGGTTGGGAGGGGAATATACTTAATTGACATTGAGTATGCTTGTGTTCTCATAATCCCAGATTGTCATCATCTTCAGTGATAAGCCCATCTTCATTACCTAAGACTCTACTTAGATTTCTGTGATGCAGCTTTTAAAAGTTAAAGTGGATTTTTTTTTTTTTTTTTTAATTTTAGACACAGGATCTTGCTCTGTTGCCCAGGCTGGAGTGCAGTAGTGTGATCGTAACTCATTGCAACCTTGAACTCCTGGGCTCAGGTGATCCTCCGGCCTTAGCCTCCCAACTAGCTGGGACTACAGGTGTACACCATCACACCTGGCTAATTTTTAAATTTTTTGTAGAGACAGGGTCTCATTATGTTGTCTAGGCTGGTCTCAAAACCTGCACTCAAGTGATCCTCCCACCTTGACGTCCCAAAGTCCTGGGATTATAGGCAAGAGCCACCGTGCCAGCCTTAAAGTCGAATTATTTATTTTTTTAAAAAGCGGAAAACCTGAAATCCCAATCAGCCTACCTTGTGTTAGTGTCATCATTATTAATATTAAGGTTGCAGAGGTGACAGTTCCTATCCTCCCACTGCCCTGGGGAATTAGAGTTTAGGGCGGCAGTGATATAGTGCAAAACCTATGTTATGAGCCATATCAGTGATAGGGAATGTGATTGCTGTAAGAGTTCTGAGGAAGACAGTGATGATGAGTGAAATGCTTCCTGGAGAAGGCAGGTAATCAGCGTATCTGCCTAGGTCAGAGAGTTCTTTTCTTACGAGGGGCTAGTAGAAAATGAAGTTGAGAGAAGATACTAGAGGCAACCTTGCAGCAAGCCTTGAATGCCAGGCTCACTAGTGTTAATCATTTTTCTTCAGGCAGTAAATAAAGTTTTAGAGTAAGAATTCCTGTGTACTAAATGTTTTAGGTTAAATCTGGTTTTGGTAGCTGGGATAGAACAGAGTGGAGGAAGAAAGACTAGAAAGTACAGGCATACCTCGAAGATACTGCAGGTTCAGTTCCAGACCACCACACTAAAGTGAATAGTGCAGTAAAGTGAGTCACCTGAATTTTTTGGTTTCCCAGTGCATATAAAAGTTACGTTTACATGATACTGTAGTCTACGAAGTATGCAGTAATATTATATCTAAAAGAACAATGTACTTACCTTAATTAAAAAATAGTTGATTGCTAAAAAGTGTTCTCATCTGAGACTTCATCGAGTGGTAATCTTTCTCCTGGAGGGTCTTGCATTCATCTTGGCGGCTGCTGACTGAGTGATCAGGGTGGTAGTTGCTGAAGGTTGGGGTGGCTGTGGCAATTTGTTAAAGTAAAACAACAGTGAAGTTTGGTGCATCAATTGACTTTTCCTTTCAGGAAAGATTTCTCTAGCATGCAATGCTGTATGATAGCATTTTACACACAGAATTTCTTTCAAAATCTGAGTCAATCCTCTCAAACACTGCTGTTACTTTATCAAATTAAGTTTATGTAATATTCTAAACCCTTGGTTGTCATTTCAGCAGTATTCACAGCATCTTCACCAGGAGTAGATTCCATTTCAAGAAACTTTTTTTTTTTTTTGCTGATCCATAAGAATCAACTCTTCATCTGTTCCAAGTTTGATCATGAGATTGCAGCAATTCAGCAATTAGGGCTCCAATTCTAGTTCTCTTGCTGTTTCTGTCACATCTGCAATTTCTTCCTCCACTGTAGTCTTGAACCCCTCAAAGTCATCCAAGAGAGTTGGCATCAGCTTCTTCCATACTTCTGTTAATGTTGATATTTTGACCTCTTATAAATCATGAATGTTTGTCTTGGCATCTAGAATGGTGAATCCTTTCTGGAAGGTTTTCAATTTACTTTCCCCAAATCCATCAGAAGAATCGCTACATATGGCACCTATCACCTTATAAAATGTGTTTCCAAAATAGTAAGACTTGAAATTATGCCTTGGTCCAGGAGCTGAAGAATGAATGTTGCCTTAGCAGGCATGAAAACAACTTCAATCTCTTTGTATATCTCCATGTGAACTCTTGGGTGACCCAGGTGCATTGTGAATGAGCAGTAATAGTTTGAAAGTAATCTTTTTTTCCTGAGCAGTAGGTCTCAACAGTAGGCTTAAAATAAATATTCATTAAACCATGCTGTAAGTGGATGTGTCGTCATCCAGGCTTTGTTTTTCTATTTCTAGGCACAAGCAGAGTAGATTTATTTAGCATAATTCTTAAGGGCCCTAGGATTTTCCAAGTGTTAAATGAGCATGGCTTTAGCTTAAAGTCACTAGTTGCATTATTCCCTAACAAGAGAGTCAGCCAGTTCTTTGAAGCTTTGGAGCCAGCCAGTGACTTCTCTCTGGCTATGAAAGTCCTAGATGGCATCTTCTTTTGATAGAAGGCTATTTTATCTACACTGAAAATCAATTGTTTAGTGTAATTACCTTCATCCATGATTTTTAGCTAGATCTTCCAGATAATTTACTGCAGTTTCTACACTAATACTTGCTGCTTGGCCTTGCACTTTTATGTTCTGGAGATGGCTTCCTTCCTTAAACCTCATGAATCAACCTCTACGAGCTTCAGACTTTTCCTCTGCAGCTTCCTTACCTCTCTCAGCCTTTGTAGAATTGAGAGTTAGGGCCTTGTTCAGGATTAGGTTTTGACTCAAGGAAATGTTGTGGCTGGTTTGATCTTGTATCCAGACCACTAAACTTTCTCCATATCAGCAATAAGGCTGTTTTGCTTTCTTATCATTCTTGTGTTCACTGGAGTAGCACTTTTAATTTCCTTCAAGAATTTTTCCTTTTGCATTCACAACTTGGCTGTTTGGCTCAAAAGGCCTAGCTTTCGGCCTGTCTCAGCTTTTGACATGCTAAGCATAATTAGTTTTAGCTTTTGGTTTAAAGTGAGAAATACATGACTCTTCCTTCCACTTGAACACATAGATAGAGGCCGTGGTCAGGTTATTAATTGGCCTGATTTCAATATTGTTGTGTGTCAGGGAATAAGGAGGCCTGAGGACAGGGAGAGAGGTGAGGAACTTGCCGGTCTGTGGAGCAGTCGGAACACAAAGGACGTTTATCAAGTTTGCTGTCTTATATGGGCACAGTTCTTAATGCCCCCAAACACTTAAAAGAGTAGTAACATCAAAGATCACTCATCACAGATCATCACAACAGATATAATAATGAAAAAGTTTGAAATATTGTGAGAATTACCAAAACATGACACAGAGACACAAAGTGAACATACGCTGTTGGAAAAATGGTGCCGATAGACTTGCTTAGAGCGAAGAACAATGAAACGAGGTGTGCCTGTATTCGAGTGGAAAGGGTGTGAAACACTGAAGGTAGTGGTGATAGGGAAGGACCAGGACATTGTCACTGGCATTATTGAAGAAAGGCGAGGTAGGACTAGATGACCCCCAGTATGGTAGCACATGGAGAAGGTTAACACTTGGATTATCCTGTATCATGTAAACTGGAGGAAGGTAGTTCCCAGCAGGTAGGGCAGCTTCGTGACGGATGTCACTGGGCACTCAGTGGCGCCACTTGTGCTCACAGGATGGATTTCACAGCAGCAGGATCTGCATTGCTGAGTGATGCAGAGACATACAGGAAAATGATTATGATTGAAAACAGCCTTTGAGTTGGTGATTTGAAGGGTCAGAGATGACTTTAAGAAGGCTACTCGAGTTACTATGGTGGAAGAGGGAGAGGCTAAGACTAAAATTTCTTTCTCTTGGAAGGAGGGAGGAAGGAATAGAGCTCTCCAGGAAGCTTAAGAGAATGGTGAAAAGGGGAGAGCTTTTTTTTTTTTAAAAAAAACTTTTCCACAGATAACATATAGCTATTGTAATGAGAAAAAAATTAAATCAATCCCGATTCCTTCATGGTTAAGATC
Source organism: Varecia variegata (assembly GCA_028533085.1). NCBI lineage: Eukaryota > Metazoa > Chordata > Mammalia > Primates > Lemuridae > Varecia > Varecia variegata. The sequence goes on along the minus strand of CM052440.1, from coordinate 83,887,531 downwards.
TTGGTGTTGTATTGGAGAGATCAGTTGTAGGGCCTCTTAAGGAAAACCAGCCTGTTTCTAAATTCTGCTCCATGTTTTTCTTTCTTTTTTTTTTTTAAATTTTATTTCAGCACTAGGGCGGGTCGATGACCCAGCAGAGAAGGTGCTAGCCTGCCCCTCTGCTCCATGTTTTATACCAGTAATCCTCTTCTCTGTTCTGTCCCCCTCGGATTGTTGGGGTGTGGTTACCCAATCCTAGGATTGTCAGTTGCTCAGTATCTTAGGTTCCTGTTGAGTAAAATGAAAATAAAAATCTGGACACAGAAATGTACCTTTCAATCATTAGAATTTTAGGTTTACTCTTGCTTTTACTATTGATTATTTGGGATACTTCAGAGTTTTTAAATGTTTAATGATGTGTAAGACTACTATTTAATATTACTTTGTGAAATTTTTGTGATGGTAATTTGCGTACACATAAGTTGTTCAGGTATTGATGGTTATATGTTGTTCTGTTTAATAACAGGTTCCCCATGCCAGAGGAAGTTACTACTCAACAGAAAGACCTCTGTTGTTTCTTTGTCTCATCGCCCTACTGGTCCTACAAAAATTTTTGGAGGTTGTCCAGCCACTTCACCCACCCCTCCCCACCCTCAAGTAAATCCATATCTTGGCCAGTAATGTATAACAGATCTTGCAAGAAAAGATGAACGGAGTCAATTAAATTCCTGTTCTTGGGAGTGTAACCTAGGAAATATGAGGGTTATTTGAGTTAGTGTGGAAAGAAGCTAAAAGGTCAGGGTGAGAAGCCACGGCAAGCCAACATCTTACATATGAGTTAAAAACTGAGAGACCCAACCTGAGAGGATTTAATGGGAAGGCCCCAACTTCAATCCACTGGTGTGTACCCAGCAGAAACCCAGGCACCTGGGAATCTGCATTCCTTGTCCCCCAAAGAGCCAAACATGTCAGTTTCAGTTTTCTCTATGCACACATATATTAAATATTTTATAAATATGGGATCATACTTTTACATACATTTTTAGTTGTTTCCTATCATTATTACCATGAACAGGAAGATTTTTCTTTTCTGAGATAGGATTAGTGTTTTTAATCATTAGACTTCTGTTATTACCTTTTATGTTTGAGGTTTTAGGTTTTGAATTTTCTTCACTTCGTCACTTTTTATCCAACTTTTTATAAAAGTTACATGAATTTTGGTGGTCCAGGCACTGCCTTAAGTGTTTCTCACATATCAGCTTACCTATTTTTAATTCCCCCATGGGGGAGGTATCACCTTGGTCCCACTCCGTAGGAAACAGGCCCAGAGGTGAAGTGATTTGCCCAAGGCCATATAGCCAGCAGGTGGCAGAATCTGGGCCTGAACTCAGGGCCGTAGTCTAGTAAAATGCTGAGGCACTTATTGGTGAGTGATGGGTGGTAGGGCAGTGAGCGAGGAAAGTAGATAGCCAGAGCGAGTTACTTAGGGGTATGTGGGAAGGTAGGGGAGGCTAAATTTTAGCTAGTATTGTGGCATTAGAAAGAAATCTTTTAAGCAAACTATGAAGTGCAGTGAGTTAGGAAACCACGACATTTTAGAAGTGAGAGAAGTTCAGTTTTTTCTTTTAATTGCTTAAAATATGTATAAAATATGTCAGTACCTTTTAAGAGTTCATCAGTTTTGTCATTTTCACACTGTACTGCAACATTGGCTAGAACTTTTTAAAAACTTTATTTTTAAGTAATGTCAAACTTACAGAAAAGTTATAAGACTAGCACAAAGAATTCCTGAGCCCCCTTCACCCAGATTCCCCAAGTGTTAAATGTTGCGCCATTTGCTTTATTGTTATTTCCCCTTCCTCTCCTGGCTGTTCCTCCTCTGTCCCCCGTCTGTCTAGCTAGCCTAGCTATCTACCCATGTAATTATTGTTTTTGTGCACTGAGAGCAAGTTGCAGACATGATGCCTTTTTACCCTTCAACATTTCAGTGTTTTTATGCCTTAAAAATGGTGGATGTTGTCTTATGTATAACCATAGTACATTTTATCAAAATCAGGAAATTAATACTGAATAAGGTCTATAGATAATAGTATCATATCAAATATTGCCAGTTGACTCAATAATATGTACAATTTATATGTTATGTTTATGAATTTTTAATATGTTATTTTAGAAATTATTATTCTGGTTCAGGTTTTCAGTCTAGGATCGTGCATTGTATTTATTAATAGCTATTGGGTCTCTTTAGTCTCCTTTAATCTGGAGCAGTTTTTCAGTCTTTGTCTTTCTTGATCTTGACCTTTGTGGAAGAACACAAGCCATTTATTTTGTTGACTGTCCCTCCATTTGGGTTTGTTGGATGTCCCCCAGGATAATTCAGGTCATGTGTGTTTGGTAGGAGTGCTGAGGAAGTGTTGTGTCCTTGGTATATCATATCAGAAGTTACATTATGTTGATTGGGCCCATTATTGGTTTTTGTTACTTTGATCAGTTGGATAAGGTTATGTCTGCCCGGTCTTTCCCCTGTGAAGTTACTACTTTTCCTTTGTAAAGTATCCTGTGGGGTGAGACTATGTAAATATTCTGATTCTCATCAGAATTTCACCCATTAGTAATTTTAATCCATGCATGATTCTTTGCCTGAATCAGTCATTACATCACAGTTGCCAAATAATAATTTTCTCATTCCATCATTCCTTTTATGAGTTGGCATTCATAGATTTTAAGTGTTTGATTCAAAACCGTTTGTTTTTAGTATCTGATAAGAATATAATTTATAAAAAGTCTTTGATTTTCTTGGAAAATTCATCTAACGTGGATAAACACTGATATAACAATATTCAGAAAGTGAAATTATTGTTTTTAAACTTTAGATCTCATTTATTTTGAAAAATTTTCTTTCTTTTTTTCTTTTTTTTTTTACCCCAGAGACAGGATCTTACTCTGTCACCCAGATTGGAATGCAGTGGTGCCATCATAGTTCACTGCAGCCTGAAACTCCTGGGCTCAAGGGATCCGCCTGTCTCAGCCTTCCCACAGCTAGGACTGCAGGTGGGCACCCCGCCACGCCTGGCTAATTTTTAAATTTTTTTGTAGAGACAGAGTCTCAGTATATTACCCAGCCTGGTCCTGAACTGGCTGCAAGTGATTCTCCCACACTGGCCTGCCAAAGTGCCAGGATTACAGGTGTGAGCCACCGCATGTGACCATATTTTGAAAAAATTTCAAACCTATAAGTGAACCCCTGTGTACCCTTTATTTTAGATTTACCACTTGTTAATGTTCTACCACATTAGGTTTATATTTTCTTTTTTGATAAACCATTTGAACGTAAGTTGGCTATGTGATGACAGTTGACTACTTACTTCTTCCTTTGGCATGCACGTCCTAAGAATAAGGACTTTCTCCAGCATGACCACAATTATCATGCTCACATTTAGGAAAATTAGCAATAATTCTATAATATTAATAACATCTATGAATAGTAAGCAGTCCATATTCAAACTTCCTCACTTGTCTCTGCAATATCTTTTATACATGTTATACCATCCTGGTTCACACATTCTGTTCAGTTGTTAGGACAATTGTTTTTAAGCAGGTTGAAACTAATTCAACTATCCTAATAGTAGCAAAAAATTGGTAAAATGATTCAAATTTCAAGCTGCAAGTATATCAGTGAAATAATAACAAAAAAGAGAGAGTTTATTGGAATAATACTGGCTCCAGTCCAAGCTATCCTGAAGGTCTGGATGAGCTATTTAACTTAACCTCTGTGAGCCTCAGCTTCTTTATTTGCAAAATTGTTCATCTCTTATTCCATAGGCTTATTATGAGATTCGAATGAGCTAATGCATATGAGGGCCTGGTACAAGTAGATCTCAACAACTGGTAGTAATTATTACTTTTTTTTTTTCATTTTAGATTTTGATTATGGTGATAATATGAATTATAATAGAATCATTTGGTAGAAAGGAATTAACAAGTTATATGATCTCATATTTAGTTATTTTGAAATCAAAGTACAATGATGTAAAATTGTAAAAAATAAGCATATTGTGCTTATGTGAATTAAAATGATAGCTGATTACAAATGTTTTTGTTTAAAAACGGGCTTCATTGAGATAATTTACATAACGTAAAATTCATCCATTTAAAGTGTTAAATTCGGTGGATTTTAGTATATTCACAGATAGGTGCAACCATCGCCCTAGTCAATTTTCTTTAATTATAATACCTCAGAGAGAAACCCTATACCCTTTAGCTATTACTTTAGCTAATACCTTTAGCTATTACTCCCCTATCCTCCCAGTCTCCCCACCCCCGTATCTCCAGCCCTAAGCAGTCACTAATCTACTTTCTGTTTCTATAGATTTCTCTATTCTGGGCTTTTATGATGAATGGAATCATATAGTTTGTGGCCTTTTGTGACTAGATTTTTCACTTAGCATAGTGTTTTTAGGATTCATACATGTTGCAGAAAGGTCAATAATTAATTACTTTTTATAGCCAAATAATATTCCATTGTATGTAATACTATATTTTCTTTACCCATTGATGGACATTTAGGTTATTGCCACCTTTTGGCTACTGTAAATAATGTTGCTGTGAACATTCATATACAAGATTTTGTGAGGGTAGGTGTTTTCAGTTCTCTCAGGTATATACCTAGGAGTGGAATTGGTGGGTCATACGTACGTAGTATGGTAACATACTATGTTTGATTGTTTAAGGAACTGCCTGTTTATAAAAGTGGCTGCACATTTTACATTCCCACCAGCAATATATGACGTTCTAATTTGTCCACATTCTTGCCAACATTTGTAGTCTGACTCACTGATTTTAGCCATCCTAGTTGGTATGAAATGGTAGCTCAGTGTGGTCTTGATTTGTACTTTCCAGATGACTAATGAAGTTGATCATCTTTTCATGAGCTTATTGGCCATTTTATGTGTCTCTTAGAGAAACGGCTATTCATAGTTCCTTTGTCAATTTTGAAAGTGGGCTATTTGTATTTTTGTTATTGAAGTATAAGAATACGTTATATGTTCCAGATACAAGTCCCCTGTCAGCTATACAGTTTGCACATATTTTACCCATTCTGTAGATTGTTCATTTTTTTGATGGTGTCCTTTGAAGGTTAAAGTTTTACATTTTGATGAAGTCCAATTTATTTATTTTTTTTCTTTTGTTGCTTTTACTTTTGGTGTCATATGTAATAGTGCTTTGCCAAATCTCATTAAGATTTTACTTCTATGCTTTCTTCTAAGAGTTTTATACTACTAGCTTTTACGTTTATGTCTTTGATCCATGTTGCATTAATTTTCATATATGGTGTAAGATAAGGGTCCAACTTCATTCTTTTTCATATGGTTATCTAGTTATCCTAGCACCACTTACTGAAAGACTGTTCTTTCCCCCCATTGGATGGTCTTGTCAAAAATCAGTTGACTGTAGATATTATGTGTTTATTTCTAGATTCTCAATTCTGTTCCACTGGTCTATATGTCCTTGACACAGTACTACTCTGTCTTGAATGCTGTTCTGTAATGAGTTTTTAAATCGGGAGGTGTGAGTCCTCCATTTTTGCTCGTTTTCAGGATTATTTTGGCTATTCTGAGTCCATTTAGAATCAGTTTATCAATTTCTGCAAACATATCAGCTAGGATTTTGATAGGGATTACATTGAATCCAAAGATTACCTTAGGGAGTATTACCATCTTAACAGTGTTAAGTCTTTCGATCCACGAACATGGGGTGTTTTTCCATTTATTTAGATCTTTAATTTCTTTGAACGTTTTGTACTTTTCCAAGTATAAGTTTTGTGCTTTTTTTGTTAAATTTATTCTGAAGTATTTTATTCTTTTTGTTGTTATCATGAATGGAATTTTTTTCCTTAAGTTCATTTTCAGGTTGTTTACTGAAAATTGCTTTTTTAAAAGCAATTTTATTGCTAATAGAACATTTTTCTTGCCCCCGCATTTTTCCTTATGTCCCTTTGCATTTGACCCCCAACCCTACTCTGGTCTCAGGCAATCACTGATACACTTTGTGTCAATGTAGATTATTTTTTCTAGAATATCAAACGAATAGAATCTGAAGTAATCTTTTGTGTCTGTCTTCTTTCATGCAGCATAATGATTTTATGCTGCATAAAATCATATTCAGTGGTTCATTTTTTACATTGCTGTATTGCAATTTATCTATTTTATTATTGATAGACATTTGTGTTGTTTTCATTTCCTATTGATAGACATTTGAGTTATTTACAGGATTTGGCACTTACGAATAAAAGTGCTGAGTATATTCACATAAAAGTCTTTGTGTGGACATGTTTTCAATTGTCTTGGGTAAATACCTAGCAGGGAAATTGCTGGGTCACATGTAAATGTCTTCTTATGAGAAACTGCCAATAGTTTTCCAAATTTATATACGTTAAAACCCCCTCCACCACCTTTTTAGTGTACATTTCTCAGTTGTATAACCACCATAATCAAGGTAGAGAACAGCTCTATTCCTCAGTAAATTTACCTCATACTCTTTTGTAGTCAGTCTCTTCCTCCAGCCCTTGGCAATCACTTATTTGATTTCTATCCCTATAATTTTGCCTATGTCATATAAAAGAAATCCTATAATATGTAGCCTCTTCAGTCTAGTATCTTTCACCTGGCATAATACATTTGAGATTTTTCTCTGTTGTTGAATGTATCAGCACTTAATTCCTTTTTATCACCAAATAATATTCCATTGTTGGGACTAGCCACAGTTTGTTTATTCATTCACTAATGGAAGAATGATTACATTGTTTCTGAATTTTAGTGGTCATGAATATACCAAGCATTCATATACAGATGTTGGTATGAAGACCGAGGAATAAGATTTCTGAGTCATATGGTAAATGCGTGTTTAATTTTGGAAAATGGTTTTGCAGTGTCTTGTTTTCCCACCAGGTATGTGTGCAGAGTTTCAGTTCCTCTGCATCAAGTATTTGTTACTGTCAGTTGCTGCTGCTGTTGTTTAAAGCTATCTTAAGAAGATTATGGTGGTGCTGTGGTTTGAGTTTACATTTACCTGATGAATAATAATACTCAGCATCTTTTCAAGTGCTTATTTTGCCATCCATATACTTCAGTGAAGTATCTTTTGAAATCTTTTGCTCACTTAAAAAATTGAGTTGTTTCCTTAATACTGAGTTTTCAGAGTTCTTTATGAATTGGGAATATAAGTTCTTTATCAGATATATACTTAGCAAATATTTTCTCCCAGTATGTAGCTTGAATTTTCATTCTTTTAGCAATGTCTCCTAAAGAGCAGAAACTTTTAATTTTGGTGAAGTCTAATTTATCCAGTTTTTTTCTTATGGATTGAGCTTTTGGTGTCCTATTTCAGAAATCTTTGAATTCTGATCACAAAGATTTTTTAGCTTAAGATCACAAAGATTTTTTTTTTTTTTGAGACAGTCTTGTTCCGTTGCCCCAGCTAGAGAGCAGTGGTGTGATCATAGCTCTCTGCAACCTCAAACTCCTGGGCTCAAGCAGTCCTCCTGCCTCAGCCTCCTAAGTAGCTGGGACTACAGGCATACCCTACCACGTCCAGCTAATTTTTCTATTTTTTGTAGAGATGGGGTCTTGCCCTTGCTCAGGCTGGACTCAAACTCCTGATCTCAAGGGATCCTCCTGCCTCAGCCTCCCAGAGTGCTAGGATTACAGGCATGAACCACCACACTCAGCTGCTTCTGTGTTTTTTTCTGGAAGTTTTATGGTTTCTTTTGAAGTTCCTTTTGAAATGTTTTTGTTGATAATTTGTAAAAGGTATTTTTACTATTTATTTAATTTCTGAGAAGTAGGTGGTACTTCTCTATTTGTATGGAACCATGTTGTTTTGGGACAGTCTGGTGGGCTCACACTACAGGCAAAGTTCTGGCTTTTGTTCCAGCTCTATTCTGGAGCATAGAGAATCAGTCTACATTGCAAAAGCCAAATCTCCCTTTTAGTTGATCATGGTGGTGCTGGAGACCAGTCAGCATGACAGTGTGTCAGTTTGGCATTCATTTGCTCTGGGGTCCCGGATCAAATTTGGTGATGAAAATAAAGAGTGAGCTGTCAGAATAGTTGGTACGGGATAATTTAAAAAGCAAAGACAATCGGTTTTTTGTTTATTTTACGCTAGATTCCTTGAGTACTTAATGACTTTTTAGATTCCACATATAAGCAATATGTACTTAATTTGTTTTTCTGTGCCTGGCTTATTTGACTTAGCATAATGTCCTCAAGGTTCATTCACGTTGTCAGAAATGACAGGATTTCCTTTTTTTTTTTTTTAAAGGCTGAATAATATTCCATTGTATATATATACTGCATTGTCTTCATTCATTCATTGGTGGGCACTTAGGTAGTTTCCATAGCTTGCCTGTCATGAATAATGCTGAAATGAACATGGGATTGCAGATACCTCTTCGACATTACTGATTTCAATTCCTTTGGATATATACCCAGAAGTGGGATTGCTGGATCATATGGTAATTCTATTTTTAGTTTTCTGAGGAACCTTCATACTGTTTTCCAAAATAGATGCACCAGTTTACATTCTTACCAACAGTGTACAAAGGATTTCCTTTTTTCCCACATTCTCTCCAATACTTTTCTTTTGCCTTTTGTTTGTTTGTTTTTTTAGAGACACAGTCTTGCTATGTTACTCACGCTGGAATTGTTTTATTTTTTATTTATATTTTAATTTTTTTTGAGACAGAGTCTTGCTCTGTTGCCCGGGCTAGAGTGCTGTGGTGTCAGCCTAGCTCACAGCAAACTTAAACTCCTGGGCTCAAGTGATCCTCCTGCCTTAGCCTCCCGAGTAGCTGGGACTACAGGCCCACACCACCACACCTGGGTAATTTTTTGTTTTTTGTAGAAACTGGGTCTCATTCTTGATCTCCAACTCCTGAGCTGAAGCAGTCCTCCTGCCCTGGCCTCCCAGAGTGCTAGGCGTGAGCCACCACACCCTGCCTACTTTCCTTTAATCTAGAATAGTCCCCTTGCCTTTTTGCTTTTTTTTTTTTTTTTTTTTGAGACAGAGTCTCACTCTGTTGCCCGGGCTAGAGTGCCATGGCGCCAGCCTAGCTCACAGCAACCTCAAAATCCTGGGCTCAAGCGATCCTCCTGCCTCAGCCTCCCAGGTAGCTGAGACTACAGGCACGTGCCACCATACCCGGATAATTTTTTCTATTTTTAGTTGTTTGGCTAATTTCTTTCTATTAATAGTAGAGATGGGGTCTCGCTCTTGCTCAGGCTGGTCTCGAACTCCTGAGCTCAAGCAATCCTCCCGCCTCAGCCTCCCAGAGTGCTAGGATTATAGGTGTGAGCCACCGCGCCACACCCAGCTGAAACTTACTGTTTTGATTGAGTGATTAGTTTCTCTTCTCAATCAGGTGACCTCTAGATGATAGCTCTGTACACTGATGGGTGCCAGAGAGGGAGTGAAAGACAAAAATAAGTGGTCACTGCCACGAAATTTAAAATATGGAGATAGATGGTCACACAGACTATTGTAGTGCAATAAGATGTTTATTTCGGTGGAATTCTGTGCAAATTGCAGTGGAAGAAAAGGCCAAGCCCGTCTAGGGGAATTGGGGAAGGTTTCACAGCTTGAATGGATCCTGGAAGTCTGGTTATGAATTGACAGATGGATAGGTTGGGAGGGTTGCTTAGTAACAGCTTCTGTGGAAACATGTCCGAAAGAGTAGGTAGGTAGGGAATGTCTGGTACAGCAGGAGTGTATCTGGAAGGTTGATGGGAGTGGCAAGAGATCAGGCCATGTCAGTCGGGAGCTGATGGTTAGATAGGAAGGCTATTTGATTAAATTAGATTTTATCCTGATGGTTGGGATTTTCAAACTTCTTTTAAAGCTGCGAATCACTTTAAGAGGAAATTTTATGCAGAAACTCAATATAAAAAATAGATAAAAGTGAAGCACTGTTTGAAAATTGCTGTGGTAATGGGAATTGAAGTTTAAGAAGGGGTGAGTGATGTGCTCTAGTATTTAGAACATTCCTGGTATATAACCTGTGTGCAGTAAATATTTGTTGACTGAATGGAGAAATAATCTTTGCAGAGTAGAAGGTTCACTTCGCTGTTAGTGTAGAATGAGCCGCCAGGAACCAGAAAGACAAGTTACAAGGCTAGGTGAGAGATAATAGGACCTAAAGTACAGAAAGGATAACAGATTTAATGAGAGGTTGGTTATGAGAATACGAGACAAAATTAACTGGACGTGGTTGGACAATGGCTTGTAAGAGAGGAATAGTCTAGCACAGTGGCGGTGTCATCCAAAGGGCAGTGTCATCCCCAAGGAGCATTCTGGGAATTCCTGGCATTACTGGCAGTTAGTGGGTGGGGGGCCTGCATGCTAGATATATTATACAGTGCATAGGACACTCCCAACAATGAAGATTTTGCCCCCATCCTAAGAACTTTCATGTAGGTGAAAAAAAAAATCTTCATTTGAATCTAAATCTAAACTTCATTTTACATGTAAGCACAAAATTTTTGCAGTGTTTTAACATAAATCACAATTTTTAGGACTGAACCTATGGTGTGAATCTGGGAAAGATTATACTTAGTATGGCTTGGAGCATTAGTATTTTAATAAGAGTATTTCACCATTTTGGAAAATCCTATATTATATCATCACCTTCATCATTGGTCATGTGGGAATTGTTTATACAATATTGTGTCAGTCTGCATTTTGTACTGTTAGCTTTTACATGTAGGAACAAACACCTGACTACTTTATTGTGTCTTTTGGTGAGGTCATGCTTAAGTATTTACATTTTGAAATGTTTTATTTTATTATATACTTCATGCTATGTCTGCTTCTGATTACAGTTGAGCAAAATATTGATTATATTTATGGATATAGGAAGTTTTGTTGTCTGTGGATTTCATTTCAAGATAAAAAAGGGGTGAGTGTTAATAAAAGTTATGTGTTATAAAGAAGGAGTATTGGGTCTGAGAAAGTTACACAATCACTGGTCCAGGGTGTGTCCTAGGATTTTCTGGCTTGTTAACTGCCTGGTTGTTGTTACTCTTCATTGAGATGGAGAAATTAAAAGAGGATTGGGTCTGAGGTGGTTAAGTACATGAGTTATGCAGTAAACAGTTGTGAGTAGAGATTTGGCATACAGGACAGAGTTCTTTCCTGGGAGAAAATAAGTTAACATTTATTGAGAGAAGTGGTGGTGAAGAACACAGATTCTGTATCCAGTGTAGGTTTGTTTCCTGGTGCCATACTCAGTACCTGTGCGACAGTGAACAATTTACTTAACAGTTACTACATTCAGTTTTCTTATCTTCAGAAATGGGAACAAAACAGTACCTGTCCACTAAGTTAATGTGAGAATTAAATGCCTTAAAACTTGTAAAATACCCGAATTGTGCCAAACACTAGTTGTATTCAAATTAGCCATTATTGTTCACCATTCAATATGGGCCAAGAATTGTGAATTAATATGTGAATTATCTCATTTGGTCCTTAAAAACAATATTTTTATGAGATTATCGAGGCTTAGGAAGATTAATTATAGATTTGGGAGTCATAAATAATATAGTAAGCAATAAGCCTCCATTGGATAGGATTGAATCAGATACTGTTGCACTCCATCGGTGGACCTCAGACCAACATCCTCAGCATCTTCTGGGAGCTTGTAAGAAATACGTAATCTCAGGCCCCACCCTAGCTCTACTGATTCAGAGTCAGCATTTAAACAAGGTCCCCAGGTGATCACTAGGCACATTAAAGTATGGGAAGCACTGGAGATGTGAGCTGGTCAAGTTCAGCAGGGGTACATAACTTGGAGGCCTCATTCATGGTGTAGTAAAAGGCTCAGGAGGTGGAACACCATATGCTCATCCTGGCACTAGCTCCCAAGTTTTAGCATTTGGACTTTGGCAGTTCTTTTTCTTTCTCATTTTCTCGTCTTTTGGTGAAGCAGGTTCTCTTTTAGCTCTAAAATTTTATGTTTCTGAGTCCAGGGTCATCTACTCCTGTGGTCCCAACCCCTAAGCCAAGGACCAGTGGCACCTTTTCTTGTGTTTATTAGCCATTTATGTCTTTGGTGAAGTATCAGTTAGGAGCTTTTGCTCATTTTAAAATTGGGTTGTCTGTTGAGTTATTTATGTATTCTGATTTTGTTTTTCCTAATCTAAGGTCACAGAGGTTTTTTCTTACATTTTCTTCTAGAAGTTTTATTGTTTTAGATTTAACATTTAAGTCTATGTTCCATTTTGCGTATGATATGAGGTATTTGTTTTTTGAGGGAGAAGGGGAGGGAGCTATGTGTTCTAGCACAATTTGTAGAAAAGAGCATCCTTTATCAGTTGCCCATACACATGTGGGTTCGTCTCTGGACGCTATATTCTATTTCATTGTTCGCTTTGTTCTGTTTGAAACGGTACCACACTGTTTTTTTTTTTTTTTTTGAGACAGAGTCTCACTCTGTTGCCCGGGCTAGAGTGAGTGCCGTGGCGTCAGCCTAGCTCACAGCAACCTCAAACTCCTGGGCTTAAGCGATCCTACTGCCTCAGCCTCCCAAGTAGCTGGGACTACAGGCATGCGCCACCATGCCCGGCTAATTTTTTCTATATATATTTTAGTTGGCC
>CM052440.1:83829412-83874802 GCA_028533085.1 Varecia variegata | reverse complement strand
ACTCATTGCTCAGGCTGGTCTCGAACTCCTGACCTTGAGCGATCCACCTGCCTCGGCCTCCCAGAGGGCTAGGATTACAGGCGTGAGCCACCGCGCCCGGCCACCACACTGTTTTTAATAACTGTGTTACAATTAAGAAATGTTAGTCCTCTTATTTTGTTGTTTGTTTTCTAAGTTTATAGCTTTTATACTTTCATATGAATTTTAGAATTTATCAGTTTCTACAAAAAAGCCTGCTGACATTTTGATTATGGTTATGTTGAATATGTTGATCAATTTGTAGAAAATTGACAAATTAACACTATTTAATCTTCTGACCCATGATGGTGGTATGTCTTTCTGTTTATATTTTCTTTGATTTCTCACAGAAAAGTTTTATATTCTCCACTGTTCAGGTGTCTCCCATCTTTTGTCAGATTTATCTTGAAGTATTTCATACATTTTGTACATTTTTAAAAAATTCCAATTGCTGATATATAGAAATACTATTAAGTTTTATATATTGATCTTGTATCTGTAACTTTTCTAAACTGAACTTCTTTTAGCAGCTTTTTGGTAGATTTCATTGGATTTTCTTCATAGATGATAATGTTATCTGTGAATAAAGACAATTCTGCTTCCTTTTTTTCCCAACTGGATGCCTCATTTCTTTTTCTTACCTTATTGCACTGTCTGGAACTTCCCGTAGAATGTTAGATAGAAGTGGCCAGAGTAGACATTCTCATCTTGTCCCTCATCTTAGGGAAAAAGCATTTAGGCCTTCCCCATTTTCATGTTGATTTTTTCCCTGCAATTACGAGTTACTTAGAAGCATGAATATATTAAAAGTGGGAAGAACATTAGTTTTCAAATATTTGGGAACTTTCCAGAGAACTTTCTGTTAATGATTTCTAATTTATTCCATTTTGGTCGGACAAGATACTTTGCATGACTTGCATTCTATTATATTTATTGAGACTTGTTTTATGGCCCAGAATATGGTGTCTCTTCGTAAATGTTTCATGTTCACTTGAAAAGAATGTGTATTCTGCTATTGTTGGCTTGAGTATTCTATAAATGTCAATTCAGAAACTTCTTTATCTTTTAATACAAAAGGGGTGAAATATGAAATGGATTCATTTCCCTCTTCCAAATTCATAGCGTGAGTCTGGAAATCCTGCCAGCTTTCTCCTGTAGTTGAAGAGCAGTCTCCTGATTGGAATGACAGCTTTGAACTGGAAGACATTATTTCATTAGTGCACTAATCAACCACAGAGATTACCTGATTGGCTACTTAATAATTAAATGAAGTTGCTTGTAATTCTTTGAGCATACACAGAACTAATTAAATTAACCCTTTGCTGCCTGGCATGCCTTGGGTATTTTTGTGTGAAGATGGAGGAGCCTAAAATCCTTCTTGAAAAACTCTGGTGAGGTTACCAGGCAGATGTTTCAGTCAATTTCAAAGGTAAGTACCTTATTTAAGAGGCATATTAAGTACAAATAAAACAAAAAATAGAGGTTCAGAAACTATAGTCCTTCATCAACTTGAATATTTTATTAACAGTGTTCCTAGGGTCTTAATGGAAAAGCTTTTTATACTAATACTTCTTTTGGATATAAGTTAAAGATAAACCCTCTTCATAGCCAGTTTTACTTTGAGGAGATTTCATTGTAAAATCTTATAAACCTTAGTTATTTCAACATGTGCTTGTAACAGCCTGCTAAAATATAGAGAAAAGTTGGAGAAAGAAGATTGGGCTGGATTACAAATCATAGGCCATGAACAAAATATGGGCTAGAATTTCAGAATTGAAAGAGACCTTGAATAAGATGACCTTATTTCAGTCTCTATTTTTGTAGATGGGCAAACTTGTTGGTTGAGGAAATTAAGATGCAGAAAAGTCAGGCATTTTGTCTAATGGTGATTCTCAGTAGGAGGTGATTTGCCCCTTCAGAGAACTCTGGCAGCGTCTGGAGATGTTTTTGGTTGCCACAGCTCAGGGAAAGGGGGGTGTGCTAGTGGGTAGAGGCCAGGGATATTGCCAAATACCCTACAATGCATAAGACAACCCCTCAGAACAAAAAAATCATCTCGCCCAAAATGTCAGTACTGCTAAGCTTGAGAAACCCTGTTCGGAAGCCAACTTGAGTTTTGATTAGAACGTGGATCTCCAAAACTCTACCTTTGGTGACTTAATAAAATCTTGTCATCAGCTGTTGGTAATCACCTCTAAATTATTATTTTTATTTTTCATTTTTAAAATTTGAGGTAAAATTCACATAACAAAATTAACCATTTTAAAGTGTACAATTCAGTGGCATTTAGTAGATTCAGTTTGTTGTGCAACTATCATCTCTATCTAATTTCAAGATGTTTTTATCACCTCAAAAGGAGAGACCCTGTACCCATTAAACAGTCACTCTCCATTTCCTCCTCCCTTCAGCCCCTGGCAACCATTTTCTGTCTCTATGGATTCAAAATTTTTTTGTGGTGCTTTTTTGTCGTGTTCTGGAAAGAACACCAGACAGGAAGTTGGGAGAGTGAACTTCACATCCCAGCTTCTGTGTTCTTCCTCTTACTTGCTGTGTGATTTGGGCAAGTCATTCATCTGTCCTGAGCCTCAGCTTCCTTTTTATTTATGGAACAGCTATCACAGTAGCCAGATGCCATTCTTCTTTAAAGTCTGAACTTCTATCTCACATGTTTGCTCAGCGTTTTCTTGGGCATCTGAAACAGAATTTTTAATCTTACACTGATTTCTTTCTCACCCAGAGTGATTCTGAACCATTTTTCCAGATACTGAATTAGTGTTTTTGAATTGATGAGCTTGGAATCAGAAGTTAATGTTAGTATCAGCTCAAATAAAATGATTAGGGAGGTTAAAGGGGCCTCCAAAATATTAATTCACCCCATTGGTAAACATATTTTAGGTTACCTAATTTAACTTGTATTACCTTTTAATTAGTAAAACAAAAACAAGTACAGTATCTTTCTATATTCTTATTCTTACTTAAAATCCTCCTATGGCTTTCTCTTGCATTTAGAATAAATTCTATTATAAATCCCTTACCCTTGTTTAGTAGGGGCCTATAAAATCTTTTTGCATCTGTGGCCTTGCCTTGTGCTATTTTCCCCCTTGCTCCAGTCACATCAGTTTTCTTTTATTCTCATAAGGACTGTGTTCTTTAGGGCCTTTGCACCTGGTCCTGGTTTTCAGGTCTCAGCTGAGATGTCATCTCAATGAATGCACCCTCCTTGATCATCCTAACTATCTATAGTTTGTTTTAGTAATTGTAAGTAAGTATTATAGAGAGAATAGCAATGAATTTCCATCACCCAGCTTCAATAATTGCTAACATTCTGTAGTTCATGATCACCCAGTTTAAAGTAGTACCCTTGCCTCTATTCCCAACCCAGTCAGTCTACTGTCCTACTACTCTTTTTCTGTGTTTTTTTTTTTTTTCCTGGAGTTATCTTTTTGGTTTACTGTTTTTGTCTGTTTTCACCTTACAAATGTGAGTTCTGTCAGAGCAGTTTGTCGATCCTATTCATTCTTGCATCTATACTACCTAGAATTGTCCCTATACGTAGTAAGTACTTAATATTTAATGAATGAATGAAATAAACTTTCTAAAAGCAGGGACTCCACTGCTTCACTTGACCAGCCTTTAAAAAAATAAAATAAAAGCAAGAACTGTGTTTTGTCCATATTTGTATTCTTAACTGTGTCTAGTAAAGAGCTTCTTCACACTTAGTAGATAACAAATATTTGATCTAATATTTTTATTTTCTTTGTCACTGCTCCCTTCTGACAGTAGATTTGTTTACATAATAGGCCTCTTCAGGACTTTTCTAGTGCAAGGAGAATAATATACTTTTCTTTCATATACTTTCTGGTCACCCTTTTATTTCTGATATAAAATAAAAACAAGCTTTTATTGATTGAAAATTTTTTCCCTGCCAAATTCACTTGTTTTTTTAATCTTCCTTGTTGTCTTTTCATAGGTAATTTGTAACACATTCTGGAAGTTCACATTTATGTTTCCTTTCTCTCATCTATTGTTTCTAGAACTATAGAAAGTAAGAGCTGGAAAGGATGTTAGAGATAATTTAGGTGTAACTCAGTTTTACAGATGAGGATATTGCCCAAGGTCATACTATAGGTAGTGGGTTGAATTGGGATTAGAACAAGGAGAGCCAAGCCTAGCAGTTAGTAGGCAGCTTAAGACTTAATCATTTTCTCATTGTTTCCATATTTATGAGTTCTGTTTTATCAGTTGGATCCTTAAGTTCTTTGTAATTAGTGACCATGTATTATACTCTTTTAGTATCTTACATGGGCTTTAGCATTAGGCCCAGAGTAATATTTTTGGGTTGAGAGAGTAATGTGAATTATTTGAGAATAATTTAATTTGATGTTATATTTCTACCTGACTTATGGGAAGGGACACCTGGAGGGCAAATCTTGATTACTTGTGCAATGGGTATATAAAAAGAATTGGGAATGGGACAGATGAGATGGAGAGAATTGACAGAAGGCTGCAGATGGTGGCTTAGCACTTTGGAACGAGTCCATCAGTTCCTGCTGTCCAATCCAGTGTGAAAGATCCATCTGGGCCTCCCCTGAGTGCAAGAATGTGATATAATGGACACAGGATGTGAAAGCCGGTTTCACTGAAAGTAATTATCAGGTTGATCAAATAAACTTGGAAATGTTAGGTGTAGAGACAAGATGGGAAGAACTGAAGACTTGGATTAGGTGGGTCCTTAATATATGACTTCTCTTCCCATTTATCTGGTAAAATCCAGACTCTTGGCATCTTGATTCCTGTTTTAACTGTTTATTTTTTAAAATTTAAGTAAATGTCAAAATTTAAAATGGTACTTTCTCGCAAAAAGTTTATTGTAAAAACTTTAGAAAATTGAGATAAGCAAAATGAAGAAAATAGATGATTATTTTTAATTAGTAATTTTGAGCCTGTATAGGTCTATTTATATATATGCTGATACATATTTTTTAAATATATGGTGTCACAATATATTATTATATGTTATAAAATGATTTATGATTCTTTAGTTAATGAATGAATATCTTTTATTTTAATATGCAGATCTATAGTATCATCATAATAATTCAGGTATGGGTATGCCATTATTTGTTTAACCAGTTCCCTGTTGTTGGGCATTGAATTTTTTTCCAGTCTTACATAAACTAACAATGCTAAGATGCATCTTTGTGTATGTGTGTACATTACTTTTTCCTTAAAATACAACTTTACAGTGGAATTTCCATTCTCAAGGTTATGTACCAGTTAATTTTTTAACTATTCTAATGGTCAGTATTCTATAATATCTTGGCTAATATTCTAATTACCTTGACTTATTTCTTCTGTGTGTCAAATAAATGATGATCCATAGCTGTGGCTACAGTTCTGGTATTCTAGTTATGATAGCTAGAAATGACTAGGAAAGGATCATTTCTGTTCATTCAGTCTGTTTCCCAAAATACAATTATAGAAATCTGTCACCATTGATTCTTAATAATGCGATTAAGTCCAGTTGGTAAAGTCAATTCTGTTTCTTACAGCTTCACTTCATTTTCTGTTTCTAGCTTTTTTTTTCCCATTTTAATTCCTTGTCCCGACCGTATACTCTGCAGCTACTTTTTGTGTGTGTGCTTAAAGTAGGCCTGGATTTTGTTTAGCTCCCATTCTTAGGGCTAAAGAGGCCTTTGGCTCCCAGCTCAAAATTCTGTAGCATTTGCTGATTTTCACACTGGAGGAGGGAGATGAGGGCTGTTTCAGCTCCCCTTCCGACCTTCGACAAAGGTAATGGACAGAAGGATATTTCTATGGGGTCAGAGGAGAGATGAGAGCCCCTGTTCCAGAGACTATGCAAAAAGTAAATTAGGACTTCTGGGGTTGAGGGAATTGGGTCTGGAAATTCTGCCTAAAAGGCTCTCTGAAGTAATTTTTGAAGCTTAAATATGACTTGAGTCTCTGTCAGTGGTGCACTGTGTCTTATGTGGAGAGGGGGGATGGAACCATGGCCACCTTCTCAGGAGGCACCGTCCAGAGCTGTCCCCTTTCCTGTCTTGTGGCATTCTGGGTGTAGCCAGTTTGTTTATTTGAGCATCTACATTCTGTCCTTTGAGGAGGATGTTCCCTTTTTGCAGGGAGGCTGCAGTCTGATTTTTGATTGGTCATTGTTAAAATATTCTTCTGGAAATGCCTGACACCCTCTTTAAAACTAGTCTGAGGTGCTCTCTTGGGCCACACACACCTTTCTTTGATCTTTTTGGAAATCTTCATTTTGCCTTAGTTCTTCCTGTAGCCAGTTGTGAGGCTGGTTTTAAAGGAGGCTTATCTGTGGTGGGGTGTGGACCTCCTATCAAGGGAGCTGAATCAAAATTGTTCTTGTGCGAACAGGTTGGAGAACAAAGAAAGCAGGTTTATAGTTCTGACCTTGGAAGCTAAAGTGTAGAGGAAAACAGGAGTAAATTGTGTACTGGCGGCAGCAGAGGGCATGACTTATTCCTTTGCAAGATGTCTTTGTTTCCAGGCAAATAACCCTTCAGGATCTAGAGTCAGTCTATTTTGGTTGCTTATAATTGTTCTTAAGTATGTCCTTAATGTATTGCTCTATCTTGGCTGTGATTGCCTCATTTAATTAAGCTCACTATTGCTGCAGTTACTTAGCTTGCTTACTCCTTTAGCATTGTTCAGACGTGTGGATCTGAGCAGCAGGAAAATCAAAATGTTGGTGTCAGGACCATCTTTGCTGCAGGACCTGACATCTAGTCTTTGATTTGGTATTCAGTTTCACATTTTGGGCCTGCTCTCCAATGTGTGGTCTAAAGCTGGTCCAAATTTCATGTACATCGGAGGAAGGATTATAAATCACTCACTGTATGTACATCCCTGGGAAGACAGATTCTCAGTGACAAAGTTTTGAAGCATGTTGCAGGTACTTTGCTACTGACTGTGAATTCTCAAAATTGGCAAATAATATACCAAAAAAGTTAATTTGAGCAGATTCAAGGTTACTTTTGTAATATTCTCACTCACATTTTCATGTGCTCTCTAGGTTGGGAGAAAAATGGTTGGGGTGAGGAGTTGGAGTGGAGGTTGGAGGTGGGTGGGAGTGGATTGTAGCTGCTACTTTTTAGGCCCTGTGTTGGTGATGTTCCTGTTGGGGCGTGCTTATGTGTTTAAGGCATCTATTTACAACTAATGATTAATTTCTGAAGTGTGGTTTATAAAGTGAGAATTGATTATAGACAATGTCAATTTTTTTTTTTACCAAATTGTCTCTTATTTGGGGTAGGAATGTGTATAAGATGAATGGCTAATTAATTCACTTAGAAGCTGTTTGTGTTGGTGCCTGTAGTGCCTAGCAGTGAGCACTTAAGAAGTTTTTGAATGAATGATTAAATAAGGATTTTTTTTTCCCTATTTACTGTTGAACCTTATTTATTAGTAGACATTTGGCTTTTAGTCTAAGTTAGTGACTTTTCTATCATTTTTTTTCTTAACCAGCTGAATTTAAGATTCACTTCTTTCCCCTTCTTGATTCAACTTTCTGCCCTGCCCTTTTGGCCCAGTGTTTTCACTCAGTATGCTGCTGAAGTAGGAACCTGAGATGAACTACTTTCAGCTATGTATTCTTAATAAAGAATTTTGCACCTTAAACAGAGTAATTCAGGTGTAATTGGTATATGACAGTATAGCATGGCCCATAGTTTCTTTCATATTTTGTATGTTCCTCCAGAGAATACTCACAGACAAACAACATTTTCTGGGTGACTCCAGGGCAGTGATTTATAATCCTCAGTTTTACAAAATCCTAGGGTTTTTCCAGTTATTTTATGGTGTTGTGAAACTCGGGCACTTAAGGTAAACTGAAATTCACCTTAAGAAATAAATCCATATAAAAGAATGCAGGGAACAAAATTAAAGTACTCTACAAAATCTGAAATCACTCTTTTCACTCTGAAATAGAATAAGACAAAGTGAAATGTTTGTATATGATAAGAGATTATCTTGTTTTCTCCCCAAAATGTATTAGTGTACAGTAAGATTATCATTTAGTACCATGTGTGAAATATCTGGGGCTGCAGTTGAAATGACATAATTTAGTAGTTATGTGTATCTGAACTCTTGGAAAAAATGTGATGTGTAATACTTTCAAGTCTAGTAAAAATCCGAAAACCCAGCATTTTGCATTCTAGAAAATCCTGATGGTATGGCATCTATATCCTAAACACTAGGTATACAAAGAGATTTTTATTATAATACATTTTTGTTGATAGATTGGTTCAGAACATACAATAAAGCTGGGTGCTTGGCCAGGCACGGTGGCTCACGCCTGTAATCCTAGCACTGTGGGAGGCTGTGGAGGAAGGATCGCTTGATGTCAGGAGTTTGAGGAGACCAGCCTGAGCAAGAGTGAGACCCCTTCTCTACTTCAGAAAAAAAAACCAAAACTGTGTGCTCACTTCAGCAATACATATACTACAATTGGAACAATATCGAGAAGATTAGCCGTGTCCCCTGCACAAGGATGACATGCAGATCGTGAAGTGTTCCATATTTTTTTATTTTCTAATGTTCACAGGTCGGGAAACTGAGGGTTTGATAAGTGAAGTGTGATATACTCAATTAAGGGCTCTTCCAGCTTCAAACCCCATCCCCAACTCCTCCTCAAAAACAAACAAACAAACAAACAAAACAACTCTTTGGCTTGCTGGTCACAGTAACAAATTGTATTGCATCTTAACTGAGTGAGAGAGTGTATGTTACCATTCTTGATATATTTGCCATTTTGTATCATGCAGTGTGGGAGTCACATGCTGTATTCAGTTGTGATTACCTCAAAGTGTTTTGACTTTTTCTCTTGTAGGTATTTTATGATGGCCACAAGCAGTAGTGAAGGTATGTAACGGTGATAAGATTAACGTTAGTGATACTACCAGAAAATGGCACTGGTAAAGTGATTTGAATAAGGTAAAAAGAAAACTCTGATCATTCAGAATTTTAGTATAGGTTATCTACATTGCCTGATATTAACTTTTATAAATGTAGCTGAGGTTTGTTTACTTTAAATAGGAAAAGGAAATTGTGCTTTACTTCAAATAGGTTAGATCCTTTTCCTCTTCAGTGTCTGTAGTCCTGTTCATTGGAGATTTGAGGCCTCATCGCTACATGCAGAGGCCTGGTTTCCCAGTATCCTCATGATTTCTGGGAAGAAACTGTTTTTTAGGATTGCCTTTAACATTCCCAAACCTTTCCCATTTCTGTGTTAGAGAGGTTAAAAAATGGTGAGTTAGGAAGCCAGCAATTAGTGCCAAGGGAGTTGAGTGTCCTGCTTAGTTAAATAACTTAAAGGGAACCTTTCAGTATGGCTCCCTAAATAGTGATTGAGTTCATGTAAAATATATTGGCATATCTAGAGTGAAAAGGTAACCTAGAGACACAAAGAAAAAGGGTAGTGATTCATATTTATTACTTCCTCAAAATGATTACCAATACTGAATTTAGAATTTCTTTTTCCTTTGTGAGTCAAGAAGATAGAGTATATAGCCCTTCGGTTGTTTTCTTTCCCTAGGACCTAGACCTTTATTGTCCCTGACCTTCTGTGTATTTGTTTCCTTTGCCCTCAAATATTGATAAATTCCTTCCTCCTTATTAATGCTGTGAATGATGAAATGGGTAAAGCCAAATATAGTGTGTTAGTTGGAATTCTGATCTCTAAATCTAGGCTTCCTGGGTTCAAATCTTGCTCATACTATTACGGATGGATCATGATTTATCTAATTATTCCTCTAGTTTAGACCCTTAGATTGTTTCAGTGGCTTTGGTTTTTTCTTTTTTAAATAAAGCACCAGTAGATACCAAATGTATACATTTATGATGATTTCCATATGATAAATTCCTAAAATTGTCAAAATATGAATCTTTTAAAGTCTCTTGATACATGTGTCATATTGACAATTTTGTCAGATGTGTTCCCTTACAACAAAGAGACATTCTTTATCTTTTAAGAATTTAAAATTGCTTTATCATATACAGTTTGGTAGGTGTTTACCCTTGGTAATTCTTGAAGAAACTTAATTGGCTTTGTTCCATGTATTTGACAAGTTTCTGTTGTATGCATTTTTGTAGCAGTAGCATTTACATAAATTTAAATGTAGGTTTAGCAACTGCCATTGACCAGCATTATGTTTCCTTTGAGGATCACCTCTTGATAGTTCAGTTTTACTTCATGAAATGGGAAGTTTTCTGTACCACACCTGCTTTGTAGAGAGGATGTGGAAATAATTTCTTTTAGTTCTGTGGAAGGAAAAAAAAAATTTTTTTTTTTGAGACAGAGTCTCACTCTGTTGCCAAGGCTAGAGTGCCGTGGTGTCAGCCTAGCTCATAGCAACCTCAAACTCCTGGACTCAAGCGATCCTTCTGCCTCAACCTCCAGAGTAGCTGGGACTACAGGCATGTGCCACCATGCCCTGCTAATTTTTTTTATATATTTTTAGTTGTCCAGCTAATTACTTTCTATTTTTAGTAGAGACGGGGTCTCGCTCTTGCTCAGGCTGGTCTCGAACTCCGGACCTCGAGTGATCCACCCGCCTCGGCCTCCCAGAGAAAAAAATTTTTTTGAGCAGTTTAGATATTAGTTTATTATAAAAGACATGGAAATCATTTACATGAGGAAAGATTTCAGAACTTCTCTGAAATGAGCTTCATGTCAATGCCATTTCAATAGTGATTTATTTCAGTCAACATACTTTCCAAGAATGTCACCATCTCTAAATAAGAAATAATCGTTGTCATCTAGAACTACTTTGGTGCCTCCATATTCTGGGAGAACTTTATCTGCAACTTTCACACTAACTGGTTGAATCTCTCCACCCTTTCCTTCAGAGCCCTATCCAACAGCCACTACTGTTGCTTGCAGTACTTTTCCTTGAGGTTTTTCTGGAAGCATAATGCCTCCTTTGGTTACAGTTTCGGCTGCACTCCTTTCAACCAATACTCCATCAAAAAGCGGAAGAAACTTTCTAAATGCTTGTCCTGCTATGACTCCCACCGCTGCAGCTCTGCAGCTCGTACTCTGCTCTTAGCAGCTGCTGCAAGGAGAGACCCGCAGAAATATTTTTATAACAACTTAATAAGTTACAGGTAGTGAAAGTAATATTAATCACTGGTCAAGTTTTGACAAGTCTTGCAAAAAGGGAGAAAAAAAAATTAGGTGCAAAGTGTTATTGCTACAGTCTCTGCGTAGGGTGAATGATAAAATTTTGGCTTTCTGAAACTTATTTGGAAGCAGATCTTATGGATAGCCAAGGTTTCCATTTAATGCATTTTACCACTATGGCCTCAATTTTTTTTTTTTTTTAAGAGACAGGATCTGGCTCTGTCACCCAGGCTGGAGTGCAGTGGCCTGATCATAGCACACTGAAACCTCAAACTCTTGGGCTCAGGTGATCCTCCCACCTCAGCCTCCTGGTGCCCTCAATTTTTAATTTGCCCATTTTGAGAAGAAATCTTCATAGAATATATTATACTTACCAATCTTTTTAAAAAAACTCAACTTTATTGCAGTATAATTTGAATACTATTAAGTGCACAGATTTTAAATATGTAGTTGAGTTTTGACAACTGTATACATGTTTATAATCACCACCTCAAACAAAATATAAATATTATAATTTCTATTCCTCCGGAAAGTTCCCTAATGCCTGGTGCAGTCACGTCTGCCCTACCACCCATACCTGGCCCAGGCAATCACTAATCTGATTTCTATCACTACAGATTAGAGTTGCTTATCCTAGAAAATAAATGGAATCATACCATATGTATTCCTGTGTCCTTTCCAGCCTAATATAGTGTATGGGGTATGCTTATATCTAGTCCCAGTAATTGTGTGTCCTTAAACCTGTGTGTTACTGCACTGCAGCCCAGCGATTTCATTTTGGTTCTGTTGAGCTATGTATGGAACTTCAGTAGCTCCAAGCTTAGGTATTGGAGGGGAGGAGGTTTCTGGGGCTAGCTGTTTAAAGGAGTGTTTGAAAGTGTTTCTGGGCCGGGCGCGGTGGCTCACACCTGTAATCCCAGCACTCTGGAAGGCCAAGGCGGGTGGATCGATTGAGCTCAGGAGTTTGAGACCAGCCTGAGCAAGAGTGAGACCCCCGCCTCTACTAAAAATAGAAATAAATTAGCTGGATAACTAACAATATATAGAAAGAAATTAGCTGGGCATGGTGGCGCATGCCTGTAGTCCCAGCTACTTGGGAGGCTGAGGCAGAAGGATTGCTTGAGCCCAGGAGTTTGAGGTTGCTGTGAGGTATGCTGATGCCACGGCACTGTAGCCCAGGCAACAGAGTGAGACTCTGTCTCAACAACGACAACAAAAAGAGCCTTATAGTAACAAAATAGTCCTAAATCCTCCCGGTATCATTGGTGGTATTCATTTCACTTACGCATATGCATGTATGTACACATAAACATATAATGAAGTACACTATTGCTATTATATTGAATAAACTTATCTGTTAGCAAATAACAAAAAAAGTTTTTATTTTACCTTCACTTTTTCCCTGATGCTCTTCCTTTCTTTATCTTTGATTTTCAGAAGTTTGAATGGGATATGCCTAGTAGTTTTTTGAGCGTGTACCTTGTTCAGTGTTCTCTCAGTTTCCTTGATCTGTCGTTTGGTTGGTGTCTGACGTTACTAATATGAAGAAATTTTCAGTCTTTTTTTTTTTTTTGAGATGGAGTCTCACTCTGTGGCCTAGGCTGGAGTGCAGTAGCATGATCAACCTCCATCTCCTGCCTCAGCCTCCCAAGTAGCTTGTTGTGGCCACCATGCCTGGCTAATTTTTAAACTTTTTTTTTTTGTAGAGATGTGGTCTTCATGTGCCGCTCTGACTGGTGTCTTGGCTTCAAGTGATCCTGCTGTCTCAGCTTCCCAAAGAGCTGGGTTTACAGGAGCGTGCCTGGCCATTATTGTTAACAGATATTTTTTTCTCTTCCTTTCTTTCTTCTCCTTCTGGTATTCCCATTATGTTTATATTATACCTTTTGTAGCTTTCCCACAGTTCTTGGATATTCTCTTCTTTTTTTTTCCCAGTCTTTTTTTTCTCTTTCCTTTTCAGTTTGTATTGATACATCGTCAAGCTTGGAGATTCTTTTTTCAGCTGAGTCCAGTCTACAGATGAGCCCCTCAAAGGCATTTTCTTCATTTCTGTAATAGTGGTGTGTGTGTGTTTGTTTTGGGAAGGTCTTGCTTTGTCATCCCGCTAGAGTGCAGTAGTATCATCACAGCTCACGGCAGCCTCAAACTCCCAGACTCAAACAATCTTCCTGCTTCAGCCTCCAGAGCAGCAGGGACTACAGGTGTACACCACATGCCTGGCTAATTTTTTCTATTTTTGGTAGTGCCGGGGTATCACTCTTGCTCAGGCTGGCCTTTTACTCCTGAGTTCAAGTGATCTTCCCACTTTGGCCTCCCAGGCATGAGCCAACTTTCTGGCCTTATAGTGTCTTTGATCTTTTGCATTTCTCTTAGGTTTTTTCTTTGCTTACATTGCTTATCTGTTCATGCATGCTGTGTACTTTACCCATTAGAGCTCTTAGCTTATTAATTATAGTTAAGTTTTCCATCTGATTAATTCCAGCATCCCTGCCATGTCTGAGTCTAGTTCTGGTTCTAATACTTGCAATCTCTTCAAACTGTGTTTTTGCCCTTTAGTGTGCCTTGTAATTTTTCTTGACAACTTTACATGATATACTGGGTAAAAGGAACTGCTGTAAATAGGCCTGTAGTAATGTGGTGGTGAGGTGTGGGAAAAGGGGAAGAGTTCTGTAGTCCTGTGATTAGGTCTCACCTTTCAGTGCACTGTGTCTGTGGGCTGTGAACTTCACAAATGCTTATCAGTTATCCCTGCCTTAGGACAGGATGGCTGGAGTGGGCTGGCATTGTGTATGTCCCTTCCCCCAGGTCAGTTAGGCTTTGATAAAACCTTAGGGGGTTTGGCTCTGATGAAGTAGTTTCCCCTGAGGGCAGACCTTAAGAACAAAGTGCCCCCAGCTTATTTCAAAATGGTTTCTTTCCCTCTCCTGCTGCCTGAAGCATGAAGGGATTTTTCTCAGATATTCACTATGATAACCTGGTAGAACTAGGGGAGGATAAATCTCAGAAAAGTTGCCTGCACCCCTCCACTGCACAGCTGGGTTCCCCTGGAGTTTTTAACTCTCAAATTTGTCCACACTGAGCCCCCACAGTTTGTCACCTACAGTTTAGGTTTCCCTACCCCAGCACTGGTCTCCTGGGAGATCTGCTCTGGTGAGTTGTTATTCCTCTGTCTGTCTCCAGTTTTAGGCACAGTGGTTTGCCCTGTGACCTCTCACCTGTTTGATGGGGATTTTGATGTAGATTCTTAGAGTAGAAGAGTTGTTGCCTTTTCAATTTGTTCAGCTTTTTACTTTCTGTTAGCAGAGACCCATTTATCACTATTGTAAAACGTCAATATATGTAAATAATGTTTTGTCTTTTTCACCTTAATATTTTCTGTTGTTCTGTTTTTTGTTTTCCCTTACCCTGCCTTTTCTATTCAGAACCTTACAGCCCTTGAGATTCTGTCATGGTAAGCGCATCTTGAAAATATTTTTGTATTATAATATGTTTTCAGAATATGCTAAGGAATTAAATGAATTTTGAGAAGACAATTGTGACCTTCAAGAATAAAGGTCAGTTGTAAAGTGATGTTATACATTTATTTTGATCTTAAGATTGATCAATTGTGTTGATTAGCTTCGATTACTTTTAAAGCTATGCATTTGTCCTAGACATTAATGTAAAGAATAATTACTGATTGCTTGCTCTTTACTAGGTATTTTGCCAGACAAGAGAGGGGTCAAAGATGAGGTGTGGTCCTTGCATTTCCGCATGTTATAATCTGATGGCTAAAATTCAGGCTTATTTCTATACAGTGTCCCATTGTTGAAGCTTGGCTTCTGTGTTAAGTTTGTGTTTATTTGCCTTTTTAAAAAACACTAACAATGTCTCTTGTGCTTTTTTTCTTGTCAGTTCTTGTAGGTTGTGATTTTGTTGGTAAATGTGCTTCTGCTTTCACAGTCCAAATGTATGGTGTTTAGAGATCATAAATGGCATGTAGATTTCTGATTAAAGGAACTTCATCTCATGTATATGAACACAGTTGAATAGTAGGAGCACTTAGGATGACTCTTGGAATGAGAACAACTGTGTTCTAAAGCCACACATCTATCTTCTACTATACCCCCATTTGGTCCCATTCTTTCTTGTACTCTGTAACTCTTTTAATAAATATTTATCAAGGGCCTGTGACATATCAGGTTTTAGGTTCTCAATATAGGGAATCAAATAAGATAAAGACAACTAAATCAGTATGTGGGCCTTGATAGGAATAGAACTGTGCAGAAGATACCTTGGGCATATTCAGAGCGAGTACATCTGAATCATACTTAGGATCAAGAATGGCTTCCCCAGGACACCAGAGCTTGAGTTTTGAAGAAGCAAGTGTAGCAGTTAGTTTGGGCAAAGCTGATGTGACTTAGGAGAAAACGCTTTCTGGAAACAATTTTGACTGTTGCTTTCTAGTCTAGGGAGATAGGCCAGGGGTCTAGTCTGGAGATGGACCAGTTAGGAGCTTAACATAATAATTAAATGAGAGATGATAATAACTTAGAACTACAGTGGGAATAAAGAATGAAGGCCATAAATGAAACGTTAAAGAGAAAGAAAAAGAGATGGCATCTATGGAAATTAGTGACTAGTTCAAGGTGAGAATGAGGGAGACAGGATTGAGATTGAGTGCTACTTTCCAGGATTCTGTCTTGAGTGGCTGGGATAGCGAGGAATTTTCTTTTCAACCTTATATCAAGTTGAGAGATTAATAAATAAACTCTCAAGTACCCATCATGTAGCTTCAGCAGTTACCAACTGAAGGCCAATTTCATTTGATCTGTTTTCCCCCACCCATATTATTTGAAGCAAATCTTAGACATCATATCGTTTTATCATGAATATATCCATTTGTCTGTCCAAAAGATGCTGGTCTTTTAAAAAAACAAAACAAAATCCCACAATACATTATCCCACATAAAAATATTAAAAAGAATTCTTTAATATCAAATTTCCCTAGTAGTTCTTTCCTTTCTTACAGTTTCTTTGAAGTCGCATACAAATAAAGTCCATATGTTGTAAATGGTTCTATCTTTTAAATATTTCTTATTCTGTAGGTCTCTTTTTCTATAGGTTTTCCTTTTTTGAAAGTTGCTGATTTTATCCCCATTGAGTCATTTAACATATTCTTTTGTCCCCTGTATGTTCTATAAATTGGTGGTTAAGTTTGATCAAATTCAATTTTATTTTGTGGGGACATGAATTCTTAATAGATAGTGGTGGAAGTAACACACATAGTATCTGCTGTCTCTTTTGAGATGTTAGCAGCCATTGATGAGTATTGCCTACATCCATTATTTGTTTAGGGTTGCACAATGGTGCTGTTTTAATTGTCATTCCTTCCAAGATAGCTAGAATATCTTTATAAAGAAACTTCTCCTCATCAAACATTTGACTATCCTGAGATGCAGTTCATATACGTAAGACAAGATAAATGCATGATTATTTCCCTCTTTGCTTATTAGTTTTCAAAATATTTTCTTTCATAGAGAAAAATGATGTTTGGGATGGGTGTGCAGGTGTGTGTAAATGAGGTAGAGTCCTCTGAAACTGATGAGGGAATAGATGTGGTGGAGTAATGTGTTTAAGAGACACAAATGTTTGTAATGGCCACTAGGAGAACAGGAGAGTGGTGTGGAGGTTTGCTTGATGATAGAGATAGTTTATAGTGGTAGCAATGTACATGTGTGAGTCTGCTGTTTTTCATTTTTATTTTCTAGTGCTCATATAACTGTATATGAGAACAATAATTACAATAATTGTTCATCAGGGTTTGGGGATTTTGCATGGAGGCATAAAAGAGAGATTGGAGGGGTGAAGGGGAGTCTAGAATCATAGGGAGAGTGACCCAGGTGGTGGCTGGTGGTGGCAGGAGGAGAGTGGTCGAAGATAAGGAGAGAAATGCACTGTGACTGGTACAAAGAAGGGCCTCAGTAACTGTATGGTATAATTAATAGATGGTGGGAACTTTTGGATTGGGAGAAAATGTAGTGTTACCAGGACTAGAGATCCCAGTGTATTCAGAGTAGGCATTTTGGATGTGAACAACATGTGATGTAGTAGGGTAAAGGACAGGAGGTGAGGATTTGAGAGCAGGGGGAAAGCATCGCTGGATTGTACAGTAGTACAGAGTAAAGTTAGGGCAGTAGGGTGGTACAGTTTGGTGGACATGATTTATTAAAGATTAAAAGGAATATACAGTGTTGGATGAGTTGTAGGTAAGGATTTCAAAACCATTTAGGTTGATAGTGGGAGGGAGAGAAGATTAGAGCTACAAGGAAACAGTTGGAAGGTTGACAAATAACAGGAAGTGACAGAATTAGAGCTGGATTGCAGAGCCTCAGGATACTTTCATTCATTGTCAGAGTGTCAGTAAGAAGCAATACATGGCCAGTGGAAGAATAAGTCAACTTTTCTGCAGTCTTTAGGGAAGGACTTTGTCCTTAGGAGAAAGACTTGTGGCAAAGAGATGGAGAATATGGCCAAATTGCTGTACATAGAGGTTAAGCCAGTTCATACCCCACTCACAGTGTATGAGAGTATTTGTTTCCTATGGGGGACATTTTTTACCACAGGGCTGATGATGGTTTTCCTTTTTGTTAGATTTGTAATTGGTACAGTGAAACTTGAAACTTGATTCTCATTGTTCTTTATTTAGTGATGTTCGGCTTCTGGAATACTGCTGTTTCTTACCATTTTATCTGCATTACATCTTTCAGGCCTATTACACTGGTCAAACTGCTCAGTATGGTCCCATATGAAAAACTGTATGTACCCTGTGCTCATAGTTGTTAAGCAGATGGGTGAGTGGGGGTTCCTGATAAACATTGCAACTGTGCATATACAGAAGTGGTCCTACCTTTCTGTGCCCTGTCCCTTCTTCTCTTCCCACATGTCCTTTGGCCATCTTTCCATCTGGCAAGCTTATTCTGCCCCCTAATTCTTCAAGATGGTCTATCAGCCAATTTATGCTCCATCACCCCTTGTAGTTCATCACACTCAATTATCTCTAGCCCTCTCCCACCTCCACCCCCAGCACACACCCCAGTGCTCCTGTCTCCCAGGCTGTGATTGATTATCTTCCCCTCCTGCTGGCTCTCTACAGGCAAGGCTGCCCTGTCGGATTTTAATGCTGGGGAAGGATCCTACCCCAAGCCTACGTTGTACTTTGTACAGCCTGACTTGTTTCTCAATGTCCAGACAAGGCTTCTGTGAAAACATCCAGTGGAGAGAAAAGCAAGTTTGCATCATCCCTGTGGGTTTTGGCTACAGAGTCTTTTGCTGGTTTAAAAAACAGCTTACTATTTGGCTTTCAAATGACCCTGGAGACAATTCGTTTGGCTACATAAATCATAATAGTTAAAGTTAATCACTGCCCACTATATATATATTTAATTATATTGCATAATTATAATAGTGTACATCATTAAAGCAAATTCACTCTGTTAGTTTTATTTGACCATAACAATAACCTCTGTGAGTGCTCTATTTCAATAGTTTATTGCTTGTGCTGCATGATAAAGTGCTCATAACTTAAGGAGAACCCTGGTCAACATGACAGTATTGAAGATCTTTTGAGTATTCGTCACAACCCTGATCATCCATAACACATTCTGCAAGCTTCCTAAATGTATCTGTTTCGCTGAAGCTGGGGTAAAAGAAACTGAAATTTGAGTGTTTGTTTAATCAGGCACTTAACATACCTTATTTCATTTCACTTTTACAACTCTGATGTATGTAGGATTGTTAGTTCTTTCACAGATCAGGAAACTGAACCTTAGATGAATTTATCGAACTGTTCTCTCTTGGAGCTATTTCAAATGAAGACAGTAGTACACTTACCTTGCAAGGTTGTTGGGAGAATTATAAATAGTGTATACATAAAGCATTAGTCTTAGTGCCTGACACAGAAGTTATTGTATATACATGTTTCCTGTTCTCAGTAAATTTACCATCTAGAACACCCTCCAAAACATAGTATCTTGTGCTTGAACTTCATCTTTAAAGGTGGTTCATTTCATCTGGAGCCACAGCATAAAATTATTTGTATATAGATCTTTAAAACTGTCATCAGTACTTTGCTTTTACATACTACTTTTTGAACTGAATTCAGTAAATTAAAATATAAGCATAAAAAACCATTACATTTTGGAAAGCTATCATCGGAACATTACTTGAAATGGAAAAAAGACTAAAAGGTAATTCTTGCTGGTGCCTGTTATAATACTGAACACATTTTCTGACATCTCTTATATTTTTTCATTGGTTGGCGGGGGTGAATAGGTGATTGAGATATTCACACAAACCATACAACTCACCCATTTAAAGTATACAGTTCCGTGGTTGAGTATATTTAAAGTGTGCAACCATCACCACAATTTTAGAACATTTTCATCACCTTAAAAGAAACCCCCCCACCCTTTAGCAGTCATACTCCCTTCCCCCACCCTACATCCTCTGGATTTGCCTGTTCTGGACATTTCCTATAAATGGAGTCATATAATATGTGGTCATTTGTGACTGGCTTCTTTCACTTAGCACAATGTTTGTAAGGTTCATTCATCTTGAAGCAGGTATTAGGGCTTCATTCCTTTTTTGCCAAATATTCCATTGTATGGCTAATAGCACATTTTGTTTATTCATTCATCAGTTGATGGACATTTGGGATTGTTTCCACTTTTGGCTATTATTCATTATGCTGCTATTTATATATTTTTTTCTTTTTTAATTTATTTTTATATATTTTTAGCTGTCCATATAATTTCTTTCTATTTTTAGTAGAGACGGGGTCTTGCTCTTGCTCAGGCTGGTCTCGAACTCCTGACCTCGAGTGATCCTCCCGCCTCGGCCTCCCAGAGTGCTAGGATTACAGGCGTGAGCCACCGCGCCCGGCCCTAATATTCTTATATAAGTTTTTGTGTTTTTTCATTTCTCTTGGGGGGGTGTGTGTGTATGTGTATATGTGTGTGTGTGTGTGTGTGTGTGTGTGTGTGTGTATGAGTAAAATTTCTGGGTATATGGTTAACCTTTTGAGTAACTGCCAGACTTTTCCAAAGTTACTAAACCATGTTACATTCTCCCCAGCAGTGTATGAGGGTTCCAGTCTTTCCGCATCCTTGCCAACACTGACTTGTTTTTATCTATCTTTTTGATTATAGCTTTCATAGACTTTTCTATATTGGCCCTGATGACAGATGCTTTAGTGTTGTAAATATGACATAGTCTGCATGGTGTTTTTCCTGGTACTTTTCTGATGCCTAAGTGCTGCACTAACTTTTGGGGTGGAACACGTATCATTGGCAAGCAGGAGGGTTAATCCTTTGAACTGATATGAGCCATGGCACTTACTGGTTAGAATCACCGTGGGTGTGAAGGCCTAGTATTGCTGCATCTAAAAAATCTTTAGAAATACTTTTCATATGTAATTTGTCTCAATGATAGTTGATAGGTTTAAAAGGGATACTGTTAGTGTAATACCCAGCTTAGGGAAAGTTTGTGTGTGGAACTGATTTTGAACTTTTTCAGTAACACATACCAACTCAAATCATGCTTGGTTTGGTCTAAGAAGTTAAAATCAGAGTTTCATTCTCTTCTGTGACTGCATTATTACTGTGAATACTCAAATACAATTGAATGCATTCTCAAGGGGGTGTTAGTACTCCTGAGGGGGTGAAAATTGGTTCTTTGCTATTACAATGGCTGTGGCTGCAGTATATAAATTATATCTGTAATATTAAAATTTCATGGTTTAGAGACAATTTGGGGGAAATCAGGTTCCTTAAGGGGGTGGTAATGAAAAATAGGCTGAAAAATACTTTTCTAATGCATAAAACAGATACGCTAGAATATAAGGTTATTAGAAATCATTTAGTCACAGTTCATTCTCCAGTGTTTAAAGTGAAACACAGAGGTGAAAAAATGTTTTATTGAATAAATGAGTGCCTACTATGTGCCAAGCACTCTACTATCCTGGAGAGTTAAAAAAGAAAAAAAAAAACTGAAAAGAGCCTTCGCTTCTCTCTGCAGAAGTCTTACAGAGACTTGACCACCTACCCTTCTAGGCAACCTTAGTAGAATTTAGTTATTTTTCAAACTTGAGTGTGTTTTAGAACCATTAGGTTGCTTGTTTAAAATGCTGCTTCTGAAACCTGGTTCTGGAGATCTGATGCAGGTAGACTAAGGATCTTGCTTTAGGACACACTGCTTTAAATGGTGGCAATAGAAAAATTTCAGGGGCAAGCACCAGTCTAACTTTACTTTGTGAACATGAACTCATTAGGCCGTCACCTTTAATCCTTTTTCCTGCAACCTAGAAATAAATTCACCCCAACCATGGATTAGAACTCCATTTTCTTTCCTAGCTAAGCTGTCACCTTCTGTCTTGCTTATGTTCTGTTTATATATATTTTATTTAGCAGTTTCTTTTGTAGCCATTTTGGGTGATGGAACACATTTGCCTAGTGCTGTTCAGAATAAAGGCAGTGTGAGTCCTGTCTTAACTGGTCAGAGAGTATTTTTTTAAATCCTGGGTGTTACAGGTGAAAGAGTAGTGTTAAAAGTCAAGGGGGACTTTAAGAGGAGAGCAACTCACATTATCTGGGACTGATGGAAAGAAAGGACCTTGAATGTGTAACTTGGAAAGAAACACATACTGAGAGTTGTTCAAGTACAGGCGAACCCATCACTCATTGAAGTTGTAGAGCTGGATGTCAAACTTCGATACGCTAGAGGGTTAGACAGGTAACTTGATGAGGGAGTGGGCCTGATATATATAGGTGGACTGGAGGATCCATGTCCAGTCTATAACAGGGGTAGTTACCCATTAGCTCCAGATGAATCATGAAGAACCATGAATCAGACCTGATTTTTTTCAAGAGAAGGGAGATACCTGGATTTTTATGCAAATTCTCCCAAGTTTTTTTTTTTAATGTTGGGCAGCCAGTTAAACAAAAACAAGAAAGATGAAACTGCAGATCCAAATGAACATTCATGCATCTTACCAGTTTGCAGTATCAGATGAAATTTTGTATCTCTTATGTATCAGATGAAACTTTGACTACTTAACCCAGCCAGCCGTCCCCAACTTCTCTGCTAATGATAATCTGTATTTGCAGCCACTCCCCAGCACTAGCATTACTGCCCCAGCTCTACCTCAGATCATCAGGCATTAAATTCTCGTAAGGAGCACACAACCTAGATCCTTGCATGCGCAGTTTACAGTAGGGTTTGCACTCCTATGAGAATCTAATGCCACAGCTGATCTGACAGGAGGTGGAGTTTATGCTGTGATGAGAGCAGTGGGGAGATGAGCAAGTGGCTTCACTTGCCTGCTCACCTCCTGCTGTGCAGCCAGGTTCCTAATAGGCCAGTGACTGGTAGCCATCTTAGGGGGGGGTTGGGGACCACAGAGTTAACCCATAAATCTTTTCAAATTCTGAAATTCTATGATCAGACAGTTCATGAGCAGGAGTTTACTTATATTTATAAGACCCAGATCTTGGCAGAAAGATTGGAAAGCCATGTAGAATTTGGAGACAGGGTTGTATAATTCCAAGACTGTATTTCTGTGAGTTGTTGGTTAGTATTAGTTCATCTCAGAGTAAGATCTGTGGTTCAGTACCCCTTCTCTCATCTCCAAATTTTTAGGAAGCCTTAGGATCCTTTTAGGAGGTATGTAACTGGACAAGGATGGTGTCTGGGAGATTAGCAAGTAAGATTGCTCTCATAATACCCATTATTGTTTAATCTAATGAAAATTCTAGAAAGGCCATAAATATATTTTTCCTAGAATAGCCTGACTGGATCTCTCTTTACCCTCAAGACAAATTAAACTAATAGGAGCAGGACCCTCAACCCAACTGAATTGTGATTTTTTTTTTTTTTTCCTCATGGTTGTTCTGCCACTTAGACTATATAGTGCCTCTTGGACCATTAATATATCAGATGTTCTGAAATACACTGTAATAGATTTGGGGTCATCGAATATGAATTATAAGTAATCCTCCAAGAGCACTGGACATCAGAAAAGGTAAATTCCCTGACTTCACTTTCTTGGTATACAATTTGCTGTTTGTTTTAATTATGCTTATTTATGTCCAATCTCGATTCAGCTTTTAAAGTTTTATGCACAGTACAATACACAATATTTTATTATAGGAACAATGTTACTTGTCTCTAGTTAATCAAATAAGAACTTGGAGTATCATAAGAAGGACTTGGTTCAGTTCAGAATTCTTTACATGCTGCTTATTTGTTCCTGCCTTTGACATGTAAACTGGCTTAATGGTCTTTATGGTCTTTCATGAGATGCTTAAGCTACAAGAATGTCCCTTTTGAATTAGCTACTCTTTGGGTAACTGATTTTGAAAAACTGATGTTTATACCACTGCCAATTCTGACAACCCCCTTTTCAAGTCGAGGTGGCTTCTGTGTCTACTTCTGAAATGCCTGTTCAGTGCCGAGTTTGTCACCAATGAGTTTTCCCCAAACAGGGAGGTCCTAGGGACCAGTGTCAATCTGCAGTGAGCAAGAGGTTGTATAAATAGCTGGTGCACACACTCTAGAAGAGAGGAAGGAGGAGAATTTAAGTGTTGGGCCCCAGATGTGAACTCCTTCTGTTTTTGTTTTAGGGTAATTAATATTTCCTTAAATTGAGCTAAGCTTTGGGCTCTTATGCTTCTGGCTTTCAATTCTGAATCAGCATTCTTTAGGCATGGGCTGGGAGTGACAGGAAAGGATTTTGTATTTCATGTCATCCCCAAATGAATGAAGTAACATAAGAGCAGTGCTTTCTTAAGCTTAGACTTGAGGCTAGAGAATGGGCTATGGAAGGTGAAAACTTTCCCTCTAAAATGCTAGTGACTTAGGAAGAAGTGGATTGTGAGAAGTCTCTTGTTAAAGTCTAATGACTTCCATCCTTTGAGATGCAGTTGGGTTTTGTGGTGTTTGTATCTAGGTTCTCTGGTTGAATGTCTGTGTTATAAGGTGGTCTTGCCCCTGTCTGCCATCCTGCCTTCTCTGTCTCCCCCTTCCCCCTTGGCCTCCTAAATTAGATACATTCCCCCTCTGCTCCCAGACGTCTCCATCTCCTGGTCCCCTGACAGAGCAATCATTTATCAAGTTGTTTCACGCGTTGTCGGGAGGGGGGCCCTGGGGACTCAAGTTTGTTTCGTCCCTTTGTTGGAGCTCCACAGGATCGTCCAGCTTAGTCTCCAGCCAACTGCTGAGAGTTGCTGGACTCCAGGAGCAAATGTGAAAGAGGCCGCCTTTCATCTATCTACTTGCTGCTACTTCAACTTTTTTTTATTTTAAATTCCAGCTTATTGGAACTGTAATTACCCTGTACTTGCACAACATACTCTTTCTTGACATATGTGATCGTATGATAGTTCTTTTTCATTACAATTTTTTTCCTCTATATGCAGTCATTAAGGATCTGGAAATAGATTTTTATTCTCTCTTTGTTATTCTTTGTCCATTCTCTCTACTTCCTCCATTTCTGCTGCACGTCTCTCTGGGTGGTAGATTATTATAGATAGATTTAGTAAGTAGAAGTTCCTGCTTTCATAAGGCAACTTTTTGGAGATGTTTTGACTTGTCAAGGTGTCCTTTCTTTTGATGTCACACTGTTCACTATCAGTAGAAATATCTATAGAGAATACAGATTTAAAAAGATTTTAAAGTTTGTTAAACTTAAAAATGCAAGGTGAGTATTACTGCTTTACTCCAGGAATTATGCATGTTTTCCAAAGTGCCTAAAAAGGTAAAAGGAAAAATGTTCTTAGATTTAACGATGTATTAGTGTGAATGTGAACCAGTGTTGACCATGAATTTGAAAAATGGATGTTGGATGTTGCTTACTGTAATTTAGTAGTTTAAAAGGACAAAATTTATTTTGTGGAGTAATAGAAATGAGACTGTAGTGTTAATGAGATTTTTTTCTTTGATCCTGGAATATTTCCTGCCAATATTTTCTTATGAAAACTTTCAAATGTACAAGTTGAAAGGATTGTACATTATATTTTGGGTTTTAAAAAACGATTTCTATACCAAGCTGAATAAAACATGTAGCAATATCACAGTGTACTGTAAAATCACTCTTGGAAGCAAAGTTAACACCAAAAATACCCCATACGACATGTGTTACACACAGTCTGAATTCTAAAACGAGCCTGTTTGTTTTAACCTGAGTATGGCTTATCTTGCGTTTATTGTAGGCAAGCTGAGCCCAGAACCTAAAGTTCTACAGTGTTAGAAATCATCAAGTTTAGTGGAGAAAATATTCTCCCTCCTCAGTAGATGCTTTAGGTTGAAAATATTTAATCACTTTGAACAGACTTGCCAACTGAAAAGTAGTTTATTAAGAGTAAATTGTCCTGAGTGCTATGATTTGATTCATATATAGAGAGAGTCTCTTAAAACAAAGTATTGACTTTTAACATAAAAATGAGCCCAAAATGTTTTCCCATATCAATTGGGATGATTTTTGGCTAAAAATCTTCAGTGCATTGTTTCTTACTGATTTTTTCACAATAAAATTTTATATAATAAAATTGTACATTGCTAAGAAAAAAGATTTTTTTCTTATATTAACAATAGTAGTAAAATATCATTAATATTTAGCTCTGTTTTATATTAAGAATATAAAAGCAAGGAGACCTTGCATTAATTCTGAAATTAGTATGTACTACTTGCCAGATACTGTTCTAGCAGTGAATAAAACACAAAAATCCTTTGGATCTTAAATTCTATTGGGGGTCAGGGGGCAGAGAAATACTCCCATTTTCTCAACGTTTCATATAGCAAGTGTTGGCAATTTTTTTTCCTATAGAGGGTCAGATATTGAATATTTTAGGCTTTGTGTGCCACATAATTTCTGTTGCAGTTACTCTGCTTTGCCACATAAATGAATGGGCAAGGCTGTGTTTCAATAAACCTTTATTTATAATAACAGGAGGCAGACGCTAGTGTATTGACCCTCCCCCAAGGTATTAAAAAACAAACATTAGACCATGTAAACATTTAAAAACATTTGTATAATAGAAGATACCATTAAATCAATGGACAAGCAAGAGATTTAAGAAAACAGTATTGGCAAAGCAGATGAGTTGATACTATAATATACAGACATCGCAGTAGAACAGTAGGGAAAGGAGGATACAAGTCACGAAAGAATCCATCTTAATGGCCAGAACAATATTTGAAAAGATCTGACTGGCAAAAATTACAATATATCTATTATATCTATTACTGGAAGAGAAAAGGGTGTACTCTAATACATTGCTAATGGAAAAGGGGATTGATAGTACCTTTTTGAAAAATAATCTGGTATAACACCTATGAAAATTAAAAGTACATGAATTATATATACTGTCTTTGCTCCAGTAATGCCACTCCTGGAATTTTAGCCAATAGGTGGAAAACAACCAGCATGCAGTGGCGCCTGCACAAGGAAGTTCATTGCAGCATGGTTTCAGGTGCCATAAAATGGAAAGCAAAGTGAAAATCTATCAGTAGGTAAGTAGATAGATAGAATATGTTACCTGCACACCGTGGAATATTAGCGAGCCTTTAAAAAGAATGAAATAGAGCTATACCACTTGACTTGGAGGGATTTGCATAAGATAGTAAAGAAAGCAATATGCAGGGAAGTACAGGTAATATCAATCTCTTAGAAAAGGCCTACTGTTATATGTTTATGTGTGTGTCTGCATGTATATATGTATATATGAATTATGTATGTGATTACATTGAGAAAACAAGAAAGGATACACATACACTTGTTTATTTTTTTTATTTTTATTTTTTTTTGAGATAGAGTCTTGCTTTGTTGCCCGGGCTAGAGTGAGTGCCGTGGCATCAGCCTAGCTCACAGCAACCTCAAACTCCTGGGCTTAAGCGATCCTACTGCCTCAGCCTCCCGAGTAGCTGGGACTACAGGCATGCGCCACCATGCCCGGCTAATTTTTTCTATATGTATTTTTAGTTGGCCAGATAATTTCTTTCTATTTTTAGTAAAGACAGGGTCTCGCTCGCTCAGGCTGGTCTCGAACTCCTGAGCTCAAACAATCCACCCGCCTCGGCCTCCCAAGTGCTAGGATTACAGGCATGAGCCACCGCGCCCGGCCTACACTTGTTTATTAACATGGGGAATATTGAAGTAGGGAGTAAAGAAAGGAAAAAAAAGTAAAAAAAAAAAAAAAAAAATACACAAAATCCCCAGAGTGAATAGTATGATTGCCTTTTGAATTTATATAAAACTGTGTATTTCTGTGTACATGTATATATCTATATTTATTCAAATTTTTTTAAGGGAAAACCTGAAACAGTCACCTAGGCTCTAAAAGTTTAGCAATTTGTCAAAGGGCTGCCTAGCTCCCATTTGATGTTATAAAGCATGCTTGCCTTTGTTGTACATCTGATTAATTGTCTTCTTTTTTGCCTTGTTGACTGAAAAATTGAAATCTTTCTCTCCCTGTTTTCAGGGCACAAAAACTTTATAGAAAAAACTGAAAGTGCCTCAGAGAAATGGTGACTCTAGATCTCACTAATAACTGATGGAAGTGAAATTTGAGTTGAATTTAGATCTGTCATTATACATTCTCCTATATACCACACTGTCTAATCCCTATCTCTTGACACCCTAGGGCTTCTCTATTGATTTTTGATCTGGTACCTGATCCTATACAAAATGTAGCTTTCCGTGTGAAGAAATGAGAGGGAAGGTTATATAGCAAAGAGATGTAAGAAAAAAAAGAAAATTTTATTTCAGTAGTCTCTCAACAGTTTTATTAGGAATGGAAATTGGGCTATCACCCCCTCATCCCCCACCCCTTCCACTCCCCTCTCAACATGACAGTTATACAATATTGGAGACATATCCTTTGTTTTCTGGCATATTTATTTAGTACCCAGATGTTCAAGAAATTAGTACCTATATCTGTTGATGTTATGTTACTAATTTTATAGTTATTCAGGTGCTCATTGGGTCTTATTAGCACATTCAAATGGTATGTGTTTAGGCAGCGAATACTGGTTGTTGTTGGAAATCTGTAATGACACTGGAGGGTTAGACGTTTCTTGCTGGCACAAAAATGAATATAATGGAAGGAACAAATATGAAGTATACTTGGATGGTAATCTTAATAGATGGAGTCTCTTAATTTTATTGTAGTCTAGTAAATAATATTGTACTGTAGTGTGGCAGTTTTAAACCAATCACTACTATTTGTATAGAATAATGCATCATTTATTCTAACCTGATGAAAGCTTTCTTTTAAAAAGTTGCCTGGGGAGATTCATCAGGGGTTAAATGGTTTCCCTGTGTCTTACTCTCTGGATCCCTCCCTCCACCTTTTGAATAAGTGAATGTTCTTCTTTTTGAGGATATTGCCAGAGGATAAATTAAGGGTAAATTAGCTACATGTCTCAGTCCTGGATCTGTGAAGAGGTTATTTTCCTAGTCTTAATATATTTCTAGGTCGCAGAATTTTACATGGGAAGACTTAGGTAGTAAGTAATTGTTTGGCTAAAGTCCTTTATGAAACAAAACTTTACAGAAATATGATTGATATATTATAATTCACCTTGAGGTAAGAATTTTATAGAAAATATTAAAATATAAA
Organism: Varecia variegata; assembly: GCA_028533085.1. Classification (NCBI taxonomy): domain Eukaryota; kingdom Metazoa; phylum Chordata; class Mammalia; order Primates; family Lemuridae; genus Varecia; species Varecia variegata. Next base: position 83,845,972 of record CM052440.1, on the reverse strand, counting down.
ATAAAGTTTTATAAGGAGGTCATGCCAGGCCATACTTATGGTTTTGCCTCTCAAAAGGAAAGAATTTGGATGCCCTAAACTTACTTCTCTGCAGAAAGGGGATGGCAGACCTGTTGACCTCATTTTCAGTGAACATCTTCTACCTAGAATCTGATTCTCATCTCTTTAAAATTATACAGATTCAGGAAGTTGATTGTGTTATTGAATGCTCTACTTATTTTTATTTATTTTTTTGAGACAGAGTCTCGCTCTGTTGCCTGGGCTAGAGTGCCGCGGCATCAGCCTAGCTCACAGCAACCTCAAACTCCTGGGCTCAAGCGATCCTCCTGCCTCAGCCTCCGGAGTAGCTGGGACTACAGGCATGCGCCACCATGTCTGGCTAATTTTTTTTTTCTATATATATTTTTTTAGTTGTCCAGATAATTTCTTTCTATTTTTTAGTAGAGATGTGGTCTCGCTCTTGCTCAGGCTGGTCTCAAACTCCTGACGTCGAGCGATCCTCCCGCCTCGGCCTCCCAGAGTGCTAGGATTATAGGCGTGAGCCACCGCGCCTGGCCTCTCGTATTCATTTTAATAATATTTTATTCATAAAAGTATTTTTGTTATAAAAATGTGGAAAAAATAATAATGTGAGCTGCTGTCTTGCCACTTTAGTATGCAAAAATGAAACTAGTATTTTTCTTTAATACTCATGATTGAATAGCAGTAATTTTTTTCACCCCATTTCTTCTTTTGTGATTGTCCTTTACATTTTTCTGTTGGGCATTCAAATTTTTTTTCATATTGAGTTTAAAGAACTTCTTATGTACCAGACAACCACATGTCCTAAGTTGCAATGTTTTACTTAATAGTATTTGCCTCTATGTTTTATTTATGGGTTATAGGAGGCCTTTCAAGGTTTCTTCTTTGGATGGAATGCTTAGAAAAACTTTTTTTATTTCAATAAGTTTTTATGATTTTAATTAATTTCTTTAACACATAAGGATTGTGTTCTAATATGTGGTAGAAGATAGGAATCTGATGTTTTCTAGACAACCAATTATGCCAAATCATTTATTGATTAATCTTCTTCTATTGATTGAAAATGCTACCATGAGTATGAAAATACATATCATGGCTGTTGCATCCATCTACTTCTATACTTAGGCCAGCACTACCCTAACTTAATTATAATAACTGTATATAACAGGTTTTCATATCATGTAATAGTCACCTGATATCCTTTGCATAAGGCAGTCATATTTTTATAAGTGAATGTTGATGGGATTTACAAACAAGTTTTAAAATTACTAGTGATAATATTAATTGTACACATGCTCCCATAGAATCATTGAAGTTTTTGCCTAATGACTGAATGAGTCATAGGTGTTAATGGGATTTTGCTGATATTTTGTTCAGGTGTTTATTTTTCTTTATTTTTGGTTAAATGCTGTCTCTCATCAAGTGTTTTATTTTTTAAACTTTATCTTGAAAACAACCTCTTTCTTCCATTGGAAGAATGGAACCTCTTTTTCATTCTTTAGTTGGGCTTCATTTATTTTCTCTTTTTTTGTTTAAATATATTTTCTCTAGAAAAAACAGGAAAGAAGCCCCATTTATTTTCTGTGCAGTCTTGCTAGTGGCATGTATTCCTTTATACTATCTACCTCTGAGCTTCCTTTCCTGGCTTCTAGCTTGTTTTCTCAAAAAAACAAACCAAACTTCTCACCCAACCATTCTATAAATCTTTGTATCTGTAATGCAGGGGAAGAAAAGGCATGTAGAAAGTTGAGCATCAAGTTAGAACTGGTGTGCTTTTAGGTAGTTTTACATGTTTAATTTTACCACATCACAATGTTGCTCTGGGTAATTTCCCTATTAAAATTTTGTTTGTTAATAATTATAATCATATTTTACATAGTTTTACTATCTTTGAAATTAATCTTGGAGGATTCAGAAAGGCATAAAGGGCAGAATCCCTTTAAGCAACAGAAATCTTACAGAGGCTCCCTGAGAGCCAAGGGCAGATGGTGGAAAGAAACCAATAGGGAGGAGACAAGATCATGTTCAGTCCCAAGTGTTTACTCACCTCTAATTCTGACCCAGAAGAAGAGAGGAAAAAACATTACTGCTTAAAGAGACTTTTCAGCAGCTCCTTTGACTCTTGGCTTAGCAGCTTAAGTTCTCAGAAGTAAGCAGTGAGAAATATCTTTTCTGTGCAGCAAAACCTTCACCTTGCCTGTTCTGTGTACCTCCCTCTGTTTTCTTTAGAGTGACTTCTGGGTGACTCCCCACTCCTCCCAGTCTCCTTCCTGGTTTAGCCTACTTCATCTTTTTAGGTTACCTTTTTAGGCATTTAGGGGTTGTAAACTCTAACATAGGAGGCTCTTGGCTGACCTGCTGTGTAGAGGAGGAAAGGTATAGAAGTTGATTGAGGCACAAAGATTTGGACCAGGAAACATTGTGAAATATGGCACAAAAGAGAACAAAACCAATACTACCATATTGTAAAGAAGTAGAATTTGATGACTTAAAAGCAAGGTTGTTTGGATAATTCACCTTTTTTGATCCACTAAAGGATTATTTAAACCCTTCAGGCTTCAAAACCATTTCCCAGGTAGATGCATGTACAAGCACACATACGCACTTCGATGGTACTTCTGTAAAGACCAGTGGTGCCCCCCTGCCTTTGGTTAGATGGTCTCCCATGGAGCTGAGTTCAGTCCAGTCTTCTTTTCACTTTCTCTTTCAGGCCCTGGTGGTGATTTTTCACAATCTACTTCCATAGTTGATTGCAGACAGCAAAGTTGTTGCTGGTTGATACTGATAGTGTTAATCCCTCAGCTGGCATCTGAAGCACCAGGTGATACATGAATAAGCAACTCTTAGGTTGTCAGGCTCGGAAGGAGTACTTAAAAATAGCTTTGAACAGCCACCATCGCTATCCTAAGATTTACTCCCATGGGGGAAGTTATATAGAACGAAAAATAGTAATAGTGTCCTCTTCACACCAAACTAAACTCTGCCTAGAACTAATCCTTGAAAGAACTAGTCAGGGCCAGCTAAAGCTTAACCAGAAATGGATGTTTTTTCTTCTATATCAGAATCAAAGGATTAGTGAAAGCTTCCAGTAGGAGCACACTTGAATTTACTGTATTAATTACGTCAGGACAGTAGCAATACTTTCCTAGGAAGATGATACAGATGTTAACCCAATGCTACACTAAAAAGGATATTCCACAAAACTCACCAAGTGTCCTTACTTAAGATGAAAAAGAATATATGATGATGTCTTGTTGAAGAAATGATTTGATCTTTGATTTCTCAAATAGGTAAAAATTAATTTTTCTCTTTACTTCCTACTTTAATGTTCTTAAAATGCTTTTGAATACTATATATTAACAACCTGGATTTGTGAGACTATTCATATATGTAATATTAAGTTGTAAGTCTGTCGTATTTAAGGGAAGCATTATACTTTATGGTCTAAGATCTACAGGTTTTCATTTCCTTTAGAAGAATTAGATGCCATACCAGTTTAGAGCCTTGCTATTCAAAGTACGGTTGTCCCTAGGTATCTGGGGGAGATTGGGTTCTGGATGCCTGTGGATACCAAAATTCCTTAAGTCCCTTATATAAAATGATAATAGTATTTGCATGTAACATATGTACATTTCCAATATACCTTAAACCCTCTCTAGATTACTGACAATACCTAATACAGTGCAAATGCTATGTAAATGGTTGTTTTACTGTACTTTTTAGTTTGTATTATTTTTATTGTTATTTTAGTTTTTATTCCCAAATATTTTTGATCCATGGTTGGTTGAATCTGCAGATACAGAACCCATGGATAAAAGGAGGGCTGACTGTGTAGTCCTTGCATCAACAGCATCCGCATCATCTAGGAGCTTGTCACTTCAGACCTAGATGAATCAAAATATGCATTTTGGGAAGTTCCAAAGGAGATTTCTGTGCACACTAAAGTTTGAGAGTCGTTCTGGATCAGTGGTTGTTTTTTTACTTGGCTGCATTAAAAAAATCACTTAAGGTTAAAAACGATATTATGCCTGGGTCCCATACCCAGAGACTTAAAAAAAACAAAGGCATTAGTTTATACTTTTTGGGTTTTAAAAAGTTCTCCTAGGCAGTTTTATTGTGTAGCCAAGGTTGAGAACCATTGTTCCAGAGCTGTAGTGTCCAATATATTAGCTACTAGCAGCTATATAAATTTATCTTACCTTAAATTAAATAAAATATAAAGATTAGTTCCCCAGTCATAGTAGCCCCATTTCAGGTGTCCAAATAGCCACATGTGAGCCACAGCTAACAGAGAACAGATACAGATCCTTCAATCAGAGAAAGTTCTGTCTTAATACTTCAAGAGTTTTCTGGGTAATTGTTATAATTTTTTAGCGGGTTTTAACTTTAGGGAATGGGTTTATACCATTTTAAAATAGTTTTCTGGGGAAAAGTACAAATAGATATTCAGATACTGGGAGATGAATAGGCTGTGCAAAAACATCTATATTTTGGTTAAAATTTCCTTTTCACATAAAGTCAATCAGTTATGCTTTTACCATATATAATGAGCTCAAAGAACAAAAAAGTGGTATGTAGTACATGTCTACAACTAAAAACTGGTTAGGTATGACTATTTGAGCAAATAACTAGGCATGCTAGTATGAAAAATCAAGGTTGATTGGTCATATAAATAGCCAGCCTAATTTTCAGCTTTGTCTGTTACAATTTTATCATTAATTTGGGTTTTTGTAAATGTAGTTAATATAATTTGTTTTGTATGGTACATGGAAGGAAGTGATATGATGAAAGGTAACTTTGGCATCAAACAACAATAGGCATCTCCATTTATTAGTTATATGACCTTTGGTTTTTCCTGATGAATTTCTGTTTTTGCATCTGTAAAATATGGTTGGTTAATAATACCTCATAGTATTCCTGAGGATTAAATGAAATAGTATATATAATAGTCCCTAAGACACTGCTTTGTACAGAGTAGTTTTTCAGTAAGAGACGGTAACAGTATTAACAGTATCTTCATAATTTGCAACTTAAATAGATCTATTCTTGATCCTCTGCCCCATCTGTTGTTGTTTTCTTTTGTGCAACTTAAGTCTAGTGTCTTTTCTAGGGCTGATGACTCCTTATTGCCAAATCTATCTTCTTTCATCTTGAACTCTGTAGCACTTAATAGCCAATAGCTGATCATTCCCTCCATCCTGGATTCCCAGATGCTGCCCTCTAATACCCCTATCCTTCTTCCTCCATTCTCCTTTTATCCACCACTTAAATGTTAATATTCTCTTTTATGCCCAGGGTGGTAAAACCTCTGAAACTATAGCAAAAGACCCTGGCTTGAACACAAACTCCATCTCCCCTGCTCTGCACTCCTTACTGGATGGCCTCACCTCTCAGACACTTAGGGAAAGTCCTAACCCTCAGGACTACTGTACCGCCCGTCTCCCCTGTCTTGGTAACTGGCACCACCATTCATCTTGTTAAGACAGAGTCTCAGGAATTCTCCTCAGTTCTCCCATTTTCCTTAGTCCTGCACGTCTAGTTGGTAACCAGTTCTTATTTCCTAACATTGTTGATCTGTTCTGCACTTTATTTAGCATCTAGACAATTGCAGCGGTCTGATACGTATCCCCATGAAACGTCAGCCTCCCCAATCTAAGCCCTCTTAATGCTACTTCATTTCACTTATTTATGTACAAGGCCACATTCCTGACGGTCAGCACTGCACTATACAAGCCAGATGAACGGGAATAAACTGATGGTACCCTCAGATGCAGGGATTTGGCTAAGAAACAGACCATTCTTGCCTATAAGGAATGGGAGCAATAGCTAGCAGATTCTTTGAACTTACCCTCTGAGCCTTTTGAATTTCTTCAGGTTTTCTGACATGGACTTTAAATAGTCTTTGGTTTTAAATGTATATGGAAACAATTTAGATTCTTTGAAGGAAAAGAATGGCATAATTTTTTATCATTTAAAATCAGTTTTTAATAGGACAAAGTGATACATTAACTTCATTTCTTAAAACACTGAAACAGTACAGAAGCCCATGCAATGAAATGATCTCTTTAACCACTCTTCAGTTGTATCTTTCCAAAAATAATCTGTGCAGGTATAACCATCATCATAATATAGTTAGTAAATTACTCTCTCAATTTGATATCCCCAACCTCTAATCCAGCTTTATCTATTATAATAAATGGCATCATTATTCCCTGAAATTTTGTCTATACCAAAGTCTTCTTAGCTTCCAGCTTTTCTTTTGCCATGTACCTTGCTACCTACCAGCAGTTCTGTTGATTTCACTGTCAGCATAAATCTTGACTCTCATACCCTGCTACCACTGTAGTCCAGACCACCAGCATCTCATATCTGGATTATTGTAGTTCCCTTCTAACTGGTCTTTTTGCCTTTTTTTTTTTTTTGCCCTCTCTAATCCAGTGGCTAGAGTAATACACTCACTCAGATCCTGACTTTTTCCTACCCACATACTTTCCCATTTCATGTCAAAGAAGGTAGACTTCTCGCCATGGTTTGCAAGGCCGACCCGTGTGATCTGTGCCCTCCCCACTTCATCTCATACTCCACTCCAGCCTCCCAAGACTCATCAGTTCCTCAGACCACCAAAGCTCAGAGCTTTTCAACTGTCATTTCCTTTGCCTGGAAAGTTCTTTCCTGTACTTTTCTTATGGCTGACTGCTTCACATCCTTTAGGTCTCAGATTAAATGTCATCTCAGCAAGACTTCTTTCTCTAAAATTACCCAGATTATTTACATTAAAAATGTATTAGATATATAGCAATGAGCCAGAGTTCCAACCCTCAGTGTATATGAATAGCATGGCTTTCCCTACCTATCTTTTGAATAGTTCTCCAGGAAAAAGAGTAGATAATGCAGATATCTCAAAATGAAGGAGGGTTTTGGTTGATGAAACAAATGTGAAGGCCCTGGGACCAATGCAGGCATGTTAGTGGACCCACAGGGAGTCCAGTGGGTCAGTGTAAGTCAAGGAGAATAATAGGAATTGAGACTAGAAATTGTGGGATAGCAGATCATTTAGGACCTTCAAAGCCATCACAGAAGTTTGAATTTTAGTCTGAGTGGTGGCAGTCTTTTAAAAGGTTATCCCTCTGGAGTATGTGGAGAGAACAGATCCTCAGGTCTAGGAGGGAAGGGTAGTGAGAATTGATCTCTTGAAGGTGGAGACAATAGGATTTGCTTTTGGATTGGATGTGGAGTGTGAGAGAGACATTAAGGGATGATACCAAAGCTTTTGAACTGAGCAGCTGAAAGAATGGAGGTTAAAGTACCATTGACCAAGATGGGGTGGAATACTTGGGGGGTGGGTGATATCTCTGTTTGGTTTTTGGAAACATTAAGTTTGAAAATTTTATTAGACAGTGGTTGTTGAATAGGAAGCTGGATATAGAGTCTTGACTTGTAAGCTGGAAAGATGATTTTAGGAGCCTTCAGAATATAGCTGATTCCTAAAGCCATGAGAAAGGATGAGATTACTTAGGGAGGGAGGGAGATAAAAAAGAGGTCACTCGGCTGGGTGTGGTGGCTCACGCCTGTACTCCTAGCACTCTGGTAGGCCAAGGCTGGAGGATCACTTGAGCTCAGGAGTTCCAGACCAGCCTGAGCAAAAGTGAGACGCTGTCTAAAAATAGAAACAATTAGCGGGCATGGTGGCATGAGCCTGTAGTCCCAGCTACTTGGGAGGCTGAGGCAGGAGGATCGCTTGAGTCCAGGCATTTGAGGTTGCTGTAAGCTAGGCTGATGCCAGTGCACTCTAGACTTTTTTTTTTTTTTTTGAGACAAAGAAACTGGCATAGAATTGTATTTTGATTTTAGAAACTTCGTCTTGACATGAGATTTTTTTCCCCCCTGGCATTCATGCTGAGTATAGTCCCCTCCCATGCTGAATCAGGCTGACCTGTGTGACCTGTAGAATACTGTGGAAGGGACAGTGTGTGGCTTCTGAGGCTAGGACACAAAGCATGTACGTGGATCCCAAGGTGTGAGGACACTCAGGCAGCCCTACAGGTGATAAGGAGGTGACTCCAGCCATGTGAGTGAGCCTTCGCTCACAGTTAGTCCCCTGATGACCAATGTCTGGTACAGTCTCATGAGCCCCTCAGCCATGGCAGGCTGTGCTGACTGCCCCCAAATTCCTGATCCAGTAAAACTGTGAGAGGCAATGTTTGTTTTTAATATTTTAAGCCACTGAGTTTTGTGGTAGTATATCACACGAATAGATAACTGATACACTATGATTTATGACTAGTTTTTAAATTTTTGGAAAATACCTAATTTTAAGAAATTATATTCTGTAACCCTGCTTTATCCATTTATCTTTAATAAAATTAGGAGCTCTATAATCTCTTTTCCCTTGTTACTTATAAATGAGTATCTCCATGCCAAAAGTGATTTTTCTATTGATTTTTAAATTTTTCCACTAAAGGATCTATCCCTAAATGGAAAAGAAAGTGAACCCATATCCCTGAGTTCTAGAGTAATGGTTCTCAATAGGACATGGCACTGCTCTCCTTGGGGAGCATTTAGAAATACGTGGTCATGGTTTGGGTTGTAATAGTAACTGCAGATGCTCCTGGTGTTTAGAGAGCCAGAGATGCCAAACAGTCCTCCCCTTCTTCTGCCTCCATAATACTGTTGGGAGGAGAAGGTTCTAGAACTCTGCATGTTCCTGAGAAAGACATGTGCCCTCTTTAGCCCTCAGTCATGCCAACACTTGCCATCCATCCAGTTGACCTTAAAGAACTACTCTATTAGGCCCTTTATTTCTTGTTTATGTCAGTCATTTTAAGACTTCTAGGCCAACCTTCATCCCTTCAACCACAGACCGCTGCTGGTCTGTGACATGACATTACTACAGAAGATAAGGAGCTTTCCCCAGAACTTCAGTCAGTTAATGTCACTAACTGTACTGTTTAGTTCAGCTGACATTTTTTTCATAGTTACTTTCTCAGGGAAGTAATAGTGCATTGATTTACATACTTCCTAAATCCTGAAACATCTACTGTGTCTTCTGTAAATCACCATCTGTCATAAGTGAAATCCCCTATTTCATCAGTCTCTTTTGAATGTTTCTTACGCTTTTTTGTTCTAAAACTAATTCTTTCATGAGGACACCACTTCCTTTATGGCCCTGTCAGTGGTGGCAGTTTACTCTACTGTAGCCCTATTTCTACTGGGCCTGAGAGTGGAATTGGTGTCCCATTTGCTCCCCATTGCAACTTCCAGACCTTTCCAATGTCTTTCTAAAATCCCTAAATTTTTAATTAATTACCACTGCTTTTTGTTATTATAGTCATCTGTAGACCTTCTTGTCACTTCCCCTTATTACTTGAAGATTTAATTCACTATTGAGCTCTCTTATAATACTGATATACATCCTAGATACGGCAGCATCTGTAATACTCCAACCCAGTACTCCAGCCTTATCCTTGCAGCTCATTGCCCTCCTCTCTAGCAGTGAACTTGTTTTTCCTACTCTAGCCTCTCATTCACATGTTCATACTCTAGGCCAGAGCTTACCATGGGGTGGGGGGGTGTCATGAGTTAATAGTTGGGCTAAGAAATGGATCCCCCAGCCCTCTATCTTAACCCCTGCAGCCAGGCAAGCCTGAGTCATCAGGGAAAAAACAAATCTGTTGCCCTTGAAGAGGCTGTACAAGTACATAGTAATATTTTATGAATGTGATGCAAAGAGAAAAGCCTTAGCTAAGGCCTTGTCATTTACAAACTGAAAATCCCACAAATTTTAATTTTAAGCAAAGCACCCTGACTATTACCAGCTCACTCCTGGAGCCAGTCTCTGGTGGTCTTCATGTCCCCAGGATTTGATCCTTTACCTTTTCTGTTTGTAAATTCATGTCCTACCCATCCTCCTGACCCATTTTAGTTCCAAGGTTCATCATTATAATTCTTTTCTTGCCTGTGGCTTGTATTAGTTATCTGTTGATGTGTAACAATGTGTAGTGGAGGAGAAAGACATGGCAGCTTACGAAAACACACGTTTATCACCTCACAGTTTCCATGGCTCAAGAGTCAGTTCACAGTTTAGTTGCAGTTGAGAGTTTTATCTGAGGCTTTGGTCTCATCTCAAGGTTCAACTGGGGAGGGATCACTAGATCCAAAATTATTGTGATACCTTTACTTTCTTCTCATTTTCATAGTTGTATTTTAAGTATTTAACTCTTTAATCCCCATGACACATGGTAGGAATAATAAAAACTTCACCCGTAAATGTTTAACCAATTATTACAACATACTGAATAGTTTACTGCTTTACCATTGATAAAAATTCTCTTTTAATTCTAAAATTTTATGTATGGCTGAATTTACTCTTGTATTTTCCATTCTCTTCCATTTCATATAATGCCAATATGTTACTTTTTGGGGGGCATGTATATTCAGGGGGTATAAGTGCAGTTTTGCTACATTTATATGTTGAATTGTGGTGAAGTCAGGGCCTTCAGTGCATCCATCATTGGAGCAACACACATTGTACCCACTAAGCAGCCTCCCATCATCCACCCCCCTCTCACTCCCTACCCCTCTGAGCCTCCATTATACATCATTCCACACTCTACTTGCACATGTACACATTATTTAACTCCTACTTTTAAGTGAGAATATGTGGTACTTGTCTTTCTGTATCTGAGTTGTTTCACTTAAGATAATGGCCTCTAGTTCCATCGATGTTGCTGCAAAAGACATGATTTCATTCTGTTTTATGACTGAATAGTATTCCATGGTGGCTAATATCATACTTCTTTTTTTGAGACAGAGTCTTGCTCTGTTGCCAGGGGCTAGAGTGCTGTGGTGTCAGCCTAGCTCACAGCAACCCCAAACTCCTGGGCTCAACTGATCCTCCTGCCTCAGCCTCCTGAGTAGCTGGGGCTACAGGCCTGCACCACCATGCCAGGCTAATTTTTCTATATATATTTTTAGTTGTCCAGTTAATTTATTTCTATTTTTTTTAGTAGAGACAGGGTCTCGCTCTTGCTCAGGCTGGTCTCGAACTCCTGAGCTCAAACGATCCTCCCGCCTCGGCCTCCCAGAATGTAATGTATGATTATACTTTTTAAACATACTTTTATTATTGTTTTATAATACACTTTATTTTCTGGCCATACTAGTTCCTCATTCTTTTCCAAATTCCTCTCAGCTATTCTCCTAAGAGATAAATGGCAATATAGAACGTGAAATTTGTTACAGTCAGTTTTGCTTTTTGCAGTTACCTATTTTTCAGTGTCCTAATATTTCGTCTTTCATAATTTCAAACAATGTAGGTTTAGAGTTTTTGTCTACCATGAGCCTTTAAGGTTGGCCACATTAGTAACCGTTTGTTTCACAATGAAGACTACAGATTTCTTTTATGGTTTCAAAAAATATGTCAGAGGTTGTACTTCAAAAAGTATAGTTGAGAAATTTCTATTTTCCTCAGGAAATTGTCTGAAACATCTTTTCTAGAAACAGAGTAACAACTTTACCCCAGCATGGTTTTTTATAAAGACTGCCAGCTTGTTCTGTGTTGGCCCTGGGGTAAAAGTGCCTGCATGTATTACAGCAGCACAATATGGAGATGGGCTAAAAGAAATTCATCTCTTAGAATGAAACACGGTTAACAAAAATATCATCGTGACAAAGATAAATTTTTACTCTTCTATATCCGAGGCCCATGCTTTTATCATAATACAGAAACAGGTAATTGGCACTCTGCTATATAAAAAAGAAAAATGAGCAAAAATTTTTGTGACACATCTGGAATAAGGGTAATATTTCATGTAATACAAATTTATGTTTTTAATCTTTGTTAATACCATTTGCTCCCTATCTGGTCAAGTTATTTAATTGGAATTTATATTTTTTAGTTTTATCTTGTTCTTTTCGTCTAGCCCTTTCTGGACTAGTAGGGTCTTGGAGTTGAACTCAGTTCTACTTCTTGATGTGTAATATTTTAGCAATTCATTCATAATCCCTTTCATTTGTAAAATTCTATGTGTAAGGCTGGTGGCAGGCACCCCTCCCTTCCCAATAGCGGAGCAGGACAGGAGGGCATGATAAGGAAGGAATGGGTGATGGGACGGTCACCTATCAGGCAGGTTAGGGGACTGGTGGTGGAGGGTCGAGAGGGATTGCCATCAATACCCACGACCGACACCTGGGAAGGATAAGTAGGGCTTGAAAAGGAAGGCAGACCAGAGTAGGTAGCCCCCGTGTCAACCAGAAAGGACACTGCCTTACCCGCTACCTTGATTGTTACCCTGGGCTCGGCGAGGGTGATGGGGTCGCTGAGTCAGGGCCTCTTCAGTCTTCGGCAGCCAGACCCAAAGCTGCCATTGGCAGGTCTAGGGATGGAAGGACTGATCTTCCGGACTTCTGTCCCGAGGGGCAGTCACTTTTCCAGTGTCCCTCTTGACCACATGCCGGGCAAGGCTTGGAAGGTGAACGTGGCTGCGGGCACCGCTTGGCCCAGTGGCTGGTCCTTACCACAGTTGAAGCAGGTGCCTGCCTGGTGGAGTGCGGCTGGTCGCCTTAGAGGAGGTAGATGGTTTTGCGGGTCCCGCCGGCCGCAGCACTGCAACCAAGACTTGGGCCTGCAGGTGTGTCTTTTGGCAGACACGGGCCTCCCTTTGGGCCTCTGCCTGTTCATCTTGGGAATTGAAGGCTTTAAATGCCATGTTCACCAGGTCTCAGATAGGGGTCTGAGGGCCCTCCTCTGCCTTTTTGAGTTTCTTTCTGATGTCAGGGGAGGACTGAGTAATAAAGTGGGTTGCAAGGACAGTAGTCCCCATGGGGGAGGTAGGATCTAGGCGGGTATATTGGATAAGGGCGTCTGTAAGGCAGCTGAGAAAGGCCCCGGGGTTTTCATCTGCCTTTTGAGTGATTTCCCTGAGTTTATCATAGTTTACAGCACGATGTGCCGCAGCCTGGAGGCTGGCAAGGACACACTGCAACATGCAGTTCCACCGTTTCTTGCCCTCCTGGCCGGCCGGGGTGTCAGGTTGGTATTCCCACTCTGCCTCTTTGCGAGGGACAGCCTCGGCCCCTGCTGGCATAGAGTGGTCCGTAAGATGGACATTGTCAGCATGTTCCTGAGCCGCTGCCCAGACACGCTCCCTTTCATCAGTAGTAAGGGTAGAGGATAGTATAACAAAAATGTCATGCCAGGTAAGGTCATATGCCTGTGTCAAGTAGCAGAACTCGGTGGTGTAGGCTGTAGGGTCATTAGAAAACGAACCTAGGCGCTTTTCAATCTGATAAAGGTCAGAAAGGGAGAAGGGAGCATGTACCTGTACAACCCCTTCGGCACCTGCCACCTCCTGTAACGGACAGAGGAGGGGCTGGTCTGAGGGGTTTGCGTGCGACCGAGTGTGATGGCTGACTGGCGACGTCGGTGGCGAGCGGCTGGGTGGTGTGGGAGGATGAGAGGGTGCATGTGGGCATGGTGGAGGTCGAGGGTGAGGGCTGAGAGACTCAGGTGGATCAGAGAAAGCAGAAGGGGCGTCTGAAGAGACGTCAGGTGGAGAGTTAGAGGGAGAAGAGGTGGAGGGCAGTGGGGGATCCAGCACAAGGAGGACTTGTGCGGGGTGGCAGGTCAGACAGAGAGAAGGACGGGAGCGCAAACAGAAAAAGGCTTGGACATATGGGATCTCCGACCATTTGCCATTTCTGTGACAAAAGTGATCAAGGTCTTGTAGAATATTAAAATCGAAAGTCCCATTTTTAGGCCATTGGGAGCCATTGTCTAATTTATACATTGGCCAGGCAGTGTTGTAGTAAAGAATGAGGCGCTTGGGCCAGATGTCTAAATCCAGGGCCTTCAGATTGGCCAGCAGACACCCTAGGGGCGTCTCGTGGGGAATTCTGTAATTTTGGTTACCCATGTCGCCTCAACCCGGATAGGAAACGTCCAGGAACAGTTTCCTGGTTATGGAGGCAGCAAAAGTCTGGGGGGACGTCTCCACCCGAGACTTGTGTGCTGGTACGGAAAGGGGTTAGAGGAATTCAGGCATCCTCGAAATAGCCTCAGCCCCTGGAACGGGGGATCCTCCGACGTGGGCCCACGGTTTAACGGACAGGGAACAGCTTCCCGGAGGGAGGGAACGGAGGCTCCCGGTGGGGAATCCGGGTTGGGATAACACGGGGTGACTCACCCAGGCTGAGGTCGTCAATCAGGGACCCAAAAGCAGTCAGTCAGTGGAGGTCCCGGTCCGGAATGCAAGAGTCTGCAGAAGGGGACTGCAGCCAAACGCCCCTCCCGGGTTTCGGCACCAAATGTAAGGTTTTTTGGATTGGCTGGCGCCAGAGGAAGAAAGATGAAGCAGAGTTGAAAGGGATAAGTAAAGAGGCTTTGTTGGAGCGCTCCCAGGTGAGGGTAATGAGTCCCAAGAGAGGGACCCGGGCGACCTTCACGGGTCCCACGGAGTGGTACCAGGGAAGTCGCCCTGCCCAGAAGTCTGAGTGGGCTTATATATGTTTTTAGGGCTAGGGGATGGGAGTTTCTCCGGCAGGAAGAGTGAGGAATTTCTTTGTTGCAGTTTTAGGGCGGGTATTGAGGAATAGGAGGGGCTTCTTCTTTTTTCATTAGGGAAGGGAGGGGTGGCTGCCACCAGCCTTACACTATGGTTCTGTAAAAATTTTTGAGCTGCAGCCTATTTCTTGCCAGGATCTATTCATGTAAGCATAAGCTCCACAAGGGCAGAGATTTTTGTCGGTTTTGTTCACTGTAGGCCCAGCACCTAGATCATTCCCTCACACATACGTAAGTACTCAGTAGACATTGTTAAACATGCACTTACTGTATGACCCAGCAGTTGTGCTCTTGGGGCCTTTATCCCAAAGGAAAACCTGTCCACAAACACATGTAGCAGTTTTATTTGTTACAGTTCCCAAACTGGAAATAACCCAGATGTCCTTCAACCGGTAAACCAAGACACAGCCATACTATGGAACACTACTCAGCAATACAAAGGAGCACACCACTGACACATAAAACAGCTTGGATGGATCTCAGAGGATTATGCTGAGTGAAAGAAAGCTAACCTCAAAAGCTTGTATACAGTATTATTTCATTTGTATATAACATCATTGAAATAACATTATAGAGAGGGAGAACAAATAGTGGTTGCCAGGGATTAGAGATGAGGTGACAGGAGAGTGGATGTAACTGTAAAGAAGTAGCACAAGGGAGTTCTGTGGTGGTGGCTGCATGAATCAATACACATAAAACTGCATAGAACTACGTGCATGTACATGCACGCACACACAAGTGCATGTAAAACTGGTGAAATCTGAACATAGTGGGTGAAATGGTACCAGTGTCATTTTCTTATTTTTAATACCATGCTATAATTATGCAAATTGTTACCATTGGGGGAAGCGAAGTGAAGATTACGTGGGACCTCCCAGTATAGTTTTTTGTAACTTGTAAATCTGTAAATTTTACTTTATTTTCAAAGTAAAAAAAAGTTGGTTTTGGCCAGGTGCGGTGGCTCACACCTGTAATCCTAGCACTTTGGGAGGCTGAGGCAGGCGGATCGCTTGAGGTCAGGAGTGAGACCAGCCTGATCAACACAGTGAGAACTCCATCTCTACAAAAAATAGAAAAATTAGCTGGAGGTGATGGTGCACGCCTATAATCCCAGCTACTTGAGAGGCTGAGGTAGGAGGATCACTTGAGCCCAGGAATTAGAGGTTGCAGTGAGCTATGATCATTCCACTGCCCTCATTCCTGGGCAACAAAGCGAGACCCTGTCTCTTCCACTTCCCCCAAAAAAGTTTTTTTAAACAATGAATATTAAGGCCTAATAGAAAGTACTTAATGTATATAGTGGTCATACATAAAAGAATTAAAGCCATAGGATTGTTATTAACAAATATTCTTTGAAAGCACTGATTAAAATATGGCTTAGTTTGCTTTTTTCTTCTATTAAGGAGCAGATTTCTTTTTTTTTTCCTTTTTCCTTTTTTTTTTTTTTAATACGTCAGATATGAGCTAAAGGATTCTTAAGTTTTCTGTTTGTATTACTTTATGTGCCTAACCTAATTTTAGGTACTTAGTTTTAAAACACCTTTAAAAGGAGCAAAAAAATCTTACTTTAGGAGCTTCAAAAATTACAGATGAGGTTAGCACATTCGAATAATAGTAACCTGTAGTTTTGTAAGAATGAGTCGTTAATTAATTGTGAATTATCATCTATATCAGTTTGAAAGGAAACTAAGTCAAACTTGGAAAAAGTAAAAGAGAACCATCCTTGCTTAGCCTAAGCATATTTACCCCTTCTAGTTATTGAGCTACACAAATGTATTTTAAGGACTGATCAAGGATGCTAACTGGACTTCAGACATTCTGTCTACCTTAGAAACATTTTTCTACACTAAGGAGTGTCATCTAAGGATGAGGCTTTTTTTTTTTTTTTTTTTTTTGAGACAGAGTCTCCGCTCTGTTGCCCGGGCTAGAGTGAGTGCCCTGGCGTCAGCCTAGCTCACAGCAACCTCAAACTCCTGGGC
>CM052440.1:83747767-83828912 GCA_028533085.1 Varecia variegata | reverse complement strand
CGAGTAGCTGGGACTACAGGCATGCGCCACCATACCCGGCTAATTTTTTCTATATATATTTTTAGTTGGCCAGATCATTTCTTTCTATTTTTAGTAGAGACGGGGTCTCGCTCATGCTCAGGCTGGTCTCGAACTCCTGACCTCGAGCGATCCACCCGCCTCGGCCTCCCAAGTGCTAGGATTACAGGTGTGAGCCACCGCATCTGGCCTAAGAATGAAGCTTTTTTCATATTAACCCCTGTCATATGATAGGGCTAGAACTTAAAGTTATATTAATTAAGCATAAATTCCAAAGGATTAGTTTTGATTTTAGTTCCCTGTTGGCTGATGCCAGTTACAGTAAGAACCTGCAGAGTGGTATGACTCAGATCCTAAGAACCCCCTGGGTTTATATCATAGAAAAAGGATCTAGAACAAAGATGCAATTTCCTACTACCAAAAATATAGAAAAGCAGAGGGATAGAGGAAGAGAACAATGAAAGCTGCACACAGTCAAAATAATGACTGCTGCTTCTTGATAGCCATTTTTCAAACTCCTAAACAACTTTGGGACAGAAGTGTGGTGTGTACCCTTCACCCTTTTTGAAAATTGTAAGTGCAGGAAAACCGACTTCTCATGGGTTTTCCAAATATGGAACCTAAAGGAACTCTTTCTTGAAGCAAATCCTTCAGAAGCACTCCTTAAGCTGAGCATGGAACTTTGTAAGTTGTCTTTATGAAGAGCTACGTGTATTTATACCAGTAACAACTTAGTGTCTGCTATTCAGATGTTTCTCAGGTTATTTTTGCCAGGGGCATAGTAGAGCATAAATGATTGAAACAAAATAAAGAAATAAAAATCCTCCAAACACACCAAAAAACTCTACCAGTCCCTCCTCCCCCTCCCCCCGCCCCAAGGGAATTCTGTGTGAGACACCAGTCCCTTCTTAATGCAAGGGAAATCCATGGACTGTTTCATTTTTAAATTGCCTCCTTTTTCATCCCAGGTTGTTCCAGCTCATGGGGACAGTCTGCCTGTTACAGCCAAAATCCTACGCTTTGTCAAGAGTTGCTCCTGAGGTGTTTGCCCTACTCTTCTGCCTGCTCATTTGTCTTTTCTAATTCAGACCTCTCTGTACTAAAGTGGGTAGGGAGGGAGAGGGAGTAACTTTCCTCCTCCTCCATGTTATACTATTATATATATTAGATTACATAGTTTGAGCTAGTAAGAGTTTTTTATTTGACTCACTGTTTTAAAAATTTATATCTCTGTGGATTCATGAATATTTATTTTGTTTTATACTTTTATAATCTGACACTTACTTTGTTGACCAAATTGTTCCAGCTCTGGCCATTGGGAGCTCTTTCACTTGACTCCTGCATCTCTTTGACATACTGCTATCATTGTGTGGTTTTTTAGTACTTCCTTATTTTAGACACTAAAAGATGCTCCAGGCTCATCTTGTCTATTTCCTGCCCTAGTCCTAGAATCAGCCATTTCTCCAAGGAGCTCTGGTTCCTTTTTTAGGAGAATGGTATTAAAAACTGAGATCTGGGTACTGAATGTGCTCTTTTGCTTCTGGGTCCTCTCTACTTACAGAGCAAGGAAATACATGTGTATGCACTAACCTGTGTATAGACATGTATCTATAAATATTTCTATATGTAACCATCTGTATTCATAGTAAGCTAAACATTAGGTCATACTGATGTCTCCAGTTCTAACCTATTATCGTGTGGATCGTTGTAGCCTCCTCCCCTTGCTTTATCTGTAAATTCCCACTCCCCGAGTGGAAACCTGGTTCTCACCATTGACCATTCATTTGCCTAATTGTTAATTTCAGCTTACACATATAGCATCAGAATTGTACAGCAACATCAGGATTGTATATCAGTATCAGAATTATTAGCCTGTAAACCATTGTGAAACTTTATAAAGTAGAATACAATGCTTCTGTACAGTTTCTTTTGCCTTTTTAGTTTTTCAGTTTCTAGTCATTTCCAAAGTTACTTTGGTTAGCACCTTTCACCCTACTGATTCATTTATTTTCTTATTCCTTTTTTCAAGAGACAGGGTCTTGCTATGTTGCCAAGGCTGGCCTTGAACTCCTAGGCTAAGCAATCCTCCCACCTCAGCCTCCCAAGTAGCTGAGACTACAGGCTCCCACCACCACACCCAGCTTCATTTACTTTTGTAGACATATCCTCTTCTTCCAGCCCAGAAGGCACTCTAGTGTCTTCAGTAACTCCTCACCTGTGACAGTTATCTATTTACACTTGTAACTTGGAGTCTGCTGGCAGCTCTTGTTACTTATCTGCAGAAGCAGGAAATTCTGTTTATTGCAGGTCTTAGTCAATCCTGTATGAGGGAAGCTCCTCTTCTCTTTTGCTGTGGTTCAGAGTTTATTCTTTTTTTTTTTTTTGAGACAGAGTCTCACTCTGTTGCCCGGGCTAGAGTGCCATGGCGTCAGCCTAGCTCACAGCAACCTTAAACTCCAGGTCTCAAGCGATCTTTCTGCCTCAGCCTCCTGAGTAGCTGGGACTATACAGGCATGCACCACCTTGCCTGGCTAATTTTTCTCTATATATTTTTAGCTGTCCATATAATTTCTTTCTATTTTTAGTAGAGACGGGGGTCTCGCTCTTGCTCAGGCTGGTCTCGAACTCCTGAGCTCAAACAATCCTCCCTCCTCGGCCTCCCAGAGTGCTAGGATTACAGGCGTGAGCCACCGCGCCTGGCCCAGAGTTTATTCTTTTTATCCAAAGCAACGACTTCTGCAGTTCAACTTAACTGACAGTAGCTTTGATTCCTACCAACTCCCAAAACAATTTTTAAAAAGTTATTTCCTTGATCTCTTTTTAAACATTCTCTGTGAGACAATATTTTTTAAGTTTTTTTATTTATTTTCAAGTATTCAAAGCTAATTGATGCCTCAGGCAGAAAAATACATACAGAACACTCCCTGTACTTCCCACCCCCATCTGTACTTCCTGTTTAAGGGTTAGGGCTCATTTAAAATTTACCATGATTTGAGAGGCTCTCTGTTGAAACTCCTGGCTATGAATTTGGTGACTTTCATTATCTGTAAAATTTGGCCAGGTGAAAGCAATTAGCATTCTCCTCTTAGCCAGAATCTGCTAGCGACTAAGGCAGACTTACAACTCAGGCCAGCCTTCCTCACAAGCAAGCCTCTGTGCACTAAGTACACAGAAATCCATCTTCCTCCAGATGTTGGCCATGTTTGTCCTCTGTGACGGGATTGGGTATAAGTGAGGGAAGGATGCATCTTCCACCAGGAGAAACAACATGAGTAAAGACTGGGATATATCTGTTATTTCTGAAAAAAACA
This sequence comes from Varecia variegata, assembly GCA_028533085.1. NCBI lineage: Eukaryota > Metazoa > Chordata > Mammalia > Primates > Lemuridae > Varecia > Varecia variegata. The sequence continues at coordinate 83,825,583 of CM052440.1, read as the reverse complement.
ACTGGTTCTCCACATTATGTTAGTCGGAGATAATACTGAAAAGGTAGGTTGAGGTCATTTGGGAGGGCTTTGAATGTTGGCCGTAGGAGTTTGAATACGTACTTTGAGGAGGAGTCTTTGGAGGCTTTGGAATAAAAGTGATATCAGAATTGAATTTAAGCAAATTTAATTTGGCAGCAGTTTAGTCTGTATTGGATGTGGGAGACCACTTTGGAAGTCAAGGTGAGAAGTTTTGATTATTAAAACCTATCTTAGTCCATTACTGCTGCTATAACAGAAATACCTTAGACTGGGTAATTTACAAATAGTAGAAGTTTATGCCTCACAGTTCTGGAGGCTGGAATGTTCAGAATCACACTGCCAGCAGGTTCAGTGTCTGGCGATGTCCTGTTCCATTAAAGGCATCCAGGAGGGCAGAGTGCTTATGACTTAATCACTTCCCCAAAGGCTCCACCTCTTAATACCACCACAGTGGGGATTAAGTTTTAGCATGAATTTTGGAGGGACAGAGACATTCATATCACAGTACTGTCCATATCAGAGTAGTGACAATGGAGATAGAAAGGAATACATGGATTTAAAAATGCTTAAACTGGAGCTATTATTCATCATCCAATACTGTTTAACACTGCTTAGACCCAAAGAAGTGGTTCTCTATAGTTTGTGTCTTAAGCGCATATGGGTCAGATTAATTTCTCCCCAGAGCAACACCTATATTTGCTATATCGGTGAATGTAGGGTGAGCATCCCTAATCCAAAAATCCAAAATAGTCCAAAATCTGAAACTTTTTGAAGGCTGACATGACACCACAAATGGAAAATTCCACACCTGACCTCATGTGACAGGTTGTAAGCAAAACGCAGTGAAAACTTTGTTTTATGCACATAATTACTAATAAATATTGTCTAAAATTATCTTCAGGCTATGTATATAAAATGTGTATGAAACATGAATGAATTTCATGTTAAGACTTGGGTCTCATCCCTGAGATATCTCATTGTGTGCAAATATTCCAAAATCTGAAAAAAATATGAAATCCAAAACACTTCTAGTCCCAAGAATTTTGGATAAGGGATTCTCAGCCTGTACTTATTGATTTAATTTTTTGGAGAAGATAGTTTTCACAGACTAGGTAATTGTTAAATTATTTTAGACCAGACTTCAGAGTAGTCATAAAATATTCCAGATGCTTCATTTTCATGATGTGCTTTTCAATGTTATTCATATTTTTTACTTACTATCTCATAATAGCTAAAATTTAGGGCTTCTCTTACTGGGGTGTATTCTTAGATTCTTGGATTATGGAAACCAGCTAACTTCTTTTAAAAAATATTTACTAAACTCTCACAGGGGGCAAATACAATTTTTGGGAAACAGCCACAAACCAAAACCAGGCCAAACTCCTCAAGGAGTTATACCACAATAACAGTGAAAGAAAATAAATGCATATAATAAATAGGTGGTACATTAATTAGAAAAATAAAGGAGAGTAGAGGGAGTAGAGAGCAATGGGGGCTACAGAGAGTGAGCAGGCAAGCCACGCAGACCCCGGGGGAGGGCATCCCAGGCAGGAGTGCAACAGGCCCTGAGACAGGAGCACCCTGAGGATATTTGAGGAGCAGGTAAGAGGCTGGCATGACTAAGGGGAGCGATCAAGGATGAAGAGTAGTGAGCAATGATGTCAGAGTATAAGCAGGAGGCTGTACAAGGTAAGGTCTTAGTGTAAACTTTGAATTTAATTTGAAAGGAGGCATCTGCACAAAAGGATGACGTGCTCTGACTTAAGTTTAGAAGGCTTACTACCCTCTAAAGATGAAGAGCAGACAAAGCTAGAAATAGGGAGCTAAGTTAGGAAGCTATTAATTAGTTGAAGCTTAGACAATGGGTAGTTTAAAAGATGTGTGAGAGAGGGTTTTCTGAAGCTGTTTTGAGATAGAGTCAGCAAAATTTAACTGATTCGATGTGATAAGAGAAAAAGAGTCAAAGATGCCTCAACTTTTCTGTTGGAGCAACTGAAAGAAGATGCCATTAACTGAGATTGGGGAATTTAGGGGGAAGCAAATTTGAAGAAGTGAGATCAAAAGTTCAGTTTTGGTTATGTTAAGTTTGATTTGCCTATTTGACATTCAGAGCTGATGTCAGATGCAGGCACACAACTGGATAAGCAGACTCTGGGATTCTGAGGAGAGGTACAGAAAGGTGTGGAGGTATAAATGAGCCATGAGCATACTGGATGGCTGAATGAGCTGTCCAGGCTCAGTGGGTGTGGAGCCACAGGGGAAGGAAGGGCAGGGAAGAGAAGAGGCTCCAAGGTATATTCTCCAGCATTTAGAGTTGGAAGAGGCGGCGAAACCAGGAGAGAAGATGGGAAGGTAAAGGAGTACCCGTGTGGTGGTGGGTAAGTGAGTCCTGAAGGCCAAGAGAAGACAGTGTTTTAAGATACAGGGAATCATCAACTTAAGTGCTGTATTTGACCTCGTATAATGTGGGCTGAGAACCATTCATTAGGTTTGGCTTGGTTCCAGTAGAATGGTGGGATGAAAATTTGTTTGCATCACTAATATTACCAATAAGATTTTGCACAGAGACTTTGCATATATATCCCTGAGGTTTCAGTCATTTTAGTGGATGGTTTCACTATAAGCAGTGAACTGTGTTTCATCAATTTGAGATAGATAATTACTTAGGCAGGAGTTTCTTCTCTTAAGAAGGCCAAATAATGAAATTTCTTGACTAGTAACAAGTTTTCAACATTGTCCACATAATTAAAAGAAAATTTCCAGTTCTTAAGTTGTCAAAGGAAGTGACCATGAATCACAGTCGTTATCTCTCTGCTGTTTATACCAGGGAGTTAGGGGTTCGACAGAGAATATCTTTGCTTGCTGTACCTCTTTTCAGTGGCCCAATTCAGTTGGCAGTCTTTTTTTTTTCCTTTTAAGAGACAAGGTCTTGCTATGTTGCTCTGGCTGGACTCCCCGGCTATTCAAAGGGCAGTGGGTATTCACAGTCACCATCTTGGCACACTACAGCCTCAAACTCCTGAGGCTGAGCTCAAGCAGTCCTCCCACCTCAGCCTCCAGGAATAAAAGTCTTATGTGGATGTATGAGTCTGTGGTTTTCAGCAGTTCGTATGTGTGTATGTTTCATGTCCTGGGCATTCCTGGAGATATCAATATATTCTATATCTAAATGTCATCAAAATGGTGCCATTATTCTAAAGTATATATCTAATATTTTTGTTAAGATCACCTGGTAACTGTATTTCTTGTTTTTTGTCCTTTCCCTTTCATATCTATAATCTACCTTTTTGTCTTGTGCCTTTATTATTCTTTTATCCTTCTAAATTCTTTGCATCAAATTCTTTCATCAAATCCAATGTCTTCTATCTAACAATATTCAAGGATTCCAACTATTTTTTTCTTGTTACCTTTCAGCTCCTTTCCATTATGAGCTTGACTTTTCCCATTACAGATAGTGATAAAACTAATTGGAAAATAGAGGATTGTTTTTCTAGTCAATTTGATCAGAAAACACAATATAATTTTTAGGTGGAAGGACTGAGAGAGGATGGAAGGGAAAACAGAAATGGAGAGGAGAGATTTGTAAATTACAGAGATGTCTTTTGGATTAGGACCCAGCAAACTGGAAGGATGCATAGTAACAACTTGTTTTAATGAAGTATTGGACAGGGGGTATAGGGTGAGATGTAGGTAGTAATTCTTACCTATTCGGAAGTTGGGTAAAAAATATAATGAACCCAGTAAGGCTATGTTTTAGAAGAAGTAGGGTCATTATGAAATATTATTCTCCATACCTTTTCCCCCTTTCAGACTTTTATGGTCTTTTTATAAAAGTTTTGATTCCCTTTGGTAAAATGGAAAGAGCATGAATTAGGAATCTTTTCTGTTGCTTTTTTGGTGGTATTAACATATATAAGTTAGCATACATGCTTAAATCTAGGCAGTACCCCATCTTCCCAATGAGATGATTCAGTAAAACTCTTGGGGGCATATTGACTTATCATAGTATGTATAAACTTTTAATGATGGAGATGAAATAGTCTAATTTCTTTTGGAGATTTTATGGAAACTCAAGTTTTTAATTTAGAAATAATTGCTTCTTTTTGCTTCTTTTCCTATTTCCAGAAACACTTTCTTCATCATCACTAGAACTTCTTTTTGAAGTACAGTTTTTGGGTTTCTTTTTTTTGAGACTCTGTTGCCCACACTAGAGTACAGTAGCTCACAGCAACCTCAAACCGGTGGGTTCCAGTGATCCTCCTGCCTCAGCCTCCCAGGTAGCTGGGACTACAGGTGCGCACCACCATGCCTGGCTAATTTTTCTATTTTTTTTGTAGAGACAGGGTCTCACTCTTGCTTAGTCTGGTCTTGAACTCCTGGCCTCAAGCTATCCTCCCGCCTGGCCGTCCCAAAGTGCTACGATTACAGGTGTGAGCCATGGCACCCAGCCCCAAAGTACAGTTTTCTAGAGAGCTTCAACTTCACTTCTGTCTTAAGTTTTTGAATCTGCTGACAATGTTTTCTGAAAAAATTTATCCCCCATCACAAGTGCTTGTTCATTTAACAGTGGATGGTTTGATTTTTCAGTTGCTCTGTAGGTGTATAATCATGATCATTACAACATAAATGCTTAAATGTTTCTATTTAAAGTGACTTTTACAATGATAGTATAATACTTGTCATTGATATCATACCCTGAGAGCATTCACTTAATCACTCGATAGGTTTTTTTCCTTTCTTTTAAAATGGATTCATGCCGGGCGCACTTTGGGAGGTCACTGCACTCCAACCAGGGCAAGACAGCAAGACCTATAAGCAACACATGTACTCACCAGAAAATTGGTTTCCCTGATCATCACCTAAGTGCACATTTGGGAATAACACCAATTGGGTATCGGACAGAGGTGGGGGGTGGGGGGAGGGGATGGGTGTATATATACATGATGAGTGCGATGCGCACTGTCTGGGGAATGGACACGCTTGAAGTTCTGACTTGCGGGGATGGGGGTGGAGGGAGGGGATGGGTGTATACCCACATGATGAGTGCAGTGTGCACTGTCTGGTTAATGGACATGCTTGAAGCTCAGACTCGGGGGGGGGGGAATGGGGGGGCATGGGCAATATATTTAACCAGAACTTTTGTACCCCCATAATAAGCTGAAATAAAAAAAATTAAAAAAAAAATTACATGAAAAAATAAAATGGATTGAATTCAGTCACCTCTGTAAGCATCCAGAACTGGCGTTGATTGAGGTTGTTTCAAGGTATTATCTTTTCCTTAATTTCTGTAAGCACCCAAATTTCTGTTATCCAAAAATAAAATAATTGAGCATCTTATAATAGAAGAAGTTTGGTAAGCATTTACACTGAAGATACCTCTGTTTTGTGGAAGATAATTTTGCTGAAAACTCTTTGCCTCAGCCCATGATTTCCTTATCTGTAAAATGGTGATATTAATACCTACTTTGAAAGGTTTTGTGCAGAGTAAATGAGCTAATGAATGTAAGCCTCCTCTATGTCCCCAACTGGTAACTGCTGTTGTTATTTAAAACCTTTTGTGTTTTTTTGTTTGCATTCAGCTTGTCTCTCCTCCATGCCAGTACGTGCTTTTGCAAGGTTATGCCACAGTAATGAATAGCCCTAGAAGCTCAGTAGTTTGCAGCCACAAAAAGATTATTTGGGGGGAGGGGGCTCATGTTTAACATCTCTTGCGGATCAGCTCTTGGCGCTGCTCTTAGTTGTCTTCCTTCTGTTGTCTAGGTTAAAGGAGCAGTTCTTATTTGGGATAAAGGGAAAAGAGCTACACTGGAACAATGTGATTGATAATCTCAAGCTTCTGCTCAGAGGTGGCACATACTGCATCCATTCATGTTTCACTGGCCAAAGCAATTTTCTTAAGCAAGTCATATAAACAAGTCTCATGTCAGCGATGATAAGAAGCATAATCCTCTATGGAAAGACCAATAAAAAATTGGAACAATAGTTAAATCTGTCTCCGCTGGGTAACTACATTTGAGTAATACATATATAGAGATGCTAGTTAAACTCTTAAGACAGGATAGTAAGATTCTTAAGGGATGAGCAAGGGGAAAGGGACTGAGATCTGGTGGTTACTCACTGTAGGGATTCCCAGGTCCAGCTGATCATCAGATTCATTCACCCTGCATGCTTAAAAAAAAAAAAAAAAAAAAGGAGTCTTGGCTCTCGCCTGTAATCCTAGCACTCTGGAAGGCTGAGGCAGGAGGACTGCTTGAGCTCAGGAGATCGAGACCAGCCTGAGCAAGAGTGAGATGCTGTCTCTACTAAAAAACAATAGAAAAATTAGCCAGGCATGGTGGCACGTGCCTGTAGTCCCAGTTACTCAGAAGGCTTGAGCCCAGGAGTTTGAGGTTGTAGTTAGCAATGATGATGCCACTGCACTCCCAGGACCACAGAGGGAGACTCTGTCTCAAAAAAAAAAAAAAAAAAAAAAAAAAAGGTGGGGGGAGGAGTCTTGGACCTCTTTTCCAGAGCTACTGACAGAAACTTTGGGGAGTGGAGCCCAAGAGTTTTTGCTTTATGAAATCTGTGTTAGAAGATCTGTAAAAGTATGAGGAAAATAGTCATAACAGAATGCAGCATGAAAAATCAACTGTTTGTCCTACCCTTAAAAATCTGTAACCATAGGAAATTTCTGAGCCAAAAGTCTTCAAGGCAGTAATATTGGTTTCTAACCTTGTCCACTCGTGTTTTGAATAGTGGACACCAATCCTTACATCTCTTTGCAGAAAATCCAGAAGTGCATACATTACTGGAACCTACCCTTCTGTCTTGTAAGCTGCTTTGTCGTTGATGATAATGAAGATAAAGAATGAGGATGGGAACCAAACCAATCTAGATGAGTTAGCTTCTGCTCTCTGTTCTGTACTCCCCCATGGGTTATCAGAAAGAGGACTGCTGAGAATTCATATGATCTTTTAAGACCATGAACTGATGTGAAACTCGTTCTTTTTTGTGTATGGTCTGTAGACTGTCCACGAAGCAGTTTCCTAGAAGAGAGGCATTAATTAGGTTCTTACTGCTAGAAGTAGGGAGCAGGAGGGCAGTAGTCTTTTGTAGACTTTTAAACTGGGGCTTGTCTTTTGTTTTTGCTGTGGAGGTACTTAAAATACAGAAGGGTTTGTGGAAGAAAGAGAACTGAAAATAGGTAATGTATGGGCTCACGTGTTGGGATCTTTCAAGGAGTCTAAAAGAAAATGGAGATACCTTGGGTAAAAGAGAGCATTTCATAGTCATGGTTGTGAGAGGCAGAATAGTTTACACAAATATAAATTAATGATTTAGTTGCCATTTTGCATTTAGGAGAAAGAAAGGTATAAGGAACTGAGAGGTATGCTTTGTGTTATGGCTGAACACCCAGGGCGTTTAGTGTTTTGGGCGAAAGCAATTCCTCTGTATGTCCGGAACAAAGCCAGTGTAGATTGCTGTGATTCTGAAAAAGCAGGCTACTTGATTTGCATTTATTCTACATAACTTCAGTACATCTTGATTGTTCTAAGATTTAGTGATAAGGGAACTGTATTTAAAAATCTTACCAGGTTGAGATCTTTTCTCTATGTATTGTATGTTCTGTTTTAGTCAAAAGGAAAAATGTTTGCACCACCACTGAATGCTCAATGTTTATTGAATTGAATTTGGAACTTGGCTTTCAGTGTACAAAAGCTTCCTGTTTTTGTCATTTGTCCTTCCTTAGCCTCTCCCCCAAAAAACACTGGTTCGCCACCTGTGCTTCTAAGGTAGTCCCTTTCTTAATACAGTCCATCTACTCCATTCCTGTTTAATCTGTGTCTTGCTGTATTGTGATTGCTTTTAGATTACCAAGTCTGGCCCTCACCTTTGTAGGTTTATAAACTTATTTACATTCATAGGCCCCCAGTCTCAGAATGACATTTTGTGTATTTAAAATTGAATAGGTAACTGTCTTAGTCCTTGCTGTGTTGCCATAACAGAGTATCACAGACTGGGGAATTCTTTTTTTTTTTAATTGGACAACATCTTACTCTATAAAATAGGATGGGTGTTCCTGGTAATTTGTAAAGATGAGAAATTTATTTCTCACAGTTCTTGAGGCTGCGAAGTCCAATATGAGGCTGCCAGCATTTGGCAGGGGCTGCCATGCAGTGCCATCCCATGGCAGAAGGCAGAAGGGCAAGAGAGGGTAAGAGCCAGCGAGCAAGAGGGAGCCAGAAAGCCTTTTATAACAAAGCTACTTTCTCAATAACTAATCCACTCCTACGATAAGGACATCAATCCATTTGTGAGGACAGAGCCCTCATGACCTAATCGCCTCTTATTAGGCCCGAGCTCCCTACGCTGTTGCATTGAGGATTCAGTTTCCAACACTTGGACTTCAGGGCCACATTTAGACCATAGCAGTAAACTTGCATGGACCTCATATTCACACCTGCCATGCACACACTACCCTTCTGATAAACACACGTGCTAAATGTGCTAACCCAGGAGGTGAGAATCAGAAGACAATGAATTAGTTTTGTGGGGATATTTTCTCCCAGGGCTGATGAAATATTCCTGCCCCACAACAAAGTGTCATCAGTGTCTCTCCCACAGGACAGGGTTGGATATTCTTTGTCTTGGGACCAATTTCCCAGTATAGATAGCATACAGTTTATCCCCTTTTGATTGTAACTTTGTTTTTTCAATGAGAATTCAATACTGTTTTATTGATTATATCTTCCCTGGTCTTTCCTAGTTGTCCTGCCTTTCCAGATTTCTTCCTGAGTGGATTTCACCCATTTCTGAAAATCTTCAGTCACACATTCATCTTTTCGACTGGTTGCCTCCCGATAGTTAATTTCTTTCAGTTTTCTCAGTGAACACCATGACCACCCACTCTGTGGAGGTACTGGGCAGTACCAGGGATTTATTTATTTATTTATTTTTAATTTCATTCCTTTCTTTGTTTGTTTCCGGGTTTTTTACTTTTTTATTTTGTTTTTTGACAAAGCCCCTCAGTAAAAGTACCAGGGATTTAGACACAATTTATTATAAAATTTAATCTTTTTAATATTTCATTCATAGAAGTGACTACATTTTACTTGAGCACCTTGCTGCTGTTGTCTTCTGTGTGTGCATCTGCTGGTTCCTGGTGATCTCTCAGCCTTTGCTAATCTCCCTAGCAGCATTTTGACTGTACCTCTGTTGTGGTGTCCCTCCTATTGAATTGAACATATCATTGTTTTGTGCCTGTCCTCCTTTCTAGATTTTATGCTACTTGAGGGCAAGGTTCTCTTTTTCTTCTTCGCACCCCCAGCGTTTAACACTGAACCTGGCACATAGTGTGTCTTCAGATGCCAGGGCTGCCTTTCCAGTTGTGTGACATCCCCTGTCACAGGTCCATAAGAAGGTGAACTGATTGAATTGATTCAGTCATAGGAACTTACCACACTCAGAGACGCACACACTCTGAAATTGTATATAAAATTTTCCATGTATGCACATTTTTGCAATTCATCAGGAAACCAGGACACAGTCAGATATGAATAATTGGACTTAGCAATTGGACTTAACACTGCAAGGTTATGTCCCACTTCAGACTTCTAGGACCTTATCTCTAGCATCATTCTTTGTTGTCTCTGCCCCTCCCCCAGCCTCTTATCTTCCTTATTTTTGTTTATCCATTAAGGATCGTAAAACCTTTTTGAGGGGGGGGCTAGATTAAAATGTATCTAAAATTTCCTCATTCTTTTTTCTTCACCTGCAGTTGCAAGACCCTGTTGACTCTGCTTCTGAGATTCTTTCCTTTCATCTCATTCTTTCCGTTTCCACTGTCATCTCTCTAGCATTGGCCCCATCACGTCTTCCTGGACTGACAAGGGATTCTTCTCACTTTCCAGTCTCTCTCCCTATTTGTCCTGCAGGTTTGATGATTCTTTCTTTTTCCTGTTCAAGTCTTTGGTAACTCCCAGTGACCTGAAACAATTTCCAGCTAATTCAGCAGTGAGCTCCTTTTGGCAGAGAATGATGATTATATAACCTCAGAGACCTAGAGGTATAGTCTGAAGTAGCTCCAAACATAATTCTCTGAGAAAGTCTCCTATTTTTATCTTTGAAAGTCATGCAAATATTTGAGTTAAAAATATCTTCCCAAACAGCGAGCAACAACAATAAAAAACAAAGTCAAAGTCAAACCGTCTAGGAACCTGTGCCATTTTTACCTTGTGGTTTCCTGTATTCTGACCACACACTGTGGATGGAACCCAGGGGGACACCCATGCTCTAATTGGAAAACCTTGGTCTAAGCAGTGAAGTCCAGAGGACTTGATCTGGTATCTGAGGCTGTATATGGTCTGTCAAAAACCTGCTCTTCCAGATTTCTTTTCTGCATGGCCATGCTTGTCCAGTATGCTGGACGTGCATTCCCAGAACATCGGAAGCTTTCCAACTTTTTTGGTGCTTAAAAATTGTTTATAAGGGCATTTTCTTGTGGGAGAAGACCCATGGAACTTCTTCTTAGCCTTTTTTTAACTTCTGGAGCCAGTTTTGGTAATTTACACAGTCTCAGAAAATCATATTCTAGATTTACACATTTATTGGTATAATTAGTATTTTCCAGTTAATGTAACGTTTTAGAGTTGCAGTCATATTTGAGGGGACATGGTGTTTTGGTCTCCTTTCTTTTCTTACCCAGCATCATAGCCAGTGACACAGCTGTTTCATGGAAGATCGAGGAGTGGTGTGGTTGCAGCAGAGCAGCAGTGCAGAACTGGCTGGCCTTTGGGGACTCCTGGGATAAATCTCTTGGCCAACTGAAAGTGTTATGTAGCTGGTTTCAGGTCCCTCACCATTATACCCACTTGAGCTGATTTATACTTTACAGTCTAAATTGGCATGGGGTATGCCTTTGGGATTAAATTAATTTACACCAAGTTAGAAAGCATCAGCTGCCAAAGTCAGAGGTGCCTTCTGGAGGCTGGTGTGCTTTTTTCTTTCTGTATTCTGGGCCCACACTCTAGGCATTCTCTCTTGGATAGCAGCTGGGATAGTCCTTCAAGAGGGCCTGCTTTGCATCTCCTTTGTGTAAGCAGAGTTCTGGGTCCTATACAGAAGCCAGATCTACTACGGCATAGTAGTTGGTCCTTGTGCAAATTAGGAAGATTTGTAAACTTCTAAAATCAAATACAACAAACATGACTTTTTTCTTTAGACATTTTCCCCTCCTTAAATAAACTCAAAGGAATTATAGTGACCAAATGGCAGTAGTGCAAATCTATGATCTTGATCCTTACTCGGAAGTTGGAGAAAAGAAAGTTTTTCTCTCTTTACTACTTTCTTTAGCAGAAGATTAAAGAAAATTTCTAAAGGGATTAGGAATGTGTCAAACAAGAAAAAGTACTTGTACTGCTTTAAGAAAAGATGTGTTAAGTGGTTGGTTATGGGGTTACATTAAAGGAATTTAGTAATATTCTGTGGCATTTGGCTGTCTCCATTCTGGGAGTTATCTTTGTTTATTAGACAGGCAGAATTTTTTAAAGTGAAGCATCGTAAGCACTTTTCTAAGATGTATGTTAAAGGCCCTGTTCTGCTCTTTCCCATTGCCTATGAGAGGCTAGGCTGTTCCCCATGCTCAGTTCTGAGTTCTTTTCCCAGCAGCCACTGCACGACTGGAAGGATTTGTTCTTGAGGGTAGGGAAGGTGGAAGGATGTTGAACAGACTTTTCCCTAATGAAATGTGATGCCAGCTGCAAAGGCGGCAAATCCTGTTACTCCCTTCAGCTACTCTCTGAAGCTGCAGAGAAGCAGTAGTAACGGGGTCTCCCTTCTCTATGCTGATTAGCTGCCTTTTCTGCTGTTTTTTTCCGCCTTCCTCTTCTGTCCCAGAGCATCTTGGCAAAGTTCAGATTTCTGTGCTCACAGCTCAATGCTCACAGTGAAAAGGAAATACAAAAGGGGAGGAAAGAAAGTGAGAAGAAAAAAAAGGCTAGGGTGGAGATTTTTAGTAGAGTCTCTGATTGCCTTAATCTAAGATTTAAACTTGAGTTGAAATCTTAAGTAGTAAAGCTTTGTAAGTAGTAACCTGGACTTCCAGGTAGTTCTTGGAGATAGTTTTATTGGTGCATGAACACTGCAGGCCATGTATCAAAAGAATTTGAATTTCTGTTGTTCGGAAACCTCCAAATTTTGAAAAGAACACTTTGTATCCATTTAGTCTTTGTTCTTTTCCCACGAACTATCATTGTAAGAAAGATGAAATAATTGTACTGTTAACATTTTATGCAGCATTTACTATGTGCCAAACACATCATTGCCTCATTTAATCATTACAACCACCCCTAGAGGTTGTAATGACACTTTTAATGTCAAAAATATTTTTTTTAAATTGTAGTAACTATTTTTAGGTATATAATTTCAGAAATGTTCAGTATATTCACATTGTTGTAAAATAGATCTCCCAAACTTCCAAATCTGAACTACTATACCTATTAAACAATGTGTAAAAATTTTAACTGATTGGCCAGTTCTTTTGTTTGTCAGGATTAAAAATAGCTTTCCTGTTTCTTTTCTTCTTTGCTGTTTACTATAAAATTCTTACTCTGTATTTCACCACAGGGTGGCGAAAAGAGGATTGTATTACTTACTATGCCTTGGTTTATCCATTGGATACAAACTTCTGGGGTTTACAGTTACTAAGGGGAAAGAGAGAAGGCTTTGCTCTCCAGGGGATTCATCACCTATTTGGGTTCTAATCTTTATTGATTCTGCATTTTAAATTCTGCTGAGCTAGAGGGAGAAAGTTCACTGATAACTTTGTCACCTTGAAAGTTAGCTTGAGCCTGCGAATTTGGGGGTAGGTTTTCCAGGTATCTTCTGACATACGAAACATAATATCATAGAATTATATTTATAGTGCAATTTTATATTTTGAAACCCATTTTCTTACCGTCTTTATGAGTTAGTTACTATTTTCCAAGGATGGTGGAGTGGGGAAAATGGTAGGCAAGGGAGAGTGGTTGGGATATTTTATATGTGATGCAAAGTTCCTCTCAACACTTGTGTCATTTGAGAAACCATTCAAGGCTGTTCAGCCAGTTCAACATCCCTGATATTCTACTCTTCTATTTAACAACTTTCCCCAGTTGCTAACTCACTAAATCATGGCTTTGCTTGAAAAAGCAAACCCAGATTCACTAGGGAGAAGAAGTTTCTACCAGTCCCATTTAACCTACCCACCACAGTTGGGTTAAAGAACAAGATTGTGTAATTTATAGGGATGTTAGTCCCCAGTTTCTGCTAATGATGTCAAGAAAACTAGGTTGAATGAGCAGTGAAACCTGGTTAGTAAGGCAGGCAGAATTAAACCCCTTGTTCACAGATTTTATCAAGTTTAATCCTTGGTTCATTACAGTCTCATCATTAATCTCTGAATGTTTTGCTTTATTCATTCATTTATAAGTAATACCAGCTGTGAAAATAGTTTCCAAATAGAAACTAGAACATCATCAGTATTGATCTTTATGCATCTCTCACATTCAGTCTCCTGTCTCTACCACCCGTGGGGATTTTTGAAAATCCAGATGTAGGGATTAAAAAGGTATGCTCAGTTGCACAGAGGGGTCACATCCACTCTCTTTAGTGTGGTTTTCAGACCAGGTCCTCTGAAGGGACCAGACTTAACCTGCCTTCCACCCTCATCTAATGTCTCTCATCACCATCTCCACTTTTGGGGAGAGCACCTGGTGCTTCCCACACTTGCTATGAACTTTCACACCATTGTTCTCACTGTTCCTCTACCTGGTGCCATTCTTCCCTTCAAGGCCCCACGGACATCTTACCTCCCTGGCAAAGTCTTACTCCACATATTCCTCAGTTTCTTTAGTTTTCCGATATCACTTTGTGTTTTTAATATACCATGTATCATATACTCTTATAAGTATTTGCTATCATTTGGTCAAGAAAATATTTGAATGTTTGCTGTGCATCAGGCAGTGTTCTAGTTGCTGGGGAGACAGCAGTAAATACATTAAATAAAAAACCAGAAGAATTTCCCATTTCTGGCTTACATGTTAGCATTCCCTCCCTCCCGCCCTCCCTCCTTCCTATAATAATACTGGGATTTTCTTATTCACCATTGTATCCCTGGAAACTGACAAATAGTAGGTGTACTGTATTTTTTTGTTGAATTATTTGACCACCTACTGTTAATATTTGCTAAATTCTGTGCTAATGTTATAGGAAGGGCCACAGAGAAGAAGACAGGAATTTTTCTTTCTCATAAGCAGCTTATGTGGAGAAGGTGAATGAAACCGACACTGTTGTGTTGTAAGGAGCAGAAAGGGCATTCATGATGCTATTGCTACAGCACAGAAAACATTTAGATTTTGCGTCCTCAGAGAACAGTATTCTGGCTACCCAGGCAGCTAGAACCTGCCTCTGGCAGTGATAGGGAAAACCAGAAGAGCATGTCTGTGGGCTGAAGGCAGAGATGGAAGAGAAAGGTAACTGGGTTTCCTAGGAACCGTTAAGCAGGTGCCATGTCGATCCTGTGACAAACTTCTTGCAGTCCCCTTTTCTGTACAGCCTCCTGGCTCTTACCTCATCTCCTCAAATGTGGTCTTTATTATCATTTAATTTGTCGCTTCTGTTCTTTAAAAACCTTAGAAGTCATGAGTTAGTGCAGACCACAGCACCTTTAATCGAGAATCACATTGTGCTCTTAATGTACCCAGGAGGAGAAGAGGGCAGAGCGAGGGCTGGTGGAAATGTGTGGGTGCTGCCGTGATGGCAAAGCCGCTGGAGGGGACAGCAAGGTGGAGCTTGGCAAGGAGGGCTTTGGAGATAAAGTTTTTCTTGTCAGGGACTACAGCATGATTTGGGGGGCGCGGGGGGGATTTCTCCCCAGGGAGAAGGACACGTGATGGCTTAGAGAAAACAGAGAATGGTTGGGTTGTGACTGTGGTTGTTGATGCCATCAGGCCTTTCTAGATAGACAGCAGCAGCTTCTGTGGGCAGAACACTGGACTGCGGGCCTGGGTTTCACTCTCCTCAGTCACAGATTTGCTGAGCGCCCTGGAAAAACTCACTATCGTTTCTGGACGTAGTTTCTTTATCTTTAAATTTACCTTCCAGCTCTAGCATTCAGTGATTCTGGCTTGTCTATCAAACGAGGTGGCCTAGGACTTTTTGCTTCAAGGATTTATTAAGAACTTCTGTCATAATTCCAGTTTACTTCGGAGTCTTGCCCCAGTGACCAGGCTTAAAATATGAGCCATTCAAATCTTCACTTGCCTGGGCTCTCATTTACTCCTGTGAGGTCCTGCTCTTTCCCTTGTTCAGTGAGTCCTTCAGAACCTTTCTCCTGCACTGTTGCCTGTGCAGACATTTCCCCCTCCCCCTCTATGCCACTAGAATTCATCTATATACACGGCAGCTAGATTCATCTCACTGCCTCTCCTCTATAAAAATAAACTGTAGTGGATCTCCACTGTCCTCTAAGGAAAGGCCAAACTCATTAGCTTGGTATCCAGTATCGGCTGTCAATCTTAGCTCACATTACTCCCCTTCACGTAATACTTAACTGAACCTCAAAGCCTCTTGGCACCTTTGCTGTGTTGCCTCTGCACCCGGTTATGTGCCCTGCCTCTCCCCGTTGTCACGCAGTCACAATTTTCTCATCTCAATTGCCGCCACCTTTGTGAAATCTCCTCTCAACTCCAATAGCACCCATAGCACCACTTCCATCCCAAAGAATACTTGTTACTTTGTTTTTATTCTCTGTACCATTTTAGCTCCCCTAAGTAAATTAAGCTCCCTAGTACTTAGGAAGTACTGTATTATCTTGCACAGGGTAGGTACCCAGTAAATATTTGTTAAATGAATGAATTCTGGCTAATTATAGATAAAATCCTTGTTAATTCTGATTGGTGGGGTTTCTTATTTTTCTGAGTAACCCATAACTAGAATGTAGGAAAGAAGTCTGCCCACTGGAATTAATAAGATAATATAAGAATAAGAACATTTGCCATACATGTGTTAGCAATTCCAAGGTTAGTGTTTAAGACAAGCAAAATGTTTTCAGGCTTGAGCCTTGTCTCTGAATTTTGAGTATTCGTCTATCTGAGCTTTCAAGGCGATATGGGACCCCTTCCTTTTTAGTTGAACCTGCCTCAGAGTGGTTTTAATAGTTTATAGTCTGTGCCAGTTATTACTATGCTTAGCAATTTTTTGTCCTGTGAAGTTTTTTTAGAGTGACCATTTCCAAACTCAGGAATTTTTAAAAAGTGAAATAACAAAATAAAATAATAAATGGAACAATTAAAATAATTTACAAAGGAACTTTATTAATCCCATCCCGGAAGTAGAATACATTCTTTAGCATAAACTACCACATATTGGTGTTACGATCAGAAGGTACATCTTTTGCACATCTCCTCTACTTTCAGAACCATTAATAAGATTCCCAAACATGATTTTCCTGTGAATCCTGGATCTGGTTATGAGGTGGTCAAACCATATGTGTAGCAGACTCTTGGGAAATGGTTTGCATGCAGAACATAGCATCCTGATTCAAAGAATGCAGGCAAACATTTGTAGTAAGACTTGATGACTTAGAAAATATTCTATCATCTCATAAAATGTTTGCTTGTTTTGAGATGTTGAGAGAAATAGGATCACCTAAAGTTTCCCACTTTTCACTTTTTATCTAATGGCCCCGTCCAAACTAATCTTTGTAGAATACTGTGCTGAGACTAGTGAAATCTTTACATTGCCTACTTGAACCCTAAGGAATGCAAATGCATCTCACCTAGGATTAGACCATTAACATAGACATTACCTCATTTCTCTCCAGATGATGTGAAATTAATCTTAGTTCTAGCAGTCTCCTGTCATTGGTCGTAGTGTCTCCAAAATGAAAATTGCCATATTGCTTACTACCAGTGCTGTTTAGTTCAAAATACAGTGGTTCTTTAAAGCTGTTATAGATGGTTTTTCTATTGAGACTAAGTAAATGAAGAATACTTTATAATCAGTTACATGATTGCTCCTTTATTTTCTCTTGCCATTAAAAAAGAAAGCAATACAGCATGTTTATATTTATACTTTATTACATAGTCAGAGTTAAACTCTTTGATTATGAAACTAGCATTGCTTTATAAAAAAGAGATATTTGTGTTTCTTCTAGTGTGCAGGTAAAAGGAATGGGGCTTGGTAAACAGCAATGGAAGAAATAATCCCAGGGGAAAAACAAAAAGCTGAACTCAGTTGCTCTTCTAGCCATGACTGTGGGAGGGAAGGGAGAGTTGATCCCAGGCGAGTCCTTCTGCTACACTGACCACTCAGTTGCTTGGGACTTGTGGTGGTGGTGGTGGTAGTATCGAGGAGCAGGTGGATTTTAAGAAATCTCTGTTTAATTTCTCAGTTTCCGTCTCTCCTTCTCCCCTCCCTCAGGAGTTAGAAGCAGCTCTTCACAGAGATGATGTGGAGTTTATCAGTGACCTGATTGCTTGCCTGCTTCAGGGCTGCTATCAACGAAGGGATATCACGTGAGTAATCCTAACTTTTACAAAGTATTTCTTGCACAGGGAACTAATTAACTAGTCATAGTGATGATTCCTGTTTCCTATAACAAACCAGAACCGACCATTAGCCATTACGTAACAGTGTAGGCTGAGCACATACGAATAGATTCTCAGGCTAAGCCCTGTGTTTGGCTCATTCTGCAGTTGAGTTTTTTTTGTTTTTTTTGTTTTTTTTTTTTTTTTTTTTTTTTGAGACAGAGTCTCACTTTTGTTGCCCGGGCTAGAGTGAGTGCCGTGGCATCAGCCTAGCTCACAGCAACCTCAAACTCCTGGGCTCAAGCAATCCTCCTGCCTCAGCCTCCCGAGTAGCTGGGACTATAGGCATGCGCCACCATGCCCAGCTAATTTTTTCTATATATATTTTTAGTTGGCCAGATCATTTCTTTCTATTTTTAGTAGAGACGGGGTCTCGCTCTTGCTCAGGCTGGTCTCGAACTCCTGACCTTGAGCGATCCACCCGCCTCGGCCTCCCAGAGTGCTAGGATTACAGGCGTGAGCCACCGCGCCCGGCCTGCAGTTGAGTTTTTATTCTATTATAATCCTTGAGTATAGAATTTCTTCCTCTTATATTTGCCTTTTTCTGAGTTTTGGTTGTATTATTGGTAAAATATTGCCTAACAAATTAAAATAGATTTTACTACATTTCTGCCAGTTGAGTGTCTTCTGCTGTTCACACAACTACTGGCAGTAGCAGCATAATTAGCTTGGAGCCTCTAGGCTCCCTTACCCCATAACTGCCAAGTACACCGCTCTCCAGTACCTTTGAGATGTGTAGAAACCTGGACCAAAATTTCATCTATGTGGACAAATAAAGGAGCTTCCTGATATGACCTCTCCCCTTGTTTTCACCCTAACTTGGGAAATGCGTTTTCTTTGCTACATTTCTAAACAGAACAGAAGTACAAGGCAAACTCAAAAACAGGAGAGACACGAGTTTCCCAGTCTCTTGCCCTCGGATGCCATGTGGGGGTTTTGGTTGTTACGGTTTATATTTTTCGGAGAGTTAAAGATGATAGCTCAAATATTTTTGTTCTGATGAATTCAATCTGTTGGGACTAGGAAAGTATACCCAATGTTAATGTGCAATGAACTTACATACAAGGTAAGAAAGAGATGGACTAACTGCCGCTTTTCTCAGAATGGAAGTCTGTATTCCTTAGGGGAGCGTTATTGCTCCTGGACGCAAAAGAACGATTGTTCCCCCTAGAATACTCAGGTTGTATTCATAAATACAAATACAAGTAAAATAAATTGTAGTATATTTTTTTCCATTCTCTATTTGGGATGTAGACTTCGTAATTTATGTGTTTTTTAAGTACTGTTGTATTTGTATTGTGTGTAATTTCACATCATAATATCTGGAATTTTTTTCATTATAGTAATCATTTTTCTTACAATCAACTTTTCTCTAATTGTGATTGTCAGATAATCCAATCTGGTAGTTGACAGTTATGTCTAGCTTTTAACCATTATAAACATGATTCATAGCTTTATGCAGAATTCACTAGGTGTGCAAACTTTTATCTTCTTAGTGTAAGTTTATGGAATTGCCATTGCTTGGTCAAAAGAAATGCCTGGTTATGATTTTTTTTTTTTTTTTTAAGTAAAATGGCAGGCTTCCCACCACAGAGGTGGTTCCATTTTATCCTTGAACCATCAGTGCATGAATGTACCTGGTTCCATAATCCTAGTCGGCTCTCTGGACACGGGCGAGTAGGTGCTGGCAGGACAAACACTGTCCTTGCTCTCACAGAGTTTACTGTACTGGGGTGGGATGAGGAAGTCCACTAGTAATCACTGTAATCATGTGATTGCAAATTATACACTTAACAGCAGTAAGTCCTTAGAAGTAAAAAATAGTCTGTCAACAGAGATATAACTTGGTGTGAGAAAGTGATTTGTAAACTAAGCCTTCTCATATGGGCTATTACCTCTAACAGGAGATTCCTCTGTGATAGGGTGTGTGTCCCCCTAATTTGTCCTTCAGTTTAAAATTGGTCTTAACTAATTCTGCTTGCTAGTTCTTCCAGATAACGATTACAATATTTTGTGATGTTCTATAAGAAATCCTATTATCTGACAGGCATAGCGGCTCACCTCTGTAGTCCCAGCTACTCTGTAGGCTGAGGCAGGAGAATCTCTCGAGTCCAGGAGTTCGAGGTTGCAGTGAGCTGATTGCTTCACTGCACTCTCACCTGGGTGACAGAGTGAGACCCTGTCTCTTAAAAAAGAAAAAGAAATCCCCTTATCATCCTTACTAGAATAAAATAAAATTATGAAGAAATTTCTGCAAAATTGACATTTTTACAATATTGAGATTTATTTTGCCCGTAATATCACTCGGTAAAAAGTTACAACTTTATTAATTTAGGTCAGACACAGACCTGGCTAATTTAATTTTTGTTGCTATTAAGAATAGAATTTATAACTATTATAGGTCAATAAAATTTTTTAAAACCTAAAAAAGACTAGAATCACATTCACAAGTATTTTTGAAATAATAGAATACTATTATCTCTTCATCTGTCCTGAGTTTGCAGTTTACTGACTTTGATTTTTTTTTTTAAGTTGGTTCTCTTGATTTTCTAGGATTATCATTTCTCTTTCCTTTCAGTGTTAATGCTTGTGTCTGTATGAGTTATCCACTGTTATGTACGAAATTTTACCCCAAAGCATAACAACCTAAAACAACATAAATTTGTTATCATACAGTTAGTTTCTGTGGGTCAGGAGTCTGTGTTTGTCTAGCTTTAAGGCTGTGATCTCTTGATATTTAATGCTGATGTATAATATACATGCAGGAAAGTGCACATTTCTTAATTATGCAGCTCAGTGAATTTTCACAAACTGATACAAGTGTGTAATGGAGCCCCCAGACAAGAAAGAACATTACTATCTATTTTACTTTTTTCACTGAAGGGAGTTGTCAGAAGTGATAGTTATCTTGTCCAGTCAGTGATGATCCACATGCAGTTAGAATGAATGCACAACTCATTATTCTCTGAAGTTTTGCTTTTATCTCATTCTGAAGAAAGAGAAATTTGGATAAGTGGATACTTACTCTTTCTGGCTCTCAGACATATCTATTAGGTGGAACTAACAAGGTTACTTAATTTCTCTGTGCATAACTTGCCTCATCCATAAAATGGGATTAGTAAACACCCAGTAAAGTTATTAATATTATGAGGATTAAATGAACTTATGAGAGGCCTTTGAACAGTCTTGATAGTGTATATAGCACATTATCATGTATAGAAACATATATTTACTGTACTATACTTTTTATCATTATTTTAGAGTATACTCCTTCTACTTATTAAAAAAAGAAGAAGCTGGGTGAGGTAGCGCTCACCTGTAGTCCCAGCTATTCAGAAAGCTGAGGAAGGAGGATTGCTTGAGCCCAGGAATTTTAGGTCAGCCTGGGCAACATGGTAAGATGCTGTTTTTTTAAAAAAATTGTTTTAAAAAATATATTTTTTAAGTTAACTCTATAACAGTCTCAGGCAAGTCCTTCAGGAGGTACTCCAAAAGAAGGCATTGCTAATGTGTGTGTGTGTCTTAGTTTTTAACAAAAGACTTCAAAAGCAAAAAATAAATAAATACAATTTTCTGGCCGGGCGCAGTGGCTCACGCCTGTAATCCTAGCACTCTGGAAGGCTGAGGCGAGAGGATTGCTTGAGGTCAGGAGTTCGAGACCAGCCTGAGCAAGAGCGAGACTCCGTCTCTACTAAAAATAGAAAGAAATGATTTGGACAGCTAAAAAATATATATAGAAAAAATTAGCCGGGCATGGTGGCACATGCCTGTAGTCCCAGCTACTCTGGAGGTTGAGGCAGGAGGATCGCTTGAGCTCAGGAGTGTGGAGTTGCTGTGAGCTAGGCTGACCCCATGGCACTCTAGCCCGGGCAACAGAGCGAGACTCTGTCTCAAAAAAAAAAAAATTTTTTTTTTCTAAGTAGAAAAAAACTTACAGAATAAGGATATAAAGAAAAATATTTTTGTACAGCTGTACAGTGTGTTGGTGTTTTTAGCTAAGTGTTGTTACAAAAGAGTTAAAAACTTATAACTTTATAAACTTTATAAAAATGTTTATAAAATAAAAAAGTTATAGCAGGCTAAGAATAATTTATTATTGAAGAAGAATTTTTTAGTGTAGCCTAAGTGTACATACAGTATTTTAAAAGTATACACTAGTGTACAGTAATGTCGCAGACCTTCACATTCCGTCACCACTCCCCGAGTCACCCAGAGCAACTTCTGTTTCTGCATTCTCCGTCATGGTATGTGCCCTGTGTCAGTATACAATTTTTTGTCTTTACTTTTACTGTAGCTCTTCTATGTTTAGATACACAAATATTTACTGTTGTGTTCCAGTTGCCTACAGCATTCATTACGGTAGTAACATGATGTGTAGGTTTGTAGGCTAAGACCAATAGGCTATATCATAAAGCCTTTATGTGTAGTAGGCTGTCCTATCTAGGTTTGTGTAAGTACACTGTTACAACGTTCCCAGAACAGCAAGCTCTAATGACGCATTTTTCACCCTTTTGTTACGTATAAGGCATGACTGTATTTTAGGTGCCGTGGGTCATATGATGTATTGCAACTACTCAGCTCTGTCATTGTAGTGTAAAGGCAGTCAGAGGCAATATGTGATGACTGATAGTGACTATTTTATTAGAACTTTATGATCACTGAAGTTTGAATTTTATATCATTTTCACATGCCAGGAAATATTATTTTTCTTTTGATCCCCCCCCCCCTTAAAAACATAAAAACCATTCTTACAGGCTGTACAAAAACAGACGTTAGGCCAGATTTGGCCCTCAGGCCCTAGTTTGCCAGCTCCCGTTTTTAGGAAATTAAATAGGTTACTATTCTAGTTCCACTAACTCAATCAAATCTTTAAACGAAATATGGTACCCACATTTCTTTTTAACTGTACTCTCCAATCTGAGATTTATGCACTTACAGGACAGTATAATACTGTGTCTCCTTTTGGAAATAATAGCCAACATGTCCTGTGTCCTGGACACTGCTTTGAATGCTTTCCAGGAATTCTCATTTAATCCTATGACAGCCTTCTAATATAAAGTCTCCTCTCATTCATCCATCAAGGATGAGGCATTTGAGGCACAGAGAGGTTAAATAAATTGCCCAAGGTTACACAGCTAGTAATTGACAGTACAGATCTGGCCCCTAGACCTCCAGCTACCCACCCCAGCTCTCAGGCTGTAAATGAGAGAAATGTTAAGTATAATAGAAAGGTTTTCCTTGAAAACAGGATTTTTAACTCCTTTGTGATCTATTCTTCTTTGCCACACTGATGAACCCCATCTAAGAATAATGTTTTGAAATCACAAAATGAAATAGGATTACAACAGAACCCAATTATACTGAAAAAATAGTAAAGTATTAAAGAATCAAATTTTTGATATAGTTACTGTGTTTTTTTATTAACTCACTAAATTATATACTCTAGCAGCAGGTCTGATTTCCCAAAATTACTATCTTCAAGTATTGATGAGCATAAATGCTATTTTGAAATATCTGCAGTATCTATCTGATGTGAAAATATCTGATTGCTACTTGTGAAATACATACAAGTACTACTAAAATCACTGTGGTTTGTTGACTACATTCATAATTGAAGGAAATGTAAAATTTCAGTTATTAGATTAAAATAAAAATACAATACTTTCTTGACCAAGTTCATGTACCACCTAAATTATATCTGTGGACCTCTGCTTTAAAAGCTTTTTTAAAATCTCAAGTGAATCTACAGTTCAGAACTAGCATCTTAAATATGAAAGGAACCTTACCATCTAGTACAATTAATTTTGTTACCTCAGGAAACTAAGACAAAGCAAAGCTGATATAAGCCTGGGAGACATTTATCATTTGTTCATTCTGTTGCCAAGCTAAAGTGGTGTTTTCTTGGGTGATGGGTGTGGCGGTTGTACTCTGAGGCAGCCCCCATGATCCTGTGGAATCATCTATGCCTTTATGTGATCCCCTTCCGTTGCGTGTGGGCAGGGCCTGCTTCTAACCGACAGAATATTGGCAAAATTGAGGGGATGTCATTCCTGAGATTATGTTTGCTATAGGACTCCAGAGACTTTCCTTGCAGCTTGAATGAAGTAAAGCAGCCCTGCTGGGAAAGCCACATGTTAGGAATGGTGGGGGCCTCCAGGAACTGAAGGCAGCCTCATCACAGATGTGTATATGACCAGGGTGAATCAGGGCAAAAAATGTCAGGCAAATAAAGCAAGTCATAGAAGCATACCTACCAGTGATTTATTTTTGTAAGTGAGGATACATATATATGTGGAACACTTACAAAGAAAATGAAGGGAATGCTTAACACAATTCAGGAAAGATTATACCTGGTAACCAGGGAGAAGACTAAAACTAGGGATAAGCAGAAGCGGTAGCCTTTAATATAGTGTTTCTTGAACCTTAGGAAACACCAGAATCTCCTGGAGGGTTGTTTTAAAAAAACACAGGTTTCTGGGCCCCACCGCTATCTAATTCACAAAGGTCTGGGGGCCTGAGAGTTTACATTCCCTGCATCCAGGTGATGCTGATGACCATATTCTCCCCAATTGCAAATCTGCCCAGTTGGTTTTATGGGCCTATATCAATAAAAGTACTTCAGGAATTTAAAATTAACTAGTTGATCTTTCAACAGCATATTTTTTCTTAACTGGGAAGTAGCTTGGCATAATTGAGCACTGAATTGGAAATTAGGAACTTCTAGTTTGCTTTTGGTTGTCAAAGTGAAAATGGAATCAAACTGTGTCTTGATGTATGGTTTAAGCACCAGTATAAAAATATCCTTCCTTAAATGCTCATTGTAGTATTTGACACCAGATTTCCCCCCTTTATCAGCTTATCTTTAGTATAGTGTTCTCCATATACTCCAGAGTAATTAGTGCTTCATTGTGGTCTTTGTTCACTTTCTTGTGGTTCACACTCTAAATGGAAATTTATCAAAATTGTAAATTTACTTTTTCAGGATTAATTATGGATCCAGCATTTTTTATAATAGATTCTCTGATTGAGGTCAGTTAAAAATAAACATATTTAGTGTTTTAGGGGTCTCATCTGTTCTCTATATAGAAACATCGTTTATCTTTCTGGAAATTACAATACGTCCATTAAATGTGTTCATTTGAACTTTGCTTTATTGAGATATCCAGGCCAGTGTTTTTTTGACAAATAAATGCACCATGTAGTCACCATTCTACTCAAGAAATTAAAACATTTCCATTTCCCCAGTAAGTTTCCTTTGCAGTCCATGCTCCCCCATACAAACATTGCTTATCAGGCAACTACTGATCTCATTTTTGCCAGTGTAGATGAAATTTTACCTGTTGTAGAATTTTGTATGAGTGAGATCACGCAATGTGAAATGAACTCACCCAGCCTCTTTCAGTCAGCATAATGTCTGTGTGACAGTCATCCACACTGCTGTTTGTGTCAGACGGCGGTTTGTCCCTTTTGCAGGGAGTAGTAGAGCACTAAATTCTATCTAGTGAAAATGATGTCACAATTTGTTTATATGTTCACTTGATGAACATTTAGGTTGCTTCCAATTTGGGGCAATTATGAATAAAGCTGCTATGAACATTTGCATACAAATGTTTTGTGCACATATCATTTTTATTTCTCTTGGTAATTGCTGGGGGTCATATGGTAAAAGTATGTTTGACTTTAAGTAACTGTGAAACTATTTTCCAAAACACTTGCAACGTTTATGTTTCCACTGGCAACATCTGAACAGTCCATTTGCTCCATATCTTTGCCAACATTTGCTGTTTTTAATTTTACTGATTCTGTTATGTTTAAAGTGGTAACTGGTTGTGGTTTTAATTTGTATTTCACTGATGACAAGTAATGTTGAGCATTTATTTCTGCGCTTACTGCTCATTTGTCTGTCTTTTTTTGTGAAATATTTGCTTGTCTTTTGCTTGTTTTAAATTAGAGATGTTTACCTTTTTAAAAAAATGTAAGCATTCTGTATATTCTGGATACAAGCTCTTTGTCAGATATATGATTTGTGAATATTTTCTGGTTTGTAAGTTACCTTCTCCATTTGTGTAAGTTTTCTTTTAGAAGTTTTATAGTTTTAGCTTTTTATAGTTGCCATCATGGTGTATTTTGGTTTGTGTTTGTATATGGTTTGAGGCAGAAAGTCAGTGTTCTTATTTTTTTTTCCTTACAGATACCATATATGTTGAGTTCATTTTTAGATTCTCTTCCCTATTCTATTGATCTGTATGTCTTATCTTTATACATAACCAGATTGTCTTGAAATTGGGTAGTGTAAGGTCACCAACTTAGTTGTTTCGGTTTTTAGTTGTTTTGGCTATTCTATGCCCTACCAAAAAGCATTTTAAAGTCTGCAGGTGCAAATGGAAATCTTAAATGATAATGAATTTTCCAGTCTGTGAACATGATACATATCTCTCCATTTGTCTATCTTCTTTAATTTCAACAATATTTTGTAGTTTTCAGCATAAATATATTGGCTATCTTGTCATTTATTCTTAAGTATTTTATAATTTTTAATAATATAAACGGAAGTATTTTAAAGTTTTACTTTCTAACTATTTGTTGCTGTTATATATAAAATAAAGTTATTTTCATCGATTGACTTTATTCTTACAATCTTGCTGAGATCATTTTTTTGTTCTACTGGTTTTGTTATAGATCTTTGAGGATTTTCTATGTAGCCTGCAAATAAAAATCGTTTTGCTTCTTTCATTATTCTACGTCCCTGTACTTCTTTTTCTTTTTTTTTTTTTTGAGAAAGAGTCTCGCTTTGTTGCCCGGGCTAGAGTGAGTGCCGTGGCGTCAGCCTAGCTCACAGCAACCTCAAACTCCTGGGCTTAAGCGATCCTACTGCCTCAGCCTCCCGAGTAGCTGGGACTACAGGCATGCGCCACCATGCCCGGCTAGTTTTTTGTATATATATATATTTTAGTTGGCCAGATAATTTCTTTCTATTTTTAGTAGAGACGGGGTCTCACTCTTGCTCAGGCTGCTTTTTCTTGCCTTACTGTACTGGCTAAGACTTTTAATAACACACTTTTGCTCCTGATCTTAGCAAGAAAGCATTCAATCTTTCACTATTAAGTATGATAAAGTGTTATCCCTTTTATATATTGTTGACTTGATTTGCTAATATTTTATTGGGGGTTTTGCATAAATGTTTATGAGGTATATTAGTCTATAATTTTATATTCTTGCAGATCTTTATAAGGTTTTAGCACAAGGGTCCAGAAATGTTCTCTGGTCTGTTTTCTTGAAAGAGTTTATGTAATTTCTTTCAAATGTTTGCCATAAGTTTTGATGTTTTCATTATCATTTAAAACATGTTCTAATTTATTTTATTTCTTCTGTGATCCAAAATAAAGGTATCTTAGTGTTGGTGATTTTTAATTTAATCCCAAATGTTTATATTTTATACCTGGTGACTTTTCTACCTTTTGAAACTTATGGAGGCCTATTTTATGTCCCAGCATATGGTTTACCTTGGTGAATGTTCCACATGCACTTGAAAAGAGTATATATTCTGCAGTTTTGTGTATCATATTCTATAAATGTCACTTAGGTCTGGTTGGTAGTATTGTTGAGATCTGTAACTTATTGATTCCTTTTGTCTACTTGATCTATTAATTAATGATAAAAGATATTAAAATCTCTAGCTGTGATTGTGGATCTGTTTCTCCCTTTAGTTCTGCCCATTTTTGTTTCATGAGTTTTGGTGTCCTGTTATTAGATGTATATGTATAGCTTTGTTATATATTCCTGGTTAATTGGTCCATTTATTATTATGTAATACTCTGTCTTCACATCTGGTTTGTCTCATGAATATAGGAATCAGCATTCTTATGCTCATTATGCCTGGTATACCATTTTCTATCATTTTAATCTTTGTATTTTTATATTTAAATCATATTTTATAGACAGCCTATAGTAGGGTCTTGCTTTCTCTGAGTCTGACAATTTCTGTCTTTTAATTGGGATATTTAGTCCATTTTTTAAGCGTACAATTCATTGGTTTTTGGAATATTCACAGAATTCTACAGCTATCAGCACTGTCCAATTACAGAACATTTTTGTTACCCCCAAATGGACATCTGTACCCATTAGAAGTCACTCCTATTTCCCCTAACTCCCAATCCCCAGCATTATTATTCTACTTGCTGTCTCTCTAGATTTGACTATGGTGGATACGTCTTCTAAGTGGAATCATACTGTAAATGTCCTTTGGTACTGACTTCTTCCACTTAGCATTATTTTTTTTGCAGTTTTATCATTGTTGTAGCATGAATCAGTACTTCATTCCTTTTTGTGGTCAAATAATACTCCATTTTTGTGGGTATACATTTTATTTACTCATTTAATGGACATTTGTACATTTTTTACTTTTTGCCTATTATGAATTATGGTGCTTTAAACATTTATTTGTGCACAAGTTTTTGTGTGGATGCATGTTTTCCTTTCTCTTGGCTGTATATCTAGGAGGGGAATTCTGGATGATATGGTAATTCTTCAACTTTCTGAGCAACTTGCCAGACTTTCCAAAGCAGCTGTATAATTTTACATTCCCACCAGCATTGTATGAGGGTTCCACTTTGTCCACATCTTGGTCAACACTTGGTATTATCTGTCTTTTTAACATCCACCATCATAATGATCATGAAGTGGCATCTCACTGTGGCTTTGGTTTTCATTTCCCATATTCCTAACGTTGAGCAACTCTCCCTTTGCTTCCTTCTGCTTTCTGTTCCTTTGTTGGTCCTTTAATGTTTTCTTTCAGACTAAATGAAATTTTTTAAGTGTATCACTTTATTTCTGCTATTGGCTTCTTACTCTTGGGTGTTTTAGTAGCTATAGGGCTAACAGTATGCATCTTTAAATTATCCAGAGCTATTCAGAATTCTTTTCATACCTCTTCACATCTGATGCTTCAGACTTCCCACTTCACACAAACAGTATTTAGGGTCCCATCTAGCTCCATTAAAAAAGTCCTTTATCAGCTGGGCGTGGTGCCTCACACCTGTAATCCTAGCACTCTGGGAGGCTGAGGCAGGGGGACCAGTTGAGCTCAGGAGTTCAAGACCAGTCTGAGCAAGAGCGAGATCCTGTCTCTACTAAAATAGAAAAAATCAGCCAGGTGTGGTGGTAGGTGCCTACAGTCCCAGCTACTCGGGAGGCTGAGGCAGGAGGATCGCTTGAGCCCAGGAGTTTGAGGTTGCTGTGAGCTAGGCTGACATGATAGCACTCCAGCCTGGGCAACAGAGTAAGACTCTGTCTCAAAAAAAAACAAAACTTTTATCATTTTTAATGTTACTGCATGTTGATTTTCATTCTCTTCTTGATTATCCAACATAAACAGTCATAAAAACACATGTAAAATCTGTATTATGTACATCTTTCTCTGCTCATAGATATTTTTACTTGATCATATTTTCCTTTAATTTGAAATAGCCATGATTTTTAACTTATCTTGGCTATCATGTTGGTTTTAGGTATGTTGGATATGGGAGCTATTATAAAGCTCTAGAGAAGAATTGTTATTTTAATTATTTTGGCCTGGATCTTTTTATAATCTTCAAGAATAAATGCTTTATCAAATATCATTATAAAACCTCTTTATTTGCTGTTTTACTGGAACCAAAACCTTTTTATCAGTCCAGCACTTGTGTTAAATCTGGCTTAACTGTGTGTATGTATATTTCATTTGCTTCACAAATAGTTGTTACAAATGGGAAGACGTGTAAGTTTATTTTTCCTTTGGTCTCCATTCTGCTAAGCATGATGCCACGCCTTAAGTGCTCTCCCTGTAAGGAGACTGTGGATGCCCTTTCATGTCCCTGACATATGCCTCAAAGAACTCAAGATCAAGAGCCTTCTTTTTATCTGTGATCTTCCAAAATGGGTTGCAGATATTAGAAATTTGTTGTCCTGCATAGTCCCAAGTTCTGCCAGTTCCAGCCAACTGAGACCTTTGTTAAAGTACTTTACTCAGGTTGTGCCATCCTTGCCTTCTCCGGGTCGAACATTGGTCTCATCATTAGAAACCTATTCTGTCTGGAGCAAGCTGAGAAGTTCTCTGCTAGGGCACTAAGAATTGGCTAACTTTGGCCCTTTGGAAAGGTGGCTGACTTGATCTTATTTTCATTCTCTATCTCTATCTATTATTAAAAAAGAGAGATAATTAAGAGCTGGTCTATATTTTCCCTTATAGCATGCTAAATAATTGCCAGTGGTCTTTCCTACTGTTTTGTAGGATGGAAAATGAATGAGAAAATGGATCATTTAAGAGTATTTGGAACTTTTGCTAGACAAGAAGAAGGAAAATAGGCCTTGTGCTCAGAACTTCTAGTTTACCATATTTAAATGAAATATTTCATTATAATTCAGAATCATTTCAGAAAGATAGAAGGTATTTAAGTCATTAGGAGGGAATTGCACTGAGATGAATGGATGAGTAAATTGGTCAATGTTCTAGGTAATTTAAACTCTAGCAATTTAGAAATATAAATATACATCAGTTTTTAGAAGCACAATGCGACTACACTTTTCTTCCTTTAAATAGCAAATTCTGAAAGTTCATGCAAATTGTCTATGTGTTCATTTTTTGCGGGGAGAGAGTATATGGTCTTAATCAAATTCTTGAAGAGTTTATGTCCTATAGAAGATTAAAACCTGATATGTAGCTTCCTGAAGCCCTTTCATGTCAAATTACCTTTGGCTAGTGTCTTTGCACTCAAATTGTTTTTCTCCCTTTATTTTCTGATATTTAAAAGAAAGAGATGTAGGCTGGGCGCAACGCCTATAATCCTAGCACTCTGGGAGGCAAAGGTAGGAGGATCACTTGAGGTCAGGGTTTCTCTACTAAAAATAGAAAATTTAGCTGGGCGTGGTGCCTGTAGACCCAGCTGCTGAGGAGGCTGAGGCAGGAGGATTGCTTGAGCCGAGGAGTTTGAGGTTGCTGTGAGCTAGGCTGACGTCACGGCACTCTACTCAGGGAACCAGAGTGAGACTCTTGTCTCAAAAAAAAACAAAAGAGAGAGAGAGAGAGAGCGAGAGAGAAAGGTTGGAGTACAGCGGTTCAATCATAGCTCACTGTAGTCCTGAACTCCTGTATTCAACTGATCCTCCCCCTTGGCCTCCCAAAGTGCTGGGATTACAGGTGTGAGCCAACACACTCAGCCCAAAATTAAAAAAGAAAAAGATGTAGACTTATGACAAGATTTATCTACTTGTCACAATTCAGAAGGAAACTGAATTGTGTTGTATTATAAGCCCTGAAGTATCTCTTGGTTATGGTGGCATGGAGATGCCTTAAGAAAACTTTTAGCAAGAGTGATATAATTGAAACTGAGGAGGGTAATAAGGCTGTTCAGAAGGAATCTGAAACATGCAATTCTTTGAGACAAGCAGGGGCTTTCAGACAGATACAGGCACAAAGAGCAGCACTGTTTATACACATACAGTGTTTGTCTGGCTGGTGTGCCTGTGTGTTCTTTACCCTACATTGGAATAAGAAAGGGCTCCCTGGCCTGGTCCAGCCTGCCTTCTGCAGCGTCCTCCAGTGGAGCTGCCATTCTAGGGAAATGGTCTTCACGCCAGATTCATTATTTTCTTTTATTGCAGGAAAAAAAACAGGCCTTATTATTTGTAGAACTTGGTGTGTATTAGAAATTCTCAAAAGTATGTGGTAGATAAAGAGATTTGTTACTAAGGGAAAATTATCTTCTTCACACTCCTGGCTCCTCAGAAACAATTTTAAAGAAATCACCCCTTTTTATTTTCAAATTCACCATAGCCATACTGTCTGCTTTTTGAAGTATTCTTTGCCTAGCTCCTCACTCCTGAAGGGGCAGCACCAGCTTCACAGGCAGTGGAGAGAGGAGCCAGTCCAAAACCCTCTAAGGTTCAGGCAGGTACTAATGGGCCAGTGCGTATGCTTTGAATGTGAATGCTGTAATCAAATCAGATTTGTGAGAGCCTGGATATTCAGAACCATTATGCTGCGTTTTAATAAACTAACAGATTCACATTTTCCCCAGTGAAATAGTAATAGTGGGGGAAAGAAGTTTCTTCTGTATTTGAAAAAGCAAAATGTATAATTTCTTATTTGCCTGAGTCTCCGCAATTTCTCCATGAATATTTCCTTTGACCCTTTTTACAAATATAACTACCATACATTATAAGTCAACATGGTACATGCCTTAATTTTAAATGATATTGACAACTTCTTTAGACTTCTTCTTTATTATTAGTAAGGAAAAAAATTCACATCAAGCATGAGTTAAATTATATCTAGATACTTAAACAGTTGAGATGTAGAATAACCATCTAAGAAACAGCATTTTATGTGCACGGCACATTTAGATACTACTCAAAATGCAGTTATAGCTAGGCATGGTGGTACACACTTACAGTCCCAAATACTTAGGAGGCTGAGACAGGAGGATTGTTTGAGCCCAGGAGTTTGAACACAGCCCAGGACATAGTGAGACCATGTCTCATTAAAAAGCAGACAACTTTTTTTTAAATGCCTTCATAGAATTGCCAATCAAACTCTAGCCAAGAAAAAATTTTAAGTTGCCATCAAGCTGTCTTAAATGTTTTCTGTAGAAAAAGTATTTTCAAAATGTAGAATACAGTATTTTGTAACATGCCTTAAAGTTTATACATATTATGATAGAATATGAAATTATAACTGAGCATGGTGGCTCACAAGCACCTGTAGTCCTACCACTTTGGGAGGCCAAGGCAGGAGGATGGTTTGAGACCAGGAATTCGAGACTAGCCTGGGCAACATGGCGAGACCCCATCTCTACAGAAATAAAAAAATTAGCTTGGTGTGATGGTGTGGGCTTGTAGTCCCAGCTACTTGGGAGGCTGAAGCAGAAGGAACACTTGAGCCCAGGAATTTGAGGTCACAGTGAGCTATGATGATGGCACTGTACTCTAGCTTGGGCAACAGAGCACAAACCTGTCTCTCTCTTTCTCCCCCTGCCCAACTCAGGAGTTTGAGGTTGCAGTAGCTATAATGACACCAGTGTACTCTAGCCCAGGCAACAGAGCAAGAACCTGTCTCCAAAAAAATGAATGAATGAATGAATGTGTGAATGTACTCTAGCCTGGGCAACAGAACAAGAATCTCTCTCTCTCTCTCTCTTTTGTGTATATATATATATTTGCATACCAGAGTATCTGTTTATATTCTGGGGAAGTTTTTCACCTTTGTATCTTAACCTAAAATGTAAGTAAGTTAAGCTAGGCAGACTAAAAGTTTTTTTCTTTTTTCTGTGTCATGAACCCAATTTTGTACTGAATATCTATCTGAATTGCATAAGATGAGCAGAGGGTGAGACTGTTGCCTCAGCTTTTCATAATCTTGATTATTAAAACTTTTATCCATTCCACCAAAATGTGCTGTTTGGGCTTTAAAGTAAAACAACCTGTTCTGTGAAAATCCCTCTTAATGCATTTATCTTCTTTGAGATTTGGCAACTTACAACATCCAAGTAGATAGTCTAATACGTGAAGCTTCAGTGAGGGGCCTCCTGTTACTGTTTGTCATTTCTGCTTTCTGTTAACATTTTCCAGCAGTCAAACCATCAGTTCTTTGTCTCATTTTCCCAGCTATCCTCTATGTCACATTAATGTGTTTTTGTATTTGGGGCCATCTGGTTAGGCCTCAGACATTCCACAGCTACCTAGAGGACATCATCAACTACCGTTGGGAGCTTGAAGAAGGGAAACCCAACCCTCTGAGAGAATCCAGTTTCCAAGACCTGCCTCTTCGTACTCGAGTGGAGATCCTACACCGCCTCTGTGATTATCGGCTCGATGCAGATGATGTTTTCGATCTTCTCAAGGTGCTTAACTGCCAAGCCCTTTCCCTAGAGCCATAAAAAGCCAGCAATCAGAAACGTAGTGAGAATGTAAAATCCAAAGATATTAAGAGAAGCCAGAGTTCAGCTTGTGGTATTAGAGTCTTGGGACTCTTCATTGACCATAACACTATATAGAAAACCATGACCATTATGTAGCCAAGGAAATGGAGACATACATCTACATGGAAGTATGTTATTTTGGTTTAATTTCTAGTTTGGTTTTGTCTTCCTTTCCATGCACTGAGTTTCAGCTGCAGTAGGAACAACCAGAAGCACCTGTTTATTCTCCTGTCATCAGCCAAAACTGCAACCAAATTAGCCACTAAATTTCATTTGAATATAACTGAAATATTTATTGAAAACTGCAAGGACTTGAAACCATGTGTGCTAGTGAAGTTCATCTCTGTACACACATGTTCACATTACAAAAAACTGCTGGAGAGGGAAGATGTAGATACCTCTCCTTCCCCCTTATCCTGTTGTCGTTATCTATTTTAGACGTGTGTCTCAGAGGTAGGATGTGGGTTATTGCTTTCACTCATAGGGGGGTCACTTTCTAGTTCTGTTCAGAGGTAAATTATTAAATGTGTTGATGACTTCTCAGTTCAGCTCCCCACATGGACACATTATAAAAATCATTGTGTAATTTGGCACAGTCTTTGCTGAGGACTCAAGGACTTCATAGCATTGGGAAGGCCAATGAAGGTCAGACCCTGGGGTGAATTGGAAGTGATCTTGCTGGATCTCAGCTGGAATAAGAGTTGCTGTAGGTTATGATAGAGCTACAATAGAGGATCACGTGGGATAAAGCTTTCCCAACATCTGATTCTACTTTGTTGCAATTGTCTTTCTTTTCATGTGTGCACACATAAAATAACAATAACTCTAAACCAAATAGATAAAATGTTCATCACTATTCCTTTTGGTTCTTTTTAATTGATGAAAAGGGAGCAATGGTGGGGGTAGGGAGCATTTGAAATATTTCTGTGTCTTGTTATTCAAAGAAGGTACCACCTTCCCATTCTGTCTGTGTTTCATATGCCTTGATTGAAAATTACATAAGACATGTGGGCATTTTAAAATATGAGGCATGTCTGAGTGTAAATTTTGAATCCTCATTTTAGTTTTCTCCTGTTGTATTTTGTTGCCCATTTCCCCAAATCCCTTTTTCCTGTTCTTCCTAGGGTCTGGATGCAGACAGTCTCCGTGTGGAACCGCTGGGTGAAGACAATTCTGGAGCACTCTATTGGTATTTCTATGGAACACGAATGTACAAAGAGGACCCAGTAGGAGGAAAATCCAATGGAGAACTCTCTTTGAGCAGGTATCTTCTTTAATATCAGGGCTATGGTAGCTACTATATCAAAATGTTATTAAAATTAAATGTATCACTACTACAGCACAAATTTTTTTTGCCTAGTGGAGGTATTAGCTGTGTTGACATGCATTGCAAAGAGATGGTAAGGAGTTATTTCGTGTAAAAATAAAAAGGATTAATCTTCTGGTACCAGAATGGTGAAAGATACTGTCTTTTTATCTGAAGTTCTTCATAGGAGGTCCCCGAGGAGTGCCACTACTCTTTCCACAGTCCAGTTTATACAGCAGGTTTCTTTTCAGCAATCCAGTCATTTCACTGTAGTGGCTTTCATCTTTCATAGTCAATCCTTGAGAGCTCCTTTTTTTACTATGATTGCTTATCTACTTTATGAACCTTAGGATCCATCAGTTTAAGAGCAGGAGGAGAACCTTAAATGGTGCCTAAACATAAGCTTTACTAAGTGCTTTCTAAGAGAGAATGAGGCCTCATTTTCATAGCATCCCAGAAGGATGCTAACCTCTTATTTAGGCTTTCATCTAGGAGCAGTGCTCACTATTAGAAAGGTGTTAGATCCTAAGTGCATTTTAATACCGCAAAATCTCAGCTTTCCTCAGTTCCACGTTTTAATAAATGAAGAACTGGAAGTTACTCTGCCCTTTCCCTTCTACTGCTACATTTAATTGTTTTTTATAACATCATGGCCAGAAGTACTATAATTACTAATTTTAAATCATAGGTAACATGTCAGTCTTATGCCAGAACATTTCTATTTAATACTACTATTTCTTAGGGAAAGTAAAGGACAGAAAAATGTCTCAAGTATTCCTGGAAAAACAGGAAAAAGAAGAGGAAGACCCCCAAAACGGAAGAAACTACAGGAGGAAATTATATTGAGGTAAGAAAATCTTGTTAGTCTTTTCTCATAGAAGGGGCATGCCGGAAGGGACCTTAATTTTCAATGTTCCTTAATCCTTGATTTTTGCTTGTGTCACGGGAAGCACAAGAGAGTTACGTCTTGGAAACCCAAATCAGAATCCTCATGAAATTAGCAGGTGTGCACTAAGAAAACTGAAAGGCCTAGCTGCATGACCTCTAGCAAGTTACCTACCCTCTCTAAGCGTGTTCTTCTATTGGACTGTGGTTATGCATTTAATGAGGATTATGTTGAACAAGACAGTGCGTGACAATGTAATGTGTTCAATGTTAACTCATAAAATTTTTTATGCTATACTTTTTTCACAGAAGGGGGGAGCAAGTTACTTCCTAAGTGTTGACTAATAATCAGCATTTTAAAAGAATGACGTATCATATCTGAGTTTAGGAATTCTTTCCCATTAAGGAGAATTTAATAGTTAACATGCCCAAACATGCTTTATTTTGAGTTTAATGCAGTTTTCCTACAATAAAGAAAAGGTAAAATATTAAAACTTTTTTATATTCTTCTATTTTACTATTTCATATTTTATTTTAGCAAAGAAAAAGATTCTGTTATTTTTTTGGAAATTTGCTTTCTTATATCATTTTTTAGGAACCTCCAACGTGTGAATTTTGATACTTAGGGATCAGATCTATCAATATAGACTGATTTGAAGTGCGGCTGTGTTCTTAAAAATTCTAATAACACAGAACACAAACAGTTTAGTCTAAACTACTTAATCTAAATGCTTGAATTCGGCCAGATTTGACTGTGTTGCTTCTTAACCACTAGGAAAATAAGATTATGATTATAGATCATTCACAATTTGGATTTTTAGATTTCCAAACTTGATCAGCATTCCACTTAACTTTCCAGAAATTTGACTTCAGATCACAGCTGCCTATTGCCGGCTTAGCATCTGTGAGAAATGACCTGTAATTACTTGTGTTCTGTATACACACAATCTGTATCTGGATTTTGCTAGCATTCCACAGGTCCTCCTTTATTCAGAAAGCTGTGTTACATTTATCTCCATTTCCTTATAGGTATCAGCGATTAAAGTACCTTAGTGTTGGGAATACAGAATCATTTTAAGACGCGTACAGGGACTTGTGCTGCCCTCTACTGGTGACTCTATTCCCGTATAGCTGTCTATCTGAGGCACTGTTTTAGTATTGTTAAATAAAATTTAAAATGCAGTTCCTCATTCACACTAGGCATGTTTCAGGTTCTCAGTAGCCACATGTGGCTTGTGGCTACTATATTGGATGGCACCAATATAGAACATTTTCATTGTCACAGAAAGTTGCATTGAACAGTACCACTTAGAAATTTGAAAACAAAATATTCAGAGAGTTTCTGTTTCAGGGATACAAATGAAAAATGATACTTAATGCTATTGTGTTATTCCCTTTTGCATTTTGTAATTTAATCTCCAACATTCCTATGAGGGTAGGCACTGTTAATGGCCCCATTTTAGGGAAAGTTAAATAATTTTCCTAAGGTCACATTTTAAGTGGCACATGTTGACAGGAGGCACTCTGACTCATAACCTCTACCTTATGTAAGGTTAAATTAAATATGCCTGTGTGCAGTGTGGCCCTGAATCGGGGAGGAGGACATTGGAATCCCGAAAGTTTTTCTTGGCATTTAACTATTAACATTTAATTCATCTGTTTGATTTCCCCCCAAAAATTTTTTAAGTTAATATTTTCTTACACATTGTCGTTGCCATGCCATTGGGTAGCTATGTCAGTACTTAACCATCTACACCAGCATGCCTACCTCTTATGGTTCATTTATTTAGCAGAATTGTTCCCTCTGCTTACCTCACCCCCTTGGCATTCTCTCTGTCTGTATTAAGTTAGCTGGGTCTACCTTCTTGGGGAAGCATAGAACAATTTTGGACATGTCTTTGTTTTAATTGGTGCCTCCTTTTCCTGTGTTTCAGTGAAAAGCAGGAAGAGAACTCCTTGGCATCTGAGCCACAGGCAAGAAATGGTAATGTTATTTGCTGGAGTTTAGAATGGATGGAGTAAGCACAATTCATTTATATTAGGATGGTGACTCTAGCCTTCGAACTAGCCTCCCTACCCTTCCTCAGTTCTCTCTTCCTCACACCTTACCCTGTGCCCATTTATTCATCTGATGGACAATTCAAGTTCTTACTTACTAGTGGTCTGTTAACTAGACACAATGTAATAGACACCTAAACATTTGAATAAATGAGCAGCTTCTCAAAGAGCTATCTTTTTAATGTCAGGGCATTATGGTTTTTATGGTCAGTGCCAAATATTGGTTTCCTACCTAGATTTTTAATTCTGTAATCCAAATAGCATAAATTTAGGAGGGAAATGCCAATTGACAGTATCACAGTGTAAGTGAGAGAAGATAAACTATGCAAAGGCTCAAACTCAAAGCCATTTTTGTAGAAAAGTAGATGCCTTTAAGCATTTCTAGGATATTAAAATCTAATCAAAGTCACAGTGGTTATGATTGCATTATCTTTAGATATTCC
The DNA here is from genome assembly GCA_028533085.1 of Varecia variegata. Classification (NCBI taxonomy): domain Eukaryota; kingdom Metazoa; phylum Chordata; class Mammalia; order Primates; family Lemuridae; genus Varecia; species Varecia variegata. The sequence goes on along the minus strand of CM052440.1, from coordinate 83,787,308 downwards.
ATGATAGGTCTTTTTTTCTGACTCCTTTGTTTCAGTTATGATCCAGGGTAGAAATAAAATTGAGAATAAATAGGAAAAAGGTCTTACTTAGTGGGATCTATTATAGTGAATCCATCCCTTTCTTTCCTAGGGTCCCAAGGGCCAGGCCAAGGCACTTGGTGGCTCCTATGCCAAACAGAAGAAGAATGGAGACAGGTCACTGAGAGTTTTCGAGAGAGAACCTCCCTTCGAGAACGGCAGCTCTATAAGCTCCTCAGTGAGGACTTCTTGCCTGAGATCTGCAACATGATTGCCCAGAAGGTATACAGATAGTAGCGGGTACTGATGCTCCCCTCAGTTATGCATGATGGTACATTAAGGATTATTAATTAGAACTTTCAGGTGCATTCTACTGTCCTGAAAATAGTGCAGGCTTTCACCTTCTCTGAGCTGCTGTGTTAAAGTGGGATCTCCTGCCAGAAGGACTAAGTGCCCACGAATACTTACAGTGGCTTCTCACAACTGCCTTCTCCTGTGCATTCCCTGGGGAATGTTCCCTGAGCCTCCAGGTGTGTCTCATGTCACCCTGTGCATACCTCTATTTATATGCTTTAAAAAAAAATCATCTTCTGGGTCTGTCTCTTCTACTAAGCAACAAACTTTGAGGAGCATTTGTCTTTGTAGCTCTAGTGCCAGCTCTTTGCTCGGCTCTACCCTCTTCTCCAATGTCAGGGCAAGTTATAGTTTCATCAGCTATATGCCTTATACTTTCATGGATATAGACCCTAATTCATGACATTTTCAAACATTGTTCCCCCTCTATTTCCTCAGCCATTTGAAAAGTACTCTCGCAAAAGTCCCACTTAAAAGTCACTTTGCCCATGAACTGTCTTCATTTTTCCTAGCCTTTAGGATTTTCTTCCTTAACATGTTTCATTGTGCCTTACTTTATTTCGTTGTGAGTTTAAGCTTCTTTGGCTCAGGGACCAAGTCCTACTCGTCTTTTTAAGCCATGGTACCTCACATAATGCCTTTTCTATGGTGGATGCTTAATAATCATTCCGTTTGCTTATTGCTTATCAATAATGCTAACACTCGTGATTATTAATACATGTTAACCGAGCACCAGAAATATTTGACCACTTGCCAGTAATCTCAAGACAAAGTATTTATAAATTACTGTTGCATTACCTACAGGAAAGTACAAAATGTCAAATCTATTACTTCATTTATTATGGATCCAATGATATGTTTGATTTTAAGCAGGTTGATACCTTAGGGAAAGTTCTAGAAATTTACCTTTCCACAATAACAGGAATGTAAAACAGTGCTTAATGACTCACATAGTCATAGATGATCAAGGAAATCAGCATTTCCCCATCAATATACTTAATTCCATATAAGATAATTACATTTAGTTTTTATGATCTCTAACACAGTGCCAATTTTTCTAGAAATTGAAATACATAATCTAGTTTTCTTAAAGTAACTATGATACACAGCAATAGTTTTATGACTTTATTGATAATGACAATTGATGGCACATTAAATCATCTATAAATTTACCTGATCAGCTTAAACCTTTTATAATTTTGGTTTTACTGTAATATTCAACCCAAGATTTTGGAGGATAGCAGAATGAAGTGAAAAAACTTAGCATAAAACTGATAGTTTTGATTAAAAATTTCAAGAATTGATTCTTTTCAAGAGAAGAAAAGTTAAGGCTGGGCACAGTGGCTCACGCCTATAATCCCAGCACTTTGGGAGGCTGAGGTGGGAGGATTCCTTGAAACCAGCCTGGGTAAGATAGGGAGACCCCATCGCTACAAAAAATTTAACAATTAGTGCCTGTAATCCCAGTTATTTGTGAGACTAAGGAGGGAGGATCACTGGAGCCCAGGAGTTCGAGGCTACGGTGAGCTATGCTCATGCCACTGCAGTCCAGCCTGGGCAAGAGACAGAGCCAAGACACTCTCTCTTAAAAAATACATAAATAAATAACTGCTTGAAGTATATACATTTTTTAATTCCTTCCTTTATCTTTGTTAACACTACCCATCCTAAACACACCAACCAAGAGAGATTTTGTTCTAATAATGAAAAACGCCTACGATTCAAACATAGATTAGTAGAAAAGAATGTGATTCTCACACATCAACACCAGGACATTTTAAAATACAGTATGTGATGGAGGCACAAGGAACTAGGCAGTGGGAAAAGGGTGAATGTGGTAAGTGGAAAAGTCAGGAGCCTTTCTTTGAAATTTAACTTGAATTAGGGTGCCGCCCTGTTGTAGCTGTCCCTTAAATAAGTTATTATATACTTGATACCCCTCAATTTCAATTTTCTTATTAATGAAATGAAATGCTATCACTTCAAACATGTTTTTTTGGGAATTACACAAAAGCACCCACGTTAGTGTACATAGCACAGTCTTTAGCAATCAATAGACACTCGGTTGGTCCTCTTCCATTGTCTACACGATGAGGAACCTTGGTAGAAAACTAAATCCACATTTCTTAGCAAAATAAATGCAAGAAGAAAGTCAAAAGATTTGATGCATCTTTGAAGATGTGATAGCCCTCTAAACTTTTTTTTTTTTTTTTGAGACAGAGTCTCACTTTGTTGCCCGGGCTAGAGTGAGTGCCGTGGCATCAGCCTAGCTCACAGCAACCTCAAACTCCTGGGCTTAAGTGATCCTACTGCCTCAGCCAGGTAGCTGGGACTACAGGCATGCGCCACCATGCCCGGCTAATTTTTTCTATATATATTTTAGTTGGCCAGATAATTTCTTTCTATTTTTAGTAGAGACGGGGTCTCGTTCTTGCTCAGGCTGGTCTAGAACTCCTGAGCTCAAACGATCCGCCCGCCCGCCTTGGCCTCCCAGAGTGCTAGGATTACAGGCGTGAGCCACCGCGCCCGGCCCTAAACTTTGAAACAATAAAAGAAATCAAAAGGTAAGGCCTGCTGTGACCATATAAAAGTTTTTTTTTAATAACTTTTTTTTTTTAAATGAGGATGTAGACTGCTGGAAGTGTTTGTAGCTAGTGTTACAGAAAGTAATAGAAAGCTTTATAAACATTAGGTCCTTAACAAATAAGTTGACTAAGAGTAGATTGTTTCCACAGAAGGTGATGATAACTGTGGCAGGAAGCACTTTCAGCCTCTGTATTAAATAGTGCATTCCTCTATAGTAAACTTTCCTCTCATTTGGCAGAGTTGAAGTGAAAATTTTGTTGTCTTTTGCTATTATCACGGTAACTGGTGTAATCCCTTTGGAAGACAGTTCCATGGTAAGTTTTTACATTTGTTGAAAGTTGAGATTACCTTCCTTTTAGGTAGCTTAAAAGCTTATAAAAGAATTGCTTACTTACAGGCTTATTTGAGGAAACTTCTAGGGTAGCTTTTGGGGGGAAAAGTACTTAAAGAGGGTCATGCCATCGTTTGATAACCAGCATTGCATCTGCACTGGGAAGTAGTCTTTCTTTCTCTTAGAAATGCTTTCTAAAGCTGCTGACCCATTACTGCTACTCCCGTGGCTTTGCAATAGGTTTGTTTTGTAAACTACCTGTTACCGTTTTCTGTCCTTTGATTCCTTACCTCATTGATTCTTCAAGAAGTCAAGAGTTTGGATTAAGTGTCAACAAAGCCAAATCCAGAAAATGCTGGTTTTTGATGCTGAAGTCAGTGAAATTACATTATCTTAAAGTGAAGGCTCTTGCTTACTCCCTTTTAATACTAGGTTTCAATTGGTGAAGTTATGGAGCTCGTCCCACAAAAATTCCAGAACTTGAATGTGCTAATAAACCTTGGCCTTCAAAATAATTACCTAGTTTAGATCTCAAAACTCCTTCTTTGAAATTTCCTACAGTCATTACTTTGAAGCCTGTTGCATTTCGCAGAGCTCTAGTCTTTCAGGTGCACTCTCTGACTCCTAATCGCTAGTCTTTTTCTCACTCCTGCTTACTACCTTTCATTCCCAGCCTGGGCAGCTGCTCTCACTTCTCACTGCTGCCACTGAACTGCCTTGTGAAGGGGAGGTCCACCCTCAGCTGCTCTTAAGTCCCTTTTTCAGAGCCATTCCCTTCAGCTGAAGGTGATAAAAACTGGCTTTCCCGTAATAATTAGGGGAAAAATATTTTTTTTTTTAATGATTAAACAGTGAAGGGAGTTTCTTACCAGTAATAAAGACTGTCGAAGGAGACACTTGGTTGTCTGTAACTTTTTTTGGTTTTTGTTGTTTTATGAGAATAAACAAACGGGCTTAGTACCTTGCACAGCTGAGTGGTCGTTTTCCCTGATTGTCCTGAGTATACTTTGGCCCTCCCTCTTAGGTAAAGCCATTTCCTGTGCACCTTAATGGGCATTCTTTTACTGGCGGAGGCAGCAGCAGAAGCAGCAGTAGCAGTAGCCGAGAACACCCTAATCTATCTTTTCCTTTCTTTTCCTCACTTCTAACTATAGGGAAAACGTCCACAGCGCACAAAGGCAGAGTTGCAGCCTAGGTGGATGTCTGACCACCTGTCCGTCAAATCCATCAAGCAAGAGGTGAGTGTATGTGAGAGTAGCCAGGAGGAGCTTTAAGTGTTCAGAAAGGGTAGTTACATTTTATTTCATGTACTTCTTTTATTCTTACTTCTTTATTTTACCTCATTTTCCCCCTAAATCTCAAACCTTTATTGAGCATTCTTATACTTTCTAGAAAGAGAAGGAACTATAAAAACAAGGCATGAGACCACACTCTTAGGGATCTTACAGTCTCCTTACCTTTGGGATGATAGGCACATTTCGATTTTATCTAAAATGTGTGAGAATAATAGGTACTATAACAGATGTATGTGTAATAGAAGCTCATGAATGCAAAGATGGAAGCATTCAGAGCTGGGCAAAGAAAGGAGAGTTGTGGCAAGGAGAGCTGTCATTGACCTCCACCTTGTGGGATGGTTGGTATTTTGATGGGGACATAGGGGATGAGGGCAAAGGGCATCCCACAGGACAGGAATAATAGAAACAAAAGCACAGAGGCAGAACATTGTAGAATGTGGTCAAAAAATAGTGTATATTGGGATGTGGCTGGCATATTTTGTAATATATAGTAATAGTATAAGAAAATGCTGGAATGATAGGATTTTGTAGTCCCCTGTCAAACTTTTATCTTCAGTAGGCAGTGGGAAGGAAAGTTATGTCATTAGATCTTTATTTTAGGAAGATACCTCTCTGGTCACCCTTTGGCAAATGACTTTATAAGGAAAAACTGGAAGGTGAGAATGAGCAATACTTTCAGCAAGAGTTAGCAGGGAAATTGCTGTGATTGGAAATGTAGGACTAGAATGGAGGAGACGACAACTTCCAGGGGGTGGGGGGATTGTTTCAGTAGAGAATGATAGGTATAAAGGTCAGGTGGAGGGGGGCTGGGAGTGAATAAAAGATGAGTTTTTATAGATCACCATGTTACCTGTCCTTTTGAGAAGTATGACCATGAAAGAAAACAAATAATGAAAAAGTAAAGATAAAAAACAAGGAAATCTTGTGGCAAGTTTGTTTGTTTTGTTTCTACTTGGAGATACAGCGTGGGCATGAAAAATGCCCATGAACGAGAAGGGGAATGGATCTGTCTGCTGTCTGGTAACATGAAGTGCTTAAATGTCAAGGCCTCGCCAAGGGGTGCAGTCAGTCACAATTCTCCTAAGACACAAGGAAAGCAAAAAAGGATAAGTAAAGACACAAATCAGTTGAAGGGGGCAGGAATATATTTAGGTCCCATGAAGAGAGATAGGACCTCAGGTGGGAGTTTGAGATAGATGCTAGGTGAAAAAAGAATGTTTGGAGCAACAACTCGTTATTAATAGAATGGTTTTCCAAGCAGCATCCAGGACCCAACAATGTTCAGGTACTTTCATTTTCTATTAATATATTAATAATTAGCTTAAGAGTAGTTAAATGACATTATCTAGCGTCATACTGTAGAAAGGGATGAATTCAGTATTTGTATTTATTGAGATTTAAAATAAACAAGGTGAGAGCGAGATATAGCCACAAGAAACCTGGATTGCTAGTAAGGATATGTTTGATCATGGAGACAAAAAGAAGAGTGAAATAAAGGAAGAAGCCAGGACTAAGGAAGAAGCAGCAAAGTAGAAGTGTTGAACATGCGTCCTCCTTGTTCCCAGAAGGTCCAGGAAGCACACTGTGCACACCTTCTCAGCTGCCTCCATCTGCTCTGTTTTTTTAACCACAGAAGGCTTTTCTCCATTGTTCTAACTGGGTTCTCTCAAGTTCAGACTTAGTGCTGGCCAGTTCTCATATTCTCTCTAGTTTTTAACCATTTATCTCCTTTGAACATTATGTTTTATTGAATATTTAAACAGTTCAGTGGTCGTAGAAAGTTTTACCTTAGAAGACAGTAGTTTTACTTTAGACCATGTTTTTGGCTGGGCTGTTAAATTTTTATTCACTTCATTATACTTTGATTTAGCCTCCCCCCCGCCCCCCCTGCGGTTTTCTAGCTCCTGGCCTTGTTGGGTTCTTTCCACTGTCTTTATTACCTTAACAGCTAACACCTGCAGGGACGCTCCCTCCCCTGTTTTCTTTTCACTGCCCCTAGATGCCTATTTACACTTCAGATTGCATAGTAATCGGAACAGACTGTGAGGTTCTTCATTGCTGCAAGCAAAAGTTTAACATCAAACACTAAAATTTCTTCTTTTATTCTTGGCAGTGTTTTTTTGTTTTGTTTTTTGTTATTCTGCTTTTTAGTTTGAGATACAAGAAACCATGGCATTATAGAGATTTTTAAGTATCTGTTGTGGTATCAGATATCCTGGAGAAAACCTTAGTGGTGGCATGAGTTTTGTGCTTTCGTTTCATCAGCAAAAATCTTCAGGCCTTTAAAGCATGTAGTCAAGGTTTCTGGCCTGTGTTGGTGACCCTGGAGTTCAGTCTTACAGCATTTTCATTGTGACTTATGTGGAAAGTATCAGTGAAGGGAGAGTCTCACTGAACTCTGTGGTAGGATTAGGGATGTAGTGGTTATTTTTGTCGGAAGACTTTGGAGTTTGCCATTGTTACGGAGCTGTTTGTGGTGGTATGGTCTCGAGTGTGCTGCTGAAGTTGGTGAGAGTGCCCACGAGTCTGATAACCTGCCCTTGGGTTAAGGGTGCATATAAGGGGAGTCCTAGGCACTGTGTAGAACAGAGATTCTGTTAATAATCCTTGAGTGGATTTCTAAATGGTGTTTCTAATTGGCTTCTCATGAAAATGCCCCCTTGATTCTAGCAGGCCTCGCATCTGTAAAGCCTTTAGACACCAACCCTTATCCCATTCGCAGCTGACCCTATTTTAAAGAAAAAAATTGCAATGTAAGAAAGTAAAATATTCTTTTTCGAACTATTTAAGGTTTATTTGATTATCCTTCATTTGATTGTGCTGGCTCTTTAATGGTTAAAACCTACCAAAAGTATCCTTACAATAGTGAGTCCTGTCCTTTAGTGGTATTGTCATTAGCACTTGCTTTACTTTGTGGTGGCAAGGTGTTGAAAATTAGCACAGAAATTTGAAAACTGGCTGGACTGGCGCAGTGGCCAACACCCATAATCTGAGCGATTTGGGAGGCTGAGGCAGGAGGATGGCTTGAGGGCAGGAGTTCAAGATCAGCCTGGGCAACATAGCAAGATTCCCCACTTCCTTCCCCACCCCTCCGTCTCTACAAAAAAATTTTTAAAAAATAACCTGGACGTTGTGGTGCGCACCTGTAGTCCTAGCTATTCCAGAGGCTGAGGCAGGAGGATCACTTGAACTGGGGAATTGAAGGCTGCAGTGAGCCACGATCATACCACTGCATGCCTGCCTGGGTGACAAAGCCAAGACCCTGTCTCTAAATAAATTTGAAAAAAAAAAATTGTTTTAAATGCACAAGTTCTAACCTTTTGGTACTTGAATATGACTTTTAACAGGTATCAAATGAGGGAGTAAAAAGTTAATAAAAATTAGATTACTTGAGAACATGTAATACTAGTTGATTCCCTAGTCTGTTTGGGAAGGGACTGTTCTGAGTCCAAAAGAATTTATGTTCTTATAGAAAACTTGGAGACTGCATTTAGAAACTGTAAAAGACATGGTGATCCCACAATGCAGGAATCATTACCGTTTACATTTTCATGGATTTGCTTTAGCCTTTTTCTCTATGGGATCATATTGAACATTTTGCAACATGCACATTTTATGTGTCTTCTGTGAATTTCATGTTCATGTTTCATTTGTTGGGGAGCACTATTGATTTGTAATTTCTCTCTACATATTAAAAATAACAAGTCATTGTCATATTTGTTATAAAAAAAAGTTAAATAGATGTTAATAAGATTTATGTAATTGGCTCTTTTTTCCATTCCCCCCTTCCATTGACTTAACACATGAAATACCTCCCGTGTTTGTCTACTTAGATAATCAAGTCTTCAGTGACTTAATATTTCATAAGTAATTGGCTTGCATTTCCTCCAGTCCTCATTAAAATGCTGATCCTATTTAATATACTCTTGTACTGATTGAAGGGAAAATATTTCACATATTTACACCAGCTGTTCTCTGTGGGAAGGGGCAGAATACACGTACATTATGTTATTATTTAAATAACTCACATTTAGTTATATATGCCTGTTTTTTTCTCTCATTTTTGTGTCTGACATAGAAATTGCTATTATTTTCTTTGAACAAAATATTTCCTTTGACAAGGCTCCATTTTCCTCATATCTCTTCCCTTTCCCTTACTCTTGTTAATCAATTGATGTGGGTTTTTTGTTGTTTTTGTTTGTTTGTTTTTGAGTCAATTTACAACTGAAAGCAAAGGCGTTGTTTTTTTTTTTTTTTTTTTTACTTTGGTTGGTTGGTTTGTTAACTGTAGTTTCCTCAAGTTTCCTCATATGCTGTCAGGTGGGTAAAGATGTTACCAAAGAGTTGGAATAATTAAGGACTTGGGAAGTGGGATGGGGGTGAGGGGTGTTGGCAGAATTCAGGGAAGGTGCTGGACTGGCATTTACTTAGGAACTGGTGGCTGGAGTTGCAGTCCTTGGAAGAATTGTCCTTGCCGAATGTCCATCGCATGCTCATTTCAGAATGAGCATCTACCATATTTTAACTACCTGCTCTGGTTATATGATAAAAAAGATTTTAGGGAACTGGACTGAATTCTGTTTATTCTACTGAGGCTCCTTATGAGTACACTGTAACATGTACAATTAACAATGGCTAATTCTCTATTTTCATCTCTCCCTCTGGTCATCCCAGATGTTTACCTTGTCAACTCTTAATTAAAGTCATGCTCATAGAATTTGAGTAATTGAGCAAAAATGACATTGAAAAGTCTACTGTCTAGACAAGATGCATGTCTAAATTCTGAGTCAAATGAGAATCTAAACTGGTTTTAAGAACTGTAAAGAAAATAATACAAAATTTTAATCAAAAGCAGTGTCAGTGTTTAATGGTAACTTGTATAAATGGCAGTCTGCATTCATCTTTTTTCCCCCACATGAAGACCACTTTTACAACTTACACAGTATAAAACTTTGGAAAATTTATCTGATACAGAAGTTTCTTAGGTCTTCTCCCTGTTGAAAAGGTCTGTTAAAGAAAACTTCACATTCCTGTTAGGTTTCACCTGAAACAGATAATTAATATCTTTTCTGTGAGGGTAATGTGAATTCTCCCTCTGTTGACACCTGATTCATTTTTCTGTCTCTCTGCAACTTATGGATGTTGTGTATTGCAAACAATAGTTGTTAACTGTTCAATAACACTTAAAAAAAAGAGAAGTTCTAGCTTTCACATCAGCACAAAAGTTGAGGGAAGATATTAAAAATAAGCAGCTTCAGTGTCCTGGGCTATAGCATGGCTAAGAACTAGTTTTACTGGAAAATGTGCATTATAAAACTTCTGTTACGATAATTGTCCTGTTTTCCTTTGTTTACCTTTTCTTTTGTTAGATTTCTTAGGCAATCACATTCACAGCAACTACCTGAAATCTTTGCTAACATTGGCTTGAAAAACAAAGGAAAATGATAGTTAATCTTTGTGTAATTTTCATGAATTTCTCATAGTCTTCTTTATCTCTTTGCGTCTTAAGCTAAAACGATGGCCCTTACCACTAAAACCCCAGTTTCATTTATTATTTTGTTGGTAATGAAAAGTGTAAAAGGTAAGAGTTCCACAATTGTGCATATTGGGGCTGGGCATGGTGGCTCACACTTGTAATCCTAGCACTCTGGGAGGCCAAGGTGGAAGGATTGCTTCAGCTCAGGAGTTCAAGACCAGCCTGAGCAAGAGCAAGACCCCATCTCTACTAAAACTAGAAAAAAAATTAGCTGGTTAACTAAAAATAGAAAAAAATTAGCCGGGCACATTGGTGCACGCCTGTAGTCCCAGCTACTGGGGAGGCTGAGGCAGGAGGATCACTGGAGCCCAGGAGTTTGAGGGTGCCGTGAGCTAGCGGCTGACACCATGGCACTCTACCAGGCAACAGAGTAAGACTGTGTCTCGGAAAACAAGAAAATCGTGCGTATTACTGATATTGGGAGTATGTGGTCTGTCCAGCGGCTGTCTTTCATCCTTAGTGTCCTTAGAGGAAGGTTGTTTTTTTTTTAATCAAATATTAAATCTAAAAGAATGGTGTCTATGTTAGTATGATTTTGTATATCCATACATAAATTCTACAAATAATAAAATCAGCTTGTAGTCATGAAATAAATCCTCTAGCTAACAGTAGGTATCTAGTAGTAGTTGTGGAATATGTTGAATTCAGTAAATTGAATCTGAGAGGGAAGAACTGATCTCACTGTGCACTGATGTGTACTCCTGTATACACAGGAGACTCCTGTGCTTACCAGAATAGAAAAACAGAAGCGCAAAGAGGAGGAGGAAGAACGTCAGATTCTTCTGGCAGTGCAGAAGAAGGAGCAGGAGCAGATGCTGAAGGAAGAGAGGAAACGGGAATTGGAGGAGAAGGTCAAGGCGGTGGAAGGTACGTGGGCTTTCGGCACTGTGTGGAGAGGTGCGTGTGGTGTGGACCAGCACCCGTGCAACCACAGCCATGTCAGGCTAGGTTCCACCATATATCTGAGCTCATTCTGGTAATGTCTATTTGTATACTTTGTGCATTGTATTTTGTCATGTTTATTCGTCTGTATCCAATCTCACTGCCTTTCTATTCCTTCTAAAGCACTTATATTTGTCATTTTTGGTGTGCCTTTCATTGTCTTTATTTATTCTAACCTCTGCTATGCCCCCTGGGTGGAATAGAAAAAAATATATTAAGATATTGATGAGAACTGGTTTCACAGATATAATTTTGAACAGAAATGAGATATATTTAAGCTTCAGGTTTTTTTAGATTTGGCACTGTTTAAGTCTAGAATATTACCATTAATGTTATTATAGCAAATAGTTTGCTCAGACCCAGGTCTGTGTCTTGGTCTTAGAATAATGAGATTTTTCTTCTATTTGTGGTTCCACAAAGGTAAGGATAACAACCGTCCTTAGATGTTTTCTTAGATAACAGTTGTATTTATAAGCTGAACCTGATAATACCATATGAAAACAGATCATTTGACATGGTTGAATATAGACCAAAGTTTATCTTTTTTCTTTTTTTTGGCTGAGAATTCATGTTCCAAATCTTTTCTTTTAAATATATGTATTGAATCCTAATTTTTTAATAAAAACAACATAGTATATGGATTTGACTTTTTTAATGCAGTGTTCCAGTGCAAAATTTAGGTAAATTTTAACTATGAAAATTGAAGGATCCTGGCCTTATGTACTTTTCCCCTCCCATTTCTTAGTAGTACCTTCTGTTACTTACGTTAACCCCATTTCTTCCAAGATCATTTCTTCATTCTAAAACCTTTAATGTGTATCATCCACAGATTTAGCCTGTGTCCTATTATGTAATACTTGTAAGATCTTTAATATGTCCTATTTCTGATGCTAGATTTAAATTCCTCAAGATATAATAACTGGCGGGGTGCAGTGGCTCACGCCTGTAATCCTATCACTCTGGGAGGCCAAGGTGGGCGGATCGTTTGAGCTCAGGAGTTTGAGACCAGCCTGAGCAAGATTGAGACCCCATCTCTACTAAAAATGGAAAGAAACTAGCTGGACGACTAAAAATATATAGAGAAAAATTAGCCGGGTATGGTAGTGCATGCCTGTAGTCCCAGCTACTCGGGAGGCTGAGGCAGAAGGATTGCTTGAGCCCAGGAGTTTGAGGTTGCTGTGAGCTAGGCTGATGCCACAGCACTCTAGCCTGGGCAACAGAGCAAGACTCTGTCTCAAAAAAAAGAGAGAGAGATATAATAACTGGCTTTTCTTTCTTCTTCTTTTTTTTTCCCCTCGAGATAAGGTTTCTATATATTGCCCAGGCTGGTCTCAAACTCCTGGGCTCAAACAACCCTCCTGCCTCAGCCTCTTCTGCGTAGCTAGACTACAGGTTCACACCATGACACCCAGCTTATTTCTTTGTATTTTTAAATGGGATTTCATTTTTCAATAGGGTTCTGACATAGCTGGGTGCGGTGGCACCACCTGTAGTCCTAGCTACTCAGGAGGTTAAGATGGGAGGATCATTTGAGCCCAGGAGTGTGAGTCCAGCCTGGGTAACATAGCAAAACTGTCTTAAAAAAAAAAGGTAACACAGTGAAAATGACATTTAAATAGACTTGTCAAGAAAGTTCCCTTTGAAGATGTGACATTTGAAAAAAGTGAATGAAGTTGCCACATGAATACCTGAGGGGACAAGAGCATTGCAGGCAGAAGGAATGATGTGTGATGGGCACTGAGACTGGAATGTGCAGCAGGTAGACTAGTGTGGCTGGATCAAGGTGTGAGCAAAGGGCAGGCTGGCTGGACTTGTGGCCTTGCAGGTGACCAGGCACCAGATCAGGTCGGGCTGTGTAGACCTGTTAGAAGGATTAAATGAAAACAGGACAGTCCCAAACACACAGCAAATTACAAAGGATAGTTATTGTGGAAAGAATTACAGGCTATAAGATAGTTACAACAATAAACTTACAGACTTTTTAGTTGCTTCTAACTATAAAAAGGGAAATAATGGATTATGTACTAATAGGATAATTTTTAAATTATAACAGTTTATTCAGAGAAACAAGCTCTGTATGACATTAAATTCTAAGAGGATTTCATTCTGTGGGTCTTTTTATGATAATATTTATCTATGTTTGAGGGTAAATGTAGCAAAGAACATACCAGTTAGCTTTACTCTGTTGCATGCCTCTGTTTATACTCTCAATAGTGCTGCAGTCGCTGGTGTGGGAGTCCCCTGAATGTGTTTGCAAAACTAATGTGGTATGGTAGGAATGCATAATTCCAAGGGGAAGGCTCATAGCTTTTATTTGGTTAAAGAAATTTGAAAGGAGGAAAGTGGATGAAGAAAACACAGAAGCCAGAAAGTAGAAACAACCTAAGTGTCTATCAGTGGATGAATAGATAAAATGTGGTATATACTTACGATGGAATATCAGTATTATTCAGCCTCAAAAAGCAGTGAAATTCTGAAACATGCTACACATAGATGAACCTTAAAGATATTATGCTAAGTGAAATCAGTGAAGACACAAAGGGACAAATATTGTAGGCCTCTCACTCTAGAGGCTGAGTGAGAAGGAAATGGGAAGTTAGTGTTTAATGCATATAGAGTTTGTGTTTGGGATGATGAAGAAGTTCTGGAATTGGATCATTGCTTATGTAGATAATGTACTCTTAACATGATTAAGGCAGTACATTTTATATATTTTTTACCAAAAATTTAAAAAACCACAACAGAAAAAAATAAAGGTGAAAATAAATGTACTGCTGTTGATTAGGATAGTCTTTGTATATAAAAAAAAATTGCAAGACTGGGTTATGACCTGAGTATTCATGCTGAGTCAGAGAAGTCAGTAGGGTAACAGACATTACTGAAACTAACTCATTCTGTCAGTATGGTTGATAAGTAACCTAAACATTCTATTTCAGATAACGGAAATCCTATTTATAATATATTATCTATATGTTATGTACATGTATGTTACGTTATTTAAATTTTCTGTGTACCTGTGATCAGAAGAAGTTTTACTTTACCTAATAGCTGCATAAGTATCCTTCTGAAGAGTTAGCTTAATTCTTTACCACAAGAAGGAGCCAGAAGGTAGGACTGGAACTGAAAAGGGCGGACAGGGTGGGTGGGGAGTGGTCAGTCTCAGGACTCTACTGTTGATCAGGGAGTGTTGGTCATAGATAAATTCCTGCTGAAAAGGAATAGGCAATTAGAATTTCAAAGCCCATGAGGAACCTCCATTGTGAACAATAGTTAGTTGGCTGCAAAAAAAAAAAAAAAAAAAAAGAAATATATTTTGCATTATAAAAAAGAAAGAATTGAAAACAAAAGGAGAAAAATAACCAGATTCAAAGGAAACTACTAGAACTTCTAGAAAGGTAAAGTATGGCTATTGTAATAATAACTGGGTTAAACACTTAGATTCTCATGAGACTCAGTTAAGGGAAGATAGATGTGGGAAGCTGTATAGATTGCAGCCCTGAGATAAAGAGGATGGCTGTGGAAAAAGAAGTCAGGGTCCAGTCACAAAAACCAACAGAGAGAACTGCATCTGGGTGTTTGGTTAAATGTGAGTTAGAAAAATAAAAAGGTTAAAAGGACTCCTGGCAGTGACACAGGAGGCAGTCCTGCAGCAGGGGAGCAGGGGGTTCCAGCATCTGGAAGCCCAGGAGGGGCTCTGCAGAGCTGGACCTCAGGCACTTGCAGGTGAGTGCTGCTGCCCTGTGCTGGCACCGGTGGAGGCAGGCAGCCAGCCTGCTTCTGAGACCACCGGGAGGACCTGGTGAGAGGACAGTGCTGGTGTGGTGGTGAACAGCTGCAGCAGGCAGGAAGTCACTCTCTTCCCTCATCTGGCCTCCCGTTGTCCCTTTAGTGCTCCCTTTGAGCAGAATATAAAGCCAACCGAGAGTGGAGAAATGATACTTGCAGGATTCCTGCCCCAGTATCACAAAGCAGAACGTGGAAGATGGATTTGGAACTGACGGAAACAGCTTTATAACTGACTCAGGTGGTGGATAGCTTGAAAGGTCCAATATGTGTTCACTATTAGTTCTAAAAGGAAAGAATCAATATGTTGAGGCCAAGGGAACATTGACACATAATATTTGAGTATTTTTTTGATTTGATGAAAAACCCCCAAATCCTCAGATACAGAAAGCAAGAAGAGATGTAAACTGGATATAAATCACATGTAGACACATAGAACCGAATTATAGAATACACGGCCCACAGAAGTTCAAAACAACCAATTTGGAAAAGACATTAGAGGATGTTTTGTAATAGTCATAGCAGACTTCTAGGAGCAGCTGTTGAATTCAAAGAAAATGGGCTTGAATTTTGTATTAGTTTCCTAGGGCTACCATAACAAATTAACATAAACTAGGTGGCTTAAAGTAACAGAAATTTATTCTCTCAGTTCTAAAGGCTAGAAATTCAAAATCTAGGTGTTGATGGTGTCACACTCTCTGAAAGCTCTAGGCAAAAAACCTTTCTTGGCTCTTCCAGCTTCTGGTGGTTTCTGGCATTCCCTGGCTTTTATTGATAGCAGTCTCTGCAGACTTGGTATGGAAAAGAACTTGCTTAACCAATGTTCCTCTGTTATTGCTTCTATTCTGTATTGTACTATATGGGTTTCGTTTTACAAAGAAAAATGTGGATATTTGTTTGTATATAAAGATTTGAAACTCCAAGAAAATGATTCAGTAAAGTATTACAACTGAATTATAAGAATTCAGCCAAGCACCAAGATTCATTATTATTCTATAAATGTCAATACGAATACTTTTCATAAAGATAGCATTACTCAATACCAATGGGTGGTCTCTAAATGTACTTTCCCACCAGAAGGAAAACGAAGACTCTTTGCGAATGACTAATTCCAGTGCTGGACAAGAAATATAAGATAAGCCTGGACTATTTGCAAATAGAAAAGCAAGGAAGCATCAGAACTACTGGACGTTCTGTCTAAAAATAAAGAACCTGGCCTAAAGGGTCTCTCATTGGCCTAAGATGGATCATTTTGAGCATTGAAAAAACAAAACAGAAACCTCAAGTGATTAAAAAATATCAAATATGTTATAAATTCATGAGTTCATGATAATACTTTTTAAAAATGTCACTTTAGGAAATTGATAAGACAACTTGTTCTGAAAACTAATGGTAAAATAGAATCAAAGAACCAAGCCTTTTTGTTACATACTCTATTTTAGAATATGTAAATAATTGATTAGGAAAAGAAGAATTTGGTCAATGAATGCAGCAGGAACAATAATTAGAAGAACAAGTAATGAAAACATGGGTCGAGGCAAAGGTTTTCCCAACCCAGGTTTTCAGGAAATGATTAAGGCCTAGTGCTCTAAAGAAGAGGTCAGCTGACTTTTTCTGTCAAGGTCCACATAGTAAATACTTTTGGCTTCTAAGTCATACAGGGCTTTGTTCCAGTAAAACTTTATTTACAAAGCAGATAGCTGCCCTGCGTGCTGCAGTTTGTTGCCTGCAGTCCTCTGCCCTAATAACATCCATTGTATGTGATGAATTAACTTCTCTCCTATGCATCTTGAGAGGGGCTAGAAACGTACTATCTGTAGAAGGAATGAGAAAATAATCACTCATATAGTCTCTGCAGGTTAATTCTGTCTTGGAACTCTGATTAATCATCAGAGACTGCTAAAAGCATTGAGTAAAAGACTGATGAGATACTTCATAATGGAAAGGTCAGGCTGCCAGCTCCTGAAGACACTGATAAAATTTGACATCGTGGCTCACGCCTGTAATCCCAGCACTTTGGGAAGCCAAGGCAGGAGGATTGCTTGAGCCCAGGAGTTCAAGACCAGCCTGAGAAACATAGTGCAATTCCATATCTACAAAAACTGAAAAAATTAGCTGGATGTGGTGGTGTGCACCTATGGTCCCAGCTAACGAGGGAGGCTGAGGCAGGAGGATCACTTGAGCCCAGGAGTTTGAGGTTGCTGTGAGCTATGATCACACCACTGTACTCTAGCTCGGGCAACAAAGCAAGACTCTGTCCCAAAAAAATAATAATAATTGACATCACAAAAAGAGATAACCAGATATAACCAGATTTATTTCTCTTGGTATACAATGATATAAAAAGTGCACAGCACCGTGTATGAAATGTTATTGCCCAAAAAAGTCAAATTTGTTTCATCAAAGCCTCTAGATGTAACTGCCAGTTTATAGGAAATACAAAGGTTAGGTAGTTACATCCAGAATGTGGGAAATGCTACGATGCCAGAATAACCCAGTCTTTCCATTGAATAAATTTTGAGGATGCTTGTTAGAAACTCAAGATTTAAGAGACACAGCCACCAAATGCAGTATATGCACTGTTTTGAATCTGATTCGAACAAATCAACTTTTAAAAAAACATTATGAGACAAGTGGAAAAACTTGATCCCTGACTCAGTATTTGCTATTACAAATCTATGGATCTTGCTAAGCTGTTCCTAAAATTCATGTAAAAGAGCAAAGGGCCATGGATAGCCAAGATAACTTTCAAAAACAATATGGGATCAAATCTATAGTGCAGGAGAGGAAATGGTATTGGTATAGAGATAGACAGTGAGGCCAGAAACAGACCTTGGGAGAGAATGTGGGTTTTTCAAAAAGTGGTAAGGTGGGTGTGGTGACTCGCACCTGTAGCCCCAGCTGCTGGAGAGGCTGAGGCAGGAGTGTGACTTGAGCCCAGGGTTGAGTCACCTCTGCCTCCAGGCTGGGCGAGACCCTGTCTCTTTAAAAAAAAAAAAAAATAATAAAAAAAAAAAAGGTGGTACTAACTTGTTTGTTACGGGGGTGGGGGGAGTACATGCTTATGTAAGAATAAGTTACAGATACCCAAAAAGCCAAAACCTTTTTGAAGAAGATAAGGTGAATTTAAGATGCTAAGAAAGAATGTAAGTACAAAAAGCACAAACCATAAGGGGAGAGAGAGAGATTTGACTACAGTGATTGTTTAAAACTTACATATGACAAAAACACTGTAAACAAAGTCAAAAGACAAACCATGGAGTGGAAGAAGATAATCTTTTTTTCTTTTTTTTTTAATTTATTTCTTTTTTCTTTCTTTTTTCTTTCTTTTTTTTTTTTTTTTTTTTTTACCTCCACTTCTGAGTATGGAGGAAGAAGATAATTTTAACATGTAATCAAAGACTTTATTATCCAGATTATTTAAAGCTCTTCTCTCAATGAATATGAACTCTGACAATACATGGGAATGAAAAGGAGGCAAAGTATATAAGCAGGAAATTCACAGAAGAGAGCACTAAATGCCCAGTAAACATGAAAATATGTTCAGTATCACTCCAATCTGGAAAATACAAATGAAAACATCAAAATTCTATGTTATACCCATCAGTTTGGCAAAAATGCAACTGTTTTATCATAGTATGAGTAACTGAAACTGCTGTTTGAAGAGAAGATACAAACCTTTGGATAGCACTTTTTGAAAGTGCCTTATAGTTTCTCTGTGTACTTTATACTCATAGTAATTACTGCCTGGTGATTCCACTGCTGAGTTTGTCTCCGAGAGAACCCTTACACGTACACTTGAGAAGACATGTTTTTAAAAACATCATCATAGTATTGTTTACAAAATTCTGAAGTTGGAATCAATTAGATAATGGATTGTGAAGCTGTGGCATGATCATACAGTGAATACTGTGTTGGCGTTAATAAGACAAACTGTTTAAGATTGACAGATTAATTTATACTTTAAACTTGAAATTGTTCTTTTTTTCTCCCTAAAAAATATTAAAAGTTGGTGATAGTAAAGTGCTTTGGATTAAAGCAGATCAGATTACTCTAAATTTATAAATGAAAATAATTTAGGAACATAAACACAAGTCAAAGGGAGCTTGAAGGGAGAGCACTTAGCAGGATCCTGTCGTGCTCTCGGCAATGGACAGGCGTGGAGCTTATCCCTTGCAGAACAGGGATTAGAATTGGAGGAGCAAAGAGAGGCTCTGCCCTCGCTTCTCCTCACTTCCATTTTTGTGTCTTGCTGTCTGATAGTGTTGTGGTGTTCATCTCTCTGCCTATCCTTTGCTCCTGACCTCCTTGTTCTTGCTAGCACCAAGTGCCCCATCAGGCCAGGAGTGGAATGCCAAGTGTGTTTCTCATGGACATGGCCATGGCCATGAGCCAGGAAAAAAGTCATCCCTACCTTCCAGCTCCTCACCAACTCCATCTGGCATCTTTCCCTTGTTCCCAGCCAAACTTGTTACTACCACTGGCAGTAGGGCCTGCTGCCCGCGGTGGAAGTAGGTGGAGAGCAGACAACTGGTGTGTACGGACACCTTTGTACATGCAGAAGCTCAGGGGCCTGAGTGTGCATGTGGAGAATCCTGTGCGTGTTTAGACTGAGAGTCTGGTCCTAAAAAAGGGGTGTTTCTTTTTTGAGAGGAGGAGAAGAAAGGCCTCTCTTTTTCTTCTTTCATTTTTCTGTTTTCTTCTGCCTTGTTCCCTCCCCTCCTCCCCACCCTGGGCATCTTCATCCTCCAACTTGAGCTCAGTGTGAGGAAACAGGTCCCACTAGTTGGTAATTTGCATGAAGCGTTCCACCTATGGAAACATCATAATTACCAAAAAAAGAGGGGCAAAGGGAACAAACATAATTTTGTGATACTGCTTTGGTGGTCTTCATTCTTCCTTCTCTCACAATGATTAATGAACATGTAATTGTCTAGAGTGTACTTAACTCACTCATGCCACCATGCTGTGCGTTCACTGTAGATCGCGCTAAGAGGAGAAAGCTCAGGGAAGAAAGGGCATGGCTGCTGGCACAAGGGAAGGAGCTCCCTCCAGAACTTTCCCATCTGGACCCCAGTTCCCCCATGAGGGAAGAAAAAAAGACCAAGCACCTGTGAGTATTTAATAACAACAACAGTAGCAACTGGTGACACTTACTAAGCGCTCCAGTACTGCTGAGCACGTTTCTCATTGAATCCTTTTGACAACCCCATGTGGCAGGTAATAGTATCACCACTTGAAAGGTGAGAAAACATAGCGAGTGACCGCGGTGGACATCAGACTCACAGCTACCTCTAGTGCCCTTTCCTGCCACACACACACACACACACACACACACTCTCACACTCTGAGCCCTCTGACATTCTTGCCATCACATGCCAAAGCAGCGCAAGTGAGACTTTGACACAAAGCTCTTCTTTCCCCAACCCTTTAATTTAATGGATCACAATGAATGATTGTTATGTAAAATTGTTGCTTGGAGATGTGAATAGCAGTTTACTCTTTTTTAAAATTTACTTCTTAGGATGTTACTGTAGATACTGTGTCTCCTTACTAAAATTTCAAATATTCAGCTTTCGAAAGCTCATTCTATTGTGTGCTTTTTCGGATTATTTAGATCACAAAAATGAAGCCTGGTTAAGAATGTGCTATTAAATAACCAATGTTACAGAATGATAAAGTTCTGGATCTAAATGATCCAGCCCCATCATTTTAGAGATGAGGGTAATGATAGCCCCTTTTTTGCTGAGGTATACTGTCCCTCGTCTTGTTTGCAGAGAGTTTTATGAGGTTACAGGCTTATCTAAAAACAAAAATTATTAGGACTATTCCCAGTCTTAGTTCAGTCAGCTGTGTATCTGTGATTGACAGAGCTAAGAGAAGGTGGTCATAGTTTCTATTAATTTCTTGTTCTGTGATTTACAGCTTTGAGTTGGATGACGATTTCACTGCCATGTATAAAGGTGGGTTCTCACTCAGCTATCATATTTCCTATAGAAGTATTCCTGTGTGAGTGTGTTGATGAATTTCTCTTCTTTGGCTCTCAGTTCTGGATGTGGTGAAGGCTCACAAGGATTCCTGGCCCTTTTTGGAACCTGTGGATGAATCTTATGCCCCTAACTATTATCAGATTATTAAGGTAGAGACTGTTTGTGATTGTACTTACTGTAGCATATGTATCTTTCTTGGGTTTTGTTGTTTGTGTCTTATTTTGTTTATGTGTTGTTACTTGAGAATCAGCATTGCTAGATATATACCAGGTTCTTGAGCAACTCACAATGTCATGATTTCTTTGCCTCGTAGGGACTAGGAGATGTTTTTCTCTCCAGCATATTTTAATTAAAGAGTTATATGTCCTATTTAGGTCCCCATGGATATTTCAAGCATGGAGAAGAAACTGAATGGAGGTTTATACTGTACCAAGGAGGAGTTTGTCAATGACATGAAGACTATGTTCAGGAATTGTCGAAAATATAATGGGGAAAGTAGTGGTAAGTGGGGAAGGAGTTTGCACCAGATGCACCTCTAACGTACCTTTAGAATCAGGAATAACATGGCTTCTCTTTCAGAAATACACATCCTAGTGATTCAGACACTTCTTGAGAACTACCAACAGAATGTGTATTAAGAGCCCTGGGATTGGCCATTACAGCCACTTATAAAGTGTGTGCCAGGAACTCTCTCCTGTCCTCTGGGCAAGTGGCTAACTGGGCACAGGTTATTTCTCACCCTAGAGGCTGGTCGGGATCTAGGTTGTACTGTACCTCTTTCACCACTGGCAGGGGTGAGCCTAGATGGAGCTCAGTGTAAAACCATTTGGAGAAGTTAGCGTAGCAGGTCTCTAATATCAAGGCTCCAGGTGTACTTAACCTTGAAGTCATTTATGCATTAACTCAAGATGCCTTATTTAAAAACTAAGCAGATTCACTGATTACATTCAGTATTTCTTCGATTTAGCCTTAAAAGAGTTAAAATTTGACTGGTTTGAGATAATACTCCTGGAGTCACTGTCCCAGCCATACAACATAAACTGTTGTCTTCTTCACCTTGTGTCCATAGCTCTACAACATACTGTGCCATAACAGTGAATTAAAGTTTACCCCAGGCCAGGCACCGTGGCTAACGCCTAAAACCCCAGTACTCTGGGAGCCCAAGGTGGGAGAATCATTTGAGCCCAGTAGTTCAAGGTTACAGTGGTCTGAGATCACACCACTGCATTCCAGCATGGGCAACAGAGCAAGACCTGTCTTTTTTAAAACAAACAAACAAACCAAAAAACCCAAGCTTCATCCCAGTTGCATCTTTATTAGAATTGTCTTTTGTGGCCTATAAAAATTACATTTACATTATATCTTTCTATAGAGTATACCAAGATGTCTGATAATTTAGAGAGGTGTTTCCATCGGGCGATGATGAAACATTTTCCTGGCGAAGATGGAGACACAGATGAAGAATTTTGGATCCGAGAGGATGAAAAGCGGGAGAGGAGACGGGGTCGGGCCGGACGAAGTGGTGGAAGCCATGTTTGGACCCGCTCCAGGGACTCTGAAGGGCCCAGCAGGAAACAGCAGCCCGTGGAGAACGGAGGAAAGTCGTTGCCCCCTGCACGCCGAGCCACCGCCTCCAGGGATGAGCAGGGCAGCGGCTCCACACAGCCCCCTCGGGAGGTGGGCACTTCCAACGGCAGAGGCTTCGCTCGCCCTCTGCACTGTGGCGGGATGCCCAGCCAGGCACCCTTTTTAAACCAGATGGTAAGGAGCCGCTGCCATTGTGTTGTGGCTTCACCTAGTTGGTGACTTCATGGGGATGTAGAGGCTATTCAGTCGGCACTGCTTACAAAATAATTCTGTATGTAGAAAGTTTCTTTTTTCCCATTAGTCCTTTATTTTATTTTATTTATTTTTTATTTTTGGAGACAGAGTCTCACTCCCTTGCCCTGAGTAGAGTGCCATGGCATCTGCCTTGCTCACAGCAATCTCAAACTCCTGGGCTGAATTTGACCCTCCTGCCTCAATCTCTCAAGTAGCTGGGACTACAAGTAGCGCACACCACCACGCTTGGCTAATTTTTTCTATTTTTAGTAAATGTGGAGTCTAACTCTTGCTCAAGCTGATCTCAAACTCCTGAGCTCAAGCAGTCCTCCCTCCTCGGCCTCCCAGAGTGTTGGGATTACAACCGTGAGCCACCGCACCTGGCCTTTTATTTATTTTAAATCCTCCTTTTTCTCAATAATTTGAATCATGTATTCTCAATGTGGGCAAAAATTGTTATAAGCAACTTACTCTTTTTGTGTTTTTGATATATAAGAGGTACATTATATCTGTGGTGGTAAAATTTCGTGGGAGGGGACGGTTGGGGGA
Source organism: Varecia variegata (assembly GCA_028533085.1). Taxonomy (NCBI): domain Eukaryota; kingdom Metazoa; phylum Chordata; class Mammalia; order Primates; family Lemuridae; genus Varecia; species Varecia variegata. The sequence goes on along the minus strand of CM052440.1, from coordinate 83,764,103 downwards.
AAATGGCTTAAAAGGCTGCTTGTGTTGGGGGGGACCTGGAGGGAAGGTTAATAAAAAAGACATTGAGAAACACCGATTTAATCCTGTGTTTCCTGGAGAGGAAGAGTGAAATTGCTCTGGCTCAGGGGCTAGTCCTGCTGCAGGTGAGCCCACGAGCTCGTGGTCTCCCCTCTCTGGCACTGCGTGCTGAGTCCTTAGTCGTCTGTGCTCTTTTAGTAGTAGGTTCATCTTCAGGAAAACCCCTTCTCAACGTCACACCTGTGCTTTTTCTTTTCTCCCCTTGTTGCTTTACTCGATGCTTCCCAGAGGCCAACGGTACCAGGAACATTTGGTCCTCTTCGAGGATCAGATCCTACCAGTTTATATGGTTCCTCCGGAGTCCCAGAACCACACCCTGGAGAGCCTGTTGTACAGCAGCATCAACCTTTTTCCATGCAGGTAAGCAGCCTACTCAGAGCATGCAAGTGCAAAGGGTGAGTTTCAGAAATACAGTCTCTTCCCAGGTTAAATTCAGTTTATTGTCTCTTGTCATGAAGAGTTTATCTCCATAGATGTAGCACATTACAGGGTCTGTCTTGCTCTGTGATTCTGGTTAACTCTGCTGTGCGCCCTTTTCTTGTTGCCAGCCTCCAGTTGGAATTAACAGCCACCGAGGACCCGGGCTAGGCACTCCCGAAGAGAAGCAAATGTGTGGAGGGCTGGCGCACCTTTCTAACATGGCACCACATCCTGGATCCTTGCAGCTTGGGCAGATGAGTGGCCCTAGTCAGGATGGAAACTTGTATCCTCCAGCTCAATTCCAGCCAGGATTTATTCCTCCCAGGCATGGCGGGGTTCCAGCCCGACCCCCAGACTTTCCTGAAAGCACAGAAATTCCTCCCAGCCACGTGTATCGATCATACAAGTACCTGAATCGAGTACACTCTGCTGTCTGGAATGGGAACCATGGTGCTACTACTAACCCAGGACCCTTGGGGCCAGATGAGAAGCCTCTCTTAGGACCAGGACCCTCTCACCAGCCTCGCACTCTTGGTCACATGATGGATTCCCGAGTGATGAGAACACCTATCCCCCCAAGCCAGTGGACTGAACAATCAAGCTTTCTACCTCATGGAGTTCCTTCTTCAGGGTATATACGACCACCCTGTAAGTCTGCTGGACATCGGTTACAGCCATCTCCAGCACCAAGTTCTCTGTTTGGAGCACCCTCCCAGGCTCTGCGGGGGGTGCAGGGAGGGGACTCCATGATGGACAGCCCAGAGATGATCGCCATGCAGCAGCTCTCCTCCCGGGTCTGCCCACCAGGTGTGCCTTACCACCCCCACCAGCCTTCTCCCCCGCATATACCTGGCCCTTTCCCACAGGTAGCTCACTCAGCATCAGTCAGTGTGCCAGCCCCAAAGCCTGCCTTGGGCAACCCTGGGAGGTCACAGGATAACAGTGAAACACCAGAGCCTGAGAATGACCGAGGTAATTCACACTGTCACTTTCATCTGACTTGTGGCTCTTTAAGCTGGTATTTCATGAGTAATCTTCTCACACAGATTATCAAACCAATGGAAACTGGTTTTCAGCCTCTTTTTCTTAAACTACTCAGGGTTGGGCCAGTCATAGCACCTGTTTTGGTCTGAAGATCCCAGAGCCTTTCTGGTGATGATAATGGTAGCTGCACAGATAGGCACCCTCTGAGCTAGGCACTGTTTGAGAATTTTATATACATTAACTCATTCAGTTCTCAGGACAAGCCTTTGGGGGTAGCTACATCATTACCCTTGTTTTTACAGATGGAAAATCCAAGGCACAAAGTAATGGAATATTTGTTCTTGTCCAGTTAGTAAGTAATGAAGCTGAGATTTAAACCCAGGCAGGCCAGGTATGGTGGCTCACACCTGTAATCCTAGCACTCTGGGAGGCCGAGGCGGGAGGATCACTTGAGCTCAGGAGTTCGAGACCAGCCTGAGCAAGAGCTCTACTAAAAACAGAAAGAAATTAGCTGGGCATGGTGGCACAGGCCTTGTAGTACTAGCTAATCAGGAGGCTGCAGCAGGAGGATTGCTTGAGCCCAGGAGTTTGAGGTTGCTGTGAAGCTAGGCTGATGCCACGGCACTCTAGCCTGGGCAACAGAGCGAGAGACTGTCTCAAAAAAAAAAAAAAAAAAAAAAAAAAACAGGCAGATTAGCTCCAGCTTCTGTGCTTTTAACTGCTACATCATCATAATGCCTTTAAGAAAAACACTGTCTTGAAAGTTACCACTATGAAATAAGTTTTCAAATTCTACTTACTACCATCCTTTTCTTCCTTGGATATATGTCTGTATCTACCAAGAATTACAAATTGTGAGATTAGGAAATTTTGAAGCAGTCTCTTACAAATTCCATTTAAGGGGAGTGAACATTAAACTGAAGGAGAAAGATGAAAAAAATACTTTGTGTAGTCAATGCTTATTTCTGGAATAGGTAGCTAGCATATATTGTGTATAGTCTTACTCCTTACATGGCTAGAGAATGGAGATACTGGGACTTTGTAAAAGATGATGAAGAACCCACGTAAAATTGATGGCAGGCTTGGAACTCAAGCTTAACTGTTGGTGTTGGTTTGTGGAAAGGCCTATCTTGTGAACACCAGCTCTAGCGGAATATCTAATACTGGTTTCAAATGGTGTCTAGAATTCAGAGCTTTACAAGAATACCATTAGTTAAATCTTTGATAAATCTATTTAACAGTTGCTGAGTTTTATGTTGACTAAACAATGAAGAGTATAGTTTTAAATTTTTATTGTGCAATTTGTACCTTTGACCTTTAAGACTAGCTTCAGTTCACAGGTAGCCTGAGCTGTCTTAGTAGCTACTTAAAAAGTTGTTATGAATCTTAAATGTTTTCCTTAAGATCTGTTACCGGATTCATAATTTGATCACACCTAGACAACTCTGTCCTAGAAAGATTATTTTTATATATGTTTATATATATATCATACACATGTAATAATAGTTTCTTAATTTAAGACCATATTTATGGGTTGATAAAATAGTAAGGTAAAAGCTTCTGAGATTATAACCAAGCATTGGAGTCTAGCAAATTAATTTGATTGGGCTTATTAAATTTCTGTAACATTCTAAACATGCCTTTTGAGTTGTAGTTTATAGGCATCTTGCTTTTAAGACATCCAGACAAGAAGTACGTATTCATTCGTTAAGCAAATCTTGATTAAGATCGCACTTTGTGCGTGTGCTGAGAGTACAGGGGCAATGTCCCTGCTGCTGTGGAGCTTATATTCTCATGGGGCAGAATTGGGGATCTGGCCTTCCTGACTGCCTGTTGTGTGCTGGTCTTTATTACTGGGTCAGTGTTTAGAGCTTCCCAGCCCGACCAGCAATTCTGATGACAGCCATACTCTCCTACCATGTTGGACATGCAGCTACCTAGAGTCCATAGCCATGACCCGTCTCTTACTCTCTTACTCATCTGACTGTGACAACACAGGACGGAGGCTTCCACTCTCTGCGCCTTAAGAGTGGCTGCACAGGTGCTAGGTTTTACCTTAGGTCCGTGAAAGTGGGGAAAGGAAGTGTGCAAGGACCGCAGTATCATGATCACTTTCAGGGATTAGACATAATTTCTACATTCGGCTTGAATCGCCACACATCCATCTCAACCCTGTTTCTCAGGTTCTTTCATCACCACCTCCGTTAATGTTGTCATTGCAACTACTGAATGACTCTTACTTTGTTGTTCTTCATTTTGCACTAGAGCCCTTGCCTGGACTTGAAGAGAAACCAGCCAGCGTCGCTGCTTCCGAGGGAGGGGTATACCTCAAACAACTACCTCACCCTGCCCCTCCCCTGCACCCCGACTGCAGCAGGCAGAGCTCACCACGAGAAAGGGAAACAGTGGTCCCAGAGCTCAAAAGTGACTCCTCGGAATCTGCGGACAACTGTAAAGCAGCAAAGGGCAAGACTGCCTGGCCCTCGGATAGCAGCTACACCAGCCCAGCCACCCAAGGGTGTCTCAGAGACCTCTCTGCTGTGGCAGACAGAGGGACTCTGCCCGAAAATGGAGTTGTCGGTGAAGCCTCTCCTTGTGGATCAGAGGGGAAGGGCCTTGGAGGCAGCAGTTCAGAAAAGCCGCTCTGCCCCAGAGGCAAAATGCAGGACACCATGCCATGTACAGGACAGAACACAACCACACCTCCCCACACAGACCCCAGTCTGATGGGAGGTGCTATAAGCCAGTTCTCTCCCTTGTACGTGCCTGGCCTGGAATACCCAAATTCAGCTGCACATTATCACATCAATCCAGGCCTGCCAGGTTTGGGCCCTGTGGTGGGAGGGAAGTCGTCCTCAGTGTCCCACACTCAGCATTTCCCTCCTAGGGGCTTTCAATCTAACAGTCCTCAATCTGGAGTCTTTCCCCGGTATCGCCCCCACCAAGGCATGAGATACTCCTACCATCCACCACCGCAGCCTTCCTACCATCACTACCAGCGAACTCCTTATTATACCTGTCCACAGGGCTTCTCTGACTGGCAGAGACCCCTCCACCCCCAGGGAAGCCCAGGTGGCCCCCCAGCCAGTCAGCCGCCCCCACCACCTTCCCTCTTAGATAAGCATGCCGTGGCTAATCTGCAAGGCTGCGAGACCCTGAATGCTGCCTTAACTTCCCCAACCCGAATGGATGCAGTGGCTGCTAAAGTTGTCTCAACTGATGGGCAAAATCCTGGTCCAGAGGAAGAGAAGCTGGATGAGTCTATGGAAAGACCGGAGAGTCCCAAAGAATTTTTAGACCTGGACAACCATAATGCGGCTACCAAGCGACAGAGTTCGTTATCAGCCAGCGATTATCTTTATGGAACTGCTCCTCCACCTCTGAGTTCAGGAATGGGTTTTGGTTCGCCTACTTTTCCACCCCATGGTGTGATGTTGCAAGCAGGGCCCCCTTATACACCCCAGCAGCCGGCCAGTCACCTCCAGCCCAGGGCTTACTCTGCTCCTGGGACAGCTCACCCCCCTCACTGTCCAGCAGCCACCCAGCCCAATGGCCTCTCCCCGGAGGGCCCTGTGTATCGCTGCCAGGAAGAGGGCCTGGGTCACTTTCAAGCTATAATGATGGAACAGATTGGCAGTGGAAGTGGAATAAGGGGACCTTTCCAGGAAATGTACAGACCATCAGGGTAAGATTGCATTAGGATTTGGGTTTTTTGGTGCTTTTTCTTTTTTTCTGAGGGGAAAAAAGAACACAATGGTATTCAGTGTGTATCCTCGATATTGAAAAATAATTAAAAAGATGTTAATTTTCAGAAGAAAAATGGCCTTAGGACTAAGAAAATCATATTAATCGTTGAATTTGGAAACTTAGTAGAAATTATGGGAGGCCCAGGCAGGAGGATCACTTGAGGTCAGGAGCACGAGAGCCCCTCTCTACAAAAAATAGAAAAATTAGCCGGCTGTGGTGGCACGCACCTGTAGTTCCAGCTACTTGGGAAGCTGAGGCAGGAGGATTGCTTGAACCCAGGAATTTGAAGTTGCTGTGAGCTGTGATGATGCCACTGCACTCTACTTAGGGTGACCAAAAAAAAAAAAAAAAAAATGCAGAAGTTGGTCTTCAAGCCCAATTTTTTTATCTTTGACATTTAAGTGACTATTGAGTTAGATTTTGATGTTGTAAACTTGATAACCATAGTTTGAGAGCTGTAGGCAAGGCTGTCAACATTGCTGCTGATTTCAGACGCTCTGGCCAAGGCAAAATAGGTCTACCCTGGGGCATAGTGGAGATCGTATATAATACTACAGTATTATTCTATCTCTCTCATTTCTTCCCCAATCAATGAATAAAAGGGGTTTATCCAGAATTGGAACAAGTCAGCTACTACCTCCATGAGACTTCTTTCATAACATGCTTGTATAGTGATGCTTTTAAGACCCAGTTAGGTGATCAGCCATCCAGGAAGTTTTCAAATTAATGATATGTAGAAGAGGGTTAGATGAAATTATTTATATTAAAGTTATAAAGCCTAGTCTTAAAGCCAAGACCATTCAACATAAAAACCAGTGTGCTGCTCCTCCTCCATTTAACATTTTGCCATGATCCCAAAGTGCTGGGATGACAGGCATGAGCCACCACGCCTGGCCTCTTGTGCTTTAGATTAAATGCTTGTCAGGAATATACACAGGTGGTGTTACTTGCTGCTTACTGCATCACAGCAGGAGGGATTGTCCCAGTATTGATGACTCCAGGTTTGATCACCTGGATAATTAAGGCGTTGTCTTCATGATCGAAGTCTCTCTCTTTCTTTGTAATTAATATGTCTTCATTAATTCTTAACGATTCCTTTCCTGTGGCTGTAGAATGCAGATGCATCCGGTCCAGTCGCAGGCCTCCTTCCCAAAGACCCCAGCACCAGCAGGATCGCAGGAGGAGCTGCCACCTCACAAGCCCCCAACACTTCCTCTGGATCAGGTAAGAATTTTTAAAAATTAAACTTTTTCTTACTCCTCCATGTGGTAGGAAATAAGTACATGACCCTGTTACTATTCTGAAAAAACATTTTAATGTGTCCTATTGATACAGGAAGTTTTCCTGGGAAATGCTTCATGTGCTACAGGCAATCCAGGTATAGATTCCCCCGAGGCTGTGTTCTCCCAGCTGCCTTGGACACCCAGAAAGATCAAGAGCAGAGGCCACAGAAGTGACTTCTCTTGCGTTCCTTTGACTTTTTTTTTTTTTTTTAAAGACAGGGTCTCACTCTCTTGCCCAGGCTAGAGTAGAGTGCAGTGGTGTCATCATAGCTCACTGCATCCTTAAACTCCTGGCTTACTCTCCCAAGTAGCTGGGACTATAAGTGAGGGGGGACACCATGCCCGGCTGGTTTTTTCTACTTTTTTGTAGAGACAGTGGTCTTCCTATATTGCCCAGGTTCCTGCTTTTCTGTGGTAACGGGCTGTCTGGAGAATATTTAAAACACAGTTTTTCCAAATTTGGTACCAACATTTCTTTTGCCATGATCCCTGGTGTATTTTATCCTTCCCACCTACCTCACTTGGGAGAGACTAGTCATTCAGGTTTTAGGATGATAGTAGCTGCCTCTGAGTGCTGCTTCTCTGCCAGGTACTGTGCTAAGAGTTTCCACATGCAGTGTCTCATTTTACCCTCTCCTCAGCCCCGTAAAGTGATCGCTGTCATCAGCCTCACCGTTAGCATTTCCTAGTGTGCAGGAAGTCCTGCCACTACCCCAGTGGAAGCCCAGGGCGCTGGAGCCCACCCTCTGGACGGGAACTGTGGCTGGTGAAGCACAATCACCCTGTTCTCCCAGATGCAGAGGAGCACGGAGAGCTCTTTGGCTTACTTTTTTAACAGCTCACACAATTCTTCATGTTCTTTAAAATGTCTTTGTTTTCTCTGTTTCTCTCAGAGCTAGTCCAAGGAGAGGAAATAACCACCCAGGAAATGGAAAAGCTGCGCGTGAAGACTGGGACATGGAGAGTTGGGGGACGACCCTTGCCCATCTCTATTCCTGTCACCCTGCTCCATCCTTCATAGCGACTCACCGTCCCGGAGCCATTCACCAGCCCGGAAGCACACTCCGTAGATGACTCTCACAGCCAGCAGAGGTCCTGGGTCCAGGATCACTTGTGTAGCTGGTATAGACAGTCGAGAAGAACAAGTGAATCTGAAGTTGATGACTTTCCAAATCCTGAGACTCTTTTCAGGGAAAATCACGTTAAACTTGGGGGGGTGTACTGAAGAATGGAGTGGTGCTTTTAAACTTTGATGAGCAGCTAAACTCAGGTATATATTTGGGGAAGGGACTACTCGTAGTATTAATGTTTTTGGAGCTGGGTCCAGTTTACAGAATTTTCATGTTGCCTTTTAAAATAATTTTTGTTGGTGGTGAATGTATTGTACATAAAGTGGGAAGGGTGGGTGGGGATGTGGAAGAAAGGGGAGTCTTAACTGTGGTGGGCACACAGCACTGGAGTGATCGTTATCTGTTTACAATCATGTCACACTGCATACTTGTGGGAGCTGGAAAAGAGGGTAGGAAAGGTTTAATCTTACAATATGTCACTGACTGTGTTTCCTTAGTGGCTGGCTAGCCTTTCCGAGCAAATGGCCTGCCTTCTAAGCAGCCTGAGAGAGAACAGTCACACTGTCCCCTAACCATTTGTCTCAGTTTGGAGGCAGAGTGTTCTCCTGTGGCCTACCAGAAGCTTCAACCCGCAAGAACTGGCTGCTCTCTCACTCTGGTGGTCCAAATCCTCTATGTGAGAAAGCTGTGTCCCTGCCTGGTTTTGCCACCAGCCCTACCAAATAGTTGTAAACCAGTATCAGGAATTGGGATCACTAGGATGTTTCACTTACTGAATCGTACTCTTCACACACCTGTCAGGATTGTGATCTAGAAGACATCACACAAAGCGTTCTGGCATGAATCACACTTTGTGGAAGTGACTACTCAGGTTTGTGTATGTTAGTATCAATAAAGAAATTGCACAGATTTGAATAGGAAAAATGTATTCTATAGATTGACAGTTTGAATTTAGGAATATTTCAGTATATATAGTTTTTATTCATTTTAAGTGAATCATAGTAAAATCAGTCATGGTGATTTAAAATAGTTACCAAGAACAAGTTCTTGGAAATTTCTTGTATTTGTGATAGGAAACAATTTTACAGTATTAAATTGCTTTATTACAGTTTTAGAAGTGAGTTACACTGGAATCCCCTGTTTAGCTTTCTGTATTTGATTTTAGCTAAGATGTCACCAAAGTTAGGATCCATTTATGAACTTTCGAATATCCCACAAGGAAAAAATTAAGAAAAATGTCCTGAAATGATAGGGCTTGGTAAAGAATACCATATGTTAAGCATGCTTTTGCCATAGTAGAAAAGCCTCCATCAAATACTAATCTGACCAAGTTTCTTTATAAGTTCACCTGTGGGTGGGGGCAGTAGGATCTCTCCCCACCATTTCAGCATCCTTAATGAAACATGGAACTGTCAACATTTCTATTTTGCTAAACATGGTATCATTGGGAAAGGAAACAAATTGGAAACATCCATATTACAGAGATGGAACCCAAGACATTGGTTGCAGTATAATAACAGGAATTCATAGCAATAAGTGAATGCTCATTAACCTTGGTGGCGGCTCTTAGCACTTGGGCAGAGTTGAGTAGGGACCACAGATGCCTCTGAGGTATAAGGCACAAAAATATGAATTTTTCTCTAACAGAGACTAATTTTAAATTTGGCATGTTTGCAAGTGGATTGAGTTTTGAGCCTGTGTTCTCATTGAATCTTAATTGTTAGAAACCTATCACTGGCAAATCTTTTTTAGAAAAGTAAAAAGGTCAGATTGTGGGTATATCTTGGTCCACCCCTGAGCTAGTATAAGCTAACATGGCCGAAACATTACTACTTCAGTTTCTGTGTTTGTGCAAAAGCAGGGAGAAGGAAAAAAATAGTTTGGGGCTGCTTAGACCTGGTCAAGGCCCAGAGTAATTGGCCACTTTCTCTTTTCCTGTTAATGCTGGTTTGAACTGGTGGCTGCTCACTTCTCCCTAACCAGGAGTACAGTAACCATGGGGCCTTTTCCCATGGTGCTCACACTGTCAGGGTTGCTCTGTGCTGAATAACCCAGAGGCCTGGGTAGCCATGGACTGTAACTAACAGTGGAGCTGGTTGTACCCTTTCCTCCTGCCCTCTTGGTACTTGAGCAACTACGTGCACACTGCTCAAGGTAACCCTGTCTCCTCATGCCCCCAGCCCCCTATGTCCAATTACCTGTTGTTAGAAAGATGCTGTGAACAATATTAGAAAAAATCAATTAGCTCCTTCATCCTTAGTCTGCTTTCTTGGTTTTTAGACAGATGAGGAGATACTAAGGAAGAGCAATAGGAAATTGAACTGCTGTGTTACATTATAACACTGTGAACAAGAGCAACAGCACAACTGTCAGCCTTGCTGTATCCTATGTGGGAATTCGGTCGTGCATTACAGGTACCAGTGCTTCACCCCTTGTCCATGGTACGTCCTGAGCCTCAGCTGGTCTTTGAAGTGCAGGTCTGCTATCAGCTGTCAGGAGCTGCAAGATTGCGGGAACATACATAATGACTGAGCTGCTGTGAACCCCTAATCCACTCACCCCCATGCAGGATCTTTCTTCTCACCTTTTCTTCCTCCTCTAGCACTTCTTTCCTAGTGTCTTAAGCAGATGCAAACGCATTTGCCATCTTCTCCATTAGGGAAGTGACGGCTATGTGATATGTTATAATTAGTAGTGTGGAAGAATGTCCTGAAAAGATTTGCTCAGGCTAAAAGAACATTTCACCCTGTCGGTCTCTGTCACCTTCTCAGTGTGCTGGCTCTCAGTGGTCCCCAGGAAGGGGTGGCTGAGATCCATGGATAATTGGAAATAGCCTCACACCTCTTTGATCTGACATTCACAGATAACATTTATTAGAGTTGTTACCCTAGAAACTGTTTCCCCAAGGCCCGAGAGCAATAAAAAATCCAGAAAGAAAAGTATAGCCTTTTATAAGAGGTGTGGTTTTTGGCTACCACCCACCCCCACCCACCGAATCTGTTCATTAAAGTGGCCAGAGCTATTGGCTAAAATTGGTTATGGTGGATGAAAGTGGAGAATAAGTAAGGAAAAAGTGTGCAGGATTCTTCTTTATATAACTTTCCATCCCACTTCTTAATAAAATTAAAGCCACTCCACCTCTCCTAAATCAAGTAGGTTTAGTTCTTCTGGTACAACACATGAGCTTATTATTCAGTGCTTCTATTTCACCGAGCCCAGGTCAGACTCCTGTCAAAAGGCAAACTTTACCATGCCCATCTTTATGTTTATTGAACACCTTAAGAGCTGTAGTTTGTGCCCCTCAGTTGGGTCAAGCCTTGGCTCTAAATGTCGATTTGCTGTGGCCGGGCCCTTCAGGTGCTTTTCTTGGGGCAGCCATTGGGCATCAGGATCCCCTGGCACCTACCTGCTATGTTGTTAGTACTGTTAACTTATCCTGATACCTACTTTGCATCCCTGCAAAGGGTTTGCTAAGTGCCATCCCAAACCCACGAAATCCAAGTTGCAGTCAACACAGCTGTCAGAAACAAGCTTGCAATCCATACTGTAATACTAGGTTGGGCTTATTTCTTTTTTATGGAAGTTTACATCTGTAAATAATATACTGCCCTGAAGACCTAATTTGAAATTTCACAGGAATGCTTAATCCAGCAGTCCCTCGGCAAGACAACTTCCACAATGTCAGAATCCTGACATGCATCCAGAGACCTTGGTGTTCAAAGACATGAAAAGCTTAGGATTTTCTAGTATTGTTTTCACCTTTTGTGTCTGCCAGTCAGCTCACCCCCTGCAGATTCTTCTCGGACCCCTGTTGCAGAAATCAGTTCCATATATTAGCGAATCATGTGCTGTTTGATCCTGGGGCTTACAGGGTGCAGTGTCTAGCAGACAGCCCTCTGAACAGCGACTGCATTGAGGACAAGTGGAGTTTGGTTGAGCATGCAGAGGCTTTTCTTCTTGGGCTAACATCTCTAGGAACTGAGAATGTGATACACTTGCTGCTAGAGAAGCTGGGCTCCCTTTCTTTCTCAGTGGGTTGGACTCCACCGTGTAGCCTTAGGACACAAATGAACATTGCTGCATCCCATTTCTCAAATTAAGTTGTGACACAAGCTTTGTCTCCAGGCTGGGTGTTGATCCCTCTGCTCTACACAGACATTTGAAGGGACACCCTCTGGGCTTGGGTTGAACTTTTTACCTGGTCTCTGCTCTGACTCTGCAGGAGAGAACTGACTTAAGTAGCAATGCCTGATAACCAGCTGACTGTCCTGCATGTGTTTTTGGAAGGGGTGGGAAGGGTGGGAACAGGGGTGGATACTGCGTAAGTTATTGAAATGCTGACCCCCATTCAGTAGATGAGTGGCCCTTGCCTTTCCCTAGCCGGGGCTCAGGTACCTCTCCCCTGCCGTGTGCAGCCCCTGGGCCCGGGTCAGGCTCCACCAGCCTCGGCACGCGGTGCAGAAGTCTTAGCTCCTGCTATAGAAACCGTGCCAAACTTCCTGGCCAGCGCTGGAAAGGGGAAGGCTATTTATTTTTGTATTGTGTATATTTTGTCGTGGTCTGCTGATTCCCTGTTTCACTGAGAGCGACACTTACCTCAATAGTTAGTTCAATATTGTGTGTTGGATAATTTTTAAAAGAACTTTTTAAAAAGCTTTTTGATCCTCGGAGGTCTGTAGATTTATTTCCGTATGAACTGGTTATTTTGTATAAAGTACATTCTTAAAATAGCAAGGCTCTGGTGTGTGTGTGGTGTGTCCACGTGTCATTTTTATCACCAGGGCAAACCCAGAGCCCCTTCAGGACAAAGGTGTGAACTGGGCCACAGTGTCATTCCCCCCAAAAGTGCCGTCCCCCTCTTGGTTCTGGTTGACAAGAATCTGAGACAGCTGGGTGGGCAGGGTGTGCACTGGCGCAGGCTCTGCAGAGGGTAGAACAATAGGAAAACGAGCCGTCCTGCACGTCAGCGCAGAGTACGGTGCATGGCTAATACTGTCAACACCGCCTTGCGCATCTGCCATCCCCCAGCCCTTGGCACGTCACTGGTAGGGGTCAGGGGTACCTGTTCCCAGAACATTGTTCCACCTGTGGCACATAATTGGATCCCGGTCCAGGGTGGACTGGGCAGGTGAAGAGCATGGCTGGTGGTGGGGGAGATGTCTGTGAAGTCCAGGTGGCCAGGGGAGGGTGCCACAGGCCAATGAGTAGGTGCTTTACCCTGGCCCACATTATTTCATTTTTATTTCCAGTTCCTGGGAGGTTTTTTGTTATGGGGAGGGGTGGGGGTGGAGTTGGAGAATAGATTGAAAGTAGCCATACTCTTACCAGTCAGGTAAAACTCCTGGCCTGTTTTATCCTTCAGTACAGATAGTTCTTGGCTTACGATGGTCGGATTTAGGATTTTTCAACTTTACAATGGTGTGAAAGCAATATTCAATAGGAACCGTGCTGTGAGTACCCACACAACCATTTAATATTCAAGAAGTTACATGAGACATTCAACACTTCATTATAAAATAGGCTTTGGGTGATTTTGCCCAAATGTAGGCTAATGTAAGTGTTCTGAGAATGCTTAAGGTAGGCTAGGTGTATTAAATACATTTTCAACTTAAGCTGTTCACACCTTACAATGGGTTTATTGGGCTGTAACCCCACTGGAAGTCAAGGAGCATCTGTAATTGGCCTGGTAAGTGATGTTCATTCCATAAAAATTCAACCACAAGTAGTACCAATTTCCAAATTGGTTCCACTTAGGCTTATCATTTTTTAGGATAACAGATCTTTCCCTTTTGATCGTCAATTGTTTGCTGTCACATTATCCCCATTGATACACTATTATTGGCTAACTTTTTTTGAGACACAGTCTTGCTCTGTCGCCCCTGGGCTAGAGTGCAGTGGCATCATCATAGCTCACTGCAACCTCAAACTCCTGGGTTCAAGCGATGCTCCTGCCTCAGCCTCCCAAATAGCTGGGATGACAGGTGTGCACCACCACACCTGGCTAATTTTTCTACTTTTTGTAGAGACAGAGTCTCATTCTTGCTCAGGCTGGTCTCAAACTCCTGGCCTCAAGTGATCCTCCCACCTTGGCCTCCCAGAGTGCTAAGATTATAGGTGTGAGCTGCCGTGCCTGGCCCATTTCCACATAATTTCTGAGATGAAAAAAATAAAGTGAAAATCATGAGTAAACACCAAAAATGATGTGATGCTAGTCAAATTGTTCATCTCGTTTGAGTCTCTCAGTGCTTCCTTTTGCCTTGGCCGGGCAGGTGGGCAGGACACTTTGGCCTGGCATCCTTCACTGTCCTGCCAGCTTATCCAGAGTCTGCTCCAGCTGTGTCTCTGGCTTAGGCGGCATCAGCAGCTCCACTCCCTGTGCATATTAGCATCCTTAAAATACGTGTAAACTTGGGTTTCTTTTGGATTCTCAACTGGAAACCCTCCTACCATGACATGAATTTCTCACCAAAAACCAGAGTTTTTTGGACAGATTTAGCTAGTGATAAGCTTTAACTTTATTTTTTATAATGAACTTTGCATTTAGCTGAGTGCCATTTAGAGCATTTCTAGATTTATCTTCTTGCGACCCAAAACAACAAAAAATAGCAAAAATTAATATCTTTCACTGGTCACCTGTTTCGAATCTTGGTATAGTAGGCAGTGTTAATCCAGCTCGATTTTTGAAATTGTTATTATTTCACATTATTACTTGTTAAGCCATCGGTAACACATCCTGCACAAAGATTATCCTACGCAGTAAGTTTCTTAAAATTGGAGCATAAAAAGAAAGCTAGTAGGGCAAGACTTAGGGAAAAAGAAAGCCATAAATTGTTACTGTGGATTAGTCTCAAAAACTATCAGGCCTGGCGCAGTGGCTCACACCTGTAATCCTAGCACTTTGGGAGGCCTGGCAGGAGGATCACTTGAGCCTAGGAGTTTGAGGTTGCAGTGAGCTATGATGACACCACTGCACTCGAGCCCGGGAGACAGAGCGAGACCCTGTCTCAAAAAAAAAAAATCTGATAATCTGAACTTTCCATTTTGACATTTGCAGGCATCCAAAGGTGCTTCTCTGATTAAAGATTAACATCTTGTCTCTAAACCAATTCCTGTTTTGGTAGGAAAGACATTTTAATTTTATATACAGCCCATGTAGGGGCTCCATTTTGCTATAATCTTTACCTTCTCTGAGAGTGCTATCAACAGAATTGAGAAAATAAAACAGGCTCTTTTGGAGGTCAGTCTTGATGCTGGAGTCCTCCTGGGGAAGTGAATGGCTTGTGTTGTGAAGTTGTTATGCAAGAGGTGCCCTTGGACCTCTCCTGGGTGGCGGTGGAGCTGAGGCAGAGCCTGTTATCAGGGAGGCATTCACTGTCCTTTCCCACCCCTGCAGGTCTGTTTCCCAGGCCTTACCGTGTTCTCTTGGGCTTTTAAAAGGATGTCTGTGCATCTATTTTAGTCCCCTTTCTGCTAGCAAGGCTTGCTCCTCTACTCCCTTTAGGCGATTTTAGCAAAAACCTTCAGTGCAAAATACTAGCCAAGAAGGCAGCTGGAAAATCCCCAGATTGGGCCATTGTGTGCTGAAATCCCAACCCCCTTCTGCATCCATGACATGCATATCAATTCAGGTGCCCTTGAGAAGTCTTCAGGTTAGGGAAAGCACAGCCTGCTCCTAGAATCCTGGATTTGAGCCTCATTCCGGACGGCATATGACAATGATGAGTAACCCTATTCTAGCCAGTTAAAGCCGGACGGAGTTTTTAAAAGCAATGGAGCCAGTTCTTTGGATGATGTCCCAGCGGTGTTGCCTTGGGAAGGAATTGAGTCCGCAGTAGGAAGGCAAAGACAAGATCCAAGTGAAGCCTGGCCCGTGATTGCCCCAAGAACTAAGATGGAGATTAACTAACTCGCAGTCAAGATTTCAGTAAGTATTAAATATCCACTGTATGCCTCTTTGCCTAGTTACCAAGAACACAAAAAGGAAGATAGAGTCCTCTGGTCAGAGTTCATATTAGAGGGAGAAGAATTAGAATACAGAAAAACTGGAAGGAGTACACTGCTTAGCTAAAGTAGCAGGTTAAGGAAAGATATTTTTGTTCCCTCCCTGCGATGTAATCGTAGCAGGAGCGTAGGGTGTTGGTGTTGTCTGCTCATTTATTTTGGACAGAGCTAGAATCTCATCAGTCTGGGGACAGCCATTTGATAGCTTGTTCCATCTAGCAGTCTCTATACCTAGTCTTCTCTGACTCCTTGTTCCCGCTGGAATGTCTCTCCTTTCACCCTGGCTGTACTCTAACTGGACTAGACTAAGATGATGATGACATAATACAGAAAATGCAGCCATCAGTATTTATGTCCAGTGTGATACTAAACATTTCCTGGAGACTTGGCATGGATCTGCAGAAACTGCAACTTGTAGAAAGGACGATGGGGACAGCCTCAGCCCTCCCTAGCAAGTTAGTCTCTTGTGTTGTCAGAATGTAGCCTCTGGACCTGCAGCATTGACATCTGGAACTTGTCACAAATGCAAATTCTGGCATCCCTCCCCAGACCTACTCAGACTGATGCCTTCAAAGGGCCCGGCAGTCTGCTGTAACTCGCCCTCCTGGTGGACCCCATGAAAGCTGAGGTTGGAGGACACAGACCGGTAGGAATGGCCCTGACATTTACATTTTAGTCCTCAGGCACAGCTAGTCTGAGCGGAACATCTCATTCAGACCTGATAGATAGCATAGCATTCTTCTAATAAACTGC
>CM052440.1:83692506-83739009 GCA_028533085.1 Varecia variegata | reverse complement strand
CCCCGGTCAGCTCTCAGACTTTCTCTGCCAACCTCACCCTGCTCGCCCCTCACTGGCCACCTTGCTGTCGTGTCTGCCCTCCAGCCTGACTCTGCACACACTCCCCTCAGAAGCCCCCGGGGTCCTTCCCCGGTCCCCAGGGTCCCCAGTCTGCCCCCACTGGCACTTCCTCTGCCCCTTCCCTTCTGAATTCTCTCTCCATAGTATTTACCACTCTGGTAGCCGTAAGACTCGTCCCATTCATCATCTGTCTCCTCCTCCAGAATTTAAGTCTCTGAGAACTGGAATTTTAGTCTTTTGTTCACTACTGCGGCACCAGACCTGGAGCAGCGCCTGGCATTCGGTAAATGTTTCCTCGAATGGGTTAATATGCAGCCAAGAGAAAGACTGGTCTCTCTCCCTCTTTCTCTCTCTCTCTTTTCTTCCCCCAAATAACATACCCGGAGACAAGAAAGAATTTTGGGGAGCAGTGAGGAGTGTGAGAGAGTTGGGGGACCCTAAAGCAGCTGCCGGGAGGGGGAGGGGGAGGGAGGTCCTGGAGCACAGGCCAGCCTTGGCTGGGGCCGCAGAGCCATGGGACACTCCCCTCGGCGTTAGGGCAGCCCCTCCGCAGAAGCTGCCACAATTACCATTGTCATAACTTCCACTCCCTGAACGCCATTCCTGGTGTTTTCCATACATGACAATTAGAAATAAATCCAGGCCGGGCGCGATGGCTCACGCCTGTAATCCTAGCACTCTGGGAGGCTGAGGCGGGCGGATTGTTTGAGCTCAGGAGTTCGAGACCAGCCTGAGCAAGAGCGAGACCCCGTCTCTACTAAAAATAGAAAGAAATTATATGGACAACTAAAAATATATATAGAAAACATTAGCCGGGCATGGTGGCGCATGCCTGTAGTCCCAGCTACTCGGGAGGCTGAAGCAGTAGGATTGCTTGAGCCCAGGAGTTTGAGGTTGCTATGAGCTAGGCTGACACCACGGCACTGTAGCCCAGGCAACAGAGTGAGACTCTGTCTCGAAAAAAAAAAAAAAAAAAATCCAGGGACATTATATAGTTTGGTCTGTCACTGGGTCACATGAAGTTCAGAAAACACAGTTTAAGAGCCAAAGAGTAACTTAAGAATATCTCAAGTATCTTATTGTGGTCCTTGGACTCTATGAGAGGCATTCCTAGGCCATAGCAACTCTCCTCAAAACCCTCAGCTCCGCGCCAGGCCCTGCCCGGCTCGCGCCAGGACGCCTCTCCTGCAGCCTCAGTCTGGGCCCCCGTGCTTCTCATCCCCTTCCTTCTTATCTGGGCCCCAAAGTCCAAAAGGGTGAGGATTCTGATTTGAATCCCAAAGGTCCAAAAGTTTTAGGAAGGGACCAAAAATAGAGCAAGCAGACAGCATTAATCCATTAGTAATGTTTGTCCACCAGGCACGGTGGCTCACGCCTGTAATCCTAGCACTCTGGGAGACTGAGGCAGGAGGATTGCTTGAGCTTAGGAGTTCGAGACCGCCTGAGCAACATAGCAAGACCCTGTCTCTAAAAAAATAAGAAAAATTAACCAGGCATAGTGGCACACGCCTGTAGTCCCAACTACCTGGGAGGCTGCAGCGGGAGGATCGCTTGAACCCAGAAGTTCGAGGCTACAGTGAGCTATGATTGTGCCACTGCACACCAGCCTGGGCAGCAGAGTGAGACCCTGTCTCTAAAAAAAATATAATGTTTGTCCTATCACATACATGTTTTTTCACACCATGAGGTGGGTGTTGTTCTAACCACTTTACAAGGGAGGAAGCTGCCACCCAGGAAGGTTGTGACTTGGTGGGAAGACAGCTCGGTCCGGTTTGCACCGAAAACCCTTGCTCTGTCCATTCTGCTAGGGGGCCGGAGTCCGGGAGACGGACACCACTGCTTCTGCCTCAGCCAGCCCAGGCAGCAGCCGCCCCGAGGAGTGAGCAGCCCTGTGTCCTGGGATCCACCCACAGGCCTCAGCCCTTGCAGGATGTCCCAGCAGGATCTGAGGTGAGCTCTGTCTGGGACAGCCTGACCTTTCTGGGCCTGGCCAGGGGGCAGAGTTGCTGTGGCAACAGCACATCACTCAGCGCCTTTGCCAGATTTCTGAAGAATTGGTTGAGCCCTAGGGAAAGGCAATGAGGCCCCTTTCCCCCAGATATATATATTATATGTTAATATATAGGGATAAATATATATACACATACACACAAATATATACTTGAATACACATATAATATTGTTAAATATAATCGCAAATTGCTTGGACCAACTTCTGTGACTGCAGATTTAAGTCGCAGTTCTATCTGTTGTCACAGAGTTCTTGTTTGCTTATCAAGGGTCACTTGTGGAAAAACCTATTATCTACTCTTTTTTTTTTTTTTATTTTAAGGAACATAAACCAAAGTTTTTATTTGTTCACTTCTTGCATTTGAAGTACTCTTTTTTTTTTTTTTTTGAGACAGAGTCTCGCTCTGTTGCCCGGGCTAGGGTGAGTGCCGTGGCGTCAGCCTAGCTCACAGCAACCTCAAACTCCTGGGCTTAAGCGATCCTACTGCCTCAGCCTCCCGAGTAGCTGGGACTACAGGCATGCGCCACCATGCCCGGCTAATTTTTTGTATATATATATTTTTTAGTTGGCCAGATCATTTCTTTCTATTTTTAGTAGAGACGGGGTCTCGCTCTTGCTCAGGCTGGTCTCGAACTCCTGACCTCGAGCAATCCACCCGCCTCGGCCTCCCAGAGTGCTAGGATTACAGGCGTGAGCCACCGCACCCGGCCTGAAGTACTCTTTGATGACATCCTTGGCCTGAGATTCTTTGCCATAGTCCTTAACTACTACACAACTGCAACCAACCACCTTACGGGGTTTCCCTTCTCTGTCAATTTTACAAAGGCCTACCCATTCAATCTGTCCCCAGATATTTAGCTCACAGTCTGTGTCTGGCCTGAAAGATAAGAAAATTTTGCCAGGTCCAAGGAATCTGAGAAAGACTTATGTTCCACTTTCCATCTTCCAAAGCTCCTGTACTCACCCAGGGTGACGGGCCCATGTCATCTAAACTACGACTTCACTTTCGGCTAGAATTAGATAATCTCAGTGCTTCAGCTCTGGCATCTTGTGCTGACTAGAAGACCTCATTGTCAGAAATGTGTGTTCTCTTGTCATCAGCAACAGCTGCGGTTTGCCATTGCATTAGTTTACTTAATCCTCACACGTGGTCTTAGGATCGGAGGGGCGAGGAGACAGCACAGGCAGGTTTGACTCAGCCCTGCCTGACCTCAGGCCAGGAACAGAGCTGCAGTTTGGCTGGGAGGGTAAGGAGCGGCAGGGTGAGCGCCTGGGAGCTGGGGGAGGCCCGGCCATGGGACTTGCTGTGTCCAGGGGGGGACTTGCTGTGCCCACGTGGGGCCCCAGGGGACAGAGCTGGCCCTTCCCAGAAGCCCCTGCACGTCCCAGCTCTGGAAGCCAAGATGCCTCAGCCCTGGTGAGTGCAGGCCCGTCCTGCCTGCTGCCTGGCGCCAGAGCCTTCAGGCGGCTGAGAAGAGGGGTCTCTGGACACCCGCTGGTCGCTAGTCACCATGCTGCCCGCTCCCTGCCCTGCTCCCCACTGGGGGCTGGCTGGGTGCAGCTCTGTAACCTCCTGCCTCCCTCCCCATGGCCTAGTATCACAGCAAAGCTCATCAATGGAGGCGTGGCGGGGCTCGTGGGGGTGACCTGCGTGTTCCCCATCGACTTGGCCAAGACTCGGCTGCAGAACCAGCACGGGAAAGCCATGTACAAAGGAATGTAGGTGTCAGTGGGGGGTGAGCGGGGGTGGGGAGGGGCTGGCTGGGACGTGCCAGCAGCTTAGGGCCAGGGGGCAGTGACAGAGCGGCCCCCACCACTGATGTCTCTCACGCTTCCGCTTCTAGGATGGATTGCCTGACGAAGACGGCACGGGCCGAGGGCTTCCTGGGCATGTACCGAGGTGGGCTTATCAGGCAAGGGGGCCCGGGCCAGGGAGGACAGCAGGTGTGGCACAGAGGCTCGGATTTCATGAGCCTGTGGGACGTTGGGAATTGGTGTTCCTTCTGCCCAGGAGCTGCTGGGATGACCTTGGGCTACCTGACGTCTTCGGTAACTTTTCGCAGGCCTTCCGTCCTCTGGTGGAGACAGAGGTAGCTATGTTGCTGTGTGAGGCTTCCGGAGACCTCAGTGAACACGCTGGGCCCAGCGCCCCGAGTCCCCCCATCTCCGCACGGCCTCCCTGCGGGGCATGAAAAACCAGTGGGCCCCCCCCCCCCGTCCCTGCCTCCCTCTTAGTCCTTCCCTGGCACTTCCCTGCCTGTCTCCAGGACATCCAGCTACTAAGAGCAGAAGAGGGAGAGGCTGACAGGGACAGAGAATGGAAAGGAGTGCAGGGTGGCTCTTCCTGGGCCATGTCCCCACCACGATTGTGCCATGGGAAATGGACCCAAAGCTGGAGCTGAGACAGAGCCAATACGCCAGTACCGCTGAGAAATAAAATAAAACCTCTAGGAACCGCCACACTGCCAGTGGGACCGGGCTGGCGTAGCACAGGACAGCTGGGACACTGTCCCCGAGACCCAGGGTCCTGGTTATCAGCGGAGGTGGCAGTACCAGCAAGGAAGGACAAAAATAACGTGACGTCCTGATAACTGGACTGAGTCCACAAATCAATAAATACACAAAAAGGAGGAAAATGTGGCAGGGAGAGGGAACGAAAACAAAAATGGATTCAGTGAAACAGGCCAAGGAGCCCTCTTGCCCCCCGACACCCCACCCCTAAGAAGTGCTGGCTGAGCACGTGCCAGGATGGCCTTGATGCCTCATCTTCACCCTTCGCTTCCAGGGGCTGCGGTGAACCTGACCCTGGTCACTCCGGAGAAGGCCATCAAGCTGGCAGCCAACGACTTCTTCCGGCAGCTGCTCATGGAAGATGGGTATGGCCAGGTGGGGCAGGGACAGAGGCCTTCACTGTGTCTGGGTTTTGGGAGAGGACTGCCGTGTTGCCGCTCCCTGCTGCATGTACACACATGTGCGCAGGCGTGTGGGTGAGGGTGGTGTGTGTTTTGGTAGATGGAGGGTAAAGGGAGAGAATGAGCTGGTGGTACTTGGGGTGGTAGATAATATATAGAATAGAGAGAGCACAGATATGTTCATCAGCTAGCTGATGCATTTGCAAAAATCTCTTTCTGTTTCCCTCTGTGCCTCCCCTTCCCAGTGATAGCACTTAAGGGACCAGGGAGAATCAAATCCCTGCCTTGGGCAGTTTCAACTTGAGTGTGGGTGCTGCCTCCCTAGCAGGGTTTCCATTTAGTCTCCATCTGTAGAAGGCTGAGCCTGGGGGCCAGGTGATCACTTACCCTGCGGGTGAGTGGCAGCCAAGGGTGACAGGGCTAAACATCCACTCCCCTGATGGGGCCTGACTCCTGGTCCACAGGCTGCAGCGGAACCTGAAGATGGAGATGCTGGCCGGCTGTGGAGCTGGAGTGTGCCAGGTGGTGGTCACCTGCCCCATGGAAATGCTCAAGATTCAGCTGCAGGACGCTGGGCGCTTGGGTGAGACCTGTCCCAGCTTCCCATGGCAGTGGAGTGGATCATATCCCACATCCCACCCTCATTTGCTAGACTGTGTGACCAGTCAGCTAAGTCAGCAGAAGTCTATTTTTGGTGACACCTTTCAACCTTGCCAGATCTAGAATAAATAGCGCAAATTAGAATCTTGATTCAGGAGAGACAGAAAATATACCTACTACTTCTATCATATTTTCTTTTTTTTTTGAGACAGAGTCTCACTCTGTTGCCCGGGCTAGAGTGAGTGCCGTGGCATCCGCCTAGCTCACAGCAACCTCACGCTCCTGGGCTCAAGCGATCCTTCTGCCTCAGCCTCCCGAGTAGCTGGGACTACAGGCATGCGCCACCATGCCCGGCTAATTTTTTTTTTCTATATATATTTTTAGTTGTCCATATAATTTCTTTCTATTTTTAGTAGAGACGGGGTCTCGCTCTTGCTCAGGCTGGTCTCGAACTCCTGAGCTCAAATAATCCGCCCGCCTCGGCCTCTCAAGTGCTAGGATTACAGGCCATATTTTCTTGATATTTAGGCTAATTTCCTAAGGATTTTAAGAAACGTCCACGATCTGCTTGTTAAACACCTGTCACGGGTAGGGTAGCTGGCCCGCACCAGGAAGGCATCACAAGGGAGAAGAGCGCCATTCCTGTTCTTTTGGTTTTCCCTGGAAAAGAAGTTTGGCCCTTTCCTAAATCCAGGTCCTCCCTGAAGTAGAGAGAGGTGTAGATGCCAACATGTAAAGTAAGAGCAGGGCCAGCCATGTAGCGAGGCAGGACAGACACCGCAATGTCTGAACTGAGTAAGCTAACGTGTGGTGGACCCAACGCAGCACCTGGCAGGCAGGAGACAGTCCTCAGTAAACGTGGGCGCCCTTCCCCTCCTCAGTTCAGCTGTGCACACGCGCTGTGCCAGAATCCAGCCAGATTTCAGGATTGAGTCAGACCAGCCCCAGGTAGATGAAACTGCAGGAAGAACACAGTGAGGCACTGGACAGCCTCACTGGGTTTCCATCCACAGAGAGTGGAAGCCTGCAGTGCTGAGTTTTTCGAGCTGGGTAAGAAGTTTTAGTATCCCTAAAACATATAAAAAGAAGTAAAAGACAAGTTATGGATGAATTGCGTGCATCTCAAGATGACAATGGGGAAAATGACGTTCATACTGATTGACTTGTTGAAGGTAATGGGCCTGCGCCTGGAGGATCACCATGAGAAAACGCGCACAGCCACGGAGCTTCCTACTGTGGGACGTGGCCCCGCTGGCACCAAACAAAACTGTGACATCAAAAGCTTCCCAAACACTGAGATTTAAGAAAATAAATATTCACACAATTTCAGTGCATTAAATCCTGTGGTCATTAACAGGACTCACATTTTAAATGCTCAGGAAAAGTAATTCCATTCTAATTACTAGATACTGAACTTAACAAATGATGGGCTCTGACTTATTCAACTACAAGGAGCTGGCATCCAAAGAATGAAATTGTAACAGTGGTGAAGGGCATAGAAAGCCTGTCCCCTAGCACTGGAGCGCGAGGGCAGCGGCCCTGGAAGCCAGAAGGCGAATGTGCCTCTTCGAGACACCAGGCGACACACGGGGTCCCTATTTCCCAATGCGCTTCGAGCGTGAAACTATCTACCTAGGCTCAGAGACAGTTTAGAGATGGAAGACAGACCTAAGTTTTAACAGGAGGACAAGGAACCAGGGGTGTGGCAGGCCCTGGGGCAGCGTCCCTCGAGGCAGGGCAGCTCGGTAGATAATGTAGACTGAGGGAAGATTTCCTTGGACCCAAAAATCAATGTTCTAAAATTAGGACAATCTTAACCCTTGCCTCTGAGTTGTCCCAAGGATAGGAATGGCAGTCACACTCTTGGGAGTGTCTGGCCGCACCTGCCTGGGCCTGGGCTGTGATGGAGTCTGTCCTTCCCTTCCAGCCGGTCACCAGGGTGCGGCCTCAGCACCGTCCTCCTCCAGGCCCTACATGACCGGCTCGGCTTCCACCCACAAGCGCCCGTCTGCCACCCGCATCGCCTGGGAGCTGCTCCGCACCCAGGGTGTGGCTGGTCTCTATAAGGGGCTGGGTGCCACTCTCCTCAGGTGAGCCTTTCTTCCTGCCCTGGGGACACCGCCAGGCCTGTTTCCTGGGACCAGTGCACAGGCGGACGGGATGGAGGGAGGGAGGATTGCTGCCTCAGCCTGCCTCTGAATTCTTCTAAGAATATTCAAGCCCAGGTCCGCAAACCGTTTCCATGCTTCCTGTGTCATCCAGAATTGGCCATGGTCGCACAGAATGGGTACCTGGAAGACAAAAGATTGTAGCCCCTTCTCCAGTGCCCAGGGCCACGTGAGGATTGGGTTTTGTGCCCAAAGGCACTTCATGCTGTCTACCAAGGACGACAGAAAATGTATAAATATATGCGTGAATATGCCCCAGCTCACCATGCGCCTTGGCCAGCACCATTCCCTGCCCTGGCTCCCCCGACTGGCCCAGGACGCGTCACTGTGAATCGGCGTCCCACCCCTCGCGAACAGGCTGCAGTCTGTACCGCAGAGGAATGAGCTGGGAGGGAGGGACGGAAGACAACAGGTCTTTTCTCTTATGCTGCCCATCACCCTGTGTTATCAGGGGGTGCCAGGGTAGGAACAGGTCTCTGTGGCTCACCTCTGACCCATGAGTGGCCCAAAGCTCACGGGAAAGGCTCACGGAGCCCGGGTGGAAGCCCAGAGCTGCACATAGCTCCGTTTCTTCCTCCTGTTCCCCAGAGATATTCCCTTCTCCATCATCTACTTCCCGTTGTTCGCCAACCTTAACAACCTGGGGTTCCAGGAGCTTACTGGAAAGGCCTCCTTTGCTCACTCCTTTATGTCGGGCTGTGTCGCAGGCTCCGTGGCCGCTGCCACAGTGACACCTCTGGACGGTAAGGACATGGAGATGTAGGGGCTGGGAATCTGGGTTTCAAGGTTGACTTGCTTTACTGATCAGACATTTGTATAGGTGTCTCTGGGTAAACAGAACTAATGCACTTTTAGGAGCGAGGAAACTGCCCCAACCCTGAAAACCCTCTTTGGGTCGCAATCTGTGCTGCTGGCAGCTCACCAGAGGTCCTCACCGAGAAAGCACAGCCGTGGAGACCCTGTTTTTTATCACTGAAAAATCCCCTCAAAGCTGATCTC
Source organism: Varecia variegata (assembly GCA_028533085.1). NCBI lineage: Eukaryota > Metazoa > Chordata > Mammalia > Primates > Lemuridae > Varecia > Varecia variegata. Next base: position 83,730,259 of record CM052440.1, on the reverse strand, counting down.
ACTAGCTTTGTCCCCCAGTAGAGCTGTGAGCCTCCGCTCGAAATGGTTAAGGCAGGAACTAAGCCTGAGTTGAGAAGACGGTGCTGCCCCGCCTTCAGGGCCACCTCCAGTTCCCTGGCAGCAGGGGACTTCCTATAGCAAGAGCCACTTGAAGCAACCTCATTCATTTCATAAACGAAGCTTGGAGAGGAAGATCTCCTCTTACTGACTGTTATCATGGTTCAGTTTAGCATATGCTGGTTCTAAAAGGGAACCCAGCTACTTGTGTTGAAGGGAGGACACCAAGAGCAAGACGGTCACTGCTTATTTTAATTTCTGCTTGATTTAGTTCTGAAAACTCGAATCCAAACCCTCAAGAAAGGCCAGGGTGAGGCCATCTACAGCGGGATTGCCGACTGTGCCAGGTGAGAGCCCAGGGTCCCTGCAGACTGCAGCGGGGACAGACTCCCCTGTATTGGTGTCTGCCCACGCTGGCTCTAGAGACCAATTTCGTTGCTGAGCTCTGGGTTTCTCTGAAATCTGTCCTATTCCCTCACCTCTCAAAGAAACCTAGATGCTCTGGGTGATTTTTCTTCTTCCTTGTGCTACAGCATCTCTCCCACGAAGATTCTAGGCAGATCGAGCCTATTTCCCAAGGCCTTGGCCCAGTTGCTAAGGAACCAAACTACATGGGCCTAATGGGTGAGGGGCTCCCACAGGCTTGGGCAGCCTCCTCTCGAGAGGACGTGCACACATTTGAGAAGTGGTCACGGAGGACCTGGTGCAGAGTGCCCCGCTCCTCAGCTCATGGCTCTTCCTTCCCTCCAGGAAACTCTGGATTCAGGAGGGACCATCTGCCTTCATGAAAGGAGCAGGATGCCGGGCCCTCGTCATAGCTCCTCTCTTCGGGATTGCTCAAGGCGTCTACTTCATTGGCATCGGAGAGCGCATCCTAAAGTGTTTTGAGTAGATAGGCCTGGAGCTCAGTCCCTGGGCTCGTGACCACCCCTCTAGCCCACTCTATTTAGTCTAGAGGGGATAAGCATAAGACGGCCCACCCACGCCGTATCTTGTCCCCTAACTCGTAGTGCTACCTCAATCTCGGAAGAAACAACCCCATTCTAATAAGTGAGGTGAGCATAGCCTTATTCTACATTCATTTCCTTTGGGGGTACAGCTACCAGGGACTTTCAGAAGCCCCTGAACTACCTGCTTTACAATGACAAAAATAGCACTTGCTTTGGACACATTAATTGCTGGACCTTAACAGGTAGCAAAGATGGAAGGGTTGTTTCTATATTTTAACATTTCTATTTCATACTCAAATTCAGCATACTTGAGTCCGTTTGAGGATTTAGTTTTGTTAATCTTGAATTAAATAACTTATGGCTAGTCCTAGCACTGACTTTGGGGAAAATGAGGATCAGAAGTTCAAGGGGACCATGAAAGCCCTCATTTCAAACCACACACGCCCTTCCACATCCCCACGGCTGAGGGATGAGGCTGGCTCCAAGTCGGGGCAGCCATCCCGCCCCCGCCCTCCTCCCGAGGCTCGGCTCTCGCACACCCATCCCTCCCAGCGTCCACGGAACCCAATCTGAAATAAAGTTGAATAGTGAAGTCTCGTCTAGTAATCAGTGGGCACAGCAGACAGGCTGCAATGACTAGGATCTGTCACCTACCTCTCCATGTCTACTTCAGAGCCAACCAGATTAAAAGGAGCCCTGACGCAGGTCAGGATCCCGCTTCAAACTGTTACTTATGGGGACGGAGAATAGCCACAAGGATGTTTTATTTCTTAGTTACACTGGGCTTTAAGTTTGGACTCTACCACTTTGTAACTGCATTACCTTGAGGGACCCGAGGCTGCTATAGAGAAGAGAAAGAATTGTCACACGCGGGTCAAGTCCCAAGGAAAAAACAGCTGTTGTAGGAGTTGGTATTTACATTAGTCCCCACCTACCTAAAACTTGGGCTAATGAGGAAGAGGATGGTGCTAAAATGGTCAGCCTTGGTGGCCTCACTCTCTAGTAAGAGAACTTGAGTACAGGCTCTCGACACAGATCTCACTCTGCCATTTGCTAGCTGTGGGCAGCTCTTAGTCACCTAAGGAAGCAATGAAGCGAGGGAGGGAGAGGACACAGGGCCTCATTAAGGATTTGGGCCCAGCACATAGTAACCCCCCCAAAAAAACCACTCTGCCAAAACTAGTAAAACTATTTCCTCAATAAAGCTGTACAACCCTTCTAGAGGAGAGGTGATGCCAAAGCCACTGTGGAGGATGGTGACGGGCTGGACGAGCACCATGAGGGGCTGGTCTGCCAGAAGTGAAGAGGAAGCCCAGAGGACACCCACCCGGTTAAGGGTTTCAGTACTGACAGCTGTAAACTGTCAAATGCTATAGGGCCTTGGAAAATATTAATAATCTTTTCTAGGTACCTCAGTAAGAACTTTACTCTCTTAAATCATAAATTTGTAGTACCTTATGCAAGAAATTACAATTGAATCCACATAAATCTTTTGTTTTAATAAATAATGCATATTCATGGCTTAGGTTTCAGATCACATTTACAGATGAGGACAATGTCTAGGCCAAAAGAGGTAACAGTGAAGCTGCTACTGCTGGGAGGAATGCGTGTGCCACTTGAGTTTTAAACCTAAAGAGCAGAGACTTCAAGGCAGAGAACACCATACATATCACCCTCTAGACTAGATAACTGGGAGCTGGAGAAAGAGGAAGAAACTCAGCGAAGTTCATGCAGCCGCCATCTGACCCCCTCACCTAATGCTGTGGGACCAGCTGGGAGCTGTTATTCTGGGATGAACTAGAGGTGGGTCCTGATCACAGCAAGTGAAATGTTCTCCCACTGTTAACAACTAGGCCAAGGGCATTAGCCACAGAAGGGTATCCACTGATAAATACAGAGCAACATTAGGACAGCAAAGAGGAGGAAGCTACACAGACACTCTCGTTTCTTTAAATATCAGAAGCCTCCATGTCGTAGCCGTAGAGTAGTGGATGGACTCTGTCTCCCAAAGGCCTAGTCCAAAAACTTCCTATTGGCATTTGCACCAAACAAGGCTCCCCGTACTTCTGGCATCATCTGTGAACATAAAATTTAACAAACATGCAATGTTAATGGGAGAACTTGTAAAGAACTGCACATCTTAACCACAGGCAGAAAGACATTAACCTCTAACATGGCTGGGAAGGAAATCAAAAGCAAAATGCATCAAATGTGTCGTTCACTTAGCTGAAGCACTATAACAAAATCCTTCTTGAGAAACTTAACTAATCCCAAATTTGGGGGTAAGACTGCTTACAAAAGGGACAAAGAAAAAACACTAAAAATCTGAAGTCATTACTGTCTAAGGCCTCTGTTATATTGCGATGTTGGTAAAACAGATGGGTCCATTATCAGTATCATCTCATCATAATATTCTGGGCCACTTATATTCTCTCTTTCAATAAACATTTATCGAGTGCCTACTGTGCCAGGAGTGACCACACAGAATATTTATAACGCAAATTTGGGCTGAAGCACTTGTTATAACAACTAGAAAATCCTTAAGAGAATTTAACCTCAAACTTCTAACGCTGTGCCATCAAATATGGTAGCCACTAGCTACATGTGGTTATTGTACACCTGAAAGGTGACTAGTAAGATTGAGAAACTGAATTTTACAATTTTAATCAAAGTATGACCTGGCGCTGTGGCTCACACCTATAATCCTAGCACTCTGGGAGGCCAAGGCGGGAGGATTGCTTGAGCTCAGGAGTTTGAGGCCAGCCTGAGCAAGAGCGAGACCTCATATCTACTAAAAATAGAAAAAATTAGCCGGGCATGGTAGCAAGCACCTGTAGTCCCAGCTACTCGGGAGGCTGAGGCAGGAGGATTGCTTGAGCCCAAGAGTTTGAGGTTGCTGTGAGTTAGGCTGACGCCACGGCACTCACTCTAGCCCGGGCAACAAAGCGAGACTCTGTCTCAAAAAAAAAAAAAAAAAAAAAAAAAAAAATTAATCAAATTAAATATCTACAAGTGGCTAGTGGCTACCGTATCAGACAGGACACTGGCTACTAGAAAACATAGCTCTAAGGTTTAAGTGACCAGAATATGATACTCAGGGTGAAAGTGTTTCAGTTATAAGACTAGAACTTGCACAAATAGTAAACTGCACTTCTGGGTCAGGGAATAACTAGGTTGGCAGTTACAGCAGTAGACTACCACTGGTAGAAGATGCCCAGCATTTTGGAACAGGTGGAATTTTCCTGGCTTGTTTCCTAGAGTTCATCTGTACAGAAAAATTTGGGAACATCTAAAGAGCCAGCAGCCTTAGGATAATTCCTCTCAACAAGTATCAACTCTGGTTCGCATCAGTCCTGCTAGAGAAAGACCTTCGTTCGGCATCTCCATGTGTAGGAAAATGTACATGTTAGAATCCTAGGCAAACAAAACCCTCATCTGACCCCAAATGCTACTACATGCCTATCCTCATTATTTTTAAGAAAACATCAAAAATATGGAATGAGAGTGGACAGGTGTTCTCTGTACCACTTCAAAGCTGGCAGCCGACCAGCTACTGAGAGGTGTCCACCCTCACACTCACCTGCTGGGCTATGAGGTCCAGCCGGCTTTCTAGGGTATTGGAAACCTTTATTTTGCGATCCCCATTATAGATCTCAACGCCACCAGCTCTACAAAGAACACAGGAAATAACAGTTTTTATAGATTTCAGGAAGACAAGCACACACATGGTACATTTACCTTATTCCCTTAGAAGAAAGCTATCTTGGTGTGTGGAATGCACGACATAAGCAATAGGCTTGAAGTAAATTCAACAAGTTTATGAATATTTATGGTCAGTTGGTTCCAGGACCCCCACAGATACCAAAATCCACAGATGCTCAAGTCCCTTATATAAAATGGTGTAGTATTTGCATATAACCTACACACATCCTCCTGTGTACTTTAAATCACCCCTAGATTAATAAAAATAGCTAATACAATGTATTGTTTAGGGAATAATGAAAAGGAAAAAACATCTCTACATGTTCTGTACACATGCAAAATATTTTCAATCATAGTTGACTGAATCCATGGATGGGGAACCCAGATACAGAGGGCCGACTGTATTCTTGTTGATAATATTAGGTCATTAAATATGAAATGTCCAATTTCAAATCAAATGACCAGGTTTCATGAAGCTGTAGTGGATAATACCAGCGCTGAACCACCAGACACCATTAGCTTTTTTTGATGAATATTCGGTTTTGGAGTGTGTTTCAGCACTTCACCTTTAACCATTGTGCCAAATGCTTGTGATTGTCAAAAAGAATCCATTTTTCATCACACGTAACAAAATGGTGTAGAAATGCTTCACAGTTATGTCGTGACAGCAAAGAAAGGCAAGCTTCGAGATGGTTTCTCTTCTGATATTCATTTAATTCATGTGGAACCATCTATCCAGCTCCTTTACCTTGCCCATTTGTTTCAAATGGTCCAATATTGTTGGAATAGTAACATCAAACCTTGCTGCTAATTCACATGTATCATGAGATGGATTCGCTTCCACTACAGCTTTCAGCTCATCATTATCCACCTTGGTCTCAGGTCACCCACATGGCTCATTTTCAAGATTAAAATCACCAGAATGGAACTTCTCAAACCATTGACGTACTGTGCGTTCATTAGCCACATCCTTCCCAAACACTTTGTTGATATTTTGAGTTGCCTGTGCTGCACTGGTTCCATGAGAAAACTCATAGTAGAATATAACACGAATTTTTGACTTATCCATGGTTTCACAAAAATTGATCTAAGAAAAACTTTGAAAGATAATCATAAGCTAAAACATGGATTTGAAAAAATGAGGATGTACCTTCACAATTAAAAAAAACAAACAAGGTGTCAAAGTGAAATGTTGGAGCTATCAACTGTCAAACTGGTACTTAAGGAAATTGCACGTTCCATACTTAATAACCTAATAACTGTCATTTACGTGACTGCTATCTGTCAGTTTGATTTTATGTTACAGCCCCTAATTGAATTCTAACAGCCAGCCCTCCCCAACAAAATGAAAATGGGAGGACTGCATATTGCAGTTTGCAAATCAATAGACAGAGTCTATTAATGAGAACAGTCCTCATCTGAATGTTTTTAAGGCTCCAATCCTGCTCGTTATTGGAGTGGGGCGGGGCAGGTACTGATGAGGCAACACTCACGACTGCATGTGGATCAGATGAAAGGTACCACTGCTACCTTCTGCCAAATTCTCCCTCAAAGTCCTGCCTCTGGCCCCACACCTCACCCTGTCATTCCTTTCCTCAAAGTTTCTCAGCGCTTAGAGACATAAGGTAAACAGGCCTAATTTTATTACAGGCAACCTGAGGAAATGAAATTCATTTGCTACAATATAAATTTCATTTTATCAAAAATTTCTTGAAATAAGCAGGCTATCAGACATACGCTGGGAAAGGTTTCACAAATTTTCATGGACTATGACATTAATATTATTTTCTTAGTCCACTTCCCCCGCTCCTTGCCATTTCTATAGTTCATCTACTTTTGGCTTCTCTAACCAGACTGTATCCTTCATAAGGGCATGGTTAGTTCATTGCTGAAATCCTGGCCCACCGCCTGCGATGCAATTCTTTGTCCAGCAGCGAGGAGAGGGAAGGAAGAGTGCTACCATGGGAGGATGTCCGCCGCGTGCCGGGCTCCCCCAAATGTGAAGCCAAGGGCTTTTGATCACTTCTCACTTACGCTTCCGATAACCCTATGAGAGTCACTGTCCTCACTGTTTTATAACAGGGAAACAGGCTTAAAGACATCAAATAAAATGATGTAACTGTCCAGATGATAATATTTAAAATGCCACATTAAATTTGCAATAGTAAGTCCACTATCTCTTATCTACAATTCTGAATTTCAAAAAGCTCTAAAAAAAAAAAAATTGAATTCATGTGGCTCTAAAACCTGAAGTGGTGCTCGCTTCGGCAGCACATATACTAAAATTGGAACGATACAGAGAAGATTAGCATGGCCCCTGCGCAAGGATGACACGCAAATTCGTGAAGCGTTCCATTATAAAAAAAAAAAAATATATATATATATATACATATATATATATATAAAAAACCTGAAGTGACCTCTAGAGTCAGTCACTCGGCGTCAAATGTCTAGCAAATCTTTATTTCCCACGTAGTGTGAATATTCTTATTTCCATTCAGAAACAGTATATTTGATTGTGGGGGGATGCTTCAGACCCTGTGGGAATATTACATAACACACCAAATATGTACTTTATTACTTTTCTAAACTCTAAAATGCAAAGCACATCTGGCCCCAAAGGTTCAGATAAGGAACAGCTGGTCTTTGATAAAACCTTTAATTACCAGCCCCTAAACTAAATGTTTTATATACCATTTACTTAATCTCCACAATGATTTTTTGACAGAGGAATAACTGTACATTGAGCCCTGAGCCTGTACCAGGCATCGTGTTAAGGGCTGTCTAGACATTATTTAAGCTTAGCAAGAATTCTCTGAGGTAGGTGCTACCATTCCAATTTAAAGACGAGGAAATCAAGGCTCAGTGCTATGGTTTCAGTTTGCCCCTCAGAAACTCATACTGACATTTGATTCCCAATGTGGCTCTGTTGGGAGATGTCTGGTTCTTGGGGGCAGATCCCTCCAGATTAGATCCCTTGGAAGTGGGTTCTAGCTCTCACAGAACTGGATTAGTCACCAGAGAGCAGCTTGTTATAAAAATGAGTTTGCTTCCTAGACTCTTGCTTCCTCTCTCGCCACATGAGCTTTGCACACGCCCACACCCCACCAGCCCGCACTAGATCGGCTGCCCAACCTTGAGCTTTCAGCCACCAGAATCATAACCCGAATAAACCTCTTTATCAATTACCCAGCCTCAGGTACTGTTACAGAAACACTAAATGGACTAGGGCACTCAGTGGGATTGAATAAAGAGTCCAAGATTACCCAGCTAGTTAAGCAGCAGAATGGAAATCAGACCCAAATCTGACAATAACGTTCACGAGTATATACCTTCTCCATTTATAAGGCATTTTCACACATACTACCTCATCTTTCTTCTTCACTTCATGAAACAAAAAAGCAAAAAGCATAGATCCCATTTTACAGATGATGGATTCAGTTTCTAGGTCCCATAGCTAGTGAAAGGCCAAGTCAGGACTCACGTCTAGGTCTTACAGTCCTAACTGTGATACTCTATCACGTAAGTTCATAATGTGTCCTGAGGACTCTCTTCAGTGTCAGTCAATGGTGTGGGGTGACGGCACCGGACAGGCAGGTGAGATGGAAAAGATGACCCGGGCGCTATCCTCCTCAGGGGTTCTACTGCCTACCCCGATGCATGCAGTTGACCAGTGACAATGGTCTGGAAATGTTCTGTCATTTCCTCACAGTCAGTAGAAGTACGATTGGTACTTGTAATTCCATCTCCAAGGAACCTAATTATTAGCTATACACAGTAACAATTCTTGCTCTGGATAACCTCTTAGAAGTAGGAATTATTTTCCTCAGAATCTAACAGAGAAATCTGGACCCAGGTTTAAATTCTGGGTGCCACCTCTGCAGGTTGAATGGAGTGACCATAAACTAGACTTTTAGAGTATATTTAGCTGGTTTACAAGGGAGAACAACAGGGCACTGACAGAAAAACAGCACCAGTTCCAAGTGGAACACAACCATGGCTCTATTCTTGTGGCTGAGAGTGCATTGGAAAAAACATGCTTTAAAATAAAGGCCCATATAAAGGGTATTCCCCCAGGGAGAGAAGCTGTTAGCAGCAGGAATATTCCTTACATGTCCTCAGGCAGGTAGGCCTCTTGATCAATTTGGACATCAACATCATTTTTAGTGGCAATTTTGTACATAGGGATCGCCTTTTGCACTGCAGCCTGGAAAAACAGGAAACAGTGAGTGGCATTAACAGAAACTATGCAGCAGGTATCCAAAATAGCAACAAACTACACAAGCAAGAATATTTCCATTTATTTTAAGTAAAAGAATAGATGTACTGCTGGTGGGAATGTAAAAGGACACAGCCACCAAGGAAAAATGAGATAAAATGAGATCCTACATGCAGGAGGGAGGAGATGTCAACAATTTCTGTGAAGAATCAATGGGGCTTGGCAGCTGATTAAACACACCAGGGCAGATATCAGGTTTGAAACATGAACCAGCAGGAGAAAGCTACATTATCACCCCAACTAGGAGCATTAGAAGGAGTGAGTAAAGTAAGGAGACAAAGGAGGGGAAAAAAGTCTGGATGACAATATGGGGGGAGGGGATGGGTGTATACCTACATGATGAGTGTGATGCGCACTGTCTGGGGAATGGACACGCTTGAAGCTCTGGGGGGATGGGGGGCGGGCATGGGCAATATATATAAACTGAACTTTTGTACCCCCATAATAAGCTGAAATAAAAAAAAAAAAAAAGAAAGCAAGACCCTGTCTCTACAAAAAATAAATAAAAAATTAGCCCAGCATGGTGATGTACACCTATAGTCCCAGCTACTTGGGAGGCTGAGGCAGGAGGATTGCTTGAGCCCAGGAGTTTGAGGTTGCTGTGAGCTATGATGACACCAATACACTCCAGCCCAGGCAACAAAGCAAGACCCTGTCTCAAAAAAGAAAAAAGAAAAAAAAGAGGAAAGAGCAGCACCACTGCACCCCCACTAGGAAGGCTAGTAACAAAAAACCAGAAAACAAGTGCTGGTGCGGATGTGGAGAAATGGGAACCCTCGTGCACTGCTGGTGAGAATGTAAAATGGTGCAGCCGCTGTGGAAAATACCATGGCAGTACCTCAAAAAATTAAACGCAGAATTACCATATGATCCAGCAATTCCACTTCTGGGCACATTCCCAAAAGATTGAAAGCAGGACAGACATCTGTCCACCCATGTGCACAGCAACATTATTTACAACAGCCAAAAGAGAGGTAACCTAAGTGTCCACGGATGGATGCATAGAGAAACAAAATGTGGTGTATACATACAATGGAATATTATTCAGCCTTCAGAAGGAAGGATATTGACACATGCTACAACATGGATGAAGCCTGAAGGCATTGTGTTAAATGAAATAATCCAAACACAAAAGAAAAACTATTGCATGATTCCACTTGTGTGAGGCACCTGGAATAAAATAGGGAGAATGGGGACTTACTGTTTAACGGGCACAGGGTTTCAGTATGAGAAGATGAAAAAGTTCTGAAGATGGATAGTGGTGCTGATTGCACAACATGAATGTAGTTAATACCAATAAAAGTGTGCACTTAAAATGGTAAGTTTTATGTTATGTATATTTGACAACAATTTAAAAAAAACTAGCTCATTGGAGGAAAAAAAAGGATGAATTTTTACTGCTATATAGCAATTAGTGTGACAAAACATAATTAGTTGAAAGTCTTTTTTTTTACATACAACTCACATTTTTCTTAAGAAAGTCCTGTCTTTGAAAAATATGTGCACACTCAATTAGCCATGTAAACAACATTTTCTTGAAAGAGTTGAAGGAACTTTAATATTTTTCTCTGGCAGTATTACTTGTTGAACAAATTCATGCATATATTCAACAATTCTCTGCTTCTCAAATATAATGTAGCCCCATTTTGGAGAGCTAATGACTGACACTGGACACTGACAGAAATTTCAAGAAAAAGCTTGCTTGTCACCCAGAAATATGGTGTCATCTAGTGAGGGCCAGTTGTCATCTAAGACCTTCCTCCATTGAATGATATCACTCTGGTGAATGTCTCTGTTTCACGGGTTCATACATGAGACTGTCAGCACAATCATGGAGTCAAGTTACTGAGATTGTTTATAAACTAGAATCACAATTTATTATAGTAGAGAATGAATATCTATGTTCTCTGGTTGGCATATTTTCTTTGCTAGTGGACAAGTTACTTAGAGAGACAATAATAAATATAATTACAAATACAAATATACCATAAATGTATTAATTCATAAAATAAGAAATGTAATTGCCAGGTGACTGAGCACTCACATCCTTGCCCTAAAGCAAACTACATGGCAGAATTTTAATCTGAAGATCAAATTGACAACAGAATCAGAGCTGACTTACTGACATTTGGCTCTGAGAATAATAAAAAAAAAGAAAGAAATAAAAAAAAAAAGAATCAGAGCTGACCAACTGCTTCTGGCACCCATATTCCTCCTCTATGTATGTGAATGAATATACTGAATGACGTCAAAGCCAAGCCTTGCTTGTCTGATAACAGGTTACCTCTTTAAGATGGCATAGTTTATCTGTGCTCCAATCTAGGAGGTGCAACTTTTATTATTTGATTTTAATATTATGGTATTACCAAGTTCCTAGAAAGAACATGTACTAGCTTGGATGGCAATTTGAATTCTTTTAAAGAAAGAAATTAGAGACTTAAGTATACTTAAAGTACTACCTAAAATGTGTTAAGACTCTTTCAAGGCCGGGTACGGTGGCTCATACCTGTAATCCTAGCACTCTGGGAGGCCGAGGCGGGAGGATCACTCAAGGTCAGGAGGTCAAGACCAGCCTGAGCAAGAGCGAGACCCCCGTCTCTACTAAAAATAGAAAGAAATGATCTGGCCAACTAAAATATATATAGAAAAAATTAGCCGGGCATGGTGGCGCATGCCTGTAGTCCCAGCTACTCGGGAGGCTGAGGCAGGAGGATCGCTTAAGCCCAGGAATTTGAGGTTGCTGTGAGCTAGGCTGACGCCACGGCACTCTAGCCCGGGCAACAGAGCGAGACTATGTCTCAAAAAAAAAAAAAAAAAAAAAGACTCTTTCAAATCCCATGGTTGAGCTGTTATCTATTAGAACACACATTTGATCCTAACATTTTGATGTTTAAAAAAAAAGAGAGAGAGAGATTTCTTCTTCCAAGTGCTTTACCTTTACCAGAGGTAAATCCTGTTTCCTACAACGAACAATCATTCGGGGCTCCAGCAACTGGTACAAACCCTGTAGGAAATAATCAGATACAATTAGTAAAAAATGCAAACTATAAAATAAAGCAACAGCAAAATAAAATGTTTTTATAGTTCTTTCATCTAGTTTGGAAAAATGTCCCCGGTAAGTTCCTCTAAAAGACGGCATATACCATATGAGAACACAGAATGATCATCTTTCTGTCACAAACCAGACAAATGCAACCAATGATTTGATGGTCGAAACAAAATTCATATGGAAGTCTTATCTCAACCAGGTTGAGGACAAATATTAGTGTAATTAACATAAGTAAAATAAGGATTCATGTGCCAGCAGTAAACAATTAAAATGTATATGAAACTAGTTTCACTTGGAAGAAAAAAAAAAAATGTATAAAGTGTTTGGTCTGAACCCTAATATCTAAAGCAAGTATTTTAAGTGGTAAAATCAAATTATTAATACTTAAGTTTAAAGTTGGCCTTGCAAGCAAATTTGACCCTTGAATCATGAAGGACTAAAAAGACTATAAAAGAGCAGTAGGCCTGGAAGTCTTATCCAACCAGACAGATAATACTATCCTCCTATGCAGCACACATTTTAGACAAGGTAGCAAGTAAAAGCAAAAAAGCTAAGATGAGAAAACAGGAAAAACAGAGCTGGTTTCTAATAGATCCTGTAAATTTTCTCCAAACTATGGCTATAAATGGTAGACCTGGCCTGTAAGGGTACCTACCTGGAGGACCAGTCCATCCAGCAGCACCTGGTATCTGGTTGTATCTTTTACCACCTTGCTAAGTCTCTGTTTTGCTTCATTTAGTAGGTCCTACAAATATTAGAAAAGAAAAAAGTTACCCACACATCTGGGCAGTCAAGCTCAGAACCCATCCTGAGGCTGGTCCTGGCTCACGCCCAGTAGCTGCAAATTTATGGTTTTCATTCAACACATAGTCCCCAAGATATATGATAAAGCAGAGCTGTGCTAGGTACACTGATACAAGGAAGCATGAAACACCATCCTTGCTCCCAGGAAGTTCACAGTCTAGGAGAAAAATAGCTCAGGTCTCAATTGGTTCAAAAACCTACACATCTGACATGGAAAGATGTACGTGACATAGCTTTGAAAAGCAAACTGTTAAGACAATTTTACAAGATGATTCCATTTTTCATTAGAAAAAATAGATAATGTCTGGATGTAGATCAAAATACCAACAATTTACCTCTAGGAGGTAGGAATATGAATAATCTCAACTTTCTTTATGGTAGTATTTTCTAATTTATCTCTAATAAACATTGACTTCTATAACAAAAACTAAAATAGAAACTAAAAAGGATTATCAGGAAACACATCTCATATCATTGAGAATACATTGGAAATTATTTGTTACGTAAGAACTGTTTATTGGCTTACTGGCTAAAAGAAAACTCAAGTATTTTAAAAGGGACAGATACTGCCCTGAATTCAATTGTTGGCCACCTAACAGTGTCAGGTATATTTAGTTATATTAAGTGTTCTATATAGGTTATTTTACTTAATATATATGATCTTTGGAAAGTTATTTTTTTGGTATTTTAAGGAGGAGAGAGAGATGTATGCTTGCCTACAGAGGTGAATCAGGACTTGGGGAGAGAGGCTGGAGAGCAGGAAGTGGCCCTCTGTGTTGAAAAGCCCCTTCTTTGGTTCTGAGAGTCCCCCAATCCTCACCCTCTGGAAACCACAGGTGTGCAGCACACCTGCAGGGGCTCCTGCTCCGCAGTAATAGCTGGTAGTTAGAGAACAGGGCAAGTGACACTTTCACTGCACTCTTGTACCTGTTGGGTTTTGTACCAAGCAATGTATTAACTATTTAAAAATGTAATGTCTTATTTACCAAGTGCCTCACTATTGTCAGATCAGAACACAGCAGTTGGTTAAAATAGATGACCACTGTCATGACACTTCTGTGGTGGCAATGGTATGTGACAATTGTCATGTATAACAGTAAACCATGGATACAACCATTATAAAATACCGTCTATATCTCTAAAGTAATGTTAAGTATATAAAGCATATAAGCCAATGAGCAAGTGAGAGCTGGGACTCAAATCCAGAACTGTCTGACTCCAAAACGTGACAGTGCCTCCCAGTCTAACTTCTGTCTGCGCAGGCTTAGGTAGGGAAGAGTAGGCTGGAACACTCGCCATCAGCAGCACAGGGCAGCTGTTACTCACATCTTGTCTACCCGAGGTTACTGACCATCCTTCCTGGTGGGGTCTATCAGAAACTCATTCACACATCTAATTTCAAGCAAACATTTATTCATTTTGATGCCTATTAAGTGCCAATATAGCAAGATTTTTTAAAAATCAGGAGTACTCACTTTAAGGTCCAATTTTTAAACATTTTTTTAATAAAAACTAAAATAGACAAAGATCTCAACAGCATTATCCAGCACGCTATATAATAAGAATGGTGGCCCTTCCCCTCTACAGCCTTAAATACATGATGGTATATCCAATTTGGTTTTCTGTTTACCTGGAAACAAAGACTAACCACCTACAGTGAGTTATTTGTAGAGAAATACTTAACACTAACTCTCTTATTCTGTCATTAGAACCTTTTTCTTCCCCCAATGATAAAAATAAACCAGTTGACCTTAAGCCCAAAATACAAGGATTCCAGATACCAAGTGATGAATGTAGTCTGTCTACTTCAGAAACTTTTTTTTTTGAGACAGAGTCTGGCTCTGTTGCCCGGGCTAGAGTGCCCTGGCGGTCAGCTTGGCTCACAGCAACCTCAGACTCCTGGGCTCAAGCAATCCTACTGCCTCAGCCTCCCGAGTAGCTGGGACTACAGGAATGTGCCACCATGCCTGGCTAATTTTTTCTATATATTTTTAGTTGTCCAGCTAATTTGCTTCTATTTTTTTAGTAGAGACAGGGTCTCAGTCTTGCTTAGGCTGGACTCGAACTCCTGAGCTCAAATGATCCGCCTGCCTCGGCCTCCCAGAGTGCTAGGATTAGAGGCATGAGCCACCATGCCCAGCCCCTACTTTAGAAACTTTTAACACATAAAGCACTGTTTACTTATTCTAATATTTCAGTTTTCATTATAATATACTCTGCCCCCAAACCAAACATGATTTAATGCTATTCATTGGTCAATGAATCATATATTCACTTGTTTATAACTGTATTTTAAGTAAAATTTAAATAGAGCACACCACTTGTCAGACGGAGAAAAAGTAGGATATTGTACTATAATTACTTTAAAATACAGTCTCAATATGCTGATTAAATTTTTCCCAGAAAAATTGCTTCTTTATTACATTATGCACAAAACTGATAAAATGATTAAAATTCCCAAGGCAGTTTGCAAGATTCTAGTTTGTTAATAAATCAAAAAAGGATAGAAAATAGTCTTTTGCTGTTTCCCTATTACAACCCAAAGTAGAAGTCCTTTTCTATTAGGGTCCTATTTAAGAGGAGGACCCAAGTTACAGCAAAATATTACAGTTTGAAGCCTAAAACAAGTTAGTAAGCAAGTTTTGTTAAATATACCTATCAAACAAAACCAAGTTCTTTTAAAGTTAACAATATGTCTATATAATACAATCATCCTTTTTCTAAATATGTCCTTATTAGACGACATCCCTGTCTTTCCCCACTGGTGGGACTGTCTTACTGGTTATGCTGGGCTCTGCAGCTCTACTTCTATTTCTTATCAAGCCTTAGCCAGCTTTATTTTAAGCATGTAGCTGACAGAGGTATTTCTTTGACAACTGCCATTAAAGGAACCCAATACAGAAATTGTAAGGGCAACATCCTTTTCACTGTATTATATGTGCTTAGCTTTAAGATTTTTCCAGTTCCTGAAGACTCTAAGAGGAGGCACAGCCTCAAAATCTCCCCTGCAGCAATGGCCGTTCCCAAATATATTCTGCACAAACCAGACTAAACCAGCACAGCAAGAAATAGCCTCAGCAAAGACCTGGAGACTGAAGACAGGGGTTATAATTCTGAGTTAGGCCAGAAGCAGGGAGAATGACAACAGCAACGTGAAGAATGTCTTCCTTACGTTTAAAGGAAGAAGAATGTTTTGTTAAGACATGAGAGTCCACTAAGGTTCTTTCTAACTCTCAGAAATTAGTTTTCTCACTTTTCTTTTTCAAATACTTTCTCTTTTTTCTTTTTTTAACATTAATGTGTCAGCAACATGCCTTAATATGAGTACCAAGGGCTATAATATATACTGCAAAAGGTAATAATCTTGACTAGTTAATAGGTTTTGTAATTAGGTGTTCTTATCTGGCTTGTCTTTTTATGCTGCCTTTAGTTTGTTTGTTTTACAGATAGGGTCTTGGCTTTTGTCAACCAGGCTGTAGTGCAGTGGCACAATCACAGCTCTCTGTACCCTCAAACCCCTGGGCTCAAGTGATCCTCCTGCCTCAGCTTCCCAAATAGCTAGGACTACAGGCACATGCCATGACACCCAGCTAATTTTTAAAATTTTCTGTAGACACAGAGTCTCACTGTGTTGCCCAGGCTGGTCTCAAACTCTTGGCATTAAGCAATACTCTTACCTTGGCTTCCCAAAGTGCTGGGATTACAGGAGTGAGCCACCACACCTGGCCATATGCTGCTTTTTTGAAGATTAATGATATTAAATGTGGGATGGATTCTAAGAAAGATCATCTAATATATTATAGAAATGCTTTTGAGGATATATTCTCTGATGCTACACTTGTCTTAAATGGCATACCTGGCTTTTGTAACCAGATGAAATAACCCACTGGTTTAGTAGATTTGACATCACTTCTTTTTTATTTTTTATTTTTTTTTTGAGACAGAGTCTCGCTTTGTTGCCCAGGCTAGAGTGAGTGCCATGGCGTCAGCCTCGCTCACAGCAACCTCAAACTCCTGGGCTTAAGCGATCCTACTGCCTCAGCCTCCCGAGTAGCTGAGACTACAGGCATGCGCCACCATGCCCGGCTAATTTTTTGTGTATATATATATTTTAGTTGGCCAGATAATTTCTTTCTATTTTTTTTTAGTAGAGATGGGGTCTCACTTGCTCAGGCTGGTCTCGAACTCCTGACCTTGAGCGATCCACCCGCCTCGGCCTCCCAGAGTGCTAGGATTACAGGCATGACCCCCTGCGCCCGGCCATCACTTCTAATTTTAACTTATTATTTCTTGTTCTTATTTTCTCTTTGCCCTGCTTTTTTCATTCGCTTATTTTTTTTATTAGTTATTTTTTTCTAATTTTTTAAAAAATTTAAAATTTTTTATTGGATGTACTTGTGTAAGTGGCTTTAAATCTATGTAAATATATAAGTAATTACTGGTTTGGCTTTCAAAGAAAATTTTAAGTGGCATGGATAAGAAAACTTGACCCCTCCCCCCATACTTACCTGGCAGGGGAGATACCCTGATCACAAGAAAATTTTGACCCCTAAAATTCAGATTCATTAATTCATTTATTAAATATTTGAATGCTTACTATGTGGTAGGCCCTATACTAAGTACTAGTGATATAGTAAAATCAAGTCCCTTTTTTTTTTTCCAGACAGAGTCTCACACTGTTGCCCGGGCTAGAGTGCCGTGGCGTCAGCCTAGCTCACTGCAACCTCAACCTCCTGGGCTCAATCGATCCTCCTGCTTCAGCCTCCCAAGTAGCTGGGACTACAAGCGCATGCCACCACGCCTGGCTAATTTTTCTATTTTTAGTAGAGACGGGGTCTCACTCTTGCTCAGGCTGGGTTGGAACTCCTGAGCTCAGGTGATCCTCCCACCTTGGCCTCCCAAGTAGCTAGGATCTTATTCATTTTTGTTTATTTATCATAATAACTAGTATAGTCTGCAGCCACAGCAGCCTGAAGGCGCCGGGTTCTCGTCCGACCTCGGGAAGCTAAGCAGGGTCGGGCCCGGTCAGTATCTGGATGGGAGACCGCCCGGAAATACCATAATAACTAGTATAATGATGTGCTGAACAAATGCTTTCTCTCTAAAAATTATTCAATTCCTTAATTAATGTTAACTGATGATCCTCTATAATAGGCAAGTAAAGAAACATTTTATAATTTTATAACTATTGGGGCTAATTACTCACTGCGATAAGGTCATCTCTTGCTTTGAGGACTCTGAGCCTTGCTTGATTCATCAAATTGGACATCTGACTGAAAAATGTATGGAAAAATAGTATCAGTACAGAATAAAAAACAAAAACTGTAGAGAAATATATAGCTTCCTGTGTATGTACAATGAAGATTTGATAAACAACAAATACTTCTCTTCCTAATGACCAAAGAAAACCTATTGAAATACATTCAATGTTTTCTACCAACTTATTTTCAAAGATAAGAAAATACTGAGTGCTCACCACATGGCAAGCACTTTCATATCAGTTATTGCAATTTAATCTTTCAGTAATCCTATGAGGCTTCCATTTTCACAAAGAAAGAGAGAAGTTAAACGACTGTCAGGTAAGTCGCTGGTGGTCAAGTTAAGACCTGAATCCATATCTGCCTGACTCCCAAACACCTGCCTTGTTTCAGTGACTTTCTTTTTTTGAGACAGGCAGGGTCTCACTCTGTCTTCCAGGCTAGAGTGCCATGGCATCATCACAGACAGCTCACTGCAGCCTCAAACTCCCAGGTTCAAGCGATCCTCCTGCCTCAGCCTTCTGAGTAGCTGGGACTACAGGTACACACCACCATGCCTGGGTAATTCTCCTATTTTTTGTGGAGATGGGGTCTTGCCATGTTGTCCCGACAGGTCTCAAACTCCTGGCCTCAGCCCCCCAAGATTACAGTCATGAGCCATTACACACAGCTTCTTTTTTTTTTTTTATTTTTATTTTTTGAGACAGAGTCTCACTCTGTTGCCCGGGCTAGAGTGAGTGCCGTGGCGTCAGCCTAGCTCACAGCAACCTCAAACTCCTGGGCTCAAGCGATCCTACTGCCTCAGCCTCCCGAGTAGCTGGGACTACAGGCATGCGCCACCATGCCCGGCTAATTTTTTCTATATATGTTTTTAGTTGGCCAGATCATTTCTTTCTATTTTTTTTTTTTTTTAGTAGAGACAGGGTCTCGCTCTTGCTCAGGCTGGTCTCGAACTCCTGACCTTGAGCGATCCACCCGCCTCGGCCTCCCAGAGTGCTAGGATTACAGGCGTGAGCCACCGCGCCCGGCCTACACACAGCTTCTTAGTGACTTTGGAAAGCTTCCTCAGCTTAGTACTGTGACCAGGAACCACTTACATTTTCTTTTGCTGCTCAATCTGCTTCTCTTTCTTCTCATAATATTCCATAATCTTCAGTCTTTGGGTTTGCACAAGGCGACCTTTCTCAATGTTGAACTCTTCTTCTGCCTACAGAATTAGTTAATATTAATTCATTACACCAGATTTTGATGAACAGTTTTATTGTAAGCAGCTGGTGACCAGGAGTACTTGCTTCTGATCACTTATTCCATATGTAAAACAGAAAATTTATTGTGACTCATTTTTGAAGACTATTTCTAATTTATTCAAAAGGAAAGACCAGTGATTTTAATTATAAACAATGAACCAGGAAATTAATATTTGATCAAGGATAATAGTACCCAGTTACAAAGGATATAATTAGATAGAAGATTCTGTTCACAAAAAAATTATTATTCTAAATTTAATCCATTTGCTTATTAGTGTGCTAATGAAAAGAACACAGAATTTGGAGTTAATTTTATTTTACTTTTTAGAGACAGGGTTTTCACCCAGGCTGGTGTGCAGTGGTGTCATCATAGCTCACTGTAACCTCAAATTCCTGGGCTCAAGGGATCTTCCCACCTGAGCCTCCTGAGTGGCCAGAACTACAGGTACACGCCACCATTACCAGCTAATTTTTTTTTTTTGAGACAGAGTCTCGCTCTGTTGTCCAAGCTAGAGTGCCATGGCATCAGCCTAGCTCACAAAAACCTCAAACTCCTGGGCTCAAGCGATCTTGATCTTCCTACCTCAGCCTCCCGAGTAGCTGGGACAACACTCGACACCACCACACCCGGCTAATTTTTTCTTCTATTTTTAGTAGAGAGGGGGTCTTACACTTCCTCAGGCTGGTCTCGAACTCCTGACCTCAAGAGATCCTCCTGCCTTGGCCTCTCAGAGTGCTAGGATTACAGGTGTAAGCCACCTTGCCTGGCCCACAGCAAGTGTAAAAAATAATTTTTTGGGGCCGGGCGCGGTGGCTCACACCTGTAATCCTAGCACTCTGGGAGGCCGAGGCGGGTGGATGGCTCGAGGTCAGGAGTTCGAGACCAGCCTGAGCAAGAGCGAGACCCCATCTCTACTAAAAATAGAAAGAAATTATATGGACAGCTAAAATATATATAGAAAAATTAGCAGGGCATGGTGGCGCATGCCTGTAGTCCCACCTACTCGGGAGGCTGAGGCAGTAGGATTGCTTGAGCCCAGGAGTTTGAGGTTGCTGTGAGCTAGGCTGACGCCACGGCACTCACTCTAGCCCGGGCAACAGAGTGAGACTCTGTCTCAAAAAAAATAAATAAATAAATAATTTTTTTGGAGATAAGGTCTTGTTATGTTGCCTGGGCCAGTCTTGAACCCCTGGTCTCAAGCAGTCCTCTGTCCTCAGCCTCCTGAGTTGTTGGGATTACAGGCATAAGCCACCATACCTGGCCTAGAATTTGGAGCCTAAAAGATCTAGATTACTGCCTATAAAATGTGTTCAAGAGCTGGGCCTTGACTTTTTTTTAACATTAAAGATATAGACATATTCTTATTAGTCCTATGCAGTGTGTTGTTAAACAATTTTACTAATAATATCAGTTAGCAAAGCAAAACAATATGAAATTTTGATAACTTCTTAAAACTAGAAAATTGATCTCACCTTTGCATCTATTTCTTCTGCTTTTTCATTGGCTTCTTGTTCAATGAAAGCCATCATATGCTTAATCTATAACAAAAAAAAGATTATTTTTTAATTCAGCAAGAGAAGAAAACATGGTATGTTTTCTGATGCATTCAACAATCAATCATTTGTTGAATCCATGTTATGTGGTAGGCACTAAGTACAAGGACAAATGCGATAGTTTGGCTCTTCCTCTTACCTTAGTTCTCATACCCAATCAATCACTAACTCCTATCAATTCTCTCTTAATGGTCACTCAACTTGTTCACATCTCTCCATCCTCTGAACCACTACCCTAGTCCTTGCCATCATCCCTCAGGTGAATTATTGCAACAGCTTCCAGTTTTGTCTCCTTGCCACCAGTCTTGTTCCCTCTAATCTACTCTATGCCGCAGCCAAGAAATCCTTTCAAATTCCTATTTTATCATCTAACACTCTACCCCCCCTACACCTTTAAGATAAAGATCTTAGAAGGTACAGGATCTTATCACTGCTTACCTTTCAAGCATCATATGAAACAAATCCTTCACTACTCACCACTCTTAAGACTTAGTACCCGCCACACTAAACTTATTTCAGGTCCATGAGTTCACCATCTGTTTCTCATCTCCACGATTTTAGGCATGCTCTTCCTTCCATTTGAAACATTCTTCCTTCCCCTCTTCACCAAGCTAGCTTCTTGGGCCTCAACTTGCATAACTATCATCTCCTTAGGGGAAATCTTTCCAGAACCTCTCACTCACATGCACCCTAGAGCACTCTGCCCCTCCTCTGCCATAGAACCTAAACATATATTCATAATTGCTTGCTTACTTGTCCCTATGTTCAAGTGGATTATGAGGCTAGGAACCTGTTAAAGGGTTTTAGATCATTGGCTACAACTGGAGAATAAAGCCCACTGAAGAATTCTGGATGGAGCTTGGGGTGATTGATCCAACTTAGACTCATAAATGAAGTATCATCTCTAGTGGCAGATATAAAATATACTCAAGGGAAAATCTAAACAAACAGCTAATCAAACTCACTTGTAGTGGGGATGGAATGGCAGTTTCATTTTCTAGGGGCTCTACCTGAAAGAAGTAATGAAATCCAAAAAGAAAAAAAAGCTAAAAATTTATGTAGGACCTCTAGGTCATTAATTAATTTTGCTTGTTCATTAATTCTTCCACGAAAAGGTAAGCTCTATGAGTACAAGGACCTTGTCTGTCTTTTATACTACTGTAAATCCAGAATATGGAAAAACTACCACCCTAATAGGTGCTCAATAAACATCTGTGAATGAATGAGAATCTGCTGGGGGTTTCAAGCCTTCTGAGGGGTACAATTCTTACACCAGCTTTTCCATGTAACACAAGGGTACCATAAATCTAAGGTATACATAGGTGTACAAAGTAAGTTTTGTTTCACAACAATGCAAATATACTTAACACCACTGAACTTACACTTAAAAATGGTTAAGATGGCAAATTTTATGTTTCCCATAATTTTCTTAAAAAGTGAGTTAAGAATACTTAATATTAATATTTAAGAATACTTAAATGACAAGAATATTTAGTATTTAATAATACTTAAATGATGATTTTACTTTTTTTTTTTTTTTTGAGACAGAGTCTTGCTCTGTTGCCCTGGCTAGAGTGCCGTGGCATCAGCCTAGCTCACAGCAACCTCAAACTCCTGGGCTTAAGCAATCCTTCTGTCTCAGCCTCCCCAGTAGCTGGGACTACAGGCATGCGCCACCATGCCCGGCTAATTTTTTTCTATATATATTTTTAGCTGTCCAAATCATTTCTTTCTATTTTTAGTAGAGACGGGGGTCTCGGTTTTGCTCAGGCTGGCCTCGAACTCCTGACCTTGAGTGATCCACCCACCTCGGCCTCCCAGAGTGCTAGGATTACAGGTGTGAGCCACCATGCCCGGCCGTTGATTTTACTATTTAGGAGAGAGTTTCTGTTAAGGAAATATGACTTTTTCATATTGTCTTTCATTATTTGACCGTGGCAAGATGTACAGATTTTCGTTATCATTGCATTTTTTTTGTCATTGAAATGTACCTTTTGTGTTTTTAAATGCATTCATTTTACAATTGTGACTTTATTGTTGACTTTAAATAAGAGGTAGAAATAAAAAGTGAAAATTAAAAAAAAAAAAGGATACAACTTTACAGTATCAAAGTCTTAAAGAAAATATAGTATGGTTTTAGAAGAGATAGATTCATTCTTTTATCAAAATTCCTGGAAGCCACCCTACTTTTCCTCTTTTATTTTTCAGCTGGAGAGTGGTTACATACTCCTTAGTGCATTCCGACTTCCACGGCTGCAATCCTGTTCCTACCCTACTTTTGAGCAGCCCCAAAATTATGATAATCAGAGCCTGTTTTACAGACAACACAATACTTACACAGTCTTGAGCCTTGAAATATTTAGGATACCTTATCCAGAGCTACATGTATGAAAAATCACTGACGATGCTGAAAAGATTAGCCCCCACAGTCTTGGGTATGTGTATGGGGGTGTCATGGTTAAAGAATGGTGCCTATACAAGTTCTGTTTGAAGCCTCATTGTACTTATTCTGTCTGGAATTTTAAAGGTAGTTTAACTAGATACAGTAATCAAAACTGGTGTTTATAAATGCTACAAGACATGTTTTGCTTCTAAAGGTGAACTCTGATTCAAGCCTGTATTATCTGCCTTTATTACTCTGCTGGACCCTTGGCTACCAACATTTGATTAGCTCAGCATAGCCTAGACCAAAGCACACTAATTTTAACCTAGATCAGCAAGCCTATTTACAGTCAACATGATCATGTTCCTTAAGAGTTTAAAGAGAAATAGTCAACCCTTTAAAGACAGACTTTTAACTTCACCTCTAAAACAGAAAAATCTAACCTTTAAAAAATACTTTTCTTTTGGCCAGGTGCGGTGGCTCACATCTGTAATCCTAGCACTCTGGGAGGCCGAGGCGGGTGGATCGCTCGAGGTCACGAGTTCGAGACCAGCCTGAGCAAGAGTGAGACCCCCCCCCCCCCCCCCCCGTCTCTACTAAAAATAGAAAGAAATTATCTGGCCAACTAAAAATATATATAGAAAAATTAGCCGGGCATGGTGGCGCATGCCTGTAGTCCCAGCTACTCGGGAGGCTGAGGCAGGAGGATTGCTCGAGCCCAGGAGTTTGAGGTTGCTGTGAGCTAGGCTGACGCCATGGCACTCACTCTAGCCCGGGCAACAGAGTGAGACTCTATCTCAAAAGAAAAAAAAAAAAATACTTTTCTTTTGCCTGCTAACCCAGCAATTAAGGCTTTTGGAGTCAGCTTCCTTCACAAATTTGATGAAATAAATGACTATACTACCCAGACAAAAAAGCAAAGATACACAAATATTTTAATATAATGGGGAAGTCAAGGAATTCTGGATTTTTAAGTACCTACTATGTGCTTGGTGGCTGGCTTATTCACAGCTGAGAATACAGTGAACAAAACACACTGTACTCAAGGAGGGGTACAGACAACAGACAAGATTTCTTCATTCTTTCAATTTTATGTAAGAAAAGATAATCTTGGTCTAGATTCCAAGGAAATACACTGCTCTACCTTTATGCTATATTTTCCCTATGGAGGTCTTAGTCTTCAACATATTATAACAAGGAGAGACGAGAAGGAACAAGCAGAAGAGAATTAGTATTGTGACTACTAAGAGTACATGGAGGACATTGTACTTTTCCACTGCATCAAGATATTCCTATATCAAAAGCCAGAAGCAGTGATAAATGTTCAAAAATCTCATTGTTCTGTAAGAATATTGCTAAGATTTCTTAAATTTCTCCATAGATGCTATTTTTGTCATCCCTATTTCCTCTTTGTGATTAGCACAAGAACCATAAAATGAAGAGGATTTCCCCTTTTCCTAGTGTATATTAGGTTAAGAAAAAAATGAAAGACATTTTCAAGGAAATGGAAACATCCAAGGAAAAAAATGTTTTATTGCTCATCTAGGGAGATTCATAAGCCAGTGAGTGTGCTTTAGTCAGATAATTTTCCCATTATAATACTTGGAAAAAAAGTAGGCTTAGTTCTCTAAACTATGTGCAGATTAAATTGCAGTCTTAAAAACTTCCTTCTCTGAAAAACCTATTGGCAACATGACTACTAAATGCAAGGACTCTGGTTTCAGGATATCGATTGGCAGGACAAATGGAAACCACTTTTTCTCATGTTATAGGCTTATAAACTGCCACTATATTTCCCTGAGAGGATTTTGCATTCTAATATTCCTAATACCCACGGACTTGAAGGTATGGTACATTTTTAAAAACTAAACAGTTTCCCAGGAATAATTATACACTTTCAAAACTGACGTAGGTTCACGACTTCCATAACAATTTTTTTTTATAAACCCTGACTCACCTACTTTGTGCCACTGTTAGCCACTGGGGCTCATAACTGTAAGAAAAAGAGGTCTTGCATTTGACAAATATTAACATACAAACTAGTGGGAGACCAGCCATTACAATTCATGATAGAAGAGAGGCCCTCAACCTAAAGATTAACAGCATAAAGTGAATGACCTCAAAAGAACACTGGTTGGAAGGTCTCTCCCCTAGGCAAGGATTCTTTCTACCGTAAACCGTGAGCCCTTCCCTCAGGGTTAAAAGTGAAGAGGCTGTTTTCAATTCTTGCACAGATCTCTGTCCTACTAAGCACAGCGAATAGCCCGGGGAAATAGGGACTGCAAAGATGGGAGGAAAAAGCCAGGGCCTGCAGGGAGGCGGCGCGCAGGCCAAATGGGCAGCGGGCAAGACCCGAGCAGAAGCCACATGAGCTGCAGGGCAAATCCTCCCGTCAGCAAATCTCCCTCCCGCAAACAGATCGCTAGGATCGGGGGAATTGGGGTAGCGGACCCTCCTACAGCATCAGGGCTGCCCAAGGCCCCCGCCCTCCCTGAGCCAGGCTCCAGCTCACCACCGCAGGGACGGACGCTGAAGGTTTGCGAGACCCAACCCCAGTCCCTCACCTGCTTTTGCACATCAGCATCGCTGAGGGCCATGGCGAAAGCAATGCTAGATCGGTGGGCAACAGGATCGACTTGAGGTTAAAAACACCAGTGGAAGGAACGGGAAGACGAAAACTCGGCGCAAGGTTTCAGCTTCCTTTACCTTATAACCCTGGCTTCCGGTTTCTGTCAGGTGACCGTTCAGTCCCTCCCCCCCCGGAGCCTTCTCAGCCAATGGAATGAGAGAGGGGCCCAGGAAATGCCCGCCCTCGCCCCGCCCAGGCTGGTGGACGCGTGCGCGTGCGACACGCCCTGAGTCCTCTTGCGTCGCTGAATCGTGACCTGAGCTGTTGTTTTCGTAAACTGTGGCAGTCGTTTGTAGAAGGGAGAAAAACAAATTCTTGCACATGAAATTAGTCGAGCTGTTTGGATTCCTCCAGCCTACAGCTCTTGCGTTTGTTATAAGTTAAATATTTTATTTATATCCAAACTAGAATTTCTTATAATTGTACTTTCTTGGCTTTAATGGAAGCTAACTCATACTTACGGGAAAAAAAAAAATGTAAGCTAACTCATCACTAATATTTTGTTAATAGATGTTATTTTTTAGAACAGTTTTAGATTTACAGAAAGAGAGTTCCCATATATCCTTCCCCTCACACAGTTTTCCCTCTCATTAGCTTAGCATGCTATATTCGTTAGGATTAGTTAACCAGTACTGATATATTGACTAAAGTCCATAGTTTATTCGCATTTCCTTCGTTTTAACCTAAAGCTCTTTTTCTGTTCCAGGATCCCATCCAGGATACCACATCACATTAGTTATGTCTCCTTAGGCTCCTCTTGACTATGAGCTGCTCACTTTCCTTGTTTTTGATGACCTTGATAGTTTTGAGGAGTACTGGTTAGGTATATTAGAGGACTTGCCTCTATTGGAATTTTTCTCCTGATTGGGCGGGGGTGGGGGATGGAGAGGATGGGAGGGGATGGGTTTTGGGGACCAAGATCACAGAGGTCCAGTGTCATTTCATCATGGCATATCCAAGGTAAATTATGTTTGGCTGTTGATGTCAACCTTGATTACCTGGATAAAGCCGTGTTTTGTCAAGTTTCAACACTGTAAAGTTGCTTTTTTGTCCCCCGCTTTCCATACTCTTTGCAAGGAAGTCACTATGCAAAGCACAGACTTACTGAGTAAGGAGTTATGTTTCCCCTCCTTTAGGGTAGAGTATCTACATAGTTTATTTGGAACTCTTTTGAAATAGTCTGTCCATTTTTCAACATTGTTCCAAGGGCCCACTTAGAGGAAAATTAGGGGAGAAACTGTCCCAGACTCATTTGCTTTGTATTTGTTTGGATTGACTTCTTCAAGCCCTGATTTTTTTCCTTCAATCACAAACGCAAAGACTTTTGGAAACTTCTTTATCTTTAGGATAGACTCCTAGTAGTAGAATAATCATTAAATGGTGCACACATTTTTTGTTAGCTTTTTATTTGAAGAAATTTCAAATATAATCAGTTGTAAGAATACTGCAGTGACCTCTTTTTTTTGGAGACAGGATCTCACTCTGTTGCCCTGGCTAGAGTGCTAATGGCCTCATCACAGCTTACTGCAACCTCAAACTCCTGGGCTCAAGGTAATCCTCCAGCCTCAGCCTCCTGAGTAGCTGGGACTATAGGCATACATCACTACATCTGGCTTATTTTTCTATTTTTTCCAGAGATGGGGTCTCACTGTGTTGCCAGGCTGGTCCTGAACTCCTGGCCTCAAGCAATCCCCCCACCTTGGTCTACCAAAGTGCTAGGATTACAGGTGTGAACCACACCCAGCCTACTTTAGCACTTTCCATTCATACATGCATACATACTACTCATGACTTAAGACCTAAGGTTGTACATTGATCAAATACAGGAAATTTAATGTTGGTACTATTATTTAATATATAGTCCATTTTCAAATTTTGCCATATATCCCATTAATGTCCTTTGTAACAAACGAAAAAAAATTTTTTTTAACTTTTCTGTTCCTTAGATTCCATAGGAATACAATTTTTTTTTCCTGATCCAGGATCAAAGCCAGCATCACTTACAGCATTAGTGATCAAATCTTTGTAGTCTGCTTCCATAAGGAAGAGTTCTACAGACTTTGTCTTACCTCATAGTGACATTTTTTGAAGAGTACAGGCCAGTTGTACAAAGTCCCTCAGTTTGGTCTTGTTTGACAGGTTTCTTCAAAATTAGATTCAGGTTATGCATTACGGCAGGAGTACTACATGTGTGATATTGTGATCACATCAAAAAGTACATGATGTTAGTTTGTCCTTTTAATGGGAATGGTACACATTAATTTTTTTTTAATTTTTAAAATTTTTATTTATTTTTTGAGATAGAGTCTTGCTCTGTTGCCCGGGCTAGTGTGTCATGGCGTCAGCCCAGCTTATAGCAACCTCAAATTCCTGGGCTCAAGCAATCCTCCTGCCTCAGCCTCCTGAGTAGCTGGGACCACAGGCACATACCACCATGCCTGCCTAATTTTTCTATTTTTTAGTAGAGACGGGGTCTTACTCTTGCTCAGGCTGGGCTGGAACTCCTGAGCTCAAGCAGTCTTCCAGCCTTGGCCTCCCAGAGTGCTAGGATTATAGGCGTTAGCCACCACACCTAGCCCACATATTAATATTTTTAAAGCTGTTAGTATATGATGCTGCCAAATTGCTTTCCAGCTGTAGTAATGTACAGTGTTCCTTGTAGTGTATGACAGATTGATACACAAATTTGAAAAGACTGATGTTGGATAAGGGAAGGATTTAGCCACAGGACAATAAAACTCAGGGCAACAGAAATCCATGCAATCGACCTTAACTTGATCAGTATTCTAATTAATTGTACTAAGCCAGATGATAGAATTGTCTAATTTTGTGAGTTTTTACATTAATAGCTTCATTCTTCATTATCCCAGAAGACAGATTCCAGCATTATGCTGCCTCCTAGCATCCCTAGGCCAGGATGACAACATTCCACAACTGACAGGAATTGGGGAGTGGAAACAGGAATCTAATGCCACATGTCAAATTGTTTATGAAATTAATGTCCAGTGGCTCAAACCTGTAACCCCAGCCACTCAAGAGGCTGAGGTGGGAGGACTGCTTGAGGCCAGGAGCTTTGAGACCAGCCTGGGCAACATAGCAAGACTCCATCTCTAAAAAAACAAAAATCAGAAAAAGTAGCCACATATGGTACCTCGTGCTTGTAGTCCCAGCTACTTGGGAGGCTGAAGTGGAAGGATTGCTTGAGCCCAGGAGATCAAGGCTACAGTGAGCTATGATCATGCCATTTCACTCCAGCCTTGGTGACATAGCAAGACCTCAGCTAAAAAAATAAAAAAGAAAGAAATTAATGTCTGGAATAGATATAGCACTGTCCAAATCAACTGTGCTTTTGTTTTTTGGAAAACAGTGTGATAATCCTTGTGATTTATTTATTTTTATTGAGACATTAGAAAATACATAAAAGTATAAAGAATAATTCAAATATTCGTGTACCATGTACCATCACCCAAAATTGACAGTTAACATTTGTGTCATTTGAAGACTTTTTTTCTGTTTTTGAGACAGAGTCTTGCTCTGTAACCTGGGCTAGAGTGCCGTGGCATCAGCCTAGCTCACAGCAACCTCAAACTCCTGGGCTCAAGCGATCCTCCTGCCTCAGCCTCCTGAGTAGCTGGGACTACAGGTGTGTGCCACCATGCCCAGCTAATTTTTCTATTTTTTAGTAGCGATGGGGTCTCACTCTTGCTCAGGCTGCTTTTGAACTCCTGAGCTCAAGCAATCCTCCGACCTTGGCCTCCCAGAGTGCTAGGATTACAGGCGTGAGCCACTGTGCCTGGCCTGAAGACTTCTTTTTTAAAATAAATCATATTATAGATATAGTTACTATCCCCTTTTGTGCAGCCTCCCCCCCCCACCATGTTAATGCTCTTTAAAATTACAGTTTGTGCAGTTTTGCTGATTCACCAAGGAGCAGGCCAGGACCTGTGTGATAAGAATGTGGCAAGCTTTACAGAGACCACCTCTGCAATGAAAAAGTTATTGTGAGTCCATGCAAAGATTAACAGATTAGTAATTTTCCACATCCAGTTTTTCTTCTAGACTCTTAGGTCTTGTGGAGAAACTTTAAAACATATTTTCAGATAAGTCCCCCCAAAATTCCATTCCTAGATAAGCCTATTTGCCTGTGGCTTCACCAAATCACAGGCCTAGATTCCTGTCAGGTTAGTCACTGTCTCACCTACTCCCAGGATGGTTTACTTAGATATTGAGTCAGCAGGACAGATAAGCTAACTCTCCAGTTTGTTTGCTGAGGCGAACAAAGAGGCAAAGACTAGAGGGAAATGTACGTAAATTATCTCTCTTTACATGTTGAGGAATTAATTTTTTTTAAGAGATGGGGTATTGCTCCATTGTTGAGGCTAGAATGCAGTGGCATGATCATAGATCATGGCCCACTGCACCCTTGAACTCCCGGGCTCAAGTGATCTTCCTGCCTGCCTTGGGCCCCAAAATATTGAGATTATAGGCGGAAGCCACTGCACTCAGTGGAGGAATTAATTTAAAAAGGAAGAAAACATCAAATTGTAGCCCCAAACAATAATTCTAACTCAGGTACCAGGCACTTCTTGCCCTTTCCAACCAAATTTCCACACAGCAGAGAGTGATTGAAAACCTAGATGGCATCAAGTCAGTCCCCAATTTACAACCCTCTCATGGCTTTTGCTTGCTCCTGCTGCCATTACCCCAGAAAGTTCTGTCCTGCCCCTTTCCAGTCAATCCCACATCCCCTCTCCACAGGCAATACTGAGCTGTTTTATATCACCATTGATAAATGTTTGCCTGTTTCTGAAATTCATGTAAATGGAATCACACAGTATGTATGTTTGTGTTTGGCTTCTTTCACTCAACGCAATGTTTTTGAGATTAATCTGTATTGTCACATATATCAATGGTTCATTTTATTTTACTGCTGAGTAATTTCAATAAAATGAATATACTTATACCTCAAAAAGTCAATGTCATTAAAAAGACTAGGAAGGAGACTCATAAAAGATAAGTCCAAATGTAGTACATGAATTTAGATTAGTCTTGGCTTAAAACCAAAAAACCCAAAAAACTACAAAAGACACTATTTGGATAGTTGGGAAATTTAAATATGGACTGGTTATTAGGTATTATTAGGGAATTACTGTTAGTTTTTGTAGCTCACTAAGCCTTTCCTTGGCAAATCTCTACGATTTCTCTGTTATTGGTACCATGCTTCCACAGTCACTCTGGCTGAAAGCCTTCTATGACACTGACCCTCATCTTTTAAATTCTGCCACCCATATAAAAACAGTTCAGGTTATCACTTCTTTTTGAATACCTTTATTGAGATATAGCTCCGTATCATACAATTCATCTATTTAGAAGTGTACAAGTTAATGGTTTTCAGTATATTCAGTTGTGCAACCGTCACTTCAGTCAACTTTAGAATATCTTCATCACACCAAAAAGAAACCCTGTACCCACTGGCAGTCGATGGACATCAGGCTTTTATCACTTCTGATCTGGCTCGTCACAGCAGCCTAATTCCCCATCTTCAACGCCCTCTTTGTTCCCATTCAGTATATACACCATAGGCAATTTGGCCTCCCTAAAACACATTCATTATAGCCTTTTGCCTAGAAACCTCAGTGAAACCTCTAAGGTAGCAGTCCCCAACCTTTTTGGCACCAGGGACTGGTTTCATGAAAGACAATTTTTCCAGGAGGTGGGGGACGGAAACGGGGAGAGGCGGAGGTCAGGCTGTGATGAAAGCGATGGGGAGCGGCAAAGCCGAAGCTTTGCTCGCCAGCCGCGGCTCACCCACCCCCACCCCAGTTCTTAAGTTTCATGGAAGACAATTATCCATGGGGATACGGTGGGATGGGGAGGCAGCACAGCGGAGCTCTGCGGTCCGGTCCCTAATAGGCCGTGGACCGTAGCTGTAAAGAACGCTTGGATTCAGGTAAACAAACATCCATTAACACAAACTACATTTATGCCAGGCACTGTGCTAGATGCTGTTAACAAAACCGGAATGCTACAGTAAGAGTTCCTTTGTAGCCACAGCGCCTCTGTTCGGGCAGCGTCCCCCGCCTACAACGACCTCCCTATCCCGGCCCATCTCCTAGAACTCCTTCCCAACCTTCCGGGACCATCTTCCCCGACAAGTGGCTGCGATCCCGCAGCTCTCGTGATTTTCTTGACCCTTATTTAACCCGCCCCATGCACACCCTCAATACATGTTCGTAGAAATGAACATATAGTGTGGATGCAGCAGTGCTTCTCCTCGCGGAATCGCCACCCTCTCTCCCCACACAGGGATTGGCTCGCCAGAATCCCACCTCCTTGTCTCAGGAAATGATTGAGGAAGAGGGAACTTCCGCAATCCCAGGAATCATGGATTTGAGCGGCTCTCGGGAAGAGCAGGTAGAAAGGAATCGGCTCTTCAGGTCAAGTCTGCGCGAAGAGACCTCCAGGCCTCTGTGGTCTGTGCTTCCGCTCCGGATACTCGCACCGCCCACTTCCGGCGCTCCTCGGCGCCCCGACCCGCCCCGACGCCGGCGTGACGGAGGCACGTCGGGGGTGACCTCACCCTCCAACATGGCGGCGGCGGTAGATTAGGGCTGCGGGTCGAAGCAGCCACCGCCGCTGGGAGACCCGGTAGGAAGCAACTGCCGCCGCCGCCGCCGCCTCTTTCATCTCTTCTGGGGCAGGGGCCAGGGCCAGGTGAGGGGAGTGGGACTCCGGGCAGACAGAGCTGGGCGAGGAGGCGGTTTGCACCTGGGTAGGAAGGTGTCCAGAGACTGTACTGAGCCACTGACTCACTCTCCAGTGGTTCCTACAATGCGTGAGAGTGTGTGTGTGTGTGTGTGTACGTGTGTATGTGTGTACGTACCGGCTCTCCTTCGCCTGAGGCTTCTCTAAGTTTAAGGAGTCCATTTCATTGTACCTGTCCCGCGTGGTCCCACCGCCGGCGCTTGAGCTGGGCTTCTCCCTGTGTGGGCTGCCTGAGGCGTAGGAACTCGGCTCTTGCTCCACACTGCTGTTCTTCCCCACAAATAGCTTCACATGGAAAACTCGGGCCCATTTTTAGGGCTAGACTGGGGAACGTGGACTTCTTTTTGGTCGAGGAAAAGAGTTTAATGCGATTCACTTGGAATGATTACAGATTAGCTTTGCCAGTCTAGTTTCTTCTCACAGATCGTTAGAAATCTTAAGTTTCTCAGCCTTAATTCACTGCTGTTGTGACACTTTTTTTTTCCTTCACAAAAACCTACCCTCTTACCTTTGGAGGCAATCTAGTTGACACTAAGTGGTTTTTTCCTTTTATTCTTTTCCTGTCAACATTCTAAGGAGATCCCAGGTTTCTTGCCTTAACTGACTATGAGGGAGAACTGGACTTAAGAGTTGAGTCTCCAGCCTAGAGTTGAAAATGCACAGATCTGGGCAGTTGTTCACATGGTGTTGACTGATAGCTTTGTTTAGCTGTTAGCCACTCCCCGCACAAGTGTTTGTTTATTCAAAATAGCTATCTCACTGTCTCTGTTTAGAAGTTTTAGTTCAAGCTGACAGCCCATGCCCCCCTCATTTTTATGATGTAAAACAAAAATGTTTTTGCGAAATTGTTAGTAAGGTTTCCCCTGGAGGTTTGGCATGAACCAGAGTGTTGCTGTCTGACCTGACTTGCGTGACCTTGGATGAGTTGCCACGCCCTTCAGAAAACTTTTTTTTAATTAACCCCAGAAAATTAAGCAAGTGGTTGTGTAGGTTGTGAGCTACTCATACTTCAAGCCATTATGAAATATTCATTTGGTAATAGGCAGTTAAGGGTTTTGAAAATCGTTTTACTCTGAGTGGTCAGATACTATTCTGTATTTTTTAAATATGGCACATTTTCTTATGTGGAGGAGTAACCAGTAGTTGAATTCAATTGAAGGATGTGTAAGGTTCAGTCTAATCGGTTTTGTAAAAAATGAAAAGGTGTGTTCAATAGTGGATCATTTAATCAACATTTATTAAATGTCATACACACTAAGCTTTTAGGACAGGTGGTTTGCAACAGTCATTCTTAAAATACATTTTTCTGATATATTTTAGACATACAAAACAGAACTCTTTTTTTTTGAGATGAGATCTTGCTTAAGACAGTTTTAAACAATTAGTAGTTCCATTCTGCTTTTATTATTTTTCAGACATGCTTTTGATTTATATCTTACTCCAAATAAATGGTCAACAAGAGGTCTTGTTTAATATATATTATGGGAGAGCTATTTTTAGACTTTTTTCCTTTTTTCTTTTTCTTTTTTTTTTTGAGACAGAGTCTCACTCTGTTGCCCAGGCTATAGTGCCGTGGCGTCAGGCTAGCTCACAGCAACCTCAAACTCCTGGACTCAAGCAATCCTACTGCCTCAGCCTCCTGAGTAGCTGAGACTACAGACATGCGCCACCATGCCCGGCTAATTTTTTTTTTTGTATATATTTTGGTTGTTTGGCTAATTTCTTTCTATTTTTTTTTTTTTAGTAGAGACGGGGTCTCGATTTTCCTCAGGCTGATCTCGAACTCCTGAGCTCAAACGATCCACCCGCCTCGGCCTCTCAGAGTGCTAGGATTACAGGTGTGAGCCACCACGCCTGGCCCTTTCCTTTTTTCTTGTTGGATGGTAATGTAATGATAAGGTAACAAGGTTTGAGGAAGGCACATCTCACACATTAGTGTGAAAACTCAATCATCAGGCTTATGAAACACAAAAAGGTCAGAGTAGCTGATTTTTTAATAGCTTTATTGAAATATAATTAGCATCCCATACAACTCACCAATTGTACAATTTAATGGTTTTCAGTATATTCACAGGGTTGTGTACCCTGTGTTTTCCTCACCTCAGAAGAAACCCTACACCCATTAGCAATCATTCTTCATTCCCAGTCCCCTCAAATACCCGCCTCGCAACCACTGATCTACTTTCTGTCTGTAAAGGTTTACCTGTTCTGGACATTTCACATAAGTGGAATCATATAATATGTGGTCTTTTGTGACTGGCTTTTTAGTGTAATGTTTTCAGAGTTCATCCATGATGTAGCATGTATCTGTATTTCATTCCTTTTTTATGGCACATTATATTCTATCGTATGGATATACTACATTTTAAAAATCTATTCAGTTAATGTGCAGTTATTTCCACTTTTTTGCTGGTATGTATAATGCTTCTGTGAACATTCATGTGCAGATTTTTGTGTAGACGTGTTTTCATTGCTCTCTGGTATATACCTAGAAGTGGAGCAGAGTAACTGAATTTTATGTCTTCCTTTTACACAAGCTATATACACATATATGGGAAACCTAATTATAGTGAAAGTCAGGTTTAGGGGCAGGGTGATAGTGAGGCATTCTGTGAATTATCTGCAAATGCCAGCTGCTGACTGAAAATATTTTGGGGCAGCTCTTAACATGATTGAATGAGTGTTTCAGTTAAGCATGTTTTAATTGGAAAGGGATAGTTTATACTAGAATACTAATGTCTGCTGAGTTTAAAAGTGATACCCTTGCTCAGTTGCATTTCTCAGCTGAGTGGGGTGAATTTTTGCAATTTCACTATTTTTATTAGGATTATTTTATTTTACTTTCAGAGAAAGTCTTAGAATGCAATAGGAGCTAATAAAGCATGGATTAGAAAATACTGTTGTACTTCATGTTAATTTGTGGAATTTAAAATTCGCTGTTCAAGCCACCAATGAATGAGTCATGAAACTAAAGATCTGATAGCCAAGATACTTTGTGTTTAAAATTCCATATTTTTGATTTGTGAGAGTTATCTTTGAATTTTTATTTTTTTCTTTATAAACTCGGATTATAGATGTGTTCAACTCTGTGTTACTGGAATATTTAATAATCTTATTAGTGGAAGGAAATGGTCTAAAAACAGGTTTTTGAAATGATTTTATTAACATAAATTATGAGGTGTTTCTGTTACAGTTCTATGAAATTAAAGAATATATAGGTATGGTATTCTAAATTAGTATGTCTAAGGTGGTTGCCAGAAATTTCTATTTTCAACAAACATGCAAGATGATTTGATGTGACTACTTTGGGGAACAAATACGAAAGATTCTCATGTTGCTGTAGATTTGCTTTTTATAAGAATTTATAATAGGCACCTGATGTGGTGGCTCATGCCTGTAATTCTAATAATTTGGGATGCCAAAATGGGAGGATCACTTAAGGACAAGAATTGGAGACCAGCCTGGACAACACAGTGTGCCCCTGTCTCTACAAAAAATAAAAATTAGATGGGTGCAGTGGCACGTGACTGTTGTCTTAGCTACTCCCAGAGGCTGAGGCAGGAGGATCGCTTGAGCCCAGGAGTTTCAGGCTGCAGCAAGCTATGACTGTGCCACTGCACTCCAGCCTTGGTGACAGAGTGAGACTCTATATCAAAAAGAGAAAAAAAATTTATAGTAGGATTTAGTAGCTGCTGCATACCTTCTGATTATTTAAATGTGCCTAATTCCTGCAGTATAATCAGTGCTGATAGCATCCTGGAATTTGGACTGATACTTGTAATAGAAATCTAGTTTTAAAAAAAAGCAAACCATCTATTGTAGAATTGTATTGTGGATATTACATTTGTAACTGAAGAGTCATGAATGTTTTATTTGTGACTGGTTTTGGAGATGCCACCAAATGAATATATAAACACAGCATTAAATTACCCTGAGCTTCCTCAGGCTGTCCACCTGGCTGACAGCTACAGTTGGTCTTCCTTATCCTTGGGTTACACATCCACAGATTGAACCAACCTTTGGATCAAAAATATCCGGGGAGGGGGGGCAGACAATAAAAAATAATATGACAATAAAAATAATACAAATAAAAATGCTGTTTAATAACTACATAGCATTTACATTGTATTAGGTATTTATAAGTAATCTAGAGATGACTTAAAGTATATGGGAGGATGTGCATAGGTTTTATGCATCACTATACCATTTTATATAAGGGGCTTGAGCATCTGAGGATTTTATTATCCCTGGGGGTCCTGGAACCGATCCCTCACAGATACCAAAGGATGACTCTACTTGCAACTTAATAGAGGAACAAACTAAAAGGTGTAAGGCAGAGAAAGAAACAGGTGGGTAGCATAAAAATGTTCAATCGTGAGTTGTGGAAAGGATAGGAGTTTTTGTTGTTTAATTTTTATTTATTTATTTTTATTTTTTTTTGAGACAGGGTCCTCACTCTGTCGCCTGGGCTAGAGTGCCATGGCATCAGCCTCGCTCACAGCAACCACAAACTCCTGGGCTCAAGTAATCCTCCTGTCTCAGTCTCCCAAATAGTTGGGACTACAGGTGGTGCCACCATGCCCCGCTAATTTTTTCTACTTTTAGTAGAGACGGGTTCTCCCTCTTGCTCAGGGCTCCGGCTGGTGTCAAGCTCCTGAGCTCAAGTGATTGGCCTCCCAGGGTGCTAGGATTACAGGCGTAATCCACCGCACCCAGCAAGTTTTTGTGTGTAAGTCATATATATTTAATTACTTTTTTCTTTAAGAAATAATGTCTTACTACAGGGGTGTACCACCAAGCCCAGCTAATTTTTTTTTTAATAAAAAAAATTGTATTTACTTAGAAGCATTCAGAATGTCAACAAAACAGCTGCAACTTTTTTTTTGCAATTACAGAGTGGTATTCAGTTAACAGAACAACAATTATTTTGTATAAGCTGCATCAGAGACAACTGAAGATGAAAAAACTACCATCCCCATATATAACTAATTTGTGCTGTGCACCAACAAGAACCTGCTTTAAATTTCCATGCCAATTTACAACCCCCATACTGTACCAGGCAAGGTTAGTGGCTAT